>JAUMJL010000068.1:1200000-2400000 GCA_033558185.1 Dromococcyx pavoninus
ACAGCAATTGAATAGTTAAATACTTCAATTCATAAACACACATACACACATTCGATTTATTGGGCAAAATGCCAACCAGAGAGGAATAACTGGTGGATATTAAAAAAAAAAAAAAGAGAAAAGACCCCTAGGGTTATGTAAATCTGTCATGTATCTCTGGCAGAACTGCCTCCCAAGAATGCTCCACTGAATTTTTAATAGAAGTATTATCTGAAAATACATGCCTTTCAAGCAAGTGAAATTGAATGGCAGTCATCCATACTGTAAATGCATAATGGCATCCTTCTACTCTGAAGAAAGGGGCTTTTTTTTTTTCCTCAAAAAAAGGCATTTAAAAGATGTTAAATGTTCAAAGTATTAGATTAATCTAAGAGCAGTACACAGCAAAATACTACAACAATATAATTTAATGAAAACTTTTCACAGTCTCCATTTGCAATTCATGCTGGAACATCCTGGAGTCTTACAGTATTCCAGCAGAGCTCATGCTCGCCAAAAGTTTATAGGAAGGAAGATGCACTTAACTGCAGGTTACTATAAAAGCAGCCTGGGAGAATTGTTTAACCAGGGACTGGCATCAAAGCTATATTCTCTCACCTCTTCCCTCTGGCACTGGCATCACAATCATTATGACAAAGTGCACAGAGAGACACAATTCAGGCACAGTGTGCCTTAAAACATTATGATTTAGATTTTTACCAAGGGTGAGACTCTTGAGGTTATGCCTGCACTGCAGTCACTAGCGCAACTCCAGCTCTTACAGAAATATTTAAAGCTAGTTTTGAAGAAGTCCTTGTTTAACAGTGTCTAAGGTGGGCAGGCATGTGGAACTCGGGTGTGCAACCTGCTTGAGAAACCAGACAAATGTTAATTCATCCATTGCTGAGTTTTCAGAGAAAATGTGAAGTTAGATAGTTCAGACCAAAGAGTATCATGAAGAGATCTGGTCACAGCAAATATAGAGCCCTACCTTTGCACTTTAATGGAAAAAATTATAACAATATCCTCCTCTGATTAGCATCTCGCTCTCCCCACAACTGCAGGGGAGGAAGCTGGGCTCTGACCTCTGCACCAGTTTGCCAAAATAGTTTCCTTCCCAGTTTTGACTACCTGCATGATAGACTCTCACAAGCATTGGTGTCCTGGCCACAAAAGGCATTTTGCTCCCTGAGGTGTTAGTCAAGCAATGTTCACAACTGTTGTCAAACACTACGTGTTTACTAACTACCAAATACTGAAAAAACTTTACCACCAACTTATGGAACCAGAGAGTTTAATTCAGAAGGCAAAGGCTGAGGATCTTCCCAATGTGAAAAGCTGTCTGACCTGTGGCTATGAGAACTCAGACCAAACAGTACTGCTTTCCAGGCATTTCCATTACTTTTCACCAAATATTTAACAAACAATGCCACTGCTTGTTTACAGCTCTCACCTCTTGCAGCTGTTCTCTTAAAATGCAGAAGACAACACGCTCTGCCTGCTCCTCTGTTCAGCCACTGGTGAGAGCCATCAAACCAGGGTGTTCAAGTGGAAAGTTTGCTTATTAGCAGAAGAGCAGTGCACCCACTGCACAGGAACATTTCATTACTTGGGGAGTATCACAGGTGCTTCTTCACTGCATGCCAAGGGAAAGATAAAATTGCAGAAACCCCACATTCCAGAAACTCACCATGTGTCCCTGCCAACACTCCCTCTTTGTAAATCTGTGTCCTTGTACTGTTTTCAGCTCGATAAAAACCACTATTGAGCAAATAAACAGTGTCTCAGAATATGCTGCTACAGAAACATGCTCCCAATCATCTTTCACTTACCAGGTACCACATAAAACCAAATTCTATTCTGAGACACAGGAAAATCATGCAGATGGCAGAAACGCGGGTTTTCAAACTGCTTTTCCCACATATTTTATGTACAAAATGATCATAGCAGTTATTTCAAATCTGTGTGTAAGAACTATCTTAAGAACCATGGAAGTAACTTGCCAAAATTCAGAACAACAAATCCTCTCATCCAGTTAAAAAAGAGGAAAATGTGCTCAGTATTAGAGCTTTCTGCCATCTTTTTCACATCGGATTGCAAAACATAGTACCTTGTGTCTTGGAAAGCAACTCTGAACTGCTGAGCTTGCTGTCAGGAGCATGTCAAAGATATTTTAATTGACTGCCTCCTGGCTGTCACAGTCCATGCACAGTGGGCTTTTACTACTTCCAATAAAAGGGTTAGGAACCAACCAGCAGGTGACAAGCTTAAGCAGAGGTACTGAAGCTTTTCCACGATGTGCAACTAGGCCATGAAAATCCTTGCCGTAAGATGCTCCAGACACCTGAAGGCTGGCATGTGTTTAGGAGTGAACTGTTTGAGCTCATGGAAGAGAAATGCAAGAATGGTTATTAAATATGGAGAAACCACCTCCAGCTCAGGAATTTTTCAAGTTGCGAATATTTGAAGACTGGGAGACAGTGCCAAGGTGCTGTCACTATGAACTCGCTCTATTTTGTGTCCTCCTCCTTAGATACCTTCCCTTTGCCACTGTCAGAGACGGGACACTGAGTTTCAGAATGACCCACTATACCTGCTCTATTATATATCTGCAGCATATTGGTTCAAGAATACTGCTTATTCTATAAGTGCTATCAAAAAAAATGAAATACATATTGTAATAGAGATAGGAATTGGCATCACCCAAACAAAGAGACAGTTTAGCTAAAATGGACCATTGCAGAAAAAACCACTGCTACTCCAGTCTCAAAGATGCAGCCCACCTTACAGAGCTGCTTAGTGGCCGGGTGAGCACATTCCTACACTGTTCAACACAGGTGGTATCATACAGTTTACTCCATAATCATGAGTACATTACACTTCAGTTATTAACTAACACTGTTTTTAGAAAACAAACATTATTTTTTTCCTTTTTTTCTGAATGCACCTCATCAGAAGTTACATCAATTTAGATCTGAAAAAAGTGAAGAAAAAAAGCCCTGAAGAGTTAAAACATGAAGACAATATAAATAGTCATCCTCCTGACTCACTTTATGGGCAAATCATGTTTGTTTAGATTGATAGTATCTACTTGGAAGAAAACAAACAGATGTTGGCTATGCTACCTCACCATTAAGAACGTCACCTAAGCTGTTCACATTAAAATTCAAGCAGACATAGAAATATTAAAACATGAGTCTGACATATGGTTTCTAGTTTGTAGCAAGCAGAATTTGTGGCCAATGTTCCTTAAAATGCTAAAAGTTAATCTATCAAGCAGTTTTTAAAAATATGATAAGCACCCTTGGCACAAGTTTCTCAGATGGATGCTCATATATAATTGATGACTACTGAGCATCTTTGTTACAGTTCAGGTAACGCAGGGAAAGCTGTTGCTGTTCTCTCAGCTCTGCCTGTAAAGCAACAGTCCCTCTGGATGTCCAAAAGCAGCAACATCCTCCTGCTTTAAGAGAAGCATCTTTTTTGCCATCTTTCTTTGGCTGATGACTCAGACAGAAAGAATGTGCCAGACAAAAAATAAAAATCTCCCTGACTAACATACTTTACCTCTAGCCTGAAGGTACAATTTCCAACAGCAAGAGCCTTGCTGGGTAAGCCAGGAGTTTAAGCCTTTTTTGATTAGTTGACTTGTAAGCATTTTTCAGAAAGAGGTGGCATCAACACCATGCCTCTGAGTTTACTGGAGTACATTTTCTTACACGGTCTCCTTGAAAGAAATCCAGAGAAATCTTACAGGTGTTAGAGCCAAAGATGGAAATCCACCAGTGAGCTCTTTTGATTCTTCACCTGATAGGAATCCTGAAATAGTCACCAATTAAAGCAAATTATTTCTCCGAGGAGTCGTGCTTGCAAAGGCTGGATAATGTTTCCAATGAGCAAGGAGTTGACATGCTAACTGGTTTACATTTGCTTAGTCTGGGAGACGTTTGTGCAAGAGCCCAACAGAAGAAAGGCTTAATCTTGGAAGCACATTAGAAAGCCACCAGCTTGCTGGAATGACCATTACAATACTTGCAGTCAGGCAGTTTCTTCCTCTTTCTTCTTCTTCTTTTTAAAAGAACGTTTGCATCTTAAGCTACATCTTATCAAAGTGCGTCATTACTGAGATACAACCTCCAAACACACTGACTTAATGTGGCTGAGCTGGAGACAGCAAAGACCTAATGTACAACTGTATTCTCCTGCCAGAGCATAAAAGAGATGCTGATTTTCAAAAATGAAGACTCATAACAGTTACGGAAGATTTTGTGTATGAAAATACAGAGATATGTCCAGAGACAGATCAGCTACTCCTGCTTTCTACAGTCATCCAGGCCAGCAAATGGGCAGAACTTCAGATTTACCTCCAACCTCAGAGCTGACAGGAACTACTGTCTCCTCAGGTTACTGCTGACACTTTTAGTAAGAGGACTTGTGGCTACATCTTAGTGACTTAATGACACAAAAATCACCAACAACTAGTATCAAAATAATAAAACCACTTATTTTATATCCTGCCTGAATAAAGGGGCTATGCAAAGGTGATTAACATGCATTGCCTAATGAGACCCTCCATTTTGTTCCAGTCTACTTGCCCTTTTTCTGAATGAAGTCACAAAACCCAAACTGAAACATTTGCATCACAGTAAGGTCAGCTCCTAAGAGACAAATTCACAACTTTTATTTGCATCCAGCTTAGCTCTGTACAGAGAGAAGTTGGACCATGCAATGGGTATTCGAACTTTTCAGGGACACAAAAACCTATGCCATAGACCTTGCTTCTCAAACAAGACAAATCACTCATGTTGGATGCTGCTTATGAGTATTTATGAGACACAGCTGAACCCAAAGGAGTGTCCCATACAAACCAGCAACGGCACTGGATAGTCAAACTGCTTTTGCTTGTAGTGCAAGTTTCTGCTGGATAAATAGGTCAAGTAACTACACCTTTATCTAACACCTTCAGCATATGTGACACAAAGAGCAGGGGCATGGATGGAGACCTTCCTTTCACCTCTATTCCCATTCTGCTTTTTCAAGTTGTGTGAAAGACTGCTCCAGGACATCCGCCC
Organism: Dromococcyx pavoninus; assembly: GCA_033558185.1. Taxonomy (NCBI): domain Eukaryota; kingdom Metazoa; phylum Chordata; class Aves; order Cuculiformes; family Neomorphidae; genus Dromococcyx; species Dromococcyx pavoninus. The sequence continues at coordinate 1,205,052 of JAUMJL010000068.1, forward strand.
TTGGTGCAGACTGCTCTTTTTCCACTCATCCTCTGCTCAGGTGTAACAAGCACCAAGTTCTGTCTCCCCTGAAGGATTACCATGCTGGCTGCAGGCTTCTTCAGCCTTTAATTATGCTACAGTTGACCTTTTCAACCAACACACCTTTTCTTCTAACTACTTGTGAAGCACCAGTGTTGAAGCGAGACAACAAGTTATAAACTGCTGGAATAAAAGTCACTTATCACAAAGCAGGTTTTACCTGCGTGATCCCTGGTGTTACTGCTTCATCCAATCTTTCCCCAGTAACACAAACCTGGAACGGCTCATGCAATTGAACAGTTTGTTTGGGCTTTCTGGAAGGAACAGAAGATGAAAAAAATTTCTGAAGTCTCCTGAAGCATTAAAACAGCATAAATTAGTGGAGTTCTGGTTCAACATTTCCACTTCATTTGTTTAAATATGGAGACTGCAAATGTAAAAATATTAAATATGGTGGTGAAACGTCATAGAAAAAATACAAGGAAGAAGAATAAAGGCTGTACCTGATTCTAGTTTAGTTGCATTAGAGCTTAACTTCCATATTTCAGAGGAAGAAGCTAACCCTCAAAATGAACTGTTGACTAATGAACACCATGCACTCAAAGCGTTTCCTACCACGTGGGACTGGAATTCTCCACTGCAGGATGCTAACGAAGAGTCCTGATTCAGAGTTTTCTGGCAGTAGTGTTCTTGAGCAAAAAATGCTGTAACCGAGTTAAAGAGGACTTAAAAAGGGGTGCTAGAACAGCTGCCACAGCACCAAATGGCTGTTCCAGTCAGCCTTTGCAGGAAACAGAAGCCAGCTCATCATGGGTGGTGCTTCACCTTTACATTTTCATTTATAGTGTGCTGATTGCAACCTATTCTACACAAAAAGAGTGACGACTTGTGAACTTTAACAGCATGCTTCTCCTCACTTCATAATACATGTAATATATGTGTGCAGCCACTCTAAGTCCAGCTGACTGAGTTAGTAGCATGGGTGCTTCCACATAAATGGCCACCTTAATTTTCTAGCTCTAAGCTAGTTACTGCAGTAAGACAACGACTGCTCAGCAGAATAATCAAATCCTGATGCCGATTTCCAGGGAGGGTCAACGTTCACTCTGCCCGCTGAAGAGCCAGCAGGTATTTGCATGCACTAAGCACAGTTGATTTCAAGACACAAAACATATTGTAGTAAAGAAACATTTCAAGTGTTCTTCCATGCTGGATGAGATCCAACTGGTGTCTGGTAGAATATTTAGACAGCATGTAGGCGCTCCATTTCCTTAGAGGTCTAATCAAATTTCTAAATGCTAGAACAAATTACTATTTCCACACCTCTAATCAGCAGTGAGGGTGCTTTACTGAGAAGAACGTCAATCAACTCAGAGGGAGTATTTTTTTTAGTTAATAGGGATAATTACATTAAAACAGATTTAGAACCACATGGCCAAAACCCCTCCAGACATATTTAGCCAATAGTATAACTCTATTCCCTTCACCACATGCTAAAACAGGAGATATTACACATATTTACAAGCACATGCTGCTAAATTAGGTTCAACGCTGTTGAGATACTGACTTATTAAATAGTTTTTAACTACACAATTCATACAGAGGAGAGAACATATGCTGGTGTTCAATTGTTTTGTTTGTATCAGCCAAAGAAAATCTAATGCAGTAATAAACAGTCGGGAGACAGATAAAATATGAGTTTTAGTAAGCAGCTCTGTACTGCTCTCAGAATGGCTTACACCAAGAAAGCCAGTATTTCTCTGCTGCCATCAATTGCTCAGAAGCACAAATTCTTAACTCTCGAGTAACCTCCAAGTCACATTTAACGATCATTTTTATGTGATAATATTAAGTGAGGAATCATCCTTGCAACCATTCCTCCCTTCTCAGGAAGAATAATTGATCCTTTAAACTACCAATTGACTCTAAAAGAATTTACAGCTCTCCCTAGTTTTATGTCAAATCTAAGTTCAAATTTAATACACTTTAAAAAAGCTCTGAGCACCAAATGGCTGTTCCAGTCAGCCTTTGATTGTGAAGTGCAGTAATTGAGACATGCTGACTGTATTTATGAGTTTACTGCTCATTCGGAATAGATGAAAGCCTGATTTTTAAAGTGACTTTTTATTTTTCTTCCAAATGTCTTCTGCACTTGAGGAGATAATGGAGACCTATGGCTCTACATAATTCTCAAGAATGCGACTTCTCCTGCCTTTCATACATGTTAACCTAACATTTGTGTACGTTGGAAGGATTAAGCCACAACCCAAAGAGTGGTCCACACACTGCCCACACGATATGGAGCAAGTCCATCAGGAACTTGCTTCTTGTGTGGTGCAGGCTTATCACTTCAGTTTCAGCCTAGTCACAACACCTGAAACCAGGAATACTTCATATTCCTCTCCATTATTATTTTTTCCCACTCGATCTCCTGAGGAAAGGGACTGCACTGTTACCAAGTTCACTAGGTTGGGTGCTGAGCTCAGAATCCATTACAAATTCACTGTTAGTCTAACAAAACAAGATGCTTACCTTGAGAGAAATCGGAGAGAGTCATTAACAAGGAAAAAATAGGTATTTAATCAGGAAGCTGTATCTGCTTATTTATCTTAATCTAATTCAGATATCAGGAACAACTTGGGATGTTGTTTTAGATGGAGCTCTGACTTCTGTCTCTTATCCTGGGCACCATCACTTACACCCTGTTCAGCCCCGCCCTAACTTAAGTCCCTGACTGTCATGAGCACTATGCCCTAGAAGAAAAGATGCCTGTGTTTCAAAACATCTTACTTTCAATTTAAATAAGATGTGAGAATGGAGATATTTGAATAAATCAATAGTTGATACAGTCTGTACCAAGAACAAAATAGCTTCTCAGCGTCCTAAACATATTAACTGTCATCTACACCAATATTTTGCCCCAGCTGATAGTTATCCAATGTCTGATATGCAAGAAGCATCCTATAATAAAAATTTGAAACTAGTGGTTAAGAGAGACATTTAAAATTAATACCCCTTGATCACAGCCTCCCCTGTTATCAGCAACAGTAGTTTGCCCAGGGTGGCATACCAAGAACCCCATAAAATGTCTTGAACGTTCCCTAACGCATTCAATGGACTGACTGATAGATAAACAGTCAGAAAAATATTGTTTGTGCAGAATATCCCTACCTCCCTGTAATGGAATTTCACAAGATATTTGAGTCATCTGCATTACGCTCCCTACAGCTTCTACTTAAAGCACTCAGACTACCGGGCTGGGTTGCAGAGAAAACAATGGGAAGGACCTCTGCATACAAACAGGAACACCTGCAAAGAACAGAGAAATTAAACAGCATAAGTTATTTCCATACAGGTTTTTACAAAGATGATGATGTGCAGTTTCTATTAAATAAGGTCTCCCTCCTGACAATTTGGATTTCTTTTCTGGTTAAAATGCCCCCTTTCCCCCCAGTCTATCCTGACCCACTTAGAAAAAACCAATATTCAGCTCGTCCAGGCAAACTATCCTCGCAATCTCTTCTTATTCTACAGCCCTGGAAATAAAAATCTGATAATAAAATCTCCAGACCAACTGCCCTAGTTACACCAAGCCAGGGGAGAATTATACCACTATCTTCTCTCGTTTAAGTCTTCCTAGCCAGACAAAAAGGTCCAAATAAAAGAACCAAACGAGTATTAACAACTCCCTCATTAATTTGGGAGAGAGAAAAAGCCAAGGATGCTGAACGAACCATATTGGTTTTTTTCAGATTTCAAAACACCACCATTTAAAAATAAGTGAAATTTGAAGCACTAATTAAATAATATGCATAAATTTAAAGCACATGCTCACAGAGTCCACATCTCCAAACCACAGTCTGTGATTTGGCTAATGCAACACACCACTCCTACCAGCAGCATTAAGTCTCAACAGAGGACAACCTCCATGCTTGGCTAACCCACTCCCAACACTAAACCTCAAAGTTTCTTTTGAAGAAAATCCTCCTCCCCCTTTGTTTCCTTTCCTGCCTCCATACCCTCCCTGTAATCCAGGGAAGACTGTGTTTTTGCTTTTATTATTTTAAATAAAAGTGACTATTCCAAATGAGTGTGGCTCCTACGAAGCCACCTCTTACAGCTTTTCATTGCAAAACAGCACCCTTAACCAGACGTTCACTTCATTCATGGCACTCTTGTTACAGGTCTAATGAAAACTTAATAGTTCTGCCTTCTTATTTTTAACGCATAAGACTAGAAAAGTACAAGGAAGATTTTTTACCCTAGCTTTTAAGGCAGAAGTGGAAGAAGCCAGGAACCCTCATGACCAGCACACATGTGCAAAGAGCAATAGTGTGCTCTGACTACAGGCAGTTAAGCCAATAATTACACAGAGGGGTGGGAGAACAATACTTTAAAAGGGTCAGACTTCGAAAAGATAAAAATTACTGCAAGTGAGGACTGGAAAGGGAAGAAACCACAGTCATCTCTGGATTTGCATTACATTTATTTCACAGGAGAGAGTCTTATTCTTTAAGTTGGTTTGTTTTTTTTTTCTCTAAATCTTTTTTTTTTCACTAAAGAAAAAGTAAGAACAAATGATGAGGGTGAGGAGTCTGTTGCTGACAATCCTAATTGCCTTAAAGGTGGTTTTGTTGCTCTTGGTTTATTGCTTTACATTTGGTCCCTCAAAGATCCTTCCTCTCCCTCTACCTGTGCACCCAGGATTAGTGGAGGAGTGACCCAAGCTGGTTTCACCACGGCAGTGCTCCAGGGGACTGGAAGACACAAACACTGAAGGCAGACACCATGTTTTACACAACAGACAGTTGCTAAAATTAGAGTTGATAAAAACAGAGCTAGGTTTTCCTGCTAGAGTTTGCAAATCACTTTGAGGCTCATCAGAGATTTAAAGCCATCTAAGCAACCGTAAATTACGACAACTACAGCATGATGAAAATATTATTGAGTGGTCAAACCATGGAAGATATTTGATTTTACAAAATCAGACTCTCTGCAACAGTCGATTTCGTTGATCAGTTTTCCAAAGCTTATGCAACCTGATGACAAAGATGTTACATTCTGGAAAAGCCAATGTGTTTTCCAAGCAAAGGCACAGAAACTTTTGTTTCCTTGTGTGCAGAATAGAATGAACCAGGTTGACTTTCCTCATAATAGTTGAGACATCCTTGAAAGACCACGGACTGGCCTTGATTTCCACAAAACAGGTAGCAGCGTCTCCATGCACCTTTGTGACTCATGGCAACACATATTTTAGCTTACATAGGCTTGTGAGACCTGACACCAGATTATTTTTGGTTAACTTTTGGGCTACTTTCTCACTCACCCACACAGAACAATAAAGTGAATGAAAGTGTCTCTTTTTTTTTTTTGGATATGACCTCAGCTCCCTGAGTCTAGGCTAGTGCTATTGTAAGTATGGCATCATTTAACGACGTTCACCCATTTCCCTATCTTAAAAGCAGATGCTTTTTTTGACAGCACCAGACCTAGAACACTTTCTTCCAGAACTTCATACAGCTGAACACCATAATTTTCCAGTTTAAATCTATTTACACCCATTTTGCACTTGAGTTCATTTTGCCTCACTGGCTCTTACCATTGGATGTATTTATAGACAAGGATCATATCCCCTCTCATCCTTTGTTTTTGATGGCTTAAAAAAGCAAATTCCCTAGTTTCCTTTTGTAAAATCAGTACTGCATTTCTCCCAGCACCCAACCAGTTCACCTCTGTGCCTGTTTCCAGGCTCCCTGATCTCCCAGTGACAGTGCCCCACAGGGTAACAGTGAGTTGCTGGTCCTCCTGCACATCAACATCCTCTCCCTGCTCCTTCCAATGAGCAGCTCTTATAAAATCATAGAATGGTTTGGGTTTGAAGACACCTTAAAGACCACCTAGTTCTAACCATCCTGCCATGGGCAGGGACACCTTCCACTACACCAGGTTGCTCAAAGCCTCATCCAACCTGGCCTTGAACACCTCCAGGAACAGAACATCCATGACTTTACTGCACAACTTGTGCCAGTGCCTCACCACCCTCAGAGTGAAATATTTCTTCTAATACCTAATCTAAATCTCCCTCTTTCAAGCTTAAAACCACTACCCCTTGTCCTATCACTGCACTCTCTCATAAAGAGTCCTTCCTCATCTTTCCTGTAGGCCCCTTGTAAGTACTAGAAGGCTGCTGTAAGGTCTCCTCAGAGCCTCCTCTTCTCTAGGTTGAACAAACCCAACTCTCTCAGCCTGTCCTCACAGGGGAGGTGATAATTTTAATAAAAGTTATGAGTAATGAATATCCAAGTCTATAACTCTTCTATTTCATAACACTGGATTTCACACCAACTGTAACTACACCAGCGCTCAAGATCTCCCAGCTTTCTATAAAACGTTTTGCTCTTCCCCTGACCAACACTTACCACTTGTGCCACGTGTGTGTCTTTTAGAAAGTCACACTCACACCACGATTCGGTACAACATTAAACCAGATGAGTTTCAAAACTGCTCCCCTGAAAACCCACTGGTAGTCTTCCACCATCACTCTCCCTCCCCCCACTTCCCCATCACTCCTCTGTAATTAAGAGGAACAGAAGAATGGACAAAATGCATCAGATGGTCCCTATTGCTCGGCAACCTGTCACTACCCGTGGGCAACAGCAGACCTGTAACAGCCAGGAAAACATACAGAAACTATACTGGAATGTGCTGCTATTTCGTATTTACGGGTCACAATTTTTTCTGTTAATAATTTGCCTAAATAGTTTTCACACCTACTTAAATATTTTGGTATTTAAAACATTTTATTTTAGTCAATTCCAAATTTTGGGGATTTGCTGCTAGTGCAGCAAGGAACTCAGCCTTTGACATTACTTCAGATGTTTGATGAATGAAGTCCAGTTTTAGTTCATCCACAGCTTTCGGAAGAGGATACTCCAGCAGATGCCTTATCAACAGAAGATTACTACCTCAGTCTAGCATGACCTACTTTTGTTGGTATCAAGTCATACGTATTTTTTTCACATATCTGTATACTTTTCGGTCAAAATTTACTTTAGTAACTTGTACAGTACCAAGACTTCTGCTAAAGAAGGAGACTTGCATGGGAGACAAGGAGCACTATCCAGCATATTGACAACTACGCCTTCTCATGGGATCACCCTCGTTGGGTAGGTCTACGAAAAATAGGAACAGATCCTGGATTTCATATACCTTTATTGAGGACTCCAGCACAGAGACTGTCTCAAGCCAGGAGGGTCAGCTAAGCCAGGTTCCCCTCCACCTTGCCAAGAACGATGCATGCTTACAAACTGCATGCCTCTATCACCCATTTTGCAGGTGCCCTTGTATCTCCCTCACTGAAATCTAACACAAAACAAATGTTTCATCCTGGAACCAAGTTTATATTCATTTTCCTTTCTATCCTATTGACTTGTATGTACATGTTAAAAGAACTTTCTACTTCGCATGCTTTGCAATTTGCAACTAAGTTTGAAGAGTTGGTAAGCTGTCCCTATTCCCACATTTCCTGACGTATCAGAACTTTTCCATTCCCTGAAGACTTTTTGCTTATTCCTAAATCCCTTTCTGAAGCAGTTATTTTCTCAGAGAAATACTGAGACATTCCTACATATTATTTTCTTGCTTGCTTGGGCTATCGATTTTGTTTAGGTAGGTGAACCTTGGCTTTGCATCAGGCTCCAAACACCCTCCAGATCTACACCCCAAAGACCCATGCCCAGGACTTCCCCACATGTTGGTATTTCAAATGTGAGAGCTGGAGTCTGTCCTGGTCACTGCAACAGCAGCAACTCTCAGTCATCTCTAGGAACAACTTGGCTGCAGCACTCTTAGATCATTTTAAGCACTCTTCCACACTGATATGCCAGAGTTTCATTTCAAAGCCTGCCCATCCATGCCCTGAAGCAGAGCTACTCATCTCGTTTTGCTCATTCTTCCATTTATTTTAAGCTGAGTCAAAGCATCAGCCTTGGCCATCTGTTCAACAAGCTTACTTGTCAAATCCAAACCAGCATCACCAATTAGTGGCTGTCATTTTTTTCTTCAATCAATTAATGACGTAGTTGTCATATCTATGACTGTCTAAGCCCTTTCTGATTAGCAGCAATTGCTCTGCAAGTAGATCTGGTTATTTAAAGTGTCCCATAACAATAAACCTAAGTGTAAATTTTATCTTTTTAATATGAAAAACTCTCCTCTTAGGCAAATTTAACCCGTGGATGCTTCCCAAGTTTCTAGTGCTACAACAATAAAACTTCCCATAATAAATCATAACTTTGATTAATTTGAAATTAGCTGAAACCTAAAGTGCCACACCTAGCTTTTCCTGTTTTCCTGTTGACAAAGAACTTACCTTCACCCATGAAAATCCCAGAACTGTCAGACTACTTCAAATTTCATTACAGGCCATCAAGCAGAAAGCTTGCTTTGCCCCATGTAATTTTGTAAACAGCACTACCTAAGCTGCATTCAAGTGGCTTCAAATAAAGACTTAAGACAGAGAAGGGCAGAAGAGATTCAACATGTTTTAAGGCCAATCACGTTTCCAGTAGATTATCACATGAGTATTAAAAAAAAAAGACCACCACCATCAAAAGAATAGATGAGGCAGCACTTATCTGAAGATGATTATACTGAGACTTAGGTCAAACTTGCATCTCACTTCCACCAAGATTTTTTTTTTCCTCCTGTTTTCTACTTGCATCCTCGCAATGAAGGGCAAAAGGTTAAAATTTACAGAGGTTTTCATGACACCAACTTCTAAATAATTACAGATGTAGTCAGAAGCTTTGTACTTCTTTGTTTATTGTCCAGTCTAAAACAGAGATGCAATAACGTCCTTCTACAACCTCTGCAAGCACAAAGCATCTATATTCAAGACGGTTTCACAGGCTGTTGCTCAGCTTCTTTTTTCTTTCCCCAGTTTTGCAACAAAAGTAGTCGAAGTGACCACAGACAAAGCAGGACAGTAATGAGGTGCATTCCTCAACAGACCTACAGACCTAATCAAGTACCTATGTTCTACCATCATCCTACCGAAAATACTTTAAAAAATAATAAAAATAAAATAAAAAATAAATCTAATCCAGCAAGTTTCCTGTTGCCAGAAAAGTAACACCTAGTCCTGTGGCATCCTCCCCCAGTATTAAAGACATATTCCAAAAACATTCTATCCATCAGGATGGCTTAAAAAAAAATTCAATAATTTAAATTTAATTTTAGATCTACAAGTACTGTCAAGCACCACTTTATTTGTCAACAAAACATTTTGATTATTTGGCAGAACAAAGTACGCTGCCTCCTTGCTTTCTCCACAGACATATTTGGCACTAGTTATTTTGTATGTCTTTAGACATATGTCAAGTCTGAAGCTGTTTCAGGCTTTAACCCCACAGAAGTTCTCTCTTTTTAAGTACTTGTTTTTCTTAAAGCAGTAACAGCAGTGAATTAAAGCCAAGAAGGGATTCGACCCTGCAACGCAATGGTTAAAAATCAGACTCTGTTGATGTGCACTTCTCTGATCCATTACATCTCTCGAAAGCTGAGCTAAGAGCTGAGCACCAAGTATCAACTGTAACATGATCCAAGAGTTTATGGAAAAAATAACTGCACATACCAAGCATGCACATTTAATAAGATTTTGTTTCCATTAAAATATCAGAGAAACACGATTTTTTAAGATCGACTTCTCTCCCTGAACGATTTTTAACGTTCCTCCTCCCTCTCTCCTAAATCCACACCTCCTTTCCAAAAACCAAACCCTTGAAAGAAAAAAAAAAAAGAAGGAAAAAAAAGCAGTCCTACTGCAGGGAAGAGAGGCTTGAAAAACAACTTTGATTGGCACTTGGTCTGACCCACAGAGGAAGAAAAACAGTTTTTGGACAAAGAGCGCAAATATTTGAGCTCATTGACTTAGGGGCTTTCTTAGTATTTCTGAGAACCAACCTGGTGCAAATGTATGGGGACAGATGAAATTAAAATAAAAGGAAAACCAGCATCGCGTTCACTCTGGGCACCTTTGCAGAGCTCAGCAATTTTAATTCATTTGCACTGGACAAACACAAAGCCCCTAAGCTGGGGCTCCCCGGGAGCAGCTGCAGAGAGGAGGGTACGGCTGATGCACCCCAGCTGCAGCACACGGGGAGTGGGGACTGCAGGGGGGAACAGGGAATTTTGGGGTGTTCTTGTACATTTTGTGAAAGCCCTGATTCTGGGTGCCCCCGCAGAAAGCTTGTTGGCGATGGGTTTTGCCGCGATAAACTTTCCAAGCGCCCCTGGGAACCAACGCCCCCACTCCACAGGGGAGACCACGCACCCCCAAATCTCACCAAGGTGGATGCAGCCTGAGACAGGAGAACAGTGACAGCTGAACCGGGGGGAGGGAGGCGATGGGGGTGCGGGACCCAGTACCCTCCGCACCCTCTGGGGCTGAGTCCCCCCTACGCCCCAAGCACTTCGCTCCCAGCCAGCCCCATCCACACCGTGCCAGGTGCCCCCCAAGCACTCACCTCCCAGCCAGCCCCATCCACGCCGTGCCAGGTGTCCCCCAGGCGCTCACCTCCCAGCCAGCCCCATCCACGCCGTGCCAGGTGCCCCCCAGGCGCTCACCTTCCAGCCAGCCCCATCCACACCGTGCCAGGTGCCCCCCAGGCGCTCACCTTCCAGCCAGCCCCATCCACGCCGTGCCAGGTGCCCCCCAGGCGCTCACCTTCCAGCCAGCCCCATCCACGCCGTGCCAGGTGCCCCCCCCCAAGCACTCACCTCCCAGCTAGCTCCATCCACACCATGCCAGGTGCCCCCTCCAGAGCCCACTCTCCCTCCCCACCTCCCGCAGCCCCTCCAGCGTTACCACCACCCTCCTCCCAGTACCTGTCTCGGCACCTTCCGGCAGTTGCCGCACACCCGGTACTGCCCGGCGGCGGCGGCGGCAGCAGCAGCAGCAGCAGCAGCGGCGGCGGCGGCGGCGGCTGCGCTGCCCACGGTGCCGGAGCCAAGGCGGTTCATGCTGGCCGGGTGGGGAGGAAAGGCGGCAGGGCTGGCTCGGCTCCGCTCCGTGCCGCTCAGCAGCCCGCGCCGCCAGCCGCCCCCATCCTCCAGCCGCGGCCCCAGCACCCCGCTCTGGGCCACTGCCCCCCCGCGCACACCCCTGAGCGTTCCACCAATCAGCGTGCGCCGCCACGCCCACCGCCGCAGCGCCAAGCCAATCGCGAAGGCCGCCCATCTCCGACCAATGAACAGAGCTTTTGCCGGCTCCCATCTCCAGGCAGCCTCCGAGACGGGGCGGGGGGAGGGGGCGTGGTCACCGCCACTGAGGGGCGGGACCGGCCGCGTCGCTGGGCAGCGTTGGGGAGAGAGGCGGGACCGGCACCTCGGCGCGTGTCTGCTGCTGGCCAATAGGGTGGCTCGGAGGGCGATATGCAAAGGAAGAGCGCGCGAGGCTCCGCCCCCGGCGCGCTGTGAGGCGGCGACGGGGCGAAGGCGGTCGGGCGGAGAGGAATCGGCTATCCCCAGTCGTCTTGGCCGGTACCCAGGCTCTCCTCTGGGGGCTTCACCTCCTGGATCACAGAGTCGTTTACAGGATCACAAAATGACCGGAGTTGGAAGGGACCCACAGAGATCATCGAGTCCAGCTCCTGTCCCTGCACAGAACAATCCCAACATTCACACCGTGTGTCTGAGAGCATTATCCAAATATTGAATATTGTCAGGTTTGGTGCTGTGACTGCTTCCCTGGGGAGCTGTTCCAGTGCTCCACCACCCTCCTGTGTGAAGAACCTTTTCCTAATATCCAACTTAACCTTCCCCTGGGACATCTTCCTGCCACTGCCTCGAGCCAGAGAGATGTCACCAGAGAGAAGAGATCAGCACCTGCTCCCCTTCCTCCCCTTGTGAGGAAGCAGTGAAGGACTGTGAGGTCCCCCCTCAGTATTCTCCAGGCTGAACAAACCAAATGACTTCAGCCACTCCACATATGATTTCTCCTCTAGACCCTTCATGAGCTTTGTGGCCTCCTCTGGACACTCAGTGGTAGGTTGATGTGTTTTTTATACTGCAGTACCCAAAACTGCACATGGTACTTGAGGTGGGGCCACACCAGTGCAGAGTAGAGAGGAACCATCACCTCCCTCAACCGGTTGGCAATGCTACACTTAATGCATCCCTGGACACCATTGGCACTCTTGGCTGCCAAGGCTCACTGTTGTTTAGATTGGAAAAGACCTTTGAAGTTCATTGAGTCCAAGCGTAAACCTCACAAGGCCAGGCCACTACTAAATTAGGTCTCTAAGCATCACATCCATATGGCTTTTAAATCCCTTCAGGGATGGCGACTCTATCACTTCCCTGGGCAGCCTATTCCAGTGCTTGACAGCCTTTTCAGTGAAGAAATGTAACCCAGTATCCACTCTAAACCTCCCTGGGTGCAACTTGAGGTCATTTCCTCTCATCCCATCTACTTGGGAGAAGAGACCAACACCTACCTCGCTACAACCTCCTCTCAAGAAGCTGCAGAGAGCAAAGAGGTCTCCCCTCAGCCTTCTTCTTCTCCAGGCTAAACAGTCCCAGGTCCCTCAGCCACTCCTCATAACCCCTGTGCTGCAGACCTTTCCCCAGCTCCATTCCCCTTCCCTGGATTGGCTCCAGCTCCTCAATGTCTTTCGTGTAGCCTGTATGGAAGGTTCCTGCTCTGAGGCGGCAACTTGCACATGTAGGGACAGGACTGTGCTGCTGCCAGGCAGAATAGGATTCAGTATTTGCTTTAGGGGAAGTTGAGAACGTTTGGAGTGCGCATGCGAGAGTGTGTGTGTTTGCCTCGGGTCGTTGGGATTGTTAGAAATGATGACTCAGGTTTTCTAGGCTCCATGCTAATGCACAGAGATGGAGTGTATAATTAGATCAGAGAGAAATCTATAATCTACAGCCTCGGATAGCTGGGGTATAAACCTCTTTTTTACATCATAGCATTGCTGCAGTTTTCCTTGTTTATGTGTTCTTTAGTTTTTGATTTAAAATATGCATATATGAGCTTTAATATGAGTATCAATATGATATGATATGATATCAATAAAAGTTCATTTGTTACATGCTGAGCATTATGTAATTCCTGTTTTGAAAGATGATGGTATAGAAGGACTTGGTTTTGTTATGAAAGCAGACTATTATAACTTTGAAATTTCTAAGGAGATTTGGGGTGTTTTCAAAGTTTCTGCTGTCAAAACAATTGTAAATCAGCTGCTTGTGAACTGTGATGTGCTTTATATACTTTTATCCATGGCAATGATTTCTATTTTTGCCAAATGAAGTTTTGTGTAATTTAATAAACTGGCTAGATAAAAAGGGCACAGTGCAATTAGTAATTTTACATCTCTTAAAGGAGACTAATTGAACCTAGATCTGACTTTTGAGAACTACTGAAAAGTTTATTGGATCAGACTTGACCACTGTAAGTAAAACCACATCCACAGCAGAATCCTCCTCCTTCCTTCCCCTTCCATCTGTTTCCAAAGGAATCTTTTCCAGAGGCAGAGCTGCCTTCAGCAGACGGGTGCACTGTGGATTCTGCTATTGCCAGTTAAGTCAATGTGGAATGCATCCAAATGGTTTAGTCACAGGCAACCATATGAAATGCTTGGAAAGAAATAAATGGAAGAGGGTTTGGGTTTTTTTTAAGCAATATAGTAGAAATAGCATCCCAACTTGAGAAAACAATTCCCTAGAGTACAGGTACTTGCTGTGCTGTGTCTACATCCCACCTGCTAAAGCGTGGTGCTATAACAACTGAAGTGACAAAGGAAAGCCCAACAGCTTAGTTCCATCACCTAATCTGAATGTAATGCTCAAGTGTAAGTGAGCAACAGGAATGATGTAAACTGCTTTTTATTTATTGCTGAACTCCATGATAATGTTATCTAAACTGAAAAGTTCTAAAGCAAGCAGAAGAGGTTCAGAGTTATAATAGCCACAGGCAATGGAGACTTGACTCTTCAGCTCAAGTATGAGGACTTTGAATCATTTGCTGCCAAAGTGCCTGGCTCAAAACTCAAACCCATTGGCAAGGATGGTAGCCGGCAAGTTTGAAACACAGGTAAGAGAATTATTTTGATTTAATTACTCTTAATGTTTACATTGAAACATTGGCAAATATTCAAATTTCAGTAATAGCATCCATTTATTTATTTTATTTCACATCCATTAATTTATTTTATTTCCACAGTGGCAAGTACACATGACTGGACATCCTCAGAAACATCGCTGGGTCCATTGCTCTCCACTGAACATATTTCCACCTTGAGTAACAACTTTGGACCTTTGGCAAAACCCATTAAAACCAGGAAAAATTTCCATTAGCCAAGTGTGAAAGTTAGGGTGACTTGTACAGCAGTTTAAAATTTGAGAAATTTGATAACTAGTCTCTGTTCTGCCACAAACTTCTTGTGAAAGGGGATGGGACCTGTACGCCCAGATGCTTGAAGTATTTGGTTGAGTAACCCTCGCTAAAACCATAAGCACTTAAGTACCTTTGTGGCTCCCAGACTTGCCTTTCAGTACTTTAGTGTCTGAGAAATGTCAAGAGAAGCATAATCTTGTAAGTGTTTCATTGTTTTTGGAAACAATACAGCAAATATAAGTTGCCTAAAATCCTTTCCTGCACCCAACAAAAATTCTCTTGGCTATGTTTTATGAAGTTAATTTTGTTTTCTCTGCATTTTCTTTATAAAAAGAGTTTTAGTGCCTAATGGAGACCAGAAGTGTACAAAAGGGCCAGATGCAGTGCTTAGCCAGTGTCAGTGGTAGAGAATTAGTGTGTAGACTAAAGACAACATCAGAATTTTCAAAGCATCTGAGCTCTGCCTAGATGCAGTGTTTGGAAATGAATTATTGAGATCCCTGTACCAATCCCGTAAAACACCTGTAAAATACCATGCATGTGTTCAGCTTTGGCCACCTGCACAGTCCTGCTGCCTGCAAAAACTTGTGCATGCGTGCCTGGTTTTAAGCTCTTGGCTTGTTCTATTTTGAGTTGAACATGTGCATAAGTTTTCCAGAGTAAAAGCCTTTCTTTGTACAAACTGGCTTCTTGGTAAATGTATCCACATTATTGAAAGTTCTCCTTGTAAACTTCTTTCTCAAAAGAAACATTGCAAAAAAATAGGGCTCCCTTCACAATTGTCTTACAGTTTTTACGATCTGACTGTACCTGGTGCTGTGGGTTTCCTTCTGGTTTTTTTCAGTTACTGAGTGGTGAAGCAAGGCAGAATCCTGAAATTAGGCAGTGATGGAGTTACAAGCAGCCTGGCATCTTGACCTGCTTGGGAAATTTAAGGCAACAGTCAGTTCTGTAAACCCAGGCGATTCTCTTTGCTGAGGTCACATGAAGAGGCTGTGAGTTATTGCCATGTATGGGAAAGGTGGAGATTTTTATTTTTCTTGATGATATGGAGCATGCTGACTTGAGACCATTGTGTCCTTCAGAGAGCTTACTGACCTGCTGAGATAGAGTTGTACAATTGGTTACTGGTTTAAAAAGAGTTTTATCCTCAGTGATTGTGACTTTTGCAAAGTTTAGAAAACAAACATTATGATGAAACAAGAAGCCAGACTTCCAAAAGAAATAGGGTTTTCTCTGCCTCCTGAAATCATCAGATGGATTTTTGGCAGACACATTGCAGCCAAGCATGGGCTGCTGCCGTTGTCATGGGAGTGGATGAGATGCGACAGCATCTCCTAATGCCCTATGCAGCCTTCAGGCTAACGTGGTTCAAATGGATCAGCTAAGAGACAATGCACTCCAACAGTAAGCTACTTTCGTCCCCCAGAATGCCAATTTATACCACAGTTTAGCTGAGTGATACCAGCATTGGACTTCTGCTGGGGCTGCGATATTTCTGCCTGGAGCTTTCTGAAGAGAACGTTGAGAGCTGGACACAGTGCATCTCTACTGCCTTCCAGAAAGCATCACACCCAACAAATATCCGCTGTAAAACTAATCTGTGAGAGAGCACAGAGCAATAAGCATCTTCTTATTGCACGAGCAATAAGAAGTTGCTCTGTAGATAGACTGTACTTCATGGACCATCCTGTGTGTCCTGGAAAAGTCCGCCTGGCTGCAATGTTCTGTGCAGGTGCTACGGGAGTACTCGGCCAGTCCATACGATGCTTCCCCAAGGTGTGCACCTACTGTATGAGTGTGCAGGGGTTTTGATGTTCATATATTAATGCAACAGTTTGATGCTTCTTGAAAACGTTGGATTGACAAGATCAGTGCTATAAAATTGAATTCATTATGTGGTGAATATTTTTGTGATTCGTAGACTTCCAGCAGCTTGGAGAGAGAAAAAATGAGGGGTCAGCTGCCATGCATTGCTGCAAGACTAGAAATCCTGCAGGAAATTAAAAGATCCTCAAGTTTTGCTCAGGACCAGAGAGCATGCCTGAGCAGTCAGCTTTGGAGCCTTACCCACTCTCCCTGTCTGATTGCCACAATAAATTGCTGCATGTGTGATTAGGAGAGATGATTGACACATGTCACCTACCTTACATTTCATGAGGCCATGAATCATTCAATAAAGTCATATTGAAGATTGATATGAAGGAAAAATAGATGTGGTATCTCAAGGCTAAAAATCCAGCCCATTGCCATTATGTCAGGCAAGTGCTAGTGCTGCCTTCATTATCGTGATTTTTGTTGCACCGTTTTAATATCACTTGTACAGGATTTATATTGCGGTGTTAGGAGAAGGAAGGGCAGCAGATAAAGTTTGTGCCCTGAGTAATATTACACAGACTTTGACACTAAAAAATGATTTCCCATCATTGGGATTACAAATCCTAATTCGCAAAATGAGTGTTCAGATAATTAGGTGAAACCAGCAAGGTGTGATAGTTTGTAGAATTTTTTCTTGAGGGTAGGGGTACATGTCTTTTCATTAGCAGCATTTAAACCCTGAGTAGATATGCACTCAAAATTATGTTTATTGAAAGAAACAATTACGGCCTGGCTCAGGAGAGGTGGGCTCACTGACCTAATAAGGCTTTTTGATGTCTGGTTTCTTTGACAGTTAAATAACTCTAAAAAGCATTAAATCACTACCCAACCAAGAAACCTCTTCTCCTCACTCTTAAGTTTTTCTGTGGTTTGCATGATAATTCACTAAATGGAATTCAATGTGTTGTTTACTTCAGTTCAGCCTTCTGAGACAACACTGGCAGTGCTGGAAGCCTGTAAATAGGGATCATCTGGACAAAACAGGTTATGCTTCAAGTTAATTTTGAAGTATTTTGACCTGCACACCTTTTGGGAGTGGAAATGCATTAATTTAAAAAAAATCTGAAAGGCAGGACAAAGGTAGCCTGGTCTTACTCCCTGCAAAAGGAGAGTTATGAATGATACTTTGCAATATATTCATATTAATATTGAAGGTAGTCCTACCAAACATATTTAATGACAGCACCAGGACTATCTTTGGTACAGAAATGCCTCTACTCTCCAGGACTGGAGATGGAGATCATCAGGTAGACATGGGTGCCTGGGGATGTACGTGTGGAGCAAGAACAAGTCTGGGTCTCAGCACGGGCTGTGCAACTGCAACATGAGGCACCAACAGAAGCACTGGAAAAATGCGCCTGTAGTTGCATCCCTCTCCTAAACATGAGTTCCCGAATCAAAGCTGCCATTACGACATCTCTGTGAGATGTCGATGCCTACCAGTGCCTTGGGTCTGAGTCCAGATGGCAAGATTTCTTTGAGAAGACAGAATTCCTGCTGGCGATTGGCAGCTACATCACACATCACTGGAGAGTACAGCCTAACCATGATGCTGTGGGTCAGGCTGGGTAAAAGCACTTAGAGCCCTCCTTTGGCAGCCAGGCCTCTATAAAGCTGAGAGTTCAAAACCTGAGGAGCCAAAAGAGGGCAAGAAGACAGCCAGTTCAGGTACCTGCTGTTTGGGGAGGTGAATTGGAACCTGGGGTTTTGCTGCCTGTTTCCTTCCACTGCCTTGGCTCAGTTCAGTGCCAGGCCAGTGTGAAGTGAACAAATGTCTTTGGTTGGCTGAAAAAAACCTAAAATTTCCCAAGCAGCAGAACTTGTCTGTTCCTATTTTGCAAATGAAACACATGGTACGGCATGATGCCACGTTAAGGAGCTGATGGGTGAAATTAGCTTCCTGTATTCACTGGCAATGTTATGACTTCCATTATTTTCACAACGAATACAAAACTCAGCAGCTTTTGGGATACAGCACATAATTTAGGTCCATTTCCCATTGAAGCCTCCAAGATATGAACATAAGTATGTTGGAAGATCAGGATGAGTTATGACAGAGTTTTGTTCTTTGTTTCTAGACAAAGAAGAGCTGAAGTGCTGAATGATTTGCATCTGTTATGGACTTTGCTTACTTTGATTTCAAAATATTTTTACCCTATTTCCTTATTTTTCTGATGGTTACACCCTGAAAAACCCAAATGTCAGTGTAAGCGGGATTTTCTTGGAAGGTACCACACTCAGAGGCAATTACACGTGTGAGTGAAGGCAGTTAGCACATAGGATCTTCCCCAGAAAAATTGGCTAAGTGTTGAAGGCTTGTTTGCATGGCATGTTTCTTCTTTCATCGATCGCCATCTGGATGCCAGGGACATCCTCAGAGAGGAGAAGTCCCAAATTTTGAGATTCAGCCTTAAAGGAAGACACCTGCAAGGGAGCCAGCTGGCTGAATCAGCAGTGTGGCTGTGCAGAGATGTGCAACCCAGTAACCTTGGCACTTCAGCCTCCCTCCCTCCTGCACGGCCAGGCAAAGCCCACTATGTTGTACCAAAATACAGAAAGCAGCATTGGCCCAGCCATCTGGTGCTGCAGAGCAAGAGAAAAAGAGCAGCAGCTTCCCTGGACCAACATCAGCCAACTCCTTTCTGCTCTAGTCTCCTCTAGCTTGCCTATTCATCTGCTGAGTGGAAATGCATGACTCTGCATGTACATTTTCCTTTGAAGACTCTCTGACCTATTTCAGCCTTTGAAGTAGGCAGAAGATCTATTTATAATGTTGGGAGAGGGGAAAAGGAGGGTCAATCTGGAAGGGCAAAAACAAGGATGTATTCAATGTGCCTTGCTGCACTGGTGAAGCCCTGGCAATCACGGCTTCAGCACTGGATCTCCCAAGATAGAAATGGCAGAATCTGACTCCTGTTTGGGCAAATAAATTAATAATAACAAAGGCTTTTGCATCTTGCTCTGCTAACGGATATATCTGTCCATATAACTTAACCTCATGCACCCAGACCTGACTATTTATTATCACCCCTGAAACATTTACATTGATGAAGATTCAGGAAGGTGATGGACAGCAGAAGCAGAGAAATGACTCTTTTGTAGGCAGAGTGATGCCTTTGTGCAACACAGGAGCATGATCTAAGATGGAAAACATAAAAGGATAGTAGTTCCACAGCAAGGTCATGTCTTAAGAGTTTTATTCATCCTCATTTCTATTAAAATGTCTTTTTACAGGGAGAAATAACTTCTTTTAGTCATGTTGTATTGCTCTTGAAATTTAACCTTCCTCTAGCTGGGCTCTATAAATCACTGGAAATCACAGATTTTCTTATAAACAGGCTGCAGATCAGCTTACATTTTTGCATTATTTGGCTCCTTTATTTTAGAAACAGTATGGGTCATATTCGTCCCTGGCATAACTTCAGTCCTAGTACTCCTATTTTGAGAATGCTGGGCCAAATTCTCACTCCCTCTTTTGTTGATATACGTTCAGAACCAATCTGCTGTAATCACTGCAGTCACAAATCATTAACACTAATGTACTGCTGAGCAGAATGTAGCCTTCTCTTTAAATATCACTTTGGTGAAGTGAAGTAAGGAAAATAATGCTGAATGTAGCCTTAAGCATGTCACTTGTTCTGTTGAAAGATGCTTCACTCTTGGCTTAACTTATTTCAAGCATGACAGTCCAAGAAAAAAATGTATCTCGGAGCAAAATGAAACTCAGTAAGAGTCAATAAAACCTGATATATTGCAGTATTAATAAATGTATATATGTGCTGAAGCATGGTAAACCTCAAAGGCTGGATATAAATATCAATGTCTATTGAATTTCAAGAAGAGTCAGCTAGTGGTAACGGTGCTTGATATCATTCTGCAATATGTAATCTACGTTTACACAGGGGTTATTCATAGGCATGTTTTTGTTGGTAGGCAGAGAATTTGTCTCTTCCTAGTCAGTTTATGAAGTAAATGTCTTCCCTTATATCCCTGGCAGGATTGTTGGATTCCCTTTGAGTAACATAGCAGTGATATGCTATCATGCAAGTTACATGTCAGCCAAAAACACTGGAGAAAGACTGCCAAGAAGCCCACCATGGGATGAGGGCAGTGCTTCTTTAAATGCAAAGGGCGTCCTGGTCCCTGGAGCAAGCTAAGCTCCTACAGCTCGTGGGAAAAGTGTCTTCCATGCAGACTGGGGATCCTCCAAACCTCCAGAGCAACTTCTCCCCACAATACAGCATAGCATGCATGCATTTAATCAGAAAATGTGTCATAAGTGGTGGGGACAAGTCATACTGGAACAGAAGGATGTGGTTTATAAGTGATGTCTGTAATATGACTAAGCTAGGGGAGGCAGAAGAAAGTGACTGGTAACTGTTTGTCAGTGCGGTGAACAGCTTGCGACTGTGCCAGGTAATTTCATCAGTTTTGTTCTGAGGTGCCACATGCAGCTGTTTTTAAAGCATCAGAAAGTTGTTTGGCTATGGGTGGGAGAGAGGGGCACAAGTGAGTAAAACACTTCATTGGATTTGCAAACCTGTACTTATCATCTTCCCCAAAGCAGAGATGCAGACATTTAATCTGAAAAATATTAGACAAAATAGTTGGTAAAAAAAGTTATCGAGGCATGTCGATTCTGCAGCATGTTTAGTTTTTACCCACTGGGATGGTGGACATGAGAGATTATTCAGAAATGGGGAGGTGTGCTGGATGGGTGCTCTGGAGGCACCTGGTGGCCATCTCAGCAGCAATGAAACAGTTCTAAAATTACTGTTATCTTCCCAAGCTGCCTGGTACCCAAGCCGTAGTCTCCATTACCTCTGTGTGCTGAGGTTCACTCTCAAAACAAGGTGCTGGGAGCTGGGAAAGCTGCCTGCTGTCTTCTGGGACTGCTGTGGACTTCTTCTGTCTTCTAGAACATGAGAATTATTGTCTAGAGACGTGATGCTCACTGGCATTCAGCTTCATCATGAAAAGCAGCCAGAAGCGGTAATGCTATCAAACTGCATTCTCCTTTCTCACACCTGAAATTGTGTTGAAGGTGTTAAACCTTTTTGTGGTTATTAAGGACAACATGAGACAATGGAGAATGAGACCCCATCTGCCTCCTGATACTTTCCCAGGGCTTCCTGAAGTACATGGAGATCCACTCATGCAAGGTGCTGAATGGTGAAAATAAAAGTCCAGAAAGAGCAGTTATCTGTGGAGTTATCGAAGAGCAGTGTCTACACTTGATAAGCTGCATAGAAAATAAAACAGGAAAATACTCAAACTGAAGACAAAGCTGATGTGGCTGCTGAACTCTTGATAATGGCATCAATAGGAAGAGCTCAACAGATCATGCACAGTGTATCTGAAATTATCTGAGTGACAGACAGAAACAAATTTTATTCTCACCAAGAAAGGCAGTGTGATAGTTTTAGTGTGATCTCATTTTCTTCTGCTATCAACACCTTTCTGCAGTTCATCCCATAGTGATGAGCCAAGGCAGAGCTTTCTAGGAGAGCTTCAAGTCCTGGTGAGATATTAGCCATCTAATTACCTGCCACCGGTTGATTAGCACAGGGGGAAAAGCTGAGTGGTAGATTTTTCCCTCCCCCTCAGTACTGTGATTGCATTCATCTCCGAAAGCTAGTGTCATGAGAAGAGGAGAATGCTTCTTTCCTTGGATAAGTCAAGGCATGGCCACAGCCTATGCTGGCACATAGCGCCCTGACTTCCAATCTTCTGTTTCCTAGAACTTGTATTGACATACAGGACAGTCATGTGCTGGAGCTGGTCCATGAGCAGCACTAGTTAGCTTCCCTGGTGCTGGGCTGAATGGCTGTCCTGCTTCTAGCCCCCCCCGAGCAGAATTGGTGAGGAGCAGTGTGGGCCTCCAGCCCATTGCTGCTGTGCCATCGCACATCCTTTCTCAGGAGGAGAAAGAGCTGTCTGAGAAGACCCCATAGGAAGGCAGAAAGGTCTTAAATCTCTGACTTATCTTAAATGTCTTTCCTAATTGCTGCAAAATTTCCAAGGGGCTTGGAGATAAGGCGATCTATTCTGATACCAGGCTTTCCCTGGGTACTGCACTGGGATATCAGAGTTTTGGTGCTTCACTGATCTACAAAGTTCACATTTGGGCCTGAACACACCCACAATGCAGCAGTGGTGTACTGGGGGTTTCCAGCCCGACTCCCATGCGCTGCAGCTGAAGTGCAATAGTTGAAAACAAGAGCGGACTTATTTGGTGCAACAGTTGACAGCAATAGGCATGTGACAGGCTTGCCTTTTTTCCAATCTGTTGCAGAAGTAATCACATGCTTTGGTCTTCGTGTTTTAAGGAGATGGCAGAAAAGCATGCTGCAGACTCCTTCCATCACTGAAGGCACTGGTAAATGTGTGGGGTTTGCTGAAGAGCTATTAAAAGCTGCTGGCTGAAGTTAGGCGGATGTTCACAGCATAAAGAAAAATGAAAAGTGACTTGCATCTAGCAGAATATCCTGAGCAGCACCAAGAGACTTACTTAAGCTCTTGCAAAAATACGCACTGGAGGTGAGAAATGCCTGAATATTTGTGTTTTAACACTTTCCTTTGCATTTGTGTTATGCTTCTTGACCAGGAAGTTCAATGGGAAACTTGCAGTCTAGAGTGGCTTGCGACTTTTAGATTAAGAAGCCAAAAAGTAGAAAACAAGTAGACCTTGCAAGGACAGGCTCTCTGCCATCGGAGGCTGTAGAGAATAACACCACAGTCAAAACCTCAAGTGAGGTCACAGCAGTGAATCTGAATCAAACTTCAGCAAGAGTCGGACATTTTGAACAAACTCAGCACCATTTCTAGGTCTCCCGCGGTTTATCAGTATGGCCCCTGCTTCAAAGCTTCCCCATGGTCAGAGCCTGCAGCGCTGTAGAGCGAGTCCTGCCAGTAATTGCAGAGGTCAGGCAAGTGCAAGGGGTTTGGCTTCTGGCTGGAGAAAATGGGACTCTCAAGCCGCAGATGAGAAACAGCGATACTGAAACTTCATCTGAGACAATCGCTACCCGGAAGATGAAACCAGCAGTTAAGGGTGTCGGTGTGAAATGAAGCAGCCAGTCAAAGAGAGGCACATCGGCTTTGGGCACCTATGAACAAAAGGCCGTTTCATGAAGACGATGCCCTGGGAACAACGCTGATGGGGGGAGGAGGGCAGCAATCAAAGAACCGTTCGGCAAAAAATAAGGTGGCTGGATATCAGTGGACAGGGTGGCTCCAAAGGCTGCCAGTCCTCCCAGCTGAGAAGAATGGTTTCTTTTCATTTACGTAGATCCGTACGCAGAAAAACATTATAAGTATGATCTAAGCAGAGTCACAGACATTTTGGCGCCTGGGCTGGTTCCCTCCTCCCACTCCAACATGCAGGGCTTGACCCAGGCAGTGAAACACATCCTACAAGCCCTGCATGTTGCACACCATGTCATGCCATGCCGAGACCAGTGTGTAACATGAATTGCCCTTCACCTGCCATTTCGTGCCTGGGCTGCTCCTGAGGGACTGCCTGCAGTGGGTTTACCCCATTGCTTGGAGGGAGGGTATGTGGACAATGCAGGGTGGGCTCTACCAGTGCTACAGACCTTGACCCCACACCCTTTACCCCACTTCTCCACATGACTTTTGCTTTAAATTCATCAAAGCCACCAGAGCTTCAGCTGCTGTCCCAAGCTGAGCATGTGCCGAAGTGCTCTTCTAGCAGCCAGCTGAGTCATAAGCCGATCCAGCAATTCCCATTCCAAGGTTGCTGTCTCTGCCCTTGTGGAAAACGCGTTTATTGTTTTGAGTTTTTTGCTTCTTTGTGCTAAGGTTCAAGCAGCGCTTTACTTGTTATTGCATGTAATGGTTTGTACATGGCACACCAACACAGCAAGATCTGATGCCAAGATAGAAGAGGGCCAGAACCACACAGGTACCCTCAGCAGAGCTTGGATTAGCACAGCAGTGGCTGGCAAAGGAGAGATGCACTGTGCACCCCCCCAGCATCCAATAAACTGAGAAACTCTTAAACTGCCAAGGTGGGATGGATCTCAGCATAAAGCTATCAAAGTGAGCAATTTGACTTGCTTACCTCGAAGTTGAATTTATCAAATTATTTGTGAGGTAATGACGTTTTCTCTGCTGTGCAGTCTCTGGACATCCTGTGTAGATGAGAGAGACTGGAGGAGGGTCTCATCTCCTCTCTTTCCCTCCAACAAATCTGGCTGTAGGCTGGACTTTTCCACAGGCTCCCAGGGTGACCTTGGGCAAATAATTTTGCCTCCCATCTTGGGAGGGGTGATGCAATAAACCCACTTTCGTATTTTGTTCATACAATGGAAAGCGTCTGGTTGCCTGCAGCCCTGTCCCTGGGCTTTCCACCTTTCCGCAGCACACCGCAGTTCCCTGGAGTGATGATCTCCTCCCCAGCACCTCCCAAAAAGGCCTATGGGTGAGGTGGCTTTTGGCCATTGTCACCTAGTCAACATGGCATTTGTACACCCTCCCTGGGCACCCAGCACTCACCCCAGCTGCTTGGCAGTTGCTCGCTGTCACCTGACCTGGGCCATCTCCATCACCTGCTGGCATCCAGTGTGCCAGGGGGAGAACTAAAGAAAGATACACATTGTTATTGGCAGGATAATGACTCATTATCCCTGTTTTAGAGGCCAGCTAACAGGCCATCACACACCATAACAAGCCAGTCATGGAATCAACAATAAAAAAACCCATAAAGTTCATGTTTCCTCCTTGCCAGCCCCTTTCTAACTTCCTGGAGGGCTGCTCTGTGCAGTGCCTTGGAAGCAGTCAGATTTTGGCTCAGCAGTGCTGTTTGGAGGAAGGGAAGAGTGCTGGGCTGCCAGCATGGTATGCAGCAGAGTGCAGAGGAGCGTGAGGCTGGCCCGATAAACAGGGTAAAAACACCCCACTGACAACCCCAAAGCCTTTGAATCGTGGCATCTTCCTTTGTACACAGAATATGCAGACACATTATGCAACTCCTGGTAAATTAACTGGGTTTCCCTACTGTTAAAACATGGTAATTAAGTGTTTGTTGTCTAGTGCCTTTGCAACAGGAACATTTAAACTCTCTGTTAATTTTCCTATTGTATGTCACTTGGGCTCTTTGTGTTACTGCCATGCTGCTAACACCAAGTGTTATAAGCAATGACTAGAACACTCAAAATAACACCACCTCACCTCCATGTTATTTCCATTTTCAAGTATGAACTTCTAATGATTACATTTTCAAGCCTACCTAAAAGTGTACTTTCCTTTCAAATTAAAAAATAATTCAGTGTATCATCCCAGGAAAGGAGACTTCCCTAGAGCCACTGGACATGCAGACATGCAGTAAATCCCAAGAACTGGTAGTGCTGGCAGCGCCAAGAGGCACAAATCAGGCTGACAGCTCTGGTTTACTATGTATTGTACAAACACAATGAAAATCATCTGCCCAGCTCACAATCCATGGAGATAAATACAAATAGGTTGGAGCGGAAACAGAGGCAAGGGAAGATGAAGTGACTTGGTGCAGGTCATGGTGCAGGTCATCGAGAACAGCTGAGAACTAAACTTTTGTCTTTCTGCAGCAGCACGCTCCAGAAACCATTTGATTTGACTGTACTCTTACTTAGGTTGTACTGCAAGCTCTCCTCCATTAGCAAAAAAAATCAGTTGCCAGCAGAGATGCTCTTCCGCTAAGGGTATTGCACAGGATATCCTGATGATATTGCAAAATCATCATTTAAAGGGATGGTATCCAACAAGTGAGGTAGAGATTTTTATGTTTATAACAGCCACTGTTAGGAGAAGCACTTCTTGTTTATGATTTTGCAAATAAAACAGGTCTTTGGATGTAAACTTTATTTGCAAAATCCACCAAGGAACAGGATGTTCAAATGGCTGCTTTTATTGAATATGTGCAAGAGGCAACACTTTGCTACGAGTTACTCTGGTAGTCATCTCATCAGTTCCGCTGTAACTGCTGAAGCATTGCTTGCTGTAGTAGTTGTTGCTGTTGTGGGGAGGAACACAAATAGGCTCACAAAGCATTAAAAGGGTGCTGCAGTTTGCCTGCTCACCCCCTACATTTGTCCATTGCATAAGAATTATATAGGAAAATTAGAAAAGAAGGTTAGGCAGCTTTGAAACTGAATTTATATTAGTTAATTATTTATTATAAATAATAAATAATAAATTAATTATTTATTATTGGCTTTGTTTCAAAACCAAACTTCATCTTCCCTTGTGGTGCTTACTCTTCTTTTCCCACTTGCTTCAAAATGCCACTGCATCAAGAGCCTTTGTTTGGCACACAAAGCTAATCTCCATTTCTAGTCCATCACTATTCTCAAGCCAAATTCCTTGGCCTGTTTTAGCATTTGCAGTTCACCAGATAAGAGGTCAAGGAATGAACAAACATTTTCCGCCCAGGAGTTCAGGGTGTGTTTGCATGGTTTCATGAACAACTTTTGGGCATTATTCAGCTCACCTAAGTTATGTGTAGAGTCTGTTAGGACTACAGATGTGCTGGACTCCCTTTGCAGTGAGCTGGGAGGCATAAACCTTTCCAAATGGTAAATCAGCCCATTTGACATCTGAAGTATCACTAGAAACTCCTGTAATTGTGAGTAATATAGGACGTCTAAGCCTTATGCTATGTTGATGTATCAGGGTTGACTTGTATCTGATCCTGACCTTTGGGTTCCCCCATTAGCCTAGGTGCATTTATCCCTGCTAATACTGCAGATGCGTCCCATGCATGTAGCTATGTCCTCCCAAGTATGGCAGTCAACATGGTCAGGGGACGTCCCATGGTTCCTGGGTTGCTTCATGGCCATGTCCTGACGCCCAGCTCTGTACACCACAAGAGAAATGGCTGAGTCTCCCAGGGTTCTGGGCAGAGCAGCCCCTAAGGATTTAGCTAATAAACGTAGATACTTGAGGCCATAGTCCAGAGCAGGAAGAAAACCCAACTCTTGGAGTCAGTGAGAGTCTTGTCTTGGTATATGCAGGAGAAATCAGGAGCCACAATGCAGTAAAGTCTTTTGTTAGCCAAACAAAATACAGTAACATAGGATGAGTAGCAAATCCTTATCTATCATTAAGAGCCTGCACAGCTTAAATCCTCCATCCATAAATCGAATGAAAGATCAAGTGACCCTCCATGCCCGTCCTGAGTGCCCCAGCCTTGCAGGAAGTGATAAGTATTCAGGGTGCTGCAAAGGCTTAAAGGATGCCCCAGACATCTCACCTGGAAAAAGCTCTTCTGTCTCAAATCTGTCCTTCCATTTCCAGCTCTGACTACTAGTTCTTATCCCTTTCATATTCCTGGAATAGCCCTTTGTCAACTGCAGTAGTTGTTTATACAGAAAAAGATGAAGTTAGGAAAGACCTTGATATCTTTTAACGTGCATCTCATGAAATCTGTCTGCAAGGCACATACTGGTGAAAAAGCCCCAGGGAACCCTTTGGCTCTCCATGCCGGGCTCAGCCATTCCCTCAGCCATAGGTCAGGGCCCTCATAACTTCATATGGAGAAGTCCCTACCCTCTCAACATTCATGGACCCTTTCTCCATCTCATCCCACATTTATCTTGAAGCTGATGCTTTGGCCACTGCAACGTGCAGTGACTAATCCATGGGCAAGGGCCAAAGCTGGAAGGTTCAAAATTTAATACTCTTCTTTTTGTTTTTGTTTGTTTGTTTCTTTGGGATGGGGCATTGCTTTGGAGTTTTTTTCCCTTAAATTACAAATTACAAATTACACAGTATCTAGTATTTTTCTGAAGTCAGTAAAAGGCATTCAGGTGACCTTCACTTACCTTGGTTCGGATCCTAGATGTAGAATTACTGTTTGAACCAATTCCAGTAGCACCCAGTAAATTATGTACTTCCTACAGGCTGGTCGTCATCAGTGCAAATACATGTATGCACACCTGAGGGGAAGGAGAGGGAGAAAACTAAGAACAAAGTGAATATAACAGAAGTAAGAACAATATGGAAAAATAAGAGTTTTATCTTAATTTCAAGCAAATGACCCAACATAGAGGGGTGAAATTATTTTCCTTGGAGGCAGTCTACAGGCAGACTGAAGATGACCATGTTGTGCTCTTGCCTTATAAACTCTGTTCATATTCTATTAACACTAAAGAAGCTTGAATGAAAACGGAGGCCCATTTTCCTATGTGCTTTTCAAACCTTGAGCTGTCTTCTTGAAATGTTTCTGGGGTGGTATGCTGTAACCTGAGGTGCCCATGCTACTAGGCGGATGTTTCTGCCTCCCCTTGGTGCCAGGATGGGCATGTGGCTATGCTGACGAGGACCTGAGCCAGCAGGAGACAACTCTCTCTCCTAGATCTCTACCTTGCTGTGTCTTGGCTAATTTGAGTGAAATTCATGTGTATTATTGAACCTAATCCCCTAGTTGCTCCAACCTGCAAAAATTCCTGCGAAGCCTGAGGCATGGCTGAGACCTGACTTTATGAAGTGACAGGTACCAGCAAGTTTAATCACTGCTTGGTGGATTTGGGAATGCAGGATGCTTGGGAAATTATGGGTGCAGATGCTGTGTGTAGGTAGAGGGCAGGATTCATGGCACCTAGCTTTGATTATGTAAAAGCAAAATGCCATGTCTCAGTGGCTCATCTTCTCTGGTCACCTGCAGAGGCAGGAGCTCTCAGCAGATGGTTTGTCTTTTCTGTTTGAGACCCTCAGGATCACGTGAGTCACCATTTCTTCCTGTTGACTTGGGGTGCTCATGGCAGTTTTCTCTACCTGCAGCACCATCACTGTGTCCAGTCACAGAGGATCATTGAATGATTCTCGGGACAACTGCTTAACTTTGGGCCAGCCCACACCAGGAGAGTGAGCAATGTCATGGAGTTGTGCCAACCACAGCTCCCAGTGGCCTTGAAGACCTGGGAAACTGGTCTGGTTTTGTTCTGATGTGAAAACAAAATCTGCTCTGTTGTTCCTATCCAGGACTGTGAGCAATGGCACAAGCTGTGCTCTGCTTGCCTTCCTCAAGCAGATGCAAGTTCTCCACTTTCTGCTCACCTTTCAGGAGTGCTAAAGATAAACATCTGCAGTTTTCTGCACTGAGAGTGCTAAAAGCAAATGCCACCACCCCAGCACAGCTTTTCACATGGTTGACAAAGCACTTTAAAGGTCCAAGTTATATTTGGAAATGAAAAGATCTTTGTACCAAATAGAATATAGCTTGTACGCTGTTGAGAACGACAGTCACTAAAAGCAAGCGCATCTGCTGATGCAACCTAATTGCTGTTTTGATTGCCCAGCCATGACGGGGCATAAAAATATTGTCTGCCTACAAAAAAAGAATGAAACCTCACTTGACCATTTTGTGCCCAAATACCTTGGCACTCAGCCTTGCCGAGCTAGAGTTGGGCAATGTGAATTCAAAAATTCCCCTGTGGAACCAGCTCCTAACAATACAAAGCTGTGCCTGTCTGACTGAGTGGACTATTTCCATGACTCTGAATAAAAATCATGTCTAGAGCACTGCACATTTCTGTGGGGGCTGTGAGAGTACACTGGCATGTTGGCCTGCGCCCAAGAGCTTTCTGAATTAAAGAAGGCACAGGATGGGCCTCTGTTGGAGGCCTGTCTCTTGGGACTCATGAGCTTTCTGCTTGCCTGTGGACAAGTATAGGGTACTCGCAAAATGCTGATAGGAACATTTCTGAAGTAACACAGCAGGGTTGAAGCCAGTCTCCAATTCGGAGAGATCACATCTGCTTACTGAAGAGGTTCTGGACCCATCTTGTGAAGCTTCCAGTATTGCTAACTGTGGGAAACAGGAAAATGGCTTCCTTGACTGCAGGTACAAATCTCAAGGATGTCTCTCTTTCACTTGATTGTGATCAAACCCAGGTGTTGTACCTGACCCTGTTGTTTAACAGTATGACTTTTTACCAGTATGACTGTTGCTAAATTCCCACCTCTCTTTCCTGAGCAACACGGCCATTGCACAGCCCCAAGTCCTGCACAAGAAGCAGGTGAATAACAACTGGCCAACCCAGCAGGATCCTGCTCCACTGCAAGCTCTCTGGGTCAAATCCAGCCTCCCACAGTCCAGCTCTTCCAAATTTGCCTGGCTACAAAAAGTAAATACAGGGGAACAGGGACAACAGTAAGTCATGCAGGGAAAGAAAAAAGATTAATCTCTCCCTCCCATTAAAAGGGCTATTGATTGATCTATCCATTTAATAAGCTTCAGCTGCAAAAGCCCAGCTTGCAGCCTGTCTTTGTCACTTTAGCCAGCTCCTCATACCACTGCTCTTGTGTTTTTCTTCCCCCATAGTGGAGCCTTTCAAGTCTTTCTTTAAAGAGTGAACTGAGTGCTTTCGATCAGCTGCCAGCCCAACCCTGTACCAGTGAGGGGCTCTTGGCTGCTCCCTGTCGGTGCTTGGCACTGAAGCATATGAAATCGCTAAGATTCACCCCATCCTCAACACAAAAAGCCCAGGCTGGCTTAAAAAATAACAGATTTTTTTTTAACTTCATTTCTCTTAAATTCCCTTTGGGAACCAGTGGGTTTCATGTAGTCAGTTAGTGAGATACTGCTGTGCAACTGAGCCAGGCTCTGCATGGCTCTAACTGAAGCATCCGTTGAATGCACTGGAGAATTGCAGCCACTTGATTGCCAGGTGAGAAAAGGATGGAAAAGATGGGTGCCCCTTTTCATAACCCTGGGCAGACCCAGGCACTGCAAAGCTAGCTGTGTCACTGCTGTAATCAAAACACCAGGAAACAAGCAGGGAGTCTAAAATCAAATCTGAATTGCAGATTTTCCCTGAATTACGGGAGTGGATAACCAAAAGGCTGCCATAATTACCCTCATCTCACCTACATGGTGTTCTTTTTGGGTTGTCCTTGGTGATGCACCAGCCCCATGTAGAGGCTGACCGGTATCCTCCAGCCCAAAGGGAACAGTGACATGCTCTTGTCAATTATAGACCTCATAAAAAGAAGAGAGCACTGCATCTTGCTGAATAGCCGTTCCTCATGGCCACGAGAGAGGTTGACGGGATTAACACCTTGTGGCACCCCACAGTTGAGAGCCCTTTGGAAGGATTTGGGAGGAGTGGGACCATATCTGGAGATCTCCCAGGGAGAAAGAATGAAGCTGCTAAGGGGAGGTCATGTCTGTTCCCAGAAGTATTTGCAGGCAGTTCAGCAATGCCTCCCTATTGATGGAGTCAGAGGTAATTGTTAGTTTCAGCAGTTGAATCTACATTTTATTCCATGCCCAGTTCCACAGATGGGACCGATAATACAAGTTTACTCCAAAAGCAAAAAAACCTTTGAAATGGCAATGTTCTAAAAGTCATCCAAGAAGACTTGAAGATGGTATTTTTTGTGTCAACCATTTACAAGCAGTCCCAGGACTCCCAAAGAAAAGATTCACTGAGTAAGACTTTCTTAGCCCTGGGATCAATCACCTTTGCTGGGCACTTTTGATGCAGTAGTGGGAAGCTCTGGGAACTTACTGTACCCATGAGCCTTGTGCCTGGGATTCAGCAGGGCAGCCTGCCTGGAGTGCTTTACGTGAGTAGACAAGAAACAAGGAAGTTTTGGAAACCCACCTGGCAAGTGGGGCTGCACTGGAAACTTGCCTGGCTTCTGTCAGAGTATTGTCAAAATCATCCCATTCCCGAAGAATGTGTTAGATCAATGTTTTCAGGGTTGGGGAGAAGGAAAAGAGATGAGAATAGATGAGAGGAAAGGAGATAAGAGGAGGGGGGAGGAAAAAGAAAAGAAAAAGCTCATTTGGAAAGTTTGCAATCAGCAATCAGCCCAATGGCAGCATGTCCTTTGTGATCACAAGGATCCAAAAGGAGGTTTCTAAGCCAAATCTCCATTTTAGGCAGGGCTATAGTGAGACTGAGGAGGGCAAAGGAGAGCAAAGGCACTTGGCTTCTGTAAGAGCTGCCTCTCCACAATCTGATTCCCCCAGGAATGCAGTAGTTCAGAACAACCAAGATTAACAATATTCAGCAATGACTTGAGCAAAATCCACTTTATTGATTCCTTCAAAGCAAAATCAGTTCACCTTCTTCAAAAGCAGTGCTTCCTATCTCTAAATCAAGGACCTGATAATTCTCCACCAGATTTCATGCACCACTGATGACACAGATGCAAGATTAAGTCTATTCTTCCAACATCTGTAATATCTTAGGAGCACCTGTAGTCCACAAAAGATGAGGACTGTGTTACCTTGTGAGTTCGTTGTGCCACCAGGTCAGCCTTATCCACAAAAAGGCAATTCCTTCCTGATTGTAGGCATCTGGCTTTTCTGTGAGATCAAGACCATCCAGACTTACCAGTCTATCCAAAACCAGAAGAAACCTCTGTTGGGATTCTAGATAGCAAAAAGAACACAACCTTAGCATGAATAGAAAACAAGTGGTTTCTGGAGGGATATGCCTCCACTCTGAAATGCTGAGGTAATCATTGATGCATGATGTAAGATATATTTTCCTATACCCCACCCCCAATTCAAAAATGAGATCCAAACACTCAGCTGCTGGTAATCACTGAGACATAGGTGCTTTGATGACTAGAGAATTCCCAGCTGCCTGCTCAGTTCCATCGCCTCCAAGCAGACTGGCACTGCTAGGAGTGACCACGTCCAATGTCACTGTATTCATTTAAGTTGTGAAGGGTTATGAACTAATCTGATGGTGCACTTGGGGGAACAACACACCAAATCCAGTGTTATTTCATACTGGAGCAGAAACCTTCATCTCCAAAGAGAACGTCCTCTCAGCGAACAGTACAGCCTCCTCTTCTCCCTAATGGCCTTAAGGCATGGTGTATTGCAGAATGACAGTTGTGCTCAATATTGTTGTCATGCATAAGTAACACTCTAAATTTATTTATTGGATTGCAGGTGGCTGATTTTCCTATCAACAGAACATTTCTTATAGTTAACCAAGATCTTTGGATTGCATTTATCTCACTCAACTTAAATGCCTACAGAGTAATAATCTATATCTGAGCTGTTTACTATGGGCTTCTTATATAGTTGTTAGAAGAAGGAGACACCTTCAGAATGTGCTGCACTTAATTTATTTTAAACTTCTTATTTAAGATGACATGAATTGAAACATCTAAAGTGATCTAGGTCTCTAGGTGAATCTCACCTTTTTGTCCCAAGTATCTGAGATCCTGAAAGACTGGAAAGAACCAAAATTAAACTCCTGTCCAGAGTCTGTATTATCTCTGTGGTTTGCCATTAACTAATTTTAGGATTCCACAGTGACTGAAAACATCATAATCCCCTGCTGGTGTTCATACTGGGTCTCTGTTATTGCACTAATGGTGTCAGCCACGGAGGAGATGCAGCTATCAAGCAGTGGCTAACAAGATTGACCTCCTAGCACCATACCATGAGAGCACTTGTATTTCCTGCCCAGCTTCTGCTCCTTATCTCACACTGAAGGGCTTTCCAGATATTATTCTACAGCTCCTGTTATCTCCTTCTAAAATCACCTTTTGTCACTATGGCCAAGTGGACTAAAATATTAACACTCTCCAAGTCACTCCCCAGGCTGGTTACTGGCTAACAGCGAAGTCCCACTTCTGGAGTCACAGCAGTGGGTAGAAACCCCAAAATGTTTTGTTTCATATAGCCAGGGGTTTTGGCAGTACAAAGCTCTTTATCCTCTACCCAGGATAAGACCACCTTTAAAGGAAGAGAGGATTCCTTGTGTAACTGTAAGACTCCCTAGGGTCTACCAGTACAGGTTGTCCCCTTTTCTGATGTTGATCTTTCTCTCCCAGAAGCCAGACTGTATGGATAGCATTAAGATACTTATCATGTAACTTCTCCTGCTTGCTCATACAGTAGAACCATCACATTTTATCCCACACCTAATGTCTCTGGGTAACCAGTAAGTAATGAAAGAAAGTAAGGAAATTTTACAGCCAGAGAGATATGAAGGCAAGTCCCCATCCTGGATCTCAGTTCCCACTGACTAAGAAACACCCCTAACCTGCAGGAGTGATGGTAGATGAGGAGCAGACAAGAGTGAGAGAAGTCCTGAGTTGGGTGATGAGTCCCCATTGTCTGGGAATGGTCCCTCTTGCAGGCGAGGTCCCTTTACTAATCCTCTCTGTTAGCAACAAGGCGGACCTGCTGTGTAAGGTGAAATGGATTTAAAAATCCAAACTGGTATCAATGCAAATGTAAAGCAGAACATTTTTTTTTCACAACTGTCACCTATTTGAATCCTTGTAAAAGTCTTATTGAGTATTGGAGCTGAGTCATTTTTATGGTGCATGGCCAAACGAACATTTTGTGGGGATATGTTTGAGGAGGGCAGTGGGAGTAGAGGGAAGGGGGCTAATCATACTTCATAATTTCTCATCTTCCAAAATAATCTGTTTTCTAAATGCATTGCTAAATCCTTGTGCAGGCAATCCACCATCTGCTCCTTCTTTCAGCACACCCACTATGTAGTCTGCTGTCTTGTTATACTGCCAAAGCTCTACATGATATGCTGCGGGTAGAAGAGAGTCTGTACTTTTAGATGCTTTTCTTAGGTCGTAGGGGAAAAAAGCCTTTGAAATTAGCACCAAATATATGTGAGTGCATTGCCATGCAGCTTGCTCTTATCCTGCAATCTGTGATGTAATTTCAGCAGCAAACAGGCAACTAAATTCTGTTCCTCTAACTCCAGGCAGGGGCTCTGGTAACACCCTCCAGCATTGACTGGAGCTGGAATGTTTTGGGTAATCTCTGGAATGCCTCAATAGACTTATAAATCCATAAATCAAAGCAGTCATTATGTATTTGAATAATATGTGGATCAAAGTCTCAGATTGAGGGCCCCTTTGTTCCCATGCTCTTTTTATATCTTACTCAGTGAGCATCTATTCAATGAGAAACAATTACAGTGAATTTAGAGCAAAAACATACAGCACTAATGGAGCTCTGAAGACCTCGTCTGGTGAAGTATTTAAGCATATGCTTAATTTTAAGCGCATGAGTGGTAAGAATGGAATTACACACAAAGGAGCAGCATTTGGCTCAGCAATATGCTGAATCAATATCTAAATTTAGGTTATGGACCTCTCCAAATTGAGCCTTTTTGAAAGTACATCGTCTTTGCACTGCCACCCAAACACTTTCCTAGCAGCATTTCAAATCAGAGGACTGTGCACATACTGCATTAAACACTGCTCGTCCTACTCTAGAGACGGGTCTATCTTTAGTGGGAGCAATTAAAGAAGAGCAAGACAAGGGCCGCTATCTCATTATGCAGTGTAATTGTCCTGGGATATATGACTGCTGATTTTTTGCCAAAGGGTTGCTGAGGCAGAAAAAACAATTGAGTTATGGTGTGCAGTGAATCAGGCAGTGCCATGGCAGATACAGAACTAGACCACTGGATCACCACACATCAACCAAAAGCCTCCTGCCTCCAACCTAGGATAATCCAAGCAAGTCCAAGGCTCTATTCCCATCTGGAAGGAAGTTTCTTGGGATGAAAGGTAGTGATTACAATGCCGTGTTGGTAAGCCTCTAAAAAGCAGTACGAACAAACACAGGTATGACCACACCTCCAATAAGAAAAGAGGAGCACTGATGGATTTGGAGGGGTTCTTCACACAGCTGTGCTAATGCTTGCTAGGCAGGAACGAGGACAATGGTATAAGGACTAGAGATGCATTTTGTTCGTGCACTGGGAAGTAGGAAGATCCTTTGGCTTTAGAATACGTGTGCCAAACTCCTGACAAAACAAATCTTTGCCACAGTCCAGAGAGGCTCTGTTGGTTGTCCTCTGACATTGAGATGCAGCAGGGCCTTGAGCCGCCTTGCTCAGGCACATGGGAAAGATGTGGGCTGTCCTTCAGCGTGGCCCCTGCTCCAGCACCTGAGCTGCTGCCTGGGGGCATTTTCAGCTGCCCCAGAACCACCTCCGTGCTTCAGCTGGGCTTGTGTGTGTGGCCAGGCTCAATCTCCAGCCAGAAACCTTCCTCTCAGAGACTTGCCCTTTCATGATGGTGAAAGCAGGAATTGTGAAACACTTGTCAAGGCGATCAGGAGCAGAGAGGAGGTCTGTTCCTGAGGTGAAAATAAAATGTTCATTTAAATGATAAATGTTGTAAGAGACTGCAAAAACCAACCAGACTGCAAAAAAGAGCAGTGAGAGGAGATCACATTGCTGAGAAAATGAGCCAGGTTTTTGCTCCACAGCCCACTGGGTAGAGCAGGGGGAGCTGACTGGAGCAGAAATCTTTTCAAAGGCAGGAAGAGATGGAGAATCTTGTTCCCTAAAGAGCAGGACAGTTTTACTCCTGCTTCAGCACACATGGGCTCATGTCCATAATTCTAAGCATATTCTTAACCCTTCCTGACTTTCAAAGCTGCTAAATTCTAGATTTTCTGATTCTAATTAAAGAAAAAAAACAAAAAACCCAAATCAATTGCTTATACCCAGCTTCAAAACCTCTTACCACATTTCTTGCAGAAAGACCAGACCAAATATGAGCGCCAAGCTGGACAGCCAAAAAGCAATGCTTTCTAGGCTTGTGGTTAATAAATACACTAGAAGCTGCCATGTGAGAAACTGTCTTGTGAGAAACTGTCTTGTAAGAAACTCCATGTGTGGATCATGTTATGCACCTTTCCTGGTGGACTTGATTAAACTCTGATCAAAATAATGGTGAAGACTTATTCAGGTCAGCTACTGTAATTTGAGAAAATCTTGTTTATGCCCAATCTCTTTTCCCTTGTATGTGTTTCCCCCTCTTTAAATGCTCTTCAGTTTGGCCCCAAGTAAGTCACAGATCAAAGCGTTTCAGCTTTCGAGGCCAAATTGCAATTTATAATGTCTGTGGTTTTAGCTAATCTGTCTCTATGTCTTCTCATTTTAAATCAACAGAAAACAGCATAAAATAACTCATTCCTGCCCTACCCAACTAGGGATTTTAACTCAGGCATTGTGTTATCAGTTCTTCCTGCAGGTAAAAGGCGTTTTCTTGCTTTATCTGAAAATGCTTTGTTCCTGTAGTAAATATCAATTTTGTAAAAAACTTGTGTTCCACTGAGGTGAAACAGCTACATCTCCAAACTTGAGCTGAGATTCTGGTTTGTCTCCCTTCTTACAGTTTTAACTGTATCAAAGGGCAGCTTAATGCTATAAAGAGCCTTTCATTTTTAATTAAGTAAAGAAGGTCCTAATTTCAAATACACTTGAATAGCCTGAGTTTAAAAGTTCAGTTCATGCTGTAGCCCTGTTCGTTCTTCACAGCAATGATCATGGAAAACAGAGGGCAATCCTAGTGGAAACGCTGCTACTCAGCTCGCAAAATCACTGCTGTGTGATTCCTTGTTTTGTGCTCCTGCTGCTGCCCTGACAACAAAGGGGATCCACCAAAGTATCATGAGGATAAGTAAGCCCCAGGGAGCATCACATATCAACATTCCACAGGAAGAGCTGAGCACATCTCCACTGGTTCCACAGGCTCTCTATGGAGCTACCACCATCCGCTCTATGTCTTTGCAAGGCTTGCTGTGTACCACCCTATAAGCAGGGAAAATCTGATATAATATATCCTGTTTCCTGTTCATATTTCACTCATTCATCTCAAATTCTTCTCCTTTTTCTTGCAGCCTAGCACAGGCTTTCATGCTGTGCATGGGTTAGCTACCTCACCACTCCTGCATCCCCATTAGAGCCCGTGGGGGAGGAGAGTGCTCACTTGATGGCAGCTCCAGCAGCCACGAGTGACTCCCATGGCACCATACCCTGGGAAAGTCAGAGGTGGAGATGTGGAGTCCTTGTGCTGAGGATACCAGTTAGCACTGTTGAAGCAGATCTCCTTGAAGAACAAGTAACACATGAAACTCCCACTAATGCTAACCTGGCTTTTGTTTGGGATTGCCTAACTCTGATGAATAATGCAAGAGTCCAGCCTGCGCTTTTTATTTAACTACATCACTCTTCAAAACAATACCAGCCAAAACACAAGCAACAAATACCCCTCCAGAACAAGCAAATATCTGACCTTAAAGTGTGGCTCTACAGTAAAAGGTGCGCTGGAGGAAAAAGGCTTTATGTTTACAGCAGAGAAACCATGCACAAAGAGAAGCACTGCCTTTTGCAATCAGAGCAAAAGTCCACCCAGCTCAGTCTGAGCTCAATCTGGTCAGAAACAAGTGTTCAAGGAAAGAGATTAGTCTCACAGTTGGCAGTCTGAGGTCTTCTTGGCCTGGAAGTTACATCCAGAACATCACTTTCAGCAGTTCTTGGTATATGTGTCCTCTATGAACTTGTATAAACTGTTGGCCTCCACAAGGTTTCATGCCACTGAGTCCCACAATTTAATTATGTGCTGGGTGAAAAATTGCATCTGCTTGTTTGTTTTAAAGGTCAGTCTGGGTGCTGGACTATCACAGATCAAATATAGTGAAAGCTAAAAAATTAAATGGAATTTTGAGAGCTATTATTTACACACTCATCCTATTCTCTTTGAAAGATGACCCAATTTCTTTTCACTTAATACTGAGGCCATGCGACTAAAAATTGCTGTTGTATATTTAACTGTCCAGAGACAAAATCCCATGCAAAACCTCATAAATCCAGGTGGTGCAGTCCTGTTCTTGGGCAGGTTTGGGTGCAATGGACACGGGTCTCTAAGGATGAGGGTAAAGTCCCTGGTGGGAGATGGGGAAGATGCTGTGGAGAAGCTCGTCTTTTCTCCTTATGATCTCTCTAGTTAAGTTTGAGTCATTTGGTTCCTACACAAATAGAAACCAACCACCTTCTTTAAGTCAAGGGCACCAAACCCATACTGTAAATACGTGGACCACTCTTGCTGCTATGGTAGTTTCCAGACCCCATCTTCCTCTGACAACATGTTCTAAATCACTTGTGAGCCTTGTGGATGTTGTGAGTGTAGAAGATGAATGTGACTGGCAGACTGAATAGGCTTTCCACGAGGACTGCACAAGCTGGCAGCCAGGGCAGCGCTGCCTCCTCCTCTGCTGCGTGATACCCGTCCTCCTGGGAGTCAACACGAGTTTGTGTCATTGTACATGGAGGAGCTGAACAGAGACGTGAATGAGACCATGGCAGCAGTGTGGCACTTTAAAAATTGGGGTGTATCTTGGGAAGGTATCCAGTTCATGGCAGGAGTGAGGGGGACCGTGGGGGAGGAAAGCTTGTGCAAAGTCAGGAAAGCACCGTTAGTGCTTTTTACTGAAAAAGAGCAAGTGGCACTCTCCCTGTCAGATGGAAAACAAAATAAACATCACAAGATGGAGGGATTCCTCACTTCACTGCGCTCTGTACCTCAGTCGTCTCTCCAGATCTCTCATCATAGGTTTACAGACAGAATATAGGATTGACTGAAAAGCAACGTTTTAAGAAAACAGGGTTAAATCAGCTCAAATTTGACATGCCTATCCCTGCCCCACAGAAGATAGTGGCAAAAGTACCTCTTGGTTTCTTCTTAGTGGCTTTCACATCATAATGTACTGTTTTGCTCTCCAGAATTGTATTTGTCCCTACTGTAAGGATGGGTAGCAGGGCCCAGTGCCAGGACAGGCATGCACTGACACAGAGGGTCACAGAGGCCACCCAGTGTTCCCAGTACCCCACCACTGGAAGAGGCTCATGCTAGCTGGGTTCAAGCACCATACTGGGTAGCAGAAGGTGGTAATTAACCCAGGAGGGGCAGAGTAGGGAGTGTGTGCCAAGTTAATGGTCAAGGCTTAGGTCAAGTTGTAGGATGGGGAAGTGTGGAGAAGACACCTGGAGAAGGGAGGAAGAGCCAAGGAGCAATGCAGGGGCATAAGCTGGGTGGTGACAACCTCTGATGAGGCTTGGATGGGAATTTTCAAATAGTTATTGAGATATGGTTGGAATTAGAATGTTGGGTTCCATTTCAGATGAGATGTTGATTTGAAACATATCTCCAGATGTCCCTTCCAACCCCCACCATTCTGTGATGCTGTTACCTAACCACCCCAGCAAAGTCCAGCATGTGGCACTGATACCACTGGAAGTACATAACACATTTCAGAGTGATACCTGGCCCATCAGAGCACAGGAACCATTTGCTTTGACAATATATGGGAAAGAGCACTTGAGAGTTTTTGCTCTGGACCACACTTTACTGACCAAGCTACCTGTGATTCATCCTTTCCAGCTCTGATAGACTTGTTTTACCTCTAATCTTCCCCTCTTTATTTTCTTCCTGCCATATCCTTATAAAGAGTGCTTTAAAGTTCACCAAACAAAACTGAATGGTGTAATACCTGCAACCTGACTCATGATTTCTATACAACCCTTTCTTGTAGCTGTGTGTGTGGCCAGCACCATACCCTGATGGGTGATTACATTTTGGTAGCACCTTGAGCTTTTCCTTGGGTGGGTACATGTAATCACAGAATTATAGAATCATAGAACTGTTTGGTTGAAAAAGATGTTTGAGATCATCAAGTCCAACCATACCTGTCCACCACTAAACCAGGTCCTGGAGAAACTCATCTATAGAATCATAGAATTGCTTGTTTGGAAAAGACCTTTGAGATCATCAAGATCATCCTGGTTCCTCAGAGAGTCAGGGCAGCTCATGCTGTTCTTGCCAGCAACTCTTTTACATTTTGTTGACGCAGACTCCAGAGCTAACAGCTTTAAAAAAAGGAATAGTTTCTTTCTACGCTGGGGTGCAGTGAGCAAGGAGTACGTCTTTTAATCTGTAGCGCTATATGTAGGAGTAAAGCCCAAGGGGGCATTTTCCCTTTAGAAAGGGACAGATTTGGCTTGCCTGTTTTTGCTACCATGTCTCCTAGCGGAAGGTTGGAGTGTGGCAACCTGCTACTCCCCCTCCTTGTGCTCGTCAGCCTCCTGGGTGGCTGTGAGCTGCCTCAATTTCCACGTCTTTGAGTAGAGATAATTGTGCTGAAGGGCCTTGAGGTGTTCTAGTGAGAGTGCAGTGTAAGCTCTGCAGCGTGCTAAGCACAATGCCTGCTGCTGCGCTTCCAACTTTGTTGGTAAGCTCTGAAGTCACCATATATCATTTTACAATATGCTAAGCCCCTCCGAAGCCAGGGACTCCTTATCCCTAGCAGTCTTTGAAAACAGGCTGCCTTCTTAAAAAGTTTAGAAATCTCTTCATTTTTGGCCACACTGCATCACTTTGAGTCATTTTTAGACCCTTCATTCTGCTTCTGTTTCTCCATACAGCCACCAGGGAGTCCATACACCTCAGAAGCCACTGATGGGAATTTGAAGCGCTCGATGCGGTGCCACCCGGACCCTGCTGCCGGTTCCTACATGAACCGCTGCTCCAAATCAGGCATCAAGCGAAGGACATGGTGCTAGGACTGGGTGGACGCCTTTGAGTAAGGATCACTCAAGTGATACCCCTGAAAGCTGACTTCTTGCCAGCTTGCCCTGGACCACACTGATTCAACAGATCGGTTACACATCCAAACCATGTCTAGCATGTGTCACAGGACAGGAGAGAAGCCACTAGAAGGAGGAAGGTAGCAAAACAGAGGAAGCAGTCAGGTCTGTTGTTTGGATTTCCACTGGTGGATCATCATCTGGACATTTGGCAGGCTCAGCAACAGGTCAGAGATCAAGTTACCATAGCAGAGTAGGACAGTCGTGCCTTCTTTCCAGGCAGAAACTCAGGTAGAGCTACCGACCCTGGGAGAACAAACATGAGATAGATTCCAGATGCAAGATATGGGAGTAAGAAACAAGAGATTTAAGGTCTAATACCTCTTAACTCACATGGAGTAGCTAGAACCAGTTGCTATGCCCAAGCAGGGTGCAGGGTTTTTGATGGCGATCAGCCCTTCAGTTCTCTAGCAATCCCTGAGACATTGCCCCTTAGACAAATACATGGACCACTTTGAGAAGCTACTTTGAGAAGCTCAGTTAGTCCTGGTGGAGCTGAGTGGTCCATTCTGCACAGCAATGTATCAAACAGAACTTGCAATCTTGCAGAAGGTTGCAATCTTGCAACCTATTCCTACCTTGACACTACTTATGCTCCTCAGCAGATGGAAGTCCCAATCTAAAGGTCAGAGAAATCAGTAAAAGGATTTCCATGGATTCTGGGAGACTTCAGACCAAAAGGAATGTTTCATGGTCCGTTTTCCTTCCCTCTATGGCATGCCTTGTCCCTCAGTAATGCTGGTAGCTTGGTTTTGGCAGCTGTTGACTAATCAAATTCCTAGTACTAGGAGGAAGCACTCAAATCCAGGTGTCTAAAATCCCTCTAAGCTTACTTTGCATCTCCTCAGCCTCCTTCTTGTTTTACTTCTTCCTACTTCTTCCCTCCTTGCACCCAGTACTTTTTATACCTTCTGTAAGCATGTTGGCTCTAAATACACCCAAAGTGTAGCAGAAGGCATGTTCTGCCCTTCACGCAGCAAGGCTGCAAGAGAGTGGAGAGAGCAGGAACCAAAAGAGAAAAACAATCTGGATACGTGGGCTGAGTTTTGTGCTGTGGAGGTGTATTTCTTTTTTCCTCTGCTTGTTTGTGTTGCAGATTTCCAGATCCTTTTCTAGAAGCTTGTCACATGAGATGCAGTTTGCTTTTGGCACCCCTGTAACAGACTGTGGGGACGAATTTATGCTAAGTGCCCAAGAAGTGCTCAGACTCAGTTTCTGTGCCCACAAATGGACATACAGACCATTTTTATGCACAATGAAAGAAGCTGCAACAAGAACTACAATGCCTAACCTAGTTTTTATTCATCCTATTTCGATCAAGGCCTCTGGAAGGTCACCGGATCTTTTAAAAGTAAGGAAAATGTGGATAGAAGCCCAGCCACCATCCTGCTGACAGTGCGCTTCTCTGACACATGTACAGTGCACTGCTGAAACACTGATAGTGGTTTTTCACAGAGGTCTGCAATCTATTATACAGCACTTACTGGAACGTTTCAATGTATCAGCCGATCCAAGGCTAAGCAGACCATAAAAAATTATGAAATATTTGGCTAGATGGCAATGATCCTTTCAGCCAACTATGTGAATGTATTACATTACATGCACATGTAAATACATACGCACATACACAGAAAATCTGTGACTGTGATCCCCATAAATCGTGCACCTTTGATCACCTCTGTCATGCTTGGTTGCACTAATCCATCTCCTATGGGTGCTTCTCTCACTCCAAAACCTCCTGGAGGCTGCCAGCAGCCACCGGTCCTTGAAGTGAGATCAACCTGATACAAAACTTCTTCCCTTCTTCCCCCCAGTTGAAATTCCTTTCTCACCCACCCTATATAATTACCCATAATGCAGGCTAGACAGTGTTGAGTCCTGGACCAAAAGTGGGTTTGAGGTTCAACTATTGCATGACCATGCAGGATGGAAAAAGGAAATTTTATGTGACTGGAAAGGATAAACTCAGGTTTCTTCAGGGGCCACCAGCACCTTCTTTGACTGACAAGTTGAGACATAGTGGACCTTGAAGTCATGATGGTTTTAGCTCCAGGAAACATAGTTTACATGGTTTCTAGAGTGTTGAAAAGTCATTAATTGAATATTTCTTTTTAGTCCTGTGCAGTT
Source organism: Dromococcyx pavoninus (assembly GCA_033558185.1). Classification (NCBI taxonomy): domain Eukaryota; kingdom Metazoa; phylum Chordata; class Aves; order Cuculiformes; family Neomorphidae; genus Dromococcyx; species Dromococcyx pavoninus. Next base: position 1,248,930 of record JAUMJL010000068.1, read on the forward strand.
GAACTTATAGAAATGAAGATTTATCTTAATACAAAAGTGTCTGTGAGAAATGTTTGGTGTTAATATTATGCTCTCCAACTGAGTGGCTGAAGAGGTTTTCCTTTGTGGATGGAAGAAGCACAGAATTCATGTCAGAGTTGAAAGGCATAGAGAGGTATTGGCCTCTTATAAGGTGCTGTACACAATTTCGTTATTGTCCAATCCAGGAATTTCCACAGTCTTAGAGAGACTATGGATCTAAACGTTGCTCTGCCATGTTTTATGGTACATGGCATCAAATATCTGCACCAAAAAACATCCTTACATTGTGCCTTATGCTGCTAATAGAAGGCATTACAAGGGGAGTCTAAGCATATGTTTGTAAGGCTCCTCAGAGCTGTGTTAACACCATCGTTCACTTTTAACCTCCCTAATTCAGAAAGTAATTTGTTTAAGCACCATGAAGACTCCTGAACAAAGAGCTGTTAAGCTTGGCAGATCCTTCTGGCTTGTTTTGCAAGGCCTGAAATGATGTCAACCAGATAATGACCTTTCCTATTTCTACCAGCACTCAGATGGGACTACAGAATTGACGTTAATATTGTGTCTGCTTCATTAGTTCACTTACTGGCAGTTGTCTTGCTGAGATCACTGTTTTTTCCCATTCTGTATTTGTAGCTTTGTGTGCTGCTTTCAGCATGCAGATTATTAGAGCCCTGATTGCTGCATTTTGTAACTTATCAAGGCCTTGTTTTGCTGATCACGAAAAAATAGTCTCAACCAACTGGACAGGAGGGACATTTTGTTTCTCTCCTTCTCTTTCACAAATGTGTGTATGTGTTTCAAGTACTTAAACAGGCACATAATAGTTTAGGAAAAAAATGATGCAAACATTGCCATTTGTAATGGGAGGCTGATAGCATGCAACATCTTTAGAAATGTGTGAAGTCAAAACAGGTTCAACATACCTCTAGCTCAGGAGGTAAAAGCGGGCAGAAGATTTGCAGTTCACATAGGAGCCCATGTCCTGGTTTACGACTGTGGGCCCACTTCTCTTCATCCCTCCTCCATTTTGATGCCACTGGGTGCCTGGCTGGCAGGTTCAGTATTTTTCATGTTAATTTTGTAGTATCTGCTGTCTTAAAGCTCCAGGTTTTGGAGCCAAGTGATCTTGCATTATTATCAAGGATTGCTTTTTAAGGAATATCTACTTTCTAAAGTTGAAAAGAAAGCTTGCAAGCAAGTGAGAAGCTCTGAAAGCTTGGACACCAGCAATCAAATGAAGACAACGTACATTTCCTATTAGAAAGATTAAATTATATACCTTTTGGCCAAGGGCCGTGGAACTTCTTTCAATATAATTTCTGTCTGCTAGGGCCAGGACTGAATGCACAGGATGTCTGCTCTCTGAAATGAGCTAGAGAAGGCTTCGTTGGTGAGTTCACTCGGCACGCCCAGCCCAGACATGGCTGGGGGTGTCTGGGTGATGACTAGCTGGGCTAATGGGCTGGATGGCTTCTAAGCTGGCTTGGCATTGCCATGGCTTTATCCTGCCTTCTCCCTGTGTCTAACCAGTGCAGGGCATGGCTCGGCTGCAGCTGCAGCTCTGGACAGTCTCTGCACAAAGACCTGTCATGAGACAAAGGATTTCACCAAAGGGTTCCTTGTTTCGTTTTGTTTTGAAGGATTATTTGTTGTACCTTGTTGCTTTTCAGTGCAGGCTTTGGCTTAACCGCAGAAATGGGTATTTCCCCAAATGCTTGCCTTTTGTCAAATAGTTTTCCTTTTTCACAGCTCCTTTATAATATGCATGGAGCCATTTGCACACACTCACCAATTTATTCCCATCCCACTGAGGGGTAAAAAAAAAAGTTATAAATGTTGACTTAGATTTGGCTGATCTGGCCAGTTGCGGGGCTGCAGGAAATTGTTCTGTCTATATGAGGCAGGTTCTCGGACAAGAAGACATGGATAGGAGGTGAGCAAAATACAGTAGTACAAAAGGTTTTGCATGCAGTGTTCAAGATTAGATTAAACCAATAGCACATTGTAAGAGAATTGATCGTAAGAGAGCTGCCTAAAACAGATGGGATTGATTACCTTTCAAACCTACTTCTTGTTCTTCATCAGAGGTAAATGCCTTACATTGAGTACTAAGTTGTGATATGGCTGCCTCAGAACAACATTTTCTGCCGTTTGAGACTTAAGGGCATGTAAGACACCTGCATGAGGCTGGTGGACACAATTGCTCTAACAGGTGATGGCTAGAAGGCAGGCAGGATGGTCAAGGACACATCACAGGGCACAAGAGGCTCATGATGAGTAACTAAATCAAACCAAACCTCGAGGGTGAGGTGGAGCTGCAGATTCAGACATGTACTTTTAGGAATTTGCTTCATGTGAGTTGGGCATCTGAAATCAATGGAGCCTGGTGAGAGATTCAAGAGGGAACATATAGGTATCTACTTTAGGATAACCCTAATTAGTCTCTAGGCTGCATTGGCTATGGTAGTATTTGGTTGCCTACTTGCGACTTACGGTGCTGTTTGACATGATTTAAATATCGAGATATCCACAGCGAGGGGAGATAGGAGGGACATCTCAGAGCTGGAGCAGTACCTTGGAGGATAGTCAGGATATGCTGGGATATCGAAAATACCTGCCTATGTAAATCAAGACTCTAGATCTCAATGCTGTGGAGGAACTTAGACACCCAGCTCACATGTGCACCTTACATGGCAGACTCCCTCATAAAAATGTCTCGATGTGTAACTGAATCCTACTAACTTCTTGATGGTGAAATCTATCCCACTTTTACAATGCATCATTACCCTAAAAGGCCCAAGCTAATTCATTGAATCAACTGAATGTCTAACTTTTCATGCTTTTAAGTGCTTTGAGAAGGAAGGGAGTTGCTACTTTTCAGCCAAGACTCACCTTGGGAGATAATTACCATTCAGGATACACCTACAAACCCCAATGCTCACGTAACTGGAGAGTAGCCATCTGCTGGGTTTCTTAGTTAAGAGACTGCAAAGCTTAGAAGTTATATCAGGTATCTGATCTCCTGCATAACTTAGGACTTACTACAAGTTCTGGTCATTCACTGAAGCCAGAATCTATGAAGCTGTGATCCCATGAGTTAATCAGAACTAGAACATGAATTTTACAAAAAAACCCATGAGCCTTGACTTTAAATTTTCCTTTGATAAAAAATTCTCCAACACAGTTAGTGAGCTGTTCTGGTGATTAACCCTTTCACTATTAAAATGAATCTTTCTACTCTGAGTCTGTCAAATGTCGGATTACAGACCTTTTTCTGTGTTGTAGGTTTGTCCATGAGAGTACTGTTGTTCCAGATCCTGCATGGGAGGAACTTGAAAGGTATCAACAAGGCACCATTTAATGTCTTTCTCTATAGCCAAAAAGATTTAACTCTTTGAGTCTTTCATCGTGTTTCTCATCCTTTGGGTGTTCCCAGAGCTTTTTCTCTGGACTCTATATAAATTTTTTAAATTACTCTTAACATGTTTTCACCAAAGCTGGACAATCATGCCAGAGACACAATAACCTCTGGACTCCTATTCAGCATTTCTGTGTCCATTTAATCATTGTCTTAGAATCATAGAATCACAGAATAGTTTGGGCTGGAAAGGACCTTGAAGATCATCCAGTTCCAACCTCCCTGCCATGGGCAGGGGCATCTTCCACTAGGTCAGGCTGCTCAAATCCTCATCCAGCCTGATCTTGAACACTGCCAGGGATAAGTCATCCACTACTTCTCTGGACAATCTGTTCCAGTGTCTCACCACCCTCACAGTAAAAAAATTCTTCCTAATGTCTAATCTAAATCTTCCCTCTTTCAGCTTAAAACTGTTACCCTCATCCTATCACTGACTCCCTGATAAAAAGCGCCTCCCCAGTTTTCCTGCAGGCCGCCTTTAAGTACTGGAAGGCTGCTATAAGTTTCCCCAGAGTCTTCTCTTCTCTAGGCTGAATAAGCCCAACTCTCTCAGCCTTTTCTCATGTGGGAGGTGTTCTAGCTTTCTGGTCATCTCTTTGTCCCTCATCTGGACTTGGTCCAACATACCTACATCACTCCTGTGCTGAGGACTTCAGAACTGAATGCAGTACTTCAGGTGAGGTCTCATGAGAGCACAGTAGAGGGGCAGAACCTCCTCCCTTGATGTGGTGGTCACACTTCTGGTGCAGCCCAGGATACGGTTGGCTTTCTGGGCTGCAAGCGCACATTGCCGCCTTACGTTTTGCTTCTCATCCACCAGCACATTCAAGTCTTTTTCTTCAGGGCTCTCAGTCCATTAGGACTGACCCAACCCAGGTGCGGGACCTTGTACTTGGCCTTGTTGAACTTCCTGGTGTTCTCACAGGCCAGCCTCTAAAACTTGTCGAATTCTCTCTGGATGACATCCCTTCCCTCCAGTCACACGTGTCAACAGTGCCACACAGTTTTCTGTCATCAGCAAACTTGCTGAGGATGCCCTCAATCCCACTCTCCATGTCTGTGACAAAGATGTTAAACAACACTGGTCCCAATATCAGCCCCTGAGGAATGCCCCTCATTACCCATTTCCACTTGAACATTGAGCCGTGGACCACAAATATTTGGGTGAGATCATCCAGCCAATTCCTTATCCACTAAGTGGTCCATCCATAAAATCCATATCTCTCCAAATTATTGATCAGAATGTTGTGCAGGACAATGTTGAATGCTTTGCACAGGTCCTTGTAGATAATGTCATTTACTCTTACCTTGTCCACCAAAACTGCAGTTCCATTGTGGGAAGCCACCACATTTTTCAGGCATGATTTGCCCTTGGTGAAGCCTTATTGATTGTCACCGGTCATCTCTTTATTTTTCATGTGCCTCAGCAGAGTTTCCACAAGGATATACTCTATGTTCTTACCAGGCACAGATTTCCAGTCAGTGGGGACTTCATTCGACTGCCATGACTACTCAAATATGATGGATAAAGGCTTAGCAACTTCATTTACTGATTCCCTTAGGACCCATGGATGCATCTTGTCTGGTCCAATGGACTTGTGCACCTTCAATTCCTTATATGGTCTCAAAACTGATTCTGTCTTACAGTGGGCAGTTCTTCGCTCTCCCAGTCCCTGGCTTTTCATTCTGTGACTTGGATGGTGTACCTCGAGTCCTTACCAGGGAAGGCAAAAAAGTTAAGTATCTCAGCCTTCTCCATATCCTGGGTAACAAGATCTGTTTCTTTCCAGAGAGGGCCCACATTCTCCCTAGTCTTCTTTTTATCACTGACATACATATAGAAACTCCTCTTGTTATCCTTAACTTCTTTGGCCAGATTTAATTCTATCTGGGCTTAAGCTTTCATAACCTGATCCCTGGCTGTTCAGACAATTTCTCAATCTTCATTTGCTTTTGGCTACAACTTTTTATTTATCAATGTGTTGCCTTTGTCATTGTTTTCCATAGCATCCTCCAGCTCGTATATAAACCAATTGTCTTCGTTGTTAGATATTTATTCTGTCAGTGGTGTTCTGTCCTCATTAGTTATGATCACACCTACATTTATGGTATCAACTTCATTAAGTGTCTTTTCTTTCCATGTAATAGTTAAAAATGTTAAATGATGCAAGGTCAAGAAACTGTCTCATGGGATCCTACTTGATGTTTCCCCGCCTACCCTTATGTTTGAACCTTGTCACTGCGAGTGTTTAGTCCATGTTCAACCATGTGCTGTGCTGTTTTTCCCGTTGTTTGAACCTGTGAGTCAAAGTGCTGTGCATAAGCGATTCTCATGCTTTCTGGGAATCTCTAAGATGAGCGCTGCAGCTTTTACCAACCCAACTTGTAACTTCATCAATATAAGATAGTAACTTATCTTGTCATAGTATTTTATATACTGGTATCCTGACAGAAGGAATACCTTCTCCATCTAGTAGCTTTTCTTTTCCTTTTCAATGAGAACAGTCTCCTTCCTTGTCTTCTGGATGATGGACTCACAGAAGGCATGGGCTGAACACTATGGCAAGCACCAGGTGCTTTGGGTGGCAGTGGAGAACTGCACCCTTGCAGGGCTTTGTTGGGGCTGCTTGCCCTGCTTGCTTCCCAGGAGCATTTCTGAAGCACAGCTCAGCTCAGAGGCATAGAAGGACCAGGTTCTGCATGTGGAAGGGGGAACAGGAAGCGCTGCCACAGTTCAGTCAGCCTCATTGCAGGGCTTTCCCCTTGTTTTGGGTAGTCATAACAAATAATGACCTACCTATCTGCTTTACTCTGATGCTGCATTGAGTTAATTATTGCTTGAACAGCCCTTTGGAAATGCAGAGCACTGTAAGAGTATGAAGTGTTATCATTAGTAAATCAGTGTTATTCTAGAGCCCTGCTTAAATTTGCAGCTCTGTGCTAAAACATACCAAAGGACCATCACAAAAGAGACCGTACTTCAGGCATATGCTCAGTCTTTAGGAGGATACGAGGCATAGTAGAACTTTGGTATTGTAGTTTGAATAATATGTAGGATTATGGAACTCAGGGGACTGAAAGAGTACAAAGCATTGACATTATTCTGCTACCCCATCATCTCAGCTCACAGACAGCAAAATTGCTGAAGCTGAGGGAGTGATATCAGGCTTAATTTGACAAAGAGCATTGATAAAAAACCCAGCATTGACTATATGAACAGCAAATTACTAAAAGCACATGGAAACAAGAAGGAAAATAATCAGACACATATGATTGATATACATATTATTGGAGCCATTAAGTATAATGTGTAGAGAACAAAAAAAGGTAAAAATAATGTAGAAAATTCATAGTTTTAAAATCCTGAAATTGTATTTTTGAGGTTTTTTTTGTTTTGTGAACCAGCTGGGCAACAGGGTATTTTACGAATCATAGCTTGAATGTGAGAAATTAATGTTGCGATGAAGTGCTGTTGCAGCCATCTGCTTCTGCTCACATGGTTTTGTCATAAGGCTCTTGCTATATTGTGAATCTTCGCTGGATCAGCAGTGAACATTGCTATCTTCAGACTCTGTTTACCACAGCTTCTGAATATTGTAAATTCTGCAGACTTACGGGAGTGGTGCCAGAGGCTCTAAGAGTCTGGTCTTGGTTAAAATTTGTGGTGAAGGAAAGCGAGAAAGGGGGAAAGGGAGGGGACCTCCATCTGGGGTAGATTAAGATAGTGCTACACCAATCTATGGCAGCTGAAGACCACTTCAAGGAAAAAGAACATGCTGAGAGCTCATGGAGTTAGCTCAAGGGGTCACAGTTGAATAATCAGCCAGGTGATATTTTCATCCTTTGCTTCTATTTAGCTAAGAAACCTGGGTTAATTTCATGCTTTTGTTCTGGTTTTGTTTCTAGCTCCCCACAAGCACTAATAGAGAAGTGGCAAGAGAAAAAAAATCTACTTGTAAACCAGTTATTTGTTTTATTCCGTATATGAGTTTAGACTACTCCATTTGAGGTGGGATAGGGTAAGAAAGAGTGAATATAAGGCTGGTGATTTATTTCCTGGCTTTAGAAGCGAAGAATTCATTGGCAAAGTTTTCAGGAATTTCAAATATTGCATACCCTGTGGTATTCTTACCTACATTTTTTTCTTGGTTTCCATATCCTTTATGGGAAAATCATTCAAAAGTTGAAGTGAGCTAGGACGCCATGTTCTGCCCTTATCTGACTTCTTTTCAAGTACATTCACCTTAATCATGTTATGAAGGACAGGGAGAATTTTCCAAGAGAGTTTTGGGGAACATCTGAGTTCTAGTATCACAGGACATCAACCTCTCCCACATATGTATGTGGAGGGTTTAGGCTGCTATGACTTGGAAATTATTTCCTGCTTAATGAATTCGATACATTTCATGAACTGCTGTTCCCCTCACGTCCTGTGCCACCATCAGGACACTATCACAGAAGTGGAGCATGAGGTAGGATAGTGCTCCCATCCAGAAATGGTCCTTCAGTAGTCAGCTGGATGTCTCTGAAAGTCTGCTGTAGTGGTTTCTCATCACATCTGATGAGATTGTACAGGTCAGGAGATTTTCATGCAGCATGATCAGTTCTCTTATCTGAGAGTTTCTTCATTAACAGAGTACCAGAGGACAAGTGGTACATCTTATGGGTAAGGAGTGGAGATGGATTGTGTGGCACTTCACAGCAAATAAGTCCAGTCTGCTAAATCAAATGAGTGGGAAACATCTACAAGGAGGAAAACCACGTGTGACAAATAAACGTGAAAGGATGCAGAGACCCTGCTGAGTTCCTATGCCCTGCAAATGCAACAGAAGCAGCATATCATTTTTTAGTACATTGTGGGAATATTTTTGAGAAAGCAGATGAGCATTTACAGATGTTTTCAATCATTTCCATTTTGTCTGGGGAAATTCATTGCAGTTCAGACCCTACAGGATCTAATCCCATTCATAGCAGTCTGTTCGGATTGCACCAAGGGAATTGCAGAGATACTCCAGATTTACAGCAGAACAACTCAGAACAATGTCTTGCTGCAATCTGTAGTTGATTCAGCTATGTACCTACTGTCATTTGTACTGGAGTGGTCTCTTTAGGTAACTAAGCTCAACGGGTACACGTCGAGCTTATTAGCCAACATTCACAAACACTTTCCTTACTGAGGATGAGGCTAGATTTGGTCCATCATCTCAAAGAGCACAGACTCCACAAGACTGAGCATTTTCAGCAGCTGCAGTAAGTATTTTCTTGTGGTCGACAAAGGTTTGTCTGAAAAGGAGGTTTAAGATTACAATTGGAATGTTTCAAATAAGAAGGACATTGCTCTGTTTCTCTAGGTTTCCTGAGCTGTTATCCCAATGAATAAAATAACCAAACTTAGAGTGATTTGTTGGGCCTGGATCTCAAAGGTTCTCTGAATTTCTACAGCACTGAACGGGGAATCTGTGTTTGAAACTGTTTCTTATCAGGGTGACTTCCCACAAGCTTGTTGCACTTAAGATCTGATGCTAATTTCAGCAGTCACCGACAGCCATATTTTTCAGAGTCAGTCTTTTACTGGTGTTGCATGTACTTATAGAACAGACCTTTATTTTACTTTTCTTTCCCTCCCTTCTTTTTAATTTTTACTGTTGAAAACCATATTAGGCATTTCTAAATGTAGAGCTTTTATATATCATCAAGGACACGTTAACAAGTGTGCGCATCTGGCCTAAATTAGACCACCTATGAAGGTGGCCTACAAAATCTAGATATTACCAGAGGAAACATTGGAAAAGACAGTTTACTACCAAGAAGAGAAACATTTTAAAGCCAGCCCACCAGCGAAGAGACCCTGGCAGTCCTTAAAAAAATCTTCAACAAAGTTTGGAAAGTGCATATGAAGGACAGCTATTGCTCCCAGTTCCACCAAATGTAATTATCTGTGTTTACCTCAGGGTATTTACCCTAGCATTACAGTTGTGGGGCTGAAAGAGATGTGGACAGAAGGTGAGATGCAGTTCTGAGACCACATGAAGCCATTGCAGATATGTGCTGAAATTTCACCTGCAAGAATAGAAAAACGCTAGAAAACCAAAATACTTCAAGAAACTTTTGGAGAACATTGAAAGTCTGGGTCTCTGCTAGAAGGCTGTAACAAGTGTAAAAACTTGTGGCTACACATAATAATCAAAAAAATAAAGGAAATGAAAGATACATACATTCAAAGTATTTCCTATTTCCTCTCTATAGAGCTGAGAATTCTTGACACTTACCTCACATACCAAAGCAGAAGGGCCACATTCTGTCCTATATAAACACTACTGGTCCAAGTTTATAGAGTTCAGATTTGGCTCAAGGAATAAAGACTGCCTGCAGTCCTATGCATTCACACTTTGCTGCGTCACCTCTGCGCAAAGCTAAATAGGAATAACAACTCCTACAAAAAAAGAGGAGTGTGTTATATTGTGGCAACCTGAGAACATAAACTGAAGATCTTGGTGTAGACTGCCAGTGTTTTTACAGACTGCAGTTAGAGATCCCATTACATGTCTGGTATTCCTTCAGTTAAATCATCCCAAAGGATCTGGTGCTTGGGGCTTAGCTGTTACTATTGCTTTTAAAACTTTTAAAGTGATGAAATGCTTAGAATATAGTTTGGCATCAGTGCATTCTTCCAACCTGTAGGATGAACACACAGTGGTCCAGTAGATGTGGGGTGAAAGCACAATAAACATGAGGTCTTTCGGGAATCCCTACTTTGCTTTTCTTCTGAGGATGCCTAGGTGGGTGCCTCATCCTACAGACTCGGATGACTGTGGTGCCCTTGGGTCCTCCACTCGCCCTCTGGTCTCTGCTAGTCCATCAGGACAGAGGTGGTGAGGTGACAGCAGTCAAGAGGCAGCAGTTGCTGACATGGCAGTTTGCTAAATGTAGCCCAAGCAGTTGCTAAGGCAAGAGAGGGCTGTAGGTCATTAACATCACCCGTTTTGGATAGGCAGTCTTATAATCCCCATGAATACTTAGACCCTCCCACTTTGTGATTTTGGCACAGATGAGGGAACACCAGCAAGGACCTGCTTCAGCTACTTCAGCAGAAGATGTAAGAAACCCTGATAGGAGTTTATTTCTAAATCTTCTCACACAGTATTTTGTTTATACCAACTGACTGATTGGTCAAAGGGATATCCCAAGCCTAACATGCTAATGAACTAATGTGGTGGAGACGTGCTGGCACCTGAAGAGAAGAGTCAGTTTGGATTGTCTGTGGTGCAACTGCCTGCAATGACCATCAGTACAAACCAAGGTGAAAGGCCAGGCTCACACCCCTGTGTCAAGTTTACTGAACGAAAGCCATCCAGACATGAAAGCATATGGATTACACTGCCTTGTTGCCTTCTGCTGGTAGACTGTCCTGAACAGGAGGCACTTTACCTTGTGCTCCTCCAAATCTGAAATCCCTCTGGTGAAGAAGACAGCATGCAAGCAGGTTCCTACATGTTTCCTCACACAACCATCCTTGTCTCCTCTCCACTGGAGCAGCATGTATCTCGTTGCTACAACTAGTGGATAATGCAGAGGCAGCTGGGCTAAAGACAGCATGGGAAAAACATCTATTTTACCCATTCTGCTCTGGTGGATAGCGGTGCTTAATTGTAAATATGAAACAAGAAACAGCCAAGCACTTTAATTTCAGTTGCCAGATTTGCCTTTCTCTAACACGCATTGATAGTCCATTCTGTCCCCTGGTCTTAGTATGCTGAAGACGCAGGGTGAAGCATGCAAAAGCCTTGTTTCACTGAGATCTAGACATCAGTAGACTACATAGGTCAGCCTGGATACAACCTTAGTGAGAAGGAAAGAGGTGAATTTCCATACCCATGGGGTGACAGGACACCTCCCCACACCTAGTCACTTGGTCCATGGAGTGGGACTTCCGCTGGGGAATAGGACAAGACCATCCCTTGGTCTTCTAACTCCTGCTTCCCTGGTAGATCACTGTAGCTTCCAACTTGCTTCTTACGTCTAACGTGGCTTTGAGGAACTGGAGGCAAGCAGGGAAGATACAAATAGGACAATGTCACTGATGTGACTTGTTAAGAAAGTTGAAATACCATGAGGCCACCCACTAATTCTGTCTCTTTGTGCCCCTGGAAGTTGTGACAAGATATTTTTCAGATATTTTACTGGACTGTGCTGGATCTTTAATCAGTATGAAATGCAAAGTAAACATGGGAAACAATTCTATTTTTGGGAGCTTGGGTGTCTCCCAAGTTGATTGTATGAAGTTCTATATAAGAGCGCACAGCAAAGTCTTTTGCTTAGTTGGTGCAAAGACTCCCTGAGCTATTGTTGGTGCTGCTTTTGCCCTTGGGTTTTAACTCCCATCTGACATGCAGGGTGCCAGCTCAGAATCACCTTAGGTATCTAGTTTTTCTCCACTGAAGGGTCCCTTAACTACTATTTGTACCACTCACGTCACACTGGCAGCCTTATCTGCACTTGTGTGCTGATTTCTGCCCAACGATTGCTTCAGAGGTTCATTAATGTGAGATGATACTGGAAGTGATCCAGAAGAGCAGCCCAGGGTGTACCAGAGAGGCTGAGGTCCTGCACTCTCAATCACAGGCAGAAGAAACCTCCTTTTCTGCTCCTGCTGCTGAGGGCCCTTTCCACCCCAGCATGAGAAATGCAGCCCATTGCCAGGCAAGCAACAGCTTTAGCTACTTGATATGTAATGTATTCGTTATAGTTTTGCAAGGACAAAAAAACCATCCCAATTCCTAATTGCTTCCCAAGCTTTGCCATTTGCATTTGCAGGACAAGAAAGACTGATGTTGTGGGTCTGACGTGTCTCTGCTCTTCTGAAGGGCCTGTCCAGGCCCTGCTCTTCTCCCCCTTCTTGCCTCCCACAGACTGCAGTAGTGTCTGTTACTGTATGGAGCAATCCCTGACATTGGGTTTGGAGGCAAGGGTCAACTAATTGGGCTTAAATCTTGTCTAGCATTTTATCTAATAGTCTGGTCTGTTGCATGTCCCAGGCCACTGGGCAATCACCTTGCTGCCTCCGTTTTGAGGCCATTTACTGATGTATGTATAAAGCAGACCTCATGCATTTTGATTCCCTTTTCATTCATCTGAGCAGAGGTTTCCAGCTTTTTGTGTCTTTTTCTTGCTGAGCACAATAGCCAGGTGAGACACCCCTCATTTTTCTTGGTGGTTGTCCTTACACACTCCAGTCAGAGCTGTCTCTCAATTTTTTTCCTGATAAACTGAACAGTGCAAGACTCACATAATTCTCATTGCAGGAATTTCTCCTTACTCTCATATTGTTTGTGCCAGTATTTTCTGCCATGCCTACAATTTTTACAAAGGCCCTTTAAAAATGCTGACATTTAACTTGAATACAGTTTTAGGGTACTGATCTCATCAAATCCATACGAAGAGGTAAAATCAGCTTCCTTGTTGTAATCATCATCCCCTTGTTTAAATATCCAAAGGTCATCTAACTCCTCTTACTTCATGCTTTGAAGAGATGCTCCTCAGCTCTGACCCTAAATCATCTGAGCTTTGCTTCATGTACAGGCAGTTGCAAAACCAGTTTTATTAAAGCATAGTTTGCTTGAATGAAGCCTGATTGCTTTTTATAATTATCTCATTATTTACTATTCTGCCTGTACTGGACCACCCACATACCATATCAGTGATGGCTTTATGGTTCAAGCCAGGGTTGACAGCCCTAGCAGGCCACCAGCAAAATATCCATCCTACTTTTTGAGGGGTGCCCATTAGCTGCTGACAGGCCTGTGTAAAGCAGGCTGCTACCTTGTGCCGAGACGCAGCACGACCATTGAGGCTGCTGGCAGAGTGGTGTCACTAATGAACATCTCCAAATTAATTCAGTAGCCATTTCTCTTTGGGAAGGGCTCCAAAGCTTGCCAAAGTCTTTCCATCCCAACACTGGATCCTCTTGCTTCAAAAAAGCAAAACCTTGCCCTGTGTTGAATTTTCACCCTGGAAACACTGGAAATGTTAGGTAGAAACATTGGAAACACTGGGTGGAGATATTGAAAAGACTATGTGTGTTGATTGGCTTTATTGATTTCAAGTGATAGACGATCATAAAAGGCACACATGGCTGCAGCTTAAATCTCTAAATATTAAGAGCCCAAATCTAACCTAAGTTTTGGGAAGAAATACACTTATTGCTGTTTTTTGTTATCACTGTTGCTTTTGCGGTAGTAGAGTGATTTAGGGGCCTGTGCACTGTGTGTGGGAAACCACCTGGCACCCAGGTAGCACCAGCATGGGTGCAGGACCTGTGATCGGCTCCTTATCTGGGCTCTGAAACACAGAAACAGGGCATGCAGAGACCTCAGCTCAGCTCTTCTTTGCTGGTCATCAGTGAAGGATCTGAGCAAGCTGGAAATGCTCTGTGCCTCAAGGAGCCTCCTAGCTTAAGCAGGAGACAAAGGGAACACACCAGGCATATCTGCAGGCCCCCACGGATAATGTGAGGCTGTGTATGAGTAACCTGGGTGCAATTATCAGCTGCTTCAGCCTGGCAGATGTTCTGTATGTCAGAGCAGAAAAAAAGAGGACTCTAAGAAAAATCTGGGACAAGGAGGAATGCGCTAAGCAATAATTATTTCTGCAGTAAGATAGGATTTTTTGCAAGCTCCTTCCTGCAGAACGGAGCTCTCTTTCCTCTCTCTCTCTGCTGATCATTGCTTCTCTGTGTCAGGGTGTGGGCAGGTGAGAGTGGGTGGCCGGTGTTCAGAGCTGAGTGAATCTTTGCAAATTATCTGCAGGCTTCAGGTGAAGTGTAGATCAGAAAGTTCTGCAGAGTGAGAGCTGTTTTTCATATTTAGATAAGCAAGGCTTGATGTGGGATTTTATGAGGTTTCTGTACCGTTCCTGGAGCGCCTTATTCCCACTAAGGAAACACTGTAAAAAACATAAGTAAAACCTCCCCAATGGGGTTTTTAAATGTTTATATCAGACTAGTGCCATTTTGGTCCTTCCAAACCATATGTCTATCCAAAGCCCAGAGAAGTCATTGGAACATCCTCCAGCATTCAGCAAATATTTTGTCAAGTCATCCTAGATCTGTAACAAGAACTTATCCACAGGAATATTAAACTGAAAGAGGGTATATTTATACTAGATACAAGGAAGAAATTCTTCACTGTGAGGGTGGTGAGCCACAGAAATAGATTGGCCGGAGAAGTTGTGGATGTCCCGCGCCTGGAGGTGTTCAAGGCCTGGCTACAGGGGGCTCTGAGCAACCTAATTTAGTGGATCCCTGTCCGTAGCGGTGGGGTTGGAACTAAATGATCTTTAAGGTCCCTTCGAACCCAAAACATTCTATGATTCTATGATATGGCTTGCTTTCTCCTTCATCCAAACATCAACTACTTTCATTCTCTCTTCTGATGTATGGGAAACAAGTCAAAATCATACCAAGTACTAATGTGTCCTGCTCATAACACTCCAGTTACAGCACTATGTCTCAGAAATCACAGTGACCTACTCCGTGTGTTAAGAAGAAGCAATTTCTGGCTTGCTTCAAATGCTTGTTTGTATGCCAGTCTTTGGTGGTAATCAAGGACTTCAGGTTGTCCATAGCAAAAGACCATGTCAGGTTTATGGCATTTTCAACTGGCAAGAGGGAAGACTTGCTGATTAAATGTTCTGAATGTTGACATTATTCCTAGATTTCAGATACTCTGAACTCAGTGACCAAAGCAATTGCACCCAAAAGCGTTGTTCACTACAGTAAAAGGAAGTTGGAAGCATGATTCAGGTAACTGGGAGAACATCCAGGATTTCAATGCAAGATGGAAGTACAGAGAAGAAATAAATTTAACACAGGCAAAACAAGGTGTGAAGCTGTTGGTTCTTGTTGAGATGCAGCACTGTCTGATGCATGAGGGCTGGGCCTGGACACAAAGGTCTCTGGATCTGCCACAGATTGTCTGGCTGACCTTGGGCAGGTCCCTGCCCCTCCACTTCCCTTACTTGTTCAAAGAGCCAGAGCTATCTTTCACAAATATTTGCCTAGGTAGTGCCTACCACCAGGAGTCAAATGTCAAACTTGCCCTGTATTCTTCTCCCTGTTTAAAGTTTGCAGGTGCTATTTCCTCTTCCCACATGTGGTCCACAGGGCTCATTGTGCTCCACGCAGCACCAGGGGACACTAAAAGTCATCACGCTTAATCAATGACTGTGCAGACTACATTTCATCATTTTTTCTATCCTCTTCTCCGAGATATCAGAGTGACCCCTCTGTACTGGGGAGATTGAACGAGCCTTCTCCAGTGACTGGGATCTGGGTGGGATCTGCCTCTCACAGAATTACAAACTCCCTTTAGGTATGCTGGGCTGTACTTGCTCTGCCAGCCAGGCTGGAAAGCTATACCCAAGCATTCATCCCTTGGTGCTTGTCACCTCATTCCAAAGCATTCCCTTTCCTCTGATGAGCTCCAACACTGTGGAGTATCCACCAGTGGCATTTTGCCCGAGCAATGCTAACAGGATCAGGCCACCTGGCACCACTGTGAAGGAACAGCTTTCCTGTGATCTAGGAAACTGATCTGGTGATGCCACTGGCCAAAATGCTTCTCTGACAGGGAAAGAGTATCACTTGTCCTCTTAGGAAGGATATAAACATTGTCCAGTTGTCAATCAGCTGAGATGGATTGTTAACTTACACTGTGAAAGACAGAAACCAAATGATGTGCAGAAATACTGTCAAAGAGAGGAATGAGACTCGTTTGTGTGTGGAGTCCGTGAGTAAAACCCTTTCTATGGGAGCTACCATTGACTTTCAGGAATCTTGTCAGTCAGATGAGAACTCCAGAAAAGGTCCCACTACAGAGGTCCTTCTCTCTGATGTTATCATTCGAATAGTCTGATTTTCACATGGGCCAAATACCCAGTGACCTCCACATAGACACTCAGCACTTCTGAGAAATCAGGCCACTTTGCCCAGTGGGTTTCCATTTCAGAAATGCAGTGAAAGTTACAGTCCACCATATTCAGGGATGAGCATAGCACTCCGTTTAATGACCTTATAACAGTTAAGGCCTTGAGTTGTCTGTGGTCTGGCGGAGGCCAGTGTCTGTGTCCTCAGCTAGGGCAAATGGGAAACATGCGGCTTTACACCAGCTGATGACAGTGAAAGATCTGCCTCCAGCTTCTCATCTGGAGCTGATATGTTATTACACATCTTGTTTTTAAATTCAGCTTCCAAACTGCATTGCATCAGCTGTCTCAATCTGTAACCTTGCCATCTGATTCGAGTAGCTGTAGATCATTTGGGACATACTCCAGGGAGTGTTACAGTTGATGCTAGTTCCCTCCTGTGATTAAGCCATCCTTCCTACATGTTCAGAGATCATTTACTTATCCTAAGATGTGTTGCTAAGTTGTAAGGCTGCACAGTGGTGAGGAGCAGTCTCCGTAATCCTTGTAATGTCAAGCAATGCAGAAGGTACCCAGATGCTCTTAGTGCTGTAAGCCTAATCCTTCACTTGTTTTATGCCAGACTTTCCCTGTTATAAATCCACATGGGGTTAATCTTGATTTATAGCTGAGCAAATACTATCTAAGTCAAGCTCTTGCTCTGTCTTGCTTGTGGTTATAAAACTTGGGTTTGCATCTCCTTGTGAACTTTAATCTCTGAAGGTTTAATTATTCCTCTTTTTATTTTTTTCCTGTGCGTTCCTTCCCAACAAATTAATCCAATGGGTTGTCATTTTCTTTTAAACATTGAAAATGACCTTGCTGATTTTGATGGGCTCTGAACAATAGCATTTGCTGTCTTGCAGTCATTCTCCATCCTGGGTCTGTGAGTCATTATGGTTATGAAAGACAGAACATTGAGTCACTGACTGTCAAACATCTCTGCTGAGAGGAATGGAGGCTTTCAAGAACCCCTCTCCTGGTAATCATTACTCTTCTGTATTTACATTGCAGTAGGACCCTGATCCTAAGTCGGAGCCAAGGTTCTGGCCATCAAGTGCAGTGCAAACACAGTTGTCTTACCATAGTCCTTGACCTGATGAGCAAGTGTGGGATCAGTTTTGGATTATCTACATCCAGAGAAACTTCCATTCAAGGGTCTTTAGAGATATTGATTAATTAAGCCTTGGAACAGTTGTATGTGTTAGGAGAGAGTCAGCATATAGAACAGCAATTTATCTGGTCATTACAACACTAAACTAAGGCTTGACTGGTTCTGCTCAAAGTCCTGACCTGTGTCTCACCACGTATTTCCTTGCTTCAGAAGGTGCTGGGCTTCTGAATACCCACGAAATATGGGTCTTGGCTTAGATGTGCTTCACTATCATCTCTGTAAGAGGGTGTTAGCACTGTCCCTTTCATAGCCTGGATGATAAGAGAAGAATACCAAAACCTGACATGCTCAAGGACAGAGAAAGCCCGAAAGTGAAAGTGTTTCTGGGAAACGGAAACTAACCAGCACACAAAATTGCCAGGCACACGAACAGCTTTGACTGCTGCTGGTCTGGCTCTAATGTCACTCATCCAACTGAACTCTTTGGTGGAAAAACACCCCATGAGATGACAAGATTTACCAGCAGCAGCAGAGCCAAGGTTGGGACTGCTCTCCCCGTGCTTGGTTTATTATTACCATGAAACTTTCCTAATGCAAAGCACCTTTTTACTCAGGTCGGGCTGCAGTACCCTCAGGTCCATGCCTAAACATCATGAAGGACTTTCTCCTCTCCAGGATCGAGGTGGTTTCTGGCTGGAGCGTGGCTCCACAGGGGCATGAGGGCATGAGTGCACCTCTTCCAAGTTCTTCTGCATGTTCCAGCAGTGGCACCAGCTGCAGTTTGTTACAAAGACATGTCACACCGCTTGCAGCCCTTCCCACCCCATCCACTCTGTGGCCAAACTGAGGCTTACGTTACTGTTGCTGGATCCATTTCTGTGCTTAATCCTTCCTGCACCTCTCCCAGTCCCAACAGGCCAAGTACAAGCTCAGTGACGCCCGCTTTTGAGGTTTATACAGGTGTCACTGGCAGTGCAGACTCAAGGACTGAAGCACTAAGCTGGATGAATTTCCCCAAATGGGTTTTGCATTTTATTAAGTCAGTTTTGCATTTGTGTGCTGGGAGCTGCTGATGCAGAGGGGAACAAAAACCCTTAGTAACTGCCTTACGGCATGAGTCTTTGGTAACCAAACAGCCAGAGGCCAATTTCTCATCTTTGCTGTGACTTTGCTGAAGCTGGTGTCAAATGGCAGAAATTCCCCTTGTGTCTGTGGAAGTGTAGTTTTCTGTACAGGGTTTCATTGTTGAGAGTCCATCAGCTTCTTAAAGACACCGTGTTCCAACCCCATCATTCTTTAATGACTTATGCTAATAGTAATAATCCTTTTGATAAAGTGAAATGCATTTTAACAAGTTTTGCTGGATAAGTTTGGACAGGATAAGCGATCCCTGACAATTCATGCAGTGACACGAAAAGTGAACACAGCAGCCACATGTTAATTGGATCTCTTTCGCTTTTAGTATCTTCCTGATAGTTGTTTTCTGTCAGTTGACACAAATAGCTGTACTGCAGTGACTAACCTTCACATCTCGGTGATGAAAGTGGCACCTCATTACACCAAGCTCAAGCTTTTGCTAACATCCACTTATGAAACCTTGCTCAGTCAAAGTCCATGGTGATCTGAAGTTTGTTATGTAAATACATGTTGCTCAGTCACGGGAGGATAGCTTGAAATACTCCTGGCCAGTAACGTTTTTCTGAACTATTCACAATTAATAATTAGAGGGGCTGGAAAGAGAAGTGCTGCCCTGCCTGGGTAGACATGGGAGCTTCTTCCAGGAAGGTGTATTTTGTTGCTTAACTCTTCCATGCCTACTTGGCTTTAATTCCTGTATTCAGTAGCATGTGAATCAAGAGCAAAGGGCCCAGATTGAGATGTCCAGAGCTCTTCAGTCACACCCCAGCCTTGAGAAACAGGTCCTCTCAAATGGTCTTGGATTGTGCATCTGGAAGCAAAGTGAAGTGGGAGTTACTGGTTGCTTTTGGAAGTACTGATTGCATTTAATGTAGGTGGCTGGTAATTGTTTAACCCTCGGTGCATCTAACTCTGCTCAGAGTTCAGGATACAGAAATCCTATTTCTTGCCTTCTTAGTAAGGATGAAAGTGCTGTAAAAGAATCCTGCTCACAGTGTCTTACAGTAGTAAAGAACTGCTCATTTTGGAAATTTGCAGTTAAGATGGTAGAAGTTGCGGGTGGCAGGCATGTTATGGCAAGGGTTTCTTCAGATTCTAACTGGGCAGAAAGTTAAATTAAAAAACAGAGTGACTAGAGGTACTAGGTCTGTAATTAAGTGGATGGGTGGATGCAGGGCTTATCTGCTAATATATGAACATTAAGGAATCCCCTAAAGCCACATTAAAAAGTTTATATGATTGAACTTAATTGCTATTCTTCTTGTCTTGTAGTTGGTGAAATTAAAGGAAATCTTGACCTTACGAAAAAATAAAGAGAGTAATTCAGGAAGAGAACCATCTGGCAGTGCTCTGAAATTTTATTGCAAAACACATAAGAAATATTCATCACTAGTTGAATAAATAGATTATTTTAATATAGGGCAGCAAAATATACAAATGTTATGCAATAGGTAGGGTCTAGTTCTGTGTAATGTATTTCACATGAGTAATTGCAATGAGACCACTGACTCTGTCAGGGCCTCTGACACAAATATTATTTTGCACCAACTTGCATCATTCCAGATAATTTTACTCAAGCTGGCCTGTTTGTAATTATTCACCTGGCCTGTTGAACCTCAGCATTTGATTGCCTGGCTGATATTTCCTGCTTGTTTTCTCCCATCACATGCAGAGGCAGGGCAGGACGCGGCTGTGCTTCTGTGCAGAGTGTGATGTGTGGGTGATACACAGGGCCAGTGATGTGCCTGGAAGTTTTGGGCTGAGCCAAAAGCAGAAGCCAGCTGTTGACAAGCCCTGCGAGGAGCTGCTGGTTTATGAGCCTAGGGATTTGAAATTAAGCTCTCAGCTTCAGGAAGTGTCATGTGCTTGCTTACAATGCAGTGCACCATAAAAATCACAGGAGCCACAAAGCAAATGAAAAAAAAAATCAAGGCAGGGCACGAGGTGGTTGTTCCTCACTTTCTCCAACTTGAATGGAAAAAGACACTTCTTTTGTTTCTTTTTTTTGGCTCAGTTTTCCCTCCCATAGAAATGACCTGCTAACCCTTTCTTGATTGCATCACCTTTAACATTGCATAGAGACTCACTACCTTCTGACTTTACCACTTTTTCTGTCACACTGTCCCTCCATCTGCTGGAAATGTATGATTACAAACAAAAAAAAAACTCACCAGAAATAAGTGCAACTTTAGTGTTATGTTTACGCTGGCCTTTAGGAACCAGGAACCAGCATCACAAAGAAGGATGGCTAAGTTTTTTCTCCAGATTATAACAGAAGAAAACAACCTCTTGTGCTGCAAAGGGCATTTGAAATGCATGTTTCCCTCTTCTACTTTTTATTGCATTCCATTTAAGAGTCCTGAGCCTGCATCAAATTCTCCGTGACCCAGCTCTAAGCGCTCCACTTAGTTAGTCTAAACCTCTTTACATTCCTCAACTCTGATCTGCTAATCCCCCATAAATTGCCACTGTTTCTCAACGAACTCAAGCCAGTGTTAAGATTTATGTGGAAAGGATTTGTCATTTCCCACCAGCCTTAACCTGAATCAAGATGGGTGGGTGTTGGATGGAAAAAGAAGGAGTTGCAACACAAGACAGATGGTTTGGTGCAAGAAAAGGAACTACTAGTTTTACAGATGATCAAGGATTTGGGACTGCAAACAGGAATGTTTCTGATGCTGTGTTCATCAGGACATCCCCAGCAGTGAAGGACCCAGAGGCGTTGAACTATATTTCATCAAAGTGTAGGCACTGCCACACCGAATGCCTGCACCAGACCGGTGGCTGTGGTTGCTGTATTGTGCCTGGCGATTGCCCAGACCCACATGGGCACACACAGCCTGCATGGCATGCAGAGAGTTCAGTCCTTCCATGCTTGGCCCCGAGGTGTGCAGGAAGCAAAAGCACATCTACTTTCCCTGTAGGAATTAAACAGGTGGCAACAAACCCTTTTGTATTCCTCCATTGGATCCATCTTGTTTTCCTTGATTTAGGTGGTCACAATTCGAGATATTGCCTGTGCTGCAAAAACAGACTCTGAGGTTTTGTTCTGGGTTGTTACAGTTTGGTTTCCCTGCCTCTTCCCTGGAGATGCATGTTTTGTTTCCACATCCGATGAGCAAGTGTACAGCCCCTATCTGTATCCCCAGGGTGAAACTGGGACCTCAACCCCTCCCCACCAGGTTGTTTTGACTCTCTCCATGCTTCTGTCACGGAGAAGAGCATTTACATTCATTCCTTCCCTTCAAATCTCATTTTTTTGTTTGCTATAAAGCACAATCTTTGCTTCACATCCAAACCATGACTCCTCCCTGTAGTCATCCTTCCCATGACCACCAAGTACCTGCAGATGCAGAGCTCATCCATTCCTGACCCCAGCAGCATCTGCTATTGGGACTGGTGCCAGCACCCCCCCTGGGGGTCCCAGACTTTGTCTTGGCCCTCAACCTTCTCTCCTGAGGCTGCACTGAGAATCAGCTGGGCTTCCCCATAAAGTATACCAGGACCTTGTCCAGCCCAGCTCTACAGACTTTCTGCTGGTCCTCACACTCATATTTCTCTTCCCTGCAATTCCTGTGAAGGTCAGCTTCATGGAGAGAGCCATCATCAGAGCATTATGTGGACATAAAGATTAGCCAAGGTGCCCAAAGCAGGGCCATCTCTGTCATACTGCATTCACATGGAAACCAGCAATCAAACTCCTGCAAACAAACGCTCCCAGCAATTACATGGATGACTTTGGCGCATGATAAATGTCGTGTTTTGGATGAACATTTAGCATTTCTCAAAACTGAATGGAATCATTCAGGGCTTATCTACACAGGCATACAGAGCTTTTCTGGGGAAAGGACTTTGATGCTGGTTTAAGTTGCATCTATGTGGTGGGAGTCAAGCTGTCTGGGTTGGATGTGGCAAGATATAGTAGTGGAGATGCGGGATTAAGCAATGCATCAGCAGTCACCAGCTGTTCCAAGATGTGCATCATCATTTTATCCAGCAAAGGGTATAAATAATAATAATAATAATAATAATAATAATAATAATAATAATAAAGCCACTTTGTGCATGAACCGCTTAGGATGAATCTGTTGCTTCTTTTGGCTGTATGTGTTGTGCTGTGTCCTTGGCCTGACCTGGGCTTTGATTCAGGTTGATCTTTACACCTGGATCAAATGAAATTCTGTTTTTTGCTCGGCATTTTTGTTGGTGTGACTGACTGGAGTGTGAAGGAAAACCCAGGCAAGTTCCTCTGCAAGATTTGTAACTTTATAATCTTGAGCTTGACCCACAATAAGGGTCAAAAATACATATGCAGGTGAAAGAGAAAAAAGGCACTAGTAGGGCAGGTTTTCCCTGTCTCTTTTGTTAGTTTTCAGTATCATGTTACCCTCGTTTCTGTGTGTGTCAGCTTTTCTCCACTCTTTCTCCATTTTTTTTTTTTTTGATTTGGATCTGTGTTTGGTATTTTCCTTCTTCCCTCCCTCCCTCGTATTCCCTGTTTGCCCTCTAACTTTCTGCTTTGGAGAGCACCACTCTGGCATTAGTGCATTTGATCCTGCTGGACTTGCACAGCCCAGATGGCCAGTGAAATGCCAGGACACTGCATTCCTGCCTGGTACAGCTTTGCCTCCCCAGGAACAGCTCCAGTGAAACCCAAGCTTCTCAGGGATACCACCAAGAGAGACCAGTGCCCCTGACCTCCACGGGGTCCTGAAGCAGCATCTGATCTCCCATCTGGTAACATATGCTTAAATGGTTTCTGCTTCAGCTCAAATCCTTAAGAGGAGCCTCATTTCTTAACTGTAGCCTCTCTGCTACTGCTCATCTTCCCCAAATTGTTAGAAGCCATGCAGCTTTCTCTGTGCTTGGGCTCTTGAAAGAAGTGCTGGATTCAGAAAGGCAAGGTTGTGAATTATTCTGAGGACTTAACTCTCAGGTTGTTCTCATTCACCTACCGGATCACATTCCCCCAACTATGACTGGAGTCACTCTGCGTGGTTAAACAGTGGCAATAATTACCCAAACCAGGCTACATGCACCATGGTGGTGGGTGTTTAGCTAGGATGTCTGGCAAGGCTGCTGGGCTTCCAGTGTTAATACAGTTTGTTTTAGCAATGTAGCATTTACGGCTCTTACTCTACTCCCTGTGCAGCAGGCCAGCTCTAGTTCTGCCTTAGTTCTTACCTGAAGGTAGAATTTCACATCGAGTTCTAGAATTTTAATTGCTTCTAGCTAAATACCCAGAACTGTTTCGGTTTTGAGCTGTAAGCTGATGACAGCACAGTTCAAAAATGCATGAGCATTCAGCATTCGTTCTGCTTGATGAGCTGCTTCTCCCAGCTCTTTAGCTAGATCAGCTTAGAAAAATGCAGCTTAGCTGCCCTTTCCATACCACTGTTGCTCTGTTCCCATTGCTTTGGTGGGTCAGCCTTTCAGTTGAAGCCTTGTTCTAGTTCTGCCAAATCAGTTTATTCACATTCTAATTTTCATGAATGAAATCTCAGTTTTTCATTTTTAGTGCTTGTTAACAGGGACAATGTTGTCAGGGTCCAAGTAAATATGCTTTCTGGATAAGGCTGGATGAAGAGAGTGAGAAGTAGCAGAAACACGAGCAGAGACAGCAAACAAGGCAGCGAGGAGCAGCCAGAGAAGCTCTCATAAGGAAGCGTTTTTGGGCTGATGACTGGCCAGACCAAGGCTGAGTGTAGAAGCTTGTTCAGTTCATGCTGTGAGTTGGGAAATAAGAGTCTTCTATGTTCCTGGTAAATAAGCAGCGTGTGTTACATATTGTGTAACTCCATCATCCATTTGTTCTAAAAGGAAGGAAAAAAAAAGACAATAGCCAGAAAATTGCAAGCTGCTTTGTCTGTAGCATAAAAAACCTGTATGGTACACCAGGTTAACAAGACTTTTAAAATATCAAAATTTTTAAATCTGTTTTGTGGTAGGCAAGGATCTCTGTGTATGAAAGAAGCACCTGCATTTTGGTCCAAGTTTATTCATTCTGCATCCAGGGTGATACACTACAATATGCTGTACACTGCAGCTCAAATGTGGTGTGCAGTGAGTTTGAGTGTGACTTACAGGAGGCAGCATTATTGCTCACTCCAGTGTCTATCCTGATTCCCCCTGCTTAGCTCTTCCAAGGCAGTGGTGGGGACAGCATATCACTCATAGGTTACATGGTTCCAGCAGGAACATCAAATGGCTCCAGAAACCTGGCTTCTAGGAGCAATCAGAGTATGAATATTTCTGGGAACCAGTTCTCTAAGGATTTCTAAAGGAGGACCAAACCACCTTACTCTTCTCAAGGCCATATGATGCCAGAGTGGAGCCAGCTGAGCAACTTTTCCCCACCTTTTTAATAGTAAAGATGTCAAAGTTCTATTATATATATTACTGTAGCTTTTTCAGACTTAATTTAAGCTGCATGACCTTGCATTTAGAGAGCTTGCCCTTGTCTATAATCTAATCAGCTCAGTCAAGAGGAATAGTTGGACAGGGACGAATGCGGGCCTAGAAGCCAGAAATTAGATTGTGTGCAATTGCATCTGTGGATTTATAGCAGAAATTTACAGCAGAAAGAGGGGATTTATATCTTCTCAAGTGCCCAACAGGAGGAAAAGTTAATGGCTGCCACATTTATTTCATGGAATCTGCAAAGACCCATGGAGTTGTGTCATTAAATGGATGGAACAGGCATCTGTCAGTCAATGAATTGGTTAATACACAAGTAGAAGAAAAATCTTGCTAAAGCTATTCTCCCTTGGTTGGTGGGATGGTGTTGTGATGGAAGTCATAAACAAGAATGTAGGAAAAGATGAAGGGTGGTTTTGTACCCTCTGAAGCCACCAAAATGAAGTTTTTGAAATCACAGTTTACACTTTGCTGCTGGTGTTGCTGAAAACCATTTTAGTTCCCTCAGCCTGGCCAGGGATGTCAGGCTGCTCAGATCCCACCCTGGAACCCACTCCTACCTCTGCCTCGTCAGTGTTATGACCTCTCCTTGCACCTGACCAGCATCTAGGGCTTTGTTCTCAGTGCATAAGAAGAAGTGATGCATTTGACCTGACAAGGACCACAGGGAAGATGCACATGCCCATCATGATCTCAAATGGCAGCTTCACTGTTGTTTTCTTTCCCATCTTGTTGTGCTAAATGCTGTACAAATCACCCCAAAATCCTCATACCCTGTGCCAGGAATTGAAATGTAAGGCCAGACAGTAGGGAAAACACATGGGTAGATGCGGAGATGCAAAGATGGAACAAGGTGATCTTATTTATTTTAACTTATTCCATGTAGACAAAAAGAGATTTGGGTTCGTGCACAAGAAGGTTGTTTGTGCTGGCATAGGAACCTCAAATCATTACATTCACATTTCCAGCTCTGGGTAGTAACATTTTGAATATAAAATTAAGCAAATGTTTAACTTTTAGTCACAAAACCCAAGTCTATTCACTTTGTGTTTTGGGAAACCTTTACAAAAACAAAATAACACAAGATTGCATCTAAACTGCTTGGCAGTCTGCCTCTAATGGCAACCAGGATGGTTATTGTTGTGAATTAGTCGTTTAGTGAATTAGCTGAAAGTGTGGCAAAATAATGGCATGAGGCTTTTTTGATTTGTAGAAAGTCAAAAGCTGATAGTTCACAGCAAGAACACACAGTACAGAGACTACACCAAGAGAGACGCAAATATAAGAACCTGGCTGATAAGAAGTGAGAACAAGGAGGAAAAACTTCTAACAGGGAAAAATGAGAGGAGTGGTCAGTGTTTGAAAGGCTTGCAATGTTAAGGAATTTCTTTATTATATTCCATGAAAATCCTTCCTAATACCTTGTAATTGCATAAAGGGGGAAACATAGACAATTGAAGAAAGTGACCAAGAAAAAGACTTCCTCTGTTCTGGGTACAATGGAGTGCAAGGCTTTGCTTGCAGCCCCTGAGGGCATTGTTAAGTGCAAGCCCTATTCTTTGTGAAGGAAGCAAGCTCGAGAAATAATGAGCTAGAATGAAGGTGCTGTTGGCACAATATTATGATCATTTGAGGAAATAATGTGATATGAAGATTAGCACATAGGATAATAGCTATCACATATAGCACCATTTTATGGTCCATTCTGTGTTGCTTAACATTATTACTCACTCTGCGTCAGGCACTATTAAACTGACTTTTAAAAGGAGGCCCTTTGCCTTGCTCTAGTGTTGGAGGCTTTGGTGTATTGTTAAGCTTTACAGTCTAAGTGTCTCCATGCATAACGTAACACTTACTGGTTTGAACTGTAATTCAGTTCTATAATCTTTTACTACTGTGAGACATTGTCCCTTATGGAATTCCCATAACCTCAAACTCTGTTTTCTCATAAAAGCAAGCCAAAACAGTTCTAAACTGCACTTTATAATTGAGGGTAACCTATTGCCTCTCTGCAGAAGACATGGAGATCTCAGCATCATCTTCTTTCTGCAAATTAAGAAGCTACATTTTCCTTTGATGTCTGAGGTAAGAAGGAAACCACCTGTGACTCAGCAGCAGCAGCACTGAGAGACATCAGTCCTTCCACAGGTCTATGGGATCCCGCACAGCTGACACAACTGACTCTGTGGTAGTTCAACCTCAGCTGGCAACTAGAACCAAGCAGTCTCTCACTCACTGCCTCACCTGCCCAGTGGGATGGGAGAGAGAATTAGGAAAAAAAAGGGAACTCATGGTTTGAGATAAAGACAGTTTAATAGGATAGCAAAAGGAAGAAAGAACGATGATGATACAAAACAAGTAATGTACAACAAACTACTCACTACCTGATGCCTGACACCTATCCCATCCCCAGGCAGTGAACCCTGGCCCCGCAGCCAACTTCCCACTCATACACAGAACATGACATTATATGATATAGAGTATCTCTCTGTCTAACTTGGATCAGCTGCCTGGCTATGCTCCCTCCCAGCTTCTTATACACCTGCTCACTAACAGAGCATGGGAAACGGAAAAAGTCCTTAGGTTCTTAGCCATGACTAAAATCGTTAGTATATTATCAAAATTCTTCTCATACTAACTCTAAACCACAGTGACTTCTGGGAAGAAAATTAACTCTGTCCCAAGTGAGCATAAGCATTACCTGGAAATAACTAAAACAATCAGTGCTATCAACATTATTCTCATACTAAAGCAAAAATGCAGCAGCTACTGGGAAGAAAATTAACTCTATCCCATCTGAAAACAGGACACTCTTGTTGTCTACTTTCCTCTGTGGGGTTTCAAATGGGACTCAATTCTGAGACCAGCCTCACGAGATGTCTCCAGTCCATCACAGAGTCAGATATGATGTGACCAGACATGATTTGGGCCCTGTGTAATGGCGGGGCAGATACTTGGGAGTTATAAGATTTGATTAGAAACACATTGTCACATAGGTATCTTGCCAATAGAGAGATACTATCTACTTTTCAATGAAACACAGAATTTGCCTTCTGTAAAAAAAATAAACTAAAATAGCAAGGTGAGTCCTTTTCTACTGCAGATGGAATTTTTGTTTTAAAATAGTACAAGCTTGAGTTAAACATGTTAAACCAATACTTGTCCCTCCCCCTCTGACATCCCTGGTGTGGGGTGATTTGTGGGAAGTGTGTCTCTGGTCCCATTCCAGATCCACTGTGGGTCACATCCTGGAGTGGTCACAGTCCCTGAATGCAGAAGATCTGCAGGAGAGTGAGGAGAAAGAGCAAGTTGACACCTGTGCTGTCTTAGCGAGCCCCGTTGCCATATATATGTCTCTCTTCTCATTAGGAGTTTTGAGCCATCATTTTGTCGAAGACAAATGTGATCTGGAGCCCCAGATCCTGATCTGGGAAGACTGTTGCAGATTTAGGATGGTCCCTACAGTGCCTGAACTCAACCCTAGGCCAAATGCTCCTGGGGTCGTAGGAAAACTCAAGGTTGAATTAGCGCTCAACACTGGCCTACCTTAACTGAAAAATAATGAATCAGCCTCTGTGCAACTCTTCACTGGTTCAAGTCCAGCTGCAATTGAATGTACTTGAATGGAACTGCAGTGGGGATTTAAATTTACTGCTCCAAACTGTCTGAAAAACTAAGGTTTAGGTATTGTGTTAGCTTTGTAAGCTACAGTCCAAGGGATGAGTACTCAAGACCAGCTCTTCTTTTGGGCTGTAAGGCTTTACATGGGCCCAGGTTCAAGAGGAACTGTTGCTTCCTGTGACTGTAGTCAGTGGCATTTTTGGCCTCCAGCATCCCAAGGGAATGGCAGCAAACATGCACTTTGTGAGAGATTCTCCAGAGAGAACTTGTCCCTGATTTCAGTACTCAGCAGGCAGCTGTTTCCTGCCACTTCCCACGGGACAAAGTGGGGGTAACCCTTTTTGATGTCCCCCTCATTTTCCCCTGGAGGCCCATGATCCTGAGAACACCTCTGCAGAGACCAAAGCTGAAAATGCACTGTTTTCTCCACCGTTGCCCTGGTACAAGGTGCAAGGCATACCTAATGTCCAGTGAGTCAGAAGAAAAGTTTGGCTCCATTCCTCCTTGCAAAATCTGTGCCAAGGAAAGATTTTTTTGAGTACATCAAGTTTTATTAGCATTGAGAAAAATGTAAGGCGATGGAGTATTTATGTTTGTGAGTGCCACCAACAGGCACCATGAGAATTCCCTGTTTACCTCTCCACCGGGGGACCATATTCCTAGTCTCCATCTCACAGCTGGCAAGGGTCTGGTGGGGACAGGATATGTCTTGTGGTGTACAGCATTTGGGACACAGCAGTGGTTCCCAGTTCATGCCATGGCTCCCCACTCTGCTGCAAGGCAGCCTAACGCTCCAGCTGGGTGTACAGACGAAGCAAGGACAGAGACAGTTTTATTTGTTTGGGAAGCACTCAAACACCATGGAGATGAAGGCTGCATAAGCACCTAGGTAAACAGAAAAGACTTTGCTTACAGCGAGCAATAATGTCTGATGAGTCATTCTGCTGCCCTGCAGTGTTGTTATCACTTTTGCATTGTGCAATCAAATGCTATGAAGTTGACCATAAAGGCAATGAGTGGTGAGATGAATTGATCTCTTCCTGGCTACGCAGAAGGCAACCATTCTTTATAGATACTCAATAAAACACAGGGGGCTGCTTTCAATGTGAAATTCCAGATTATTGCATTTCTTTGAGCTTCAAGGAGGCTCAGGTTTTGTTTCAGATGCTTCAGTATGGACCTCGCTAGTTAAAAGTCTACCTTCTATTGAACTGAAAAGTCTCTCCTGTTTCTTCATGCCAATGTGCTTCTAAGGGTTAATGAGTCACAGGAAGAGACCACCTAATTCATTCACCACTACAGGATAAATAGCCTGAAACTGCTGTAGGCTCACAGCTCCTCTCCTCCACATAATAAACTGTAACTCAACATATGTAAGCAGCCATAGGGGATGTTCTTCCCTTATCTGACTCTGAAAATATAGAAAGTAAGACAGGTACTAAAGGATAAAACCTTTAACTAAAATGGGGTGCTGCTTCCTCCACTCTTCCACCATTGTAAGTACTGACCCTGAGATGTACTGAATTTGAAGGGTCTTTGCCCATATCCACTTGATTTTGGATATTGGGAGTTTGGATGCGATTCATGACAAAAAAAAAGCCCATTTCTGTCAAAGAAACCGTGCTTCCTGCATAATTCTTGTTCTTACTGAGTTTTCTTTTCCTGTGAGATTTCTTGAGCTGTAGTTCAAACTCAGGTATTCTGCTTTATTCAACGTAAACATACAAGCACTGGGAACAGACTTCAGCCTCAAGTTTTTTGAGTTTTAATCACCATTTATTTTAATAAATGTCACTTTCAGCAAAGAGAAGCCAACCCCAAATCCCTGGGTTGAAACTCTGGAAGATCTCGTTCGTATCTAGCCTTCACAGTTCAGTCCTGTGCTTGTATGAGCTGGCTCTTGCTACTGCTGCTCTTGGAGAGATCCAGCTCTGAATCCAGGCATAAGGTCTGTGGTTTGGACCCATCTCACATTATTAGTCATATCCTCATCATAACACTACTTCTAGGCAGCCACTCCCCTTTGGAGACTAGATCTCCCTTATCAGTCTCCATCTCTTACCCCAATTTGTCATGACTCTACTCCAGCAATGGCTTCAAGTTAAATTACTGCCAAATGTACATACCTATTTGTGTCCCTTTGAGCTGCTCTCTTCTAAATATCCCATCCTTTTCTCTGTAAGCAATCTCCAGTTGTCTTTATCAGGGTACCTCTGGATGTGAACAAGAAGAGTGTGAGTCTCAGATCCTTTTCTTTACCTCAAGTCATTCCATCATTACAGAGGGAGATATTCTTCTCTCTTTACCCAGCCAGGATCCCTCTCTTTCATTGTATTTTACCTATGTTTTCTCAGCTCAGCTTTACGAGGATTCTCCATTTGCTGCTCTGTGTCTCCATGACTCACAGGAGCTTGCTTCTTTCCTCCTCTACATCCAGTGATCCTCAAACTACCAGTGCTTAGCTAAGGGGTGTGTTGAGGAGCAGAGAGTTTTCATTTCACGATCTGTCTCTTGGAATTGAAAAATACATGAGAAATATTCAGTCAGTCATAGAAGAGCTGTTTGCAGACTTGTGGAATTACATATTGGATGTGAAATGAATCTCAGTTCATGAAGGAAAGGTTTTATGTGTCCATTAAAAAACACAGACGTTCCTCCAGCAAAGCTTAGTATCACTGGGTTCTTTATCAGCAGATAGAAAACACATGTGCCTTTCTATTGACAGGAAGTCATAAGATCCAGGGGGTTTTGTCTCTAGGAGCTGAAAGAGCAGCATTTCTTTGTATTTACAACTTCCTAATACAACCTAAATCTGGGTCCAGGATCCTAACCCAGTGAGTGGGCGAGGGGAGGTCATTACTTGTCACAAAGCACTCAGTGAATCCTTTCAGCAGCACAGAAGGATCAGAAGAGACTTATAGCAAAATCTGCCTTGACTTCATGTAGGTTTGGTGGAACAACCATAATGTCCTTCCTTTCTTATTTTGGTGTTTCCTAATCATTTCTTTTTTTTCCTTTGGCTTAAAATTAAAATAAAAAATAAAGAATAAAAAAACCTCACAGAAATAGACCTTTTAAGATAACAGGAGATGATTGTAACAGGAAAGCCAGTAGCAAAGACCTTGTCTTTAACCTCAAACATACAAAACCAACTGCACAAGAGAGACTATGTGGTTCAGTGAGTGGACATTTGAACTTTTTACCTTCCATTGGGCTCTACTTGGCAGTATTAAAAGTCATTGAAAATGGCCTTATATGCCTTTGGCTATTTAAATATTAGTAGTCTGACCTAAGGTTTCTAAGACATATAGGCTCCTACTCTAGGCAGAAGAGAAAGGCACCTTGAAAGGAGAATTCAGCCTAGATGTCTCAGAGCCTACCTAAACCACTTTCTGAAGGTAACCACAAATTGTCTATGCAGGAACACAAAATTATTAGTCTAGCCTTGATCACTATTTTTTAGATGGCTTAAATTTGGTGTAATAAATCCCATTCACCTGTAGTCACCAAAGGTTTCTTCCACCTTACATTTGGTGGTTTTGAATTGGTAAGTGTTGCAGTAGATCACACCATAGAAGTCCTTCTTTGCGGTTGGTTATAGTCAAGCCTGCGTGGACACTGAACTAGCTCTTTCTCTATGAATAGGAGAGTTTTGTCTTTGGATTATAGATGCAAATGGGGCACACTAACCTTTGTGGCTGGGCAGATACAACCACGATGTTTGCACAGTTCAGTGGTGTTCAGATTCTGGAAAAATTATTTACATCTCCCACTCTAGTGTCTACCAGATATGTCTATCTTTTATCCCCCCCGAAGAAAGGGAGGTGCTATAGTCTGGTGGCTTTTCAGAGGGTTATCTGCAGCTCGGTTGCCATGAATGATCTGATAGATCCTCCATAAACACAATAAGAAGGTGCTTGTGGAAGAACTATGAACTGTGCAGCAGTCTCAAAAATCCGAATTTTCAAGCCTAAACCATTGCCATGATTTCTTGAATGCCATTACATAGTCTGCTTTGGTGAGATCTACTGGGGAGTGACAAGTACAGACTTGTGCAAGCAAAACAGAACTAAACAAGAAGCCTGTGCCCTATAAACCTCAGCCGTTCAGGGAAGATTGACCCTCAGTTTTTCTCTTGCAGCTCACAGGAAGCTGAAGGCCCCATCCCTGCAAACATTCAAAGTCAGGTTGGACAGGTCTCTTTCTAACCTGATCTAGTTGAAAATGTCCCTTATTGCAGGGAGGTTGAACTAGATAACCTTTAAAGGTCCCTTCCAACCCAAACCATTCTGTGGTTCTATGATTCTACCAACAGGAGGCTCCTGGGGTCATCATCTTTCTCACAGTCAGCTGTGCCTCAGCCCTGGTTCAAGGTCCTGCACCCAGGCAGCAAACACAGGTGTCCTGTAGCCATCTGAGTCACACAGAGCAGGGGAAAGTTATGGGTCTGCATTGCAGCCAAGGGAAGCATTGCTTGCAGGGACCCAAGGTACTGCAAGTCCGCTGCTCAGCTGCAGCCTTGCAGCTCAGCCCCATCCCTACAGTCTGCTCAAACATTCCTGCATGTGTCCCATAGGCTTAGGACACAAATGCATCCCCCTTTGCATGGCCTTGTACGATAGATCTTCTTCCACTGTAGAAAAAGCTATTTTAGAAGCTGCCTGAGTAAACATCAAGGCTGATGTGGTCATCCCAGACACCAAAGCAGGAGGGAGACAACAGTTAATGGCAAGGTGCCATCAACTTTTCCCATATTACATATTCTCATTGGTGTGTTCCACTTTGTGTAGGATAGGCTGAAGGAGAGACGTTTCATTGGCCAGTAAGTCACTGGCAGCGTGCAGAGGTTCAGGCATCTGTGAGGCTGCTCATGATGTGCCTTTGCAGCTACCCTTCTCTGGCACGAAGCCTACACCCTCCTCAAATAAACAGCTTTTTAAAGAAAGCTGGAACAAAAGTACCAGAGAGAAGCAGCAAGGGAAGCAGCAAGTAGGAACAGAGGCTGTAGAGAAATGAACCCACTAACCACCATAAGTAGATAAAAGGAGATGCTTTCTTCATAGTGTCAACTGAGTAAATAGCTCCATTGTCGCCGGGGTATTATTTGTGTAATCCCTTGGAGTGAATACTGTTTCAAATCTGCTTGTTTTCACATGCAACCACACTTCCTGCTGCTGCTCTCAGCACTGCAGCTCACAGGCCTGCCAGCAGCCTCATTCCAAAAGTAATAAGTTCTCCCAAACTCTGTTTTGCTCCCTTGGGTTCAGGCTCAGACAGGCAGGAGAGGGTTACCTATGAAGACCTGGCCATCCTGACCACCATCCCGCAGTACCACACCTACAAAATGAGCCAGCAGGAGCCAACACCTTGGCCATGCCTGTGGGGACATGGCACAGGGGAGGTCCTTGTCTGCTGGCAGTGGACAGTCTGTCCTGGAAGCTGTCACTTTTAGCCATGCCACCCCGTGCTTCTTGGCACTGCCCTGGAGTAGGCAGATGTTCAGAGGAAAACGCAGCACTGTCACAGGGTTCTGTTCCAACTTGAAGTGTCCACTGTTTCTCTCTCAAGTGATGTCTCCTCTTTCTGCATCCTTCCCATAGAAAAGGGGATCCCATCTGTGAGGAATCCAATCCATTCCTGTAACACACCTATTCTATACCATGAGGCTCAAGACTGGAGGACATGGAAGATCCTTAACACTGAGCTACGATTTTGCAGAAAAATTATAGTTTTTATTGCAAAGACACAAATCTGAATGGCAGCCTCTGACTTAAATACCAGAGTGCACTTTTTACTCAATTTGATGTCAATGTAAGAGTCACTGACAAGTAAATTTGCACAAATTTGATAAAGGATATTTTTAATTGTATGTCATTAAATCAGAGTAGACACCTTGTGTGACTAAGACTTAGTTTATATTGGCTTACTAGAACTTGTTGAGGAAACAAAGACCTATGTACCACTGATTGATAGAAACCTATTTTAGAAGAACACAAATTTTAAACAGGGTAAATAAATATTAATAAAAAAGCCACAAAGCAACCAGTAGGCAAACTATTGCACATTTTTGTGTGGAGGTGAAGTGAACAGATACTAAGGTGATGCATCGGTACTTGTTAAATTAAATTTGCACAGGGATGCATCTATCTTCATGCTAAAGGACAGCAGTAGACAACACTTGCTGCCAGGAGAGATGGGATTTGCAGATTGAGTGAAAGGAAATTAAGGACATCATGGAACAGACTTGGGAGTATGCATCCCCTTCCAGCTCACCACAGAAGGACACAGCCCCAGCTCCTGGCACGAAGACTGGCAGCAGCACACTCATCACGTCTGGTAAACTAGAATGGATACTTCATCCTTATGGGGTAACAGCTATTCCGTGTGCCCTGCCCAGGATATATACCTTCTCCAAGAGGTGGGAATGACCCTAGGCAATTGCCATGGTGTGTAGCTTACATGGCGCTCTTCAAGACAGAAGTTCTTCTGGTACTGTCTTAAAGGAAGCATGTGTGCTCTGCAATACCCTACATCACATTGCGCGTAATAGTTGGCATCCTGCTCCCAAAAGAGGCATCTTTCCTGCCGTGTCTGAGTGACCTCAGAATGGGTTCCTAATTGGATCCATGCTTGCGCTCTCCCAAGGCACTCTGACACTCTTCAAACCCGTTCACTTGCCTCACGGATCATTAAAACTCTTTGCTACTGACAGTGTTACTCCCAGAAGGTTTCTTTGATGTCTGTTTGGATATAAGTCCTAAACTATTTTATAAATAAGCATATGGAAGGAATTAAAAATAAATCTCATAAAAATAAATCCTGTTTGCAGGCACAAAACTGCTTCTGAGAAAAATTTTACAGTTGTTCCCCCCCTCAAAATCAGAGGTAGAAAAAAAATGTCCTCCGTCTCTGTTTTCTGCTTAGTGCTTAGCTACAAACTCAGAATTCTCAGGTTTGTCGTCTGTGCAGACATGTTGAGAAGGCTTGTTGCTGTATGCCATGGCTTCACTGCTCCAAGTAACAGACACGAGCCCTTCTCCCCATCTGATCCACAGCAAGCAACCCAGGATGCTTGAGTGGGCTTGAGATGTGCTCCTGTGTCTCTTCCCATTGGCAGTGGCAGTAGTCAGCTCCAAGTCTGGAGAAAATGTCCACCTTCTTACCCCTCAATGGCTAAACTCATGCAATCTCAGACACTCAGTGTAAGACTTGTCCTGTTGTCTCTCTCCACATTGTCTCTTAAAGAGACTGTATCTTTGGTGTTTGCACAGGGCTGAAGCCACTCGCTTGCTCTGCAGCCCCATGTGCTCTGCAGCTGGTTGGCAGATGACAAGCGACATCTGTTATGTGGGCTTGCAGAAGAAAGTGGTTGGTAGGGTCAAGCTACATCAAGGGACATTAGGCTTAAAAGGAGCCCTGAAAAGGGGACATTCTTTGGCCAATTGCTGTGGCTCCATTCAAACCAACAGGATACCCATGTTCCTCAGCCCATAGCAGGTTCTAGCACTATCTTCTGCACTGGAAAATGATTTACTTCAGAGGTTTTTACAGTCTCTGTGGAGTTCCAGTGAT
Organism: Dromococcyx pavoninus; assembly: GCA_033558185.1. Lineage (NCBI taxonomy): Eukaryota > Metazoa > Chordata > Aves > Cuculiformes > Neomorphidae > Dromococcyx > Dromococcyx pavoninus. Next base: position 1,285,193 of record JAUMJL010000068.1, read on the forward strand.
AACATGCCTGAGACAAACATCCCTTCCAAAGGCATAATCTTCATAGCACCTTGAGATCCACAGATCTGCCTGGCAAATGAAGGGGAAAGTGGAGATATATGGGAACACAACTTTCTACATGTCTGGTGGTCTCTGCCTTGCCTCTGAATACGTAAACCCCTGACTTGCAGGTAAAACAAGGAAGAGCCTTCCATTGCCAAAGGCTTACTGCCTGCATCCCAGCTCCACACACCTCCTCTTCAATACCTGCTCCCTTGGGAGACAGCGACCATCAGAGCTGTCTCTCATGGTGTGAGTTTGCTGAACTGCTTCAAAGATAGCTATCCTGTTTACTTGCACTCTGCATCTCACATGTCCAGGCACATCATCTTCCTGACGGCATTTGTTGTCCCTCCTCTGTTACTTTAATCTGGAAAGAAGGAGATCAAGCATTATCCATTTACCAGCTTTTCTACATAGTATAAGCATTCCTTGGGTTTTCCATGGGGACACTTTATTCCAGAACACTGTAGCTCTTTTCAGTCTACTTCCACAAATCCTCTTGAAAGAGTGTCTGAGTTAACAGTGTTGCCAATATCAGGCTTTCAGAAATAATGAGCAAGGCCTCCAAAGTCATGAGATTAGCTTTAAAATAGAGATTGGTTTTGATTTTTTTTATAAAAACAAGCATTGAAATTTGGCATTAGTTTTGTTTACTTCTTATTTCTAAATCTTTGGCATGTGCTCAAGTCACACTTTCAAGCTTTTCCCCTGTAACTGTTAAAAACAGAAGCTGACACTCTCAGGAGCTATTCCCAAGGCTCAGGGAACTGGGACTTGCGAAACTGAAATTCAGTGATAACCATAATAAAATTGCAAGACCTGGGACCAGTGAGTTAAGTATGATAAACACTGAATGGTAGGAATATCATGATTTTGACTTCAGTTTGCATTTAAACCTCTGTTTTAGTGGGGTGGGCTCAATTCACCTCTGAATATTGCCTCCTATCTTAACAGACCTAACCCTGTTTATCTAGTCATCTTGTGGCTATATGCACTTTCACAAACTTTGTTTCTTTCTATAAAGCCCATTGGCAAGTATCTGTCTTCCTATGCTCCACACAATGATATTTTGAATAGTTGTCAGATCCAAATTACGGGACAACATGATTTAGGTGAAGACAATTGGATCCCTTCTGACAGAAGATGCCTATATGCAAGGTGGGTCTCTACGCTCCTGTTATGGTTGGTGGACATGAGGGTTCAAGTTGATGTCCCACACATAGACAACTGAAGGGCTCTGAGTAGCCACATCCCACCCAACCACTATAAACTACTCCAGAAGGAAACTCTCTTCCATTAGGTCTCTACTCGCCCATGTTTTCTGGTACTGTGTGGTGCCTCAGCTGTACTTGAGTATCTCAGCAGGTATTTGCCACCAACATGTGGGCTGAAAATAGAACCCCAAGTCAAAAGGTAACTGAACCGGTAAACTGAGTAAAAGCTGGAGAGCTGCTTAGCTGATGAGATGTAGGCTTGGGTTTTGTTTACATGTCTATAATCTGAATCAGACGTTGCTGTTACACATGGTCAGTGCACGTTTTCAAGGTAAGCAGAGCTGAACTAGCAGAGCTGGTTTCTGTCTGAACCCTCTCGATGTTGGTTCTCATAGTGGGTTTGTGTGGAGAACAGTGCCATGCCGAGAGCCCTTATTTACAAAGTCCTGTCCCCACTTCTGTGAACAAGGCCCCCCAGACTACAGCATTAACTCTTCCAGTTGTAAAATGCCTATGTTATAATTTACCTACCCAGCTAAATCTGTATCAGTAATGCTTGCAAACCTTTCTTGTGTCTAATTATAATCCTTTTGTCTTGCCTTTACAAAGACATTTCCGGTGAGCTGAATTTTGAGGAAGAACCACTCAGTCAGATTAAGACTTTTTGCAAAACCTTTTGGCCATTATATGGAATAAGAAACGTTTTGCAAGAAACCTGAAGTTAAAACTACCCTGCCACTCAGGATCAGAGATGACAAACAAACACAGAGGAACACATTTACTGTGTTGAAACACATATGCAGCAAAACTCTTTACCCATGCATCCCATCACTGTGGGGGCACAGCTATGCTTTGCTGACACAGAGAGAACTGTTGCATTGCCAACAACTCCTGCAGTAGCAGCACACCTTTTTGGGTCTCCAAGTCTAACCCCTGCCTTCCCCCTGCTATGAGGAGCAGTCACATCACGTAACCCCTTTCAGAGACTGGGACTAACTCCATCTTGAAAGCAGTTGTGTTCTTGAACTCGATCCTCATCCTGGAAAGCTGTTACAAAACTTCATGCCTCTGAGGAGAAACCTCATTTCCAGCTTAGTGGTTAATTTATTCCTATTTGTTCTTATGCCAATGTTCTCCTTTAAATTCAGTAGATCTTTTTGCTTCCATCCCATGTTCGCCTCAAGTGAATCTATAGAGAGATTTTGTACTGCTAGTTGGGCTGAATAAGGTTACGTTTTTGATCTTATCTCATAAAAACTGTCTCCATTCCTTTCTGCTTCTCAGTAGCCTCCCTCTACATCTCCACATATTTGATTTGATTTTCTTGAATGTGACTTGCCAGAAGTCTATGTTTTTTCCCAGATGGTATTAATGCCTCTCCATTTTTACTGGAAGTACCCTAGCAGTAGCATCCTAATTTTATTTCTCTTATTCATAGACTTGTTACATTGGTGACGTATTCCAGTTGATTAGTTCATGCATGGTTTTTCTCACAATATATGCTTTTCAGCTAATTTGGATAGATTTGTAGAAGTCTGCAAAGATCATTTCTTTCTCCGAGTGTAGGACCTTGAATTCTGTATAATCACATTTCTGTATCTCTTGCTTGTCATGGTGATTTTAATCTTCCTGAATGATACTCATCTCCTCCTGTTGATCAACACTCCCCTCTGTGACATTGGAATATTTCATCAACAGTTTCCTTCATTTTGGGGGATTAATAATGAAATATACAGTAAGAACAGTTCAAAGGCTCCTCTATGAGGAACCCTACTAAAGACCTCCCTCCCCACAGATGTTGTATCTTACAGGGTTCCCTCTGACATCTCCTCTTCAACAGCTCCCTCCCAGCTTTACTAGTCTTTGCCTAATCCCCGTGTTTCCTGGTTCAGATAGTGATTTCTCCCATGCCATAAGACCATATAGAAGACTGACAGCAGAACCCTCTGCAAAAAGTAGTTGCATCAGAGAAATATATCAAGTTCATCTTGCAAGGCTTTTACAAATTTTAATGCTTTTTAATCTCTTTTCCGTATATGTCTCTGTTTTTAATGATTCTTTCCATACAGTTTATTCTCCTGCCTAACTATTGCTGTGACACAAGTAGATTGTCGTTGCCTTTCTTACTTTACTTTCACTCCCAGCTTGACTAATTTACAAGGCTCCTTTGGTTTGCTCCTGCAGTTTCATATGCTGGCTCTATCTGCCTCTAGTTATAAGGATTGTGCCATAGTTTTTGAGTGCCTACTTATTTTTTAAAGCTTTTTTCTAGATTAGGTGTGATGATTTCAGTTTTCACACTCCTATGTTACCTTTTTTCCCTCTTATATTCAACATTAACCTTTTTTAAAACTACAGCAAAGTATTAATTTCATTATGTGTCCATATTACCTTTAATATTCCTAGCATGAAAGCGCACTTCTTTCAATTGTTTTTCCATTTGAAGAACTTACCTAATTTGATTAAACGACCTCTGCAAGGTCTATATCAAGTTTATTTTTTGTAATTCCCCCTCTATACTTTCTATCTGTAACACCTGTTTTCTGTGCTCCAGTAAATTGTCTTGCACCTTTTATGTAAAGAAATTTCAGGCTTCGTTGGTGTTCAAGTCCTTGAGCTAACTTCATTAGTTCCCTTTGAAATTAATTTGCCCTTTTGAAATCGCAAATTTTCTGTTACCTTTATTTTTATTTACTTTCATACGTAGTTCAAACAAGACCTGTTTGTTTTTACTCTCTCCAAGCATGTGTTTATGGACTATGATTTTTGTGATTATTTAGCCAGAAAAAGGCTAAAGGAGACTTGCTTTGGTTGATTTAATCACTGTGTCATTAAAAAAAAACCCTGCAGGCTCTCACTGCCGGGAATACCCAGATGCCACTCTTACTGATAGCATTTGTACTTCCATCTATATGTAAAAGGGAAAATTTCATGTAACGCTACCTGTTCTATTACCATTTATCTCTCTAATAGTTTCCAAAAATCTCTGTCTGTAACTATACTATTACCAGACAATTGGAAACTGATTAATGTTACCAGTGGGAAATATTTTTTTGTGTTCTGGTGAAAATGCAGACAGATGCTTAGGCCATTTGATGGATTTCTAAGCCTTTCAAAATGAATAATGGGCAAAAAGCAATATTAGTTTTGCTGCCTGTATTGTAAAGATAGAGGCTGGTGGGGACAGAGTCAGAAGGTCTGTGCTTGGGGGTGAGTGGGTGATAAATTAAAAGGACTCTCAGCAGGGCACGTTAGACCAATAAGCACCTACAGATCATGTCCCTTAGTGCTTTGATATGTAAACCCACTGTTTCTTCTGCTTTTTAGCATTATAGGTGTTCTGGACTGCTCTGATGAGGTTTCTCTGAGACAGACCTGCAGTACTGAGTCATGCTGCATATAAAACACTTTGTCGTTCCACTTGTTTAAGATACCAGAGGTGTGAAGCAGGCTGGAGTATAGGAAACCAAAGCACAGATTTACTTCAATTCACTCTATTGAGCATGTGCCTGCCTTTGCTTTGAGTACATGGCTACAGTCTTGCTGAAATTATGGAACATAAAGTTACATAATTAGAATATTAATCACCCAAAATGAAAAACTTTCTCAAGAAACTGCCACAAAGACCTCCTGATGGATCAGTTTGCTTCCAATGGGACTTAGGCAGCCCCATCAGCATCATGCCTTGGGAAACGTCCCCCTTAAGGCTTTGCTGGCTAAAGCAACAGTGCTCTGTGTGTTTTAGCACTGTCAGCAGAGATGTTCCAAGACTTGCTTTTGCAATTGCCTGTGCCTGGGCAGAAGCTGCTGGGCTCAGCCCTGTGTCTCCCACACTGTCCCTGCATCAGTGCCATCTACTCCCTGAGGTTCTGCTGTCTCCCCGCTCCTCCCTTAGGCTGAGAGCTCCTGGGTGGAGACAGAGGTACAAATCAAAGAAAATATGTCTCCTGTGTGATGACACCTGCATCAGCCACAGCACAGTAACCACGTGGGCTCAGACACACCATGTCCCCTGTCTCAGATGGGGCTTTGCTTCAGCCTCTCTCATTGTCTTCATTCTCTCAGTGCCTGCTGAGGTCCTGCTTCTCCCTCTCCCCAGTTTTCAGTCTGTCCTAGATGTTTTTAAAAGCTTGTGGATTAATAAACCTTCCAGATCTGCTACTTCAATTTCATGGATGTGATCGAGTAATTTATTTTCCACTGAAATGCGCTTACTGCGTAGTATAGGAGCAAGACTGCACAGCCCAGAGCTCTTAGCACAAACAGGGTCAGATCTTTCACTCCAAAATGGGTTCTTTTGTGACATCAAAATATACACATGTATAAAAAAGAATAAATGAATCCTAGTGTAATGAGTGAGTGAAGCACGAAATCAGCAAAAAGACAATACAGGCTTTTGATTTGCATCAATGTGAAACACCGAGTTGTATGCAGTAGGAAGATCATAACTCATGCTGGAGTAAATAACACAGATATTGTTCTGACCTTGTGTGGAGTTTTGCTGCTTCAGTAAAAAATCTTACTGCTGCTGACCATTTGTTTCAAAAGGGGAATATGATGTATAGAAGGACATTTTTAGAAGGAGTAGAGTATAAATTCATAAAATAGTTTTCTGTATTCTTAGTGTTGCTGGCAGCATTATATTTAAAGGTCTGAAACAAGATTTTTTTTTACCACCACTCTGCAGCATGGTCATGGGCATGGATCCTCTTGTGCTGGGTGCTGTATGGAGAATGAGTGTGTGCCCATCCTCAGAGGGTCAGTGCATGTGCCAAGACCCAGTGGAGGACACAGACACTCAGGGAAGCACAAAAAACCTGCCAGTTCTGCTCAGCCGAATAGCAGCAGCTATGACACCATCAAAGCCTTCAACACATTGGAGAAAACTGGCTCACTATTTGATGTTTTCTCCCAAAGGAATTTATTGTTTTGGGACAGGTGGTCTTGTGACAATCTTGGGACTGACAGAGAAATTTTGGATTACCCAAAAATCTCACAAGTGCGGTCAGGTCCTCAAACTCCTTCATCACTTTGCCACTGAGGACCATTAGCCACCCAGCCCAGCACTGACCCTGCTTTGGGAAGTGGAGATGTCACCAAGGGCCACAGCCTCTTGCAGGTGATCAGCATTTTTGCCAGGCAATCCCCTGAAACAGAGTGTGCTGGTACATTGACATGAGCTGGAAAATGACTAAACCTGTGCTTCATCTGCTCTCCTCCTCATCTACCTCCTGCCCCAGTCCATGGGTGTGGTCTGCAGCAGCACGGCTGCTGTCCCTCAGTCTCCCCCCACTGTCTAAGGTTCAAACTTCTTCATGGTAGAAGAAATGGCTATTTTGACCATCACAACCATTTGAGAATGAGTGGGATCGCCCCCGTATCTCCCTGTTTCTGTAGCTGGTCTGTACAGCAGGGAAAGCCAAGGGCCAGCAGAGTATTTCTCCCCTGCAGATACTCTTATGAACCCCTTGGCCATGTGGGATTGTCACTTTCTGCATGCATGTGTACTTCAACAGAGATGCAAGTGTGCATTGGATTGGAGGGAGTGCAAAAGAATCTCTTGAGGAAAGACAGCTCGGCCCACTGGCTCCCAGCGCCAGAGCTGTACATTTCCTGGGAGCCCCAGAAATTAAAATGTTCACTGGAGCCCTAGAGAGAGCAACTCAAGGGCTGCTTCCCCAGACATTATCTATCCTCTTCTACTCTCTTTGGACAGCATACTCTGCTTGGAAATGATTTGGGGAGGTGGTAGAACATGTTCAGCAACATTCCTTTTTTATCATTCTGTTATCTGATAGCAGTCTGGGAAGATCTTGATATGTGGGAGGATGAATGAGGCCAGTGAAAATTGTCATACGTGGCTCAGGACACAGCCACAGTGATGTTCACGACACGATCACAGCATCTTTTGCTGGGACTGAGCTCCCCATGGAACAAGAGGTAGCATGCACATGGCGGGGATGAAGAGCAAACAACTAATAACTGCATTGCCAGGGCTGGAGGGAGATCCAGCCCTCCTCCTGTTCTGCCTCTAATAACAGTTTTTGTTCAAAAAAGATGGATTCTGCTATGAAACACCAGAAAAATGGCTGGAGACGAAGTGATTAAAACTTTGATCTAAACTAGCAGAGCTAGTCCCATGTTGCCTGTTGATGGTGCAAGAAAATAAGACCAACATCTCATTTTATGCCTGAACATCTGAGAAATAACATATCCTGGGCGTTATTGGCTTAGGCTCATTTCCACTAAACCGTTTAGTTCCCTGGAAATCTTAGAGAAGAGTGGAAAATAGGGAAAAAATTCAAAACTTATTTGATGAGTGAAATTTGTAGATGAGAATGGAAAGTTTTTAGGTTACAGGGAAATTGGATACCTCCAGCTCTTACTCTCTTCTCAGTTGCCTCCCTTGGGCTACATTGCCTAGGAGGCATCAAAGTTTTGCATATCACTGCACTACAACAGCCACTTGAAATCTATAGAGAAAACTAAGGGCCATTTGGCAATCAAGTTGAAACAATCCTAATATACCAAGTCATCACTTCCAAACTGAAATTGTCAGAATATTTAGTTTTTCAATCACTTGGTTATAAGGGAAAATATACATTTTTTAAGCAGGCTCCTTCTTTGAAAGCTTCTAAAAACCTGGATTTTCTTTGAAAAATGTGTTTAATAAAAGAAAGGGTGACATCTCATCATAAGCCTTTATTCCAGCCTGCACTTCCTAAGCAACCCAGTGCTACTGACTTGGTCCACCAGTGAAAAATTCTACCTTTTCATCATTATTTCTGAAAGGATAGTTATTTTTAGCTGGAAATCAGTCCTTTTCTAGTTCAGATATACTGTTGTCCTAGAGTGAAATACTCCTTAGGATGGATTTGTGGTTTGAGCACTTACCCATAAAAGCAGATCTCTCATTCACAAAGTGAGACTGCCCCCATAGCCGGGCAAAATTGTTAATGAAGTGCCCAGCATCATAAAGTGTCCAGGCACCTTAAGCTTGGAGATTCTCTGTATTTCTGTCCTGTTGCTTAGGGAAGAACCCAAGGGAAGGTGCTGCATGGGGGCATGGGGCACGAGCAAGTCCACTCTGCTGGCAGGCAGGACTGCCCAGAGGAGCTGACAGGAGATGGCAGGAGGTGACAGGACGAACTGAAACATGGCCGGAGCAGCTGTTTTTCTTATTCAACAAGTCAAATTCCTCTGCCATCAGCTGTAGGGGCCCAGAGAACTGTGGATGGGGTCGCTGTCTGCATTTACTATTTTTAGCTATTTTTGCAACATGGGGCAGAGCACCTCCAGAACTCCCAGGTACCAGAAGTGAGAGGACAGGGGAGACCAAGGGTGTAGAAGTCAAAGGGATGCAGTGGAGTGTTAAAAAATAAGGGTGCACGGGATGAAATGGGGAAATAACTGCTGCCAAGTGGAAAGTGGCAACAAAATTACACCCCTGAAGCTCAGGAAGTCACCAGGCCTTGCACAGTGCCTGCTTTTTAACCTAAACCGCTGTTCCTGGTACAGCACTGCACATCGAGGTAAGCTCCTTAGATGTAAGCTCTTTGGTGGAGCAACGGCCAGTGTCCCAGTGCCTCCCAAGAGAGCCTGGACCCAGGCACCATGGTGGGATGGGACTCCAGCAGCACAGCTATGCCAGACCTGCACATGGCCACCAGCAGTTTTAGGGTTTGTTTAGTAACAGCATCAGTTTGTTGGTGTTAATATGTTGTGTTCCAAATGGACGTGCAGACAGCTGGAAGTGTGGGAGGTGCTGCCCATTCAGGAGAAGCGTGTGCCTCGTGCTGGCAGAGACTCGTGCTCAAAGCCCAGTGCTGATCTTCCATCACCCCCAAGCACATCTGAGTCATTTGCTGTTTCAGACAACCAAAGTCAAAGAAGTCCTTTGCATCAATGTAAAGAATATATTTAGAGAATATCATCAAGGCGAGTAGAGACACTGTGTGCCAAAACAAGAGCACAACAAAAAGCATATTGTAATTCTTAATCTTATTTTTTTGCTCTTTCTTTTTTCTGGGATATTTCCCCATCACCTCCAGTTGAACTCACCCTTCGTTAGCAAGCTGGGAGATCTGGCTAATCAGCAATGTTTGCAAAGCTTTCTTAGCTCTCAACAAACGCTGTTTCTGTGCTGTTTGTTAGCATGGAGGAGTGATTATTGCCTAGATCCAAGATGCAATTGCCCATTTTTCAGAGGAGGGGGGTGGGGAGTCAGGGCGATAATGTAATAATGAAATCCATTGTCACAAATAAATCCGTAGGAGCATTTAGATGGAGCTTTTTCCCTTTTTTCAAACCCACTTTGTCCTCACGTGTCTAGCTGTGCCAAGAGGGCTGTTGACCTTGCAGGAGGGTGGTGAGCAGATCACTCTCTAAGTTAGGTAAGTGGGCTGAATATTGTCTATTCCCTGTAAAAGAAAATAAAAATATAATAAAAATGTATTTTGTTTAGTGCCAGCATGCATGAAATGCTTTCAGCAGTAAACCGAAACCCTGCCTCTCAGCCTCCCACAGGGTGACCTGGACAGTCCCACACTGGCAGTGGGAGAATTTTTATGGAGCAGCTCCTATTTTCACAAACAAGCCATAGAGTGAGAGGAGAAAAGTATTTGCCCCTCAGTCTTTATACAGAACCCAAGACAATCCAAGACAGCCTGAGTTCACTGTCCTGTGTCTGCAATACCCACTCTGACTGCAGTAGTGGGCACCTTCCTAATCCAGTGCCAGATTTCCAGCTGCTTAAAGAAAATGGACTGCTTTCTTTGCTGAATCTCACCGCTTCTACCCTTAATATATCCAGATTGCTTTTATTTTAGGTACTTCTCCTATTCTGTCCTTACTTCCCCAATGTGTCGCACTTCTTTCTTCATGTTTACTCTGCTTTGTATTTTTAGCCTGGTGTCCTAAGGAAATGGTGCATAAGCCATGAAGCTGCCTATGGCTCTATCTATGTCCTATTCCTCCCTCCAGTACCAAAACCACCATAATATTGGTCCACTCTAACTGCATCTAATGGATATTTCAGCAGACAGGGTCCCTGAGCTGCTGGAGGAGAGCTGCAGTGCCCTTCACCATCTCCTCCTGACTCCTCATCAAAGCACCACTCAGCTGCATCCGCAGGAGGAGAAAGCAGAGGGAAGTCCTTGTTTCTTGACCTGGATCTATCGCTTTCTCCAGTCAGCATCAACCACGAGGGCTGTGGCAACAACCAGGTTTAAGTGTCTCCTGGTTTTTCTGGAGTGAGTCTAGTGGGCTGGGGTTATGCCATCTCAACATCCCCAGTCCCTCCTGCCTCGAGAATGCAGACAGAAGCCAAAGGGCTTGTGTTTTTGTAGGCAAATCCTGGGCATGGAGAAAGGAAAGAGAGTGTTTAAGAAGGAGCACTCATGGGGCCAGACCTATGGCAGCCATCGTTTTCCTGGGGGTGGCTGGTGGGTGGAGGAGCAGAAAGGAACAAACAAGGCTTCCAGATGAGTTCATCCGCTCTTAAATTGCACTCCTTGAAACACATCTGTGTTTCTAGGGCTGTTTGCAGAGAAAGCCGTCTTAGTCAGCTCTTGTTTTCAATTTTGTGCGTTGGCTCTTTCTATGGTTCCTTTTCTTCTCCCTTCAAATCAGATTCTCTGGTGTATAAGGGCTCAGTTTGGCCAGAGCTTTCTCCAGAAAGCTGCTCCCAACACTTTCTAATGTCATAAACAAGAAAGAAATGACTTAATACTCCAGAACAGAACCTGTTTTGTTCAAGTAGAGCAGTGGCTTTCTCAAAGAGACACCTTGCCCATGCGGATGCCTATCAAGGGGCTGCAGACAGTTGACAGCAGAATGGTATTGTCTAATCTAGGTAAATTATATTTTATGGCAAAATGGAGCACAGCAGTAATTGCTGTATTTGTGTAGTACTGCGGAACGCCCAGCTAGCATTGGGCAGGGAGATGGTGAAATCACCGAGGGATAATTGAAGGGTTTGATGGCATTTCACCTCCAGCCATCAGCACCCGCAGCGTTTGTGTTGTTGGCTGGTTGAAAGGCCGGTATATCCCTGCGGTCCAGCAGCCCAGGGTGATGCTACCCACAGGTCATTGCATGATCCAGCCTGGCTGTAGCAATCTGCATCTTGCCAGTCTGGAGATGCCTGGTTTGAGGGACCTCTCATTACTTACATCCACAGTTACAGGTTTCATTGCAAGACCCATGATAGCAGATGCTGATCTTAAAGGCCAAGAGCCAAATGCATGTATGAAGATCTCAGGTTTTGCTTACCAAAGCCTGTAATTTCCAACTTGTCAAGGAAATCTCCAAAATTTCCTTAACCATAAAAACTCAAAGTCACAAAAACAAATACAGGAATCACATTTTCATATTAAGTTCATGTATTTTTATCTCCAGAGATTTGAGCTCATCATATACATTTTTTAAATATTTCACTCTCACTAATGCTCTTCCAGGGACTGCCACTGTATTGCTTCAAAATTAACAGCACCAGTCTGATGCTGCCTTCACTAAACTGAAACCACTGACTTCACTCCTGCTGGTCCTCAAAGCTGTTTTGGTACCAGATTCCTCCAGCCATCGATTTTCCCTGTGAGTTTTCTATGCCATCACAGAAGTTTAGTGCCCTTGGTGGTGGCTCTCAGGGCAAGCTGGTATCCTGGAGTTGCTGCTTGCAATAACAAAAAAAGAAAGTTGCAGTCCTTCAGGAGAGTAGGAGCTGCAGAGCATGAAGCAGGAGCTGTGCCTCACAGACGTTTATTAACATTCAAAAAAACAAATGTGGCTCAGTCGTATTTGTGAGCTTTTCTTTTTACCTCTCCAAACATCCCAACTATACATCAGAATGTGTGTGAATACTTGAGGAAAATTATCTCTAACTGCAGATTACCCCCTAGATAAGGTGTATTCTGGGATTACTCAATGTTGGAAAACTTACCTTGCCATCCAGCAAAAGAACTGAAGCTACAGGCTGCACAGGGTCAGAAATAGCTACCCAGAGTGAGCACAAGCATCTGGACTCCCCACTGTCCCACCAGGCTGCACATGGACTGCCTTTTCAGGTGAATCCGTCTGGGATGAGAAATAGCCCTCGTCCACACACCGTTTTGGTTGCATCCACAGGACGGCACATACGATGACTGTGAGCAATCTGCAGAACATCCCTTCAGTTATATAGAAAAACAAAAGTTAAAAATTAACATAAAATTATCCAGTATCACCTGCACTTGAGAGTTCCACATTGCGCCCAGTCACTGGGATCGAATTTATCAAGTATGAAACAGTTACAAATGATTTATCCCAGTCCCAGCTGCAGTGTCAGGCAACTTTCTATTGTGCTACTGGTCTATTACCTAAGTTTAGAAATAACATTTCATCTCATTAGGGATTTCAGATTTTAAAAATTCAGACCCTGGGAGTCTGACATTCATACTCAAGTCATTTAAAAATGTATATTAAAAAATACACCTCTCAGCATGCTGCTGGAGAGGGCTGCCCCAAAAGAGAAAGCCTTTCAGTATCCACAGACCTTCCAGCACCCCCCTGGGAGCTCTCCAGTCAGATTGTACAATAAAATTATAAAAAGCAGGACTGAAAGAGACCTTGGGAGTCTGGCTACTGCATTGCCCTGCCCACGGGCAGGATCCTCTCCCAAGCCATCCCCAACAGGGGTTTGCCCAAGATGTTCACAAAGCTTCTAATGATGGAAAACCCTCAGCCTTCCCAGACAATCTGTTACCAGGCATTTAGAAACACCTAAACTAAAACTTCTCTGTAATTTTGTCTGATCATAGTGTGTCCTATTTTCTATGGACCTGTTAAAGACTTTGGTGTGTCCCCCACTGCTGTGAAAGACTGTGATCCCCTCAGATTTCTCTCCTCTAGGCTAAATAAATCCTGTGGTAGCATTTTTGGGGTGACATTGAGGGACACTCTTGTGCAGAGATATAGCTCAGCCTGGGGATAAGGAAGCACTGAGTAACACAACCAGCAAGCTCCTGTAGAAGAAGAGTAAAGTTCTATAGAGGAGGAAAAAAAGCCTTTTTCCCACTCAGAAGAAATGTTGTATCCAGGAGCTTTTAATAACTCTGCTTGTTAACCTGCACAAATAGGTATAAATGCAATGGGAGCTTCCAAAAATAATTTTAAAAAGGTTGATATTTGTTACCTTTCATAGGGGAACTGTGAAACTAAGGGTTAATCAAATCTAACAGGAATATTCTACCAGGAGACTGAAAAATCCCTTGAGAACAATACTGAATCATATAATACAGAACCACAGGATAGTTTGGGTTGGAAGGGACCTTTAAGGATTATCTAGTTACAATCCCCTTTCCATGGGCCGGGATGTCGTCCGCTAGATCAGGTTGCTTAAAACCCCTGTCTTGCTGAATATTATCAGCAATGGAGTGCCTGATGGTCACCCTGGGCGTGTACTGGCTCGCCAAGAACAAGAGGAAAAATATAAACATAAAGTTGTTGAGGATCTCTACAATATAGGTTTTAGTATTAGCAGCAATAAGAGCTGTCTTGTGGGATGCTTTTGAGATAGGACTGAGGAACTCAGATAAGAAGAAAATAAGAAAAGACTAACTCAAAGAAAGAGAATCTGATAGAAAGTTTTTCCCTACAGTGCAAGGGATTATACAGATCCCAGATATAAAGCACATTACTCTTGCTTTTTAATAAGGGATTTCCTAGAAAGAGATGGAGGGAAACATCACTGTACCTCTGTCTAAAAATGAGATAAGCATTGTATAAAGAAGAGAACTGAGATAACTGTGGATGCACAGACATGATATTGACCTGGCAGTAGCTCCATTCACTAGGTCGGTGAACTTCCCTTCACTTCAGTGGGTGTTTTCCATCATTAAGGATGGCTGGCACTGGCCCAGGCTGTTAAGCCCCTGGAAGGTGGCCCTGCCAGCCCTATCCCAAGTACACCTTATGTCTCACACATTTCTGTTCCCAGTACTGATGCCCTGACCCCAGGAAGAAAAGGATCCATTACACTTACTGCACCCCAGGAGACTCCTCCCAGCTCTGCTCCTCTGGCAGCCTGGGGACCCCAGGCTTGGACTGCCAAATGCACTGGCCTTGGGATGCCATTCAGGACTTTGGATGCCAAATTTGGAATGCCATGTCTGCGTTTTTGCAAAAGGATGAGAGCCCCAGCAGGATCAGAGGATGGGTTGGACACTGTCCCACTGCACTGGGAATGAAACAATGGCGGAGTCTACCACAGAACCCACATCAGCCTCTTCGAAGACACAGTTTGGGCCAGAAGTCCCCGGCACAGCCTGCAAACCCTGTCTGGAGCAGACAAAACCATGAGCAAACTGTTTGTGGATCATTGCCCTCCTTCCCACACAGACATATGCTGGAGGAGAAAAACAAGCTGCCTCTCTCCAAGTTCTCATACAGCCTCTGGCTCTTTCGCCATCAAACTGTCATATGAAAGCCAAGATCTTAAAGGTGATCTCTGCTGTCCCCTCCACAGGATGGCTTTACTCCAAGTGCAAAAGAAACTATATTTTGCAAAGGGATGTTGGATGGGTGTTACTGAGCTGAGGAACATTGTGAGTGGAAAAAGCAAGAGGTGTGGAAGGTGAGTTATACAGACAGAAGGAACTTCTAGGAAAGATAACATACAGAAAAGAGGGAAAAGGCTCAAACAGAGCTGATAGCAGCTAACAGAACTCTGCAGGGGAGAATTCTCTGCACAGGGAGGGTGAGCGCATCTCCTCCACTGGGTCATGTCTTCCCTTATTTCTTCAGGGTTTCACATTCCCATGCCTTGACATGGAGCAAATATACATTCATTGATTGACTTTTTTTCTGTCTTGTGTAAGAGCTGGGTATGTTACATTTTGGGTAACAGGATTTTTCACAGTCCTATAGTTCCTTCCAGGCAAGACTTCTGAAATGACAACAATAAGAACATTTTTCTCACATGCTGTGTTTGATCCTGACTTCATCCCTTTCACTTAACACCATAAAACTGGAGTGGAGTGTGAACACAGGGCAGGGGGAAGGTCTGTAAGGACTGCAGAGGGAAAAAGAAATGGGCCCATTGCTGCCTCTTCCTTAGGTCAGTAGGAATCTTGCAGCTGGAGTCAGCAGGAGATTTGTGTTTGACACATCTTTCCAACATACAACAGACCATGGTTTTGCCCAGCACTAGACTGTCTTTGGAGACTTACACAGACTCTATGCCAAGTCGATGACTTTAATTACTGGCAGTAGCATTATCCTTGGAGAAGAGTAAAAAATGAAGCACAGAGGGGCTAAATGGTGCTTGAAGGGACTGAATTTAGCTCTCCTAAATCCTGAGTTAGTACTTCCCCATCAAACTATTCTTTCTCTCTTGGATTTCTTACAGAAGTGCTTTAAATTCTCTCCAAGTTCTTGCCCAGCTCCATGACTGGAGAAAACCCTGGAGAAATGGTAATTGAGCAGCTCTTCCAGCCAGTCTGACCTCAGTCCTTCTTCAGGCCAGCTCATCTGCTTCTGGAGTTGCTGCCAGCTGGCAAGCACCAGGCTCCCTCACACGAGCTGGCACAACCCAAGGGGTGAATCAACCCACTGAGGAGCTCACAGCAAGGATAAACAGCTCTGGGGCTGGAGAAAACAAAATAGTTAGAAATTAATGGGAAAGGAATTGTAGGAGAAAACTCTTACGGCTCTTCTCTATATCTGCTAAGCCTCAGACATGTACTGCAGTGATTACTGCAAATACTCTGGCTGATACTAATGTTATTGCAGATGATAAAAAACAGTCAAAATAGAAGAGGATAAAGGAGAAAATATGTAGCTTTTTTGAAAATGGTATTTTAATAGAGCTAAGGAACTGTCAGAGGAGGATGGACCAAAGACCAAGTCCTTCTCCATCACTGATTTATGTCAGAGTAGCTTTCTGGGCAAGATACAGCATTTTAGCTTTCTGGGCAAAATACAGCATTTAAGACCACTGATACATACACAAGCAACAAAACAGGTCCTTTTTCTCAGGCAATAGAAGGACAGGGACATGAATCAAACCAAATCTTAGCTTTCAATGTTCTGTTTTTTCCCCTCTGGGAGTCGTAAGTTCAAGACAGTGCTCAAGGAAGGTGTCCTGCACTTGTATGAGACTAACATCTACCTGTAAATGACCAAGGAAAAAAATAGAATGCAAAACAAATGAATGGAAAAAAAGGATGGAAGGAAGTATGGAGCTTGCTCTTAGCTGCCACTCACATCTACTTTCTGATCTCATTTCCAAAGTGGTGTGGATCTGCCACAGCCACCATCATCTGCAGGTGACTAGATCTGTGTACTTTCACCAGCCACGTGTGGAGCTACAACAGAGCAAGAACAGTGTCAATACCTACAGCTCACCCTGGAGCCCACTCTCCAGTGTGTCCTGCTGCTGCTCTTCTTATTGCTAAACTGCTCCACTTCTGCAGCTCAGTATATGGATGGTGGGGGAGACTGTTGAAGGATCTTTCTCATGCAATGCACCAAGCCCAGTCTCATCAGGCTTGTACAGGGTGCTATGCCCCAGATAATCTACAGGGACAACTCAGCACAGCCACAGCAGTCCCTGAAGAAGCCTCTGCTGCTGGGTTTATGTTAGTCAAAGAGCACATCCAAAGAAAATACAAGAAAAGCAAGCCCCGTTTCCCTAACTTCTCAGTCCAAACAATGGCTGTTCTTACTCTTTGCTCTACAGTTTTATACAGCTTTCCCCAAAACAGCAAATCAAAACACAGCAGACTAAAATTAAAGGCAAGCCTGGGAGGAGGCACAAACAGCTGATGGCTGGTTGTTTCCCTCAGGGACACTCCTTACACTGCTGTGGCAGGAATAGGCCTCATGGCACCTCACAGGGTCTTTTCAGGAACACCAGCTTGCTGAGGGATGAACAAGGCTGTTCTCAGCACCCTCCACCTCTGCAGGTGAGAAACGGGTGCCTGGACAAAGACCTCTTGCAGGCAGGAGTATGGGACAGGTCGAGAGGACAGATGGTATAAGTCTTCTGTCCCAAGGCTTTGACACCACCAGTCCATTTTTATGACTCTTCAACTATTTCCTTGGTGGACTTGCTTGACATTTATGAGGCTACAGACTTGGCAAATATTAAGGTCTTATCTAACCTGAGAAGCTTTGGGAAACCAATTGGAGTATTTCCTCCTCTTACATTCAGTAAGGTCTGTGTTTCGTTCTGTGACAGCGCAAATGAGTTGGGGGACAGGGACAAGTGACGTTAACAGGAGCACTGCACCACTCCTACATCTTTACTTTTCAAATGATGATGAAAGGGCTGGAGCACCTCTGCTATGAGGACAGGCTAAGAGAGTTGGGCTTGTTCAGCCTGGAGAAGAGAAAGCTTCAGAGGGACCATCATAGCGTCCTTGCAGTACCTGGAGGGGGCTACAGGAAAGCTGGGAAGAGACTTTTTACAAGGGCTTGTAGTGATAGGACTCAGGGGATGGCTTTAAACTGGAAGGGGGGACATTTAGATTAGGCATTAGGAAGAAATTCTTCATGATGAGAGTAGTAAGACACTGGCACAGATTGCCAGGGATGTTGTGGATGTTGCCTTCCTGGGAGTGTTCAAGGCCAGGCTGGTTAGAGTCTTGAGCAGCCTGGTCTAGTGCGAGGTGTCCCCATGGTAGGGGGGCTGGAACTGGATGATCTTTAAGGTTCCTTCCAATCCAAACCATTCTACGATTCTATGACAAATGTGCAATTACATCTGCTCCAGTGACCAGCAAGCCCAGTGGAGAATCAGATATGAGGGAGAAAATGCAAGAAAGGGAGCTGAATTTACAATTTCAGAAAGAGATTTGTCTGGTCCATGCAGTGGCATCCTAACGTAACATGTTTCTACATCCTCCCCTTTGCTATAATTAATTTTTAATCATTCAAGCAAGTTCCCACATATCCTGTAAATCTCTTTTCGCAAATTTTGCTTTTAATGAAACCCTTGCTTGCTTTCAAAAGAAAGTTGGTTTAGGGTGTGTCGGAGTTTGTTCACAATGCGTTTTGTTCACTGTAAACAGCATTTCCTTTTATTCCCATCCAGGGATGGGATTCAGACATCTGCACTCCACAGAAAATGGTGACTCTGGATTTACTGCTGAGTTGCAATGAAGTCACTGGCTAAGTTTACTTTTATCCCAGTGGTGCAGGTTTCAGCTCCTTAAATGTGTTAACTCCTTCTCATTCTGAATTTGTGTCCCTCCAGCCTCCATCTTAGTTCAAGTAAACTGAGAACTGCGTCCAATAAATGATTTTATTTAAATAAACATATTGCAAAAGCACTCTGCCAGGTCAGCACCAGAACCTTTTTACTTCTTTCTGGATGGCGTCTGCTGCAATTTATCAAGGACAATGCTCACTCCCCTGTCCTTCATTGTGGCTGTGCCCTGCACCAGTCCTGCACCCCGGAGACTCATCACCAGCTTCAAATCAATCCATCTGTCCCCATCTCAGCTTTACAGCAGAAACCCACAAAAAATATTCTTCTTCTTGTTACTTCTTTGTATGAGGTTTCACATTTTTTTTCAGGCCAAGATAGTGTAGTGAAGCACTGCAAAATCCAAGTCCCAATTTCTCCTTTCCAGAAATTAACCACATCAAAACCTCTGGAGGCAGAGACAGTCTCTTAGCTGATATTTTTTATTGTTCAACAGCAAAAGAATTAATTTGTTTTAAAAGCAAACTTGAACTTTTCTGCAAAACTAAAACCAAAATCCCTGATTCTGTATTTTGCTGGAGATTTGGCCTTGTTTTATTTTAATTTAGCAAAAATATAAATCCATAATTCCCAGTCGTGATCACATTTCATGGCTGTAAATCACGCCTGTGAAATATTAATTCCTCCCTGTACTCCCTTCTGTGCTTGGTTCATACTCATTTCTGCTGGTATCTTGGACTTTTCTTTGAAATCCTTGCTGAACGGCTTGCATTGCCTGAACCAGGTTTTTTCATGGCACCTGTGCAGCTTAGAGAAACTGCAACAGCCACAACTCTTCTCTGGGTAGATAGTTAAAATAGTGTAAAGCTGAGTCCCAGCAACCTGAGCCTGATGGGATTCAGCAAAGGGATGGTGAGGATGATACCAACATTAGTCACGTACCCAGTGTTTCTCTTCTGCAAATTTCAACGTGTTCAGCAAAGGCAGATAAGCATGGTTATCTCCAGCACGCAGAGAGGGGAAATTAAGAAAGAAAGGCCAAGGGTCGTATTTTCCCAAGGGATTCAGACATCCAAATGGTTTTACCTCTGGCAGGTCTTAAATAAATAATTCAAGACCCACCGTAAAAGTGTGATGAAGTCCCCAAAAGCAGTGGGGACTCCTGTTTCAGGAGGAGCATATCTACCACCACCTGAAGAACACCTGAGCAAGTCTCTCTCATTCTAACAGCAGTGCTGGCAGGAGCTGCCTGGGGGTGATTCACTCCAGGTTTACGTGCAAGACTTTTTCTCTCTGTTCCTGTTTGGTCTGCTCAAAGCCAAGGGAAGTGCTTGGGTGAGGGGCTGCCTGGGAAATGCTTGGGTGAGGCGCTACCTCTGCAATGTCCCAGAGCTGGCTGATACCAGCCTCCTCACCCTGTGAGAGTGCTCCCAGCTTGCACATCCACAGTTAATGGTTTCATCTCCCCTAGAATTGCTCTGTGCTACACATCTAGCCCCCAAGACAGCAGATGAACTATCCCAACCTTTGAAATGATGAGTGGAGGATGTCTGAGGTGATGTCCTACTGCAAAACCAGAAATCTCTTCTGATAGGGAATGCAAAATCCTGCTTTTCTGTAGTGATTTTCAACATTTCACCTTGAAAAGATTTGCCATGGGCTTCCTGCCAATGTAACTCACCCAGGACAAGGCTTCAGTGGAAGGGAGAGAGTTTGCCAGAGTGGGAATGGCCATTTGGCTACAAACCAACAGCAAAACAAAGAGTAAACCTCATCAGCTCCTCATCCCTGCTCTGAACCATGCTACCCCCAAGACACGGGCCAAATTTTTTTTCCTCATGTACAGAAATCTGTGCCTCACGACAGTGGACTGGGATCGTAGGGGGAGCCTGCAGTTGCGATGCAGTTGCTGTCTGAGGCAATAGAGTGGCAGCATAAACAGAATAAACTATTTTATTTGCACAGGAGATGCTTCATCCCTTGTCTGGGCCACTGAACTCAGAGAGATCAGTCACTCTGTTTCTCACTGGTATTTCTTATACCCTAATTTATATACCACACAGCACCCACAGAGACCTGTATAGGTCTGAGAGTGCCCAAGAGCTGACTGGATTTCAGACAATTTCTTTATCCATGTCCTTCTTTTTATTTGTCATTTCTCATACCCAGCATGAGTCTCTTCAGCCACAGCCACTGCCATCTACCCTTCTCTATCATCTCCTCTTCTACTCACCTCTCAGAGAACTGAGTGGAGACAAGTGCTGGAAGTAAAGCTTATTACACACCACCTACAGCCAGCAGAAGGGATTTCTGTGTTTGGAAATGTACAGACTGGTTCTGGGGCGGAAGAAGGTACATGAATGAGTGAAAAACCAGCAGAAACTATTCCTGCAAGTTGAAGTGTGGGTTGCTTAAATTTTTAGGTACCATTGCTCGTATGCTAATCTGCTCCATGAGTTTGTGATATCCATTTTCACTCCTGCAGTCCTTCCTATTTTCTCTTCAATATCATGCTCCTATCTGGCTTTTTGTTCTCTGCTCACTGTTCTGTGTATGCTGGTGTTTATTTTATTACCCTCTTCTGCCATATGCCTTCCAGCATGGTCTTTCCCTCTGCTAACAGGGGCATGTAGAAGGGAGGAGAGCAACTAGGAACAGTGTGATCTGCACACCAGGGTTAAGAGTGAGAACCAAAACTATTCTGAGCTGTTCTCCCCTCCCATGGAGCTGCTCACCCTCTGCCCAGTAATTCATACCCTGTTCTCCAAAAGGATATTTTCTGTCTCCTTCTCTAGATGAGGGTCTGGAGTGGAGCACTCTCTGCTGGAGGCATAGCCTCAAGGTTCACATGCAAATGAGCTACCCAAATTCACTTGCTCTGTAGAAAATGCCTACCTCGGGGCTCTTATTGCCACTGTGATGAACTGAAGCAGAAGTAAGTTGTCATCTCATATTGGTGTGTGAGCTGCAGATGGGAAGTAACTGGCATTGCTGGCAAGCCGGAGGTGCTGAGCTCCTTGCTCAAGCAGTAAGCTCCTTGACCCATCCTTTCTCTTCTGTCTCAACCCTATCCAACACTTTGGCCCTGGATAAGCTGTCCACACTTTACCACTTTTCCACCTCACATCCCAGATTCTGGGCTCAGAAACAGGGCATATCTGTTTCCCCCAGACCTTCTCTCTTCCAAGACCTCCCACATCCTTTTCCTCTAATACAGCCCATAGCAAGAATTGCAATATGGTCACAGCTCTGTGCTTCTTGCCAGAAATTGTTGCCAAAAATGAAAAAAAACACCCATACCACTATATTTGATAAGTCTAATTTATTTTAAATCCTGAGAAGTTTGACTGAAATATTTCCACCACCTCTTCCAGCTTCCTTCTGAAAGCCTCTTCCGCTTCTCTGAGTTGGACAGTTGTTTGCCATAAACAAGGAAAAGAGCTGTTACTGGTGCCTCGTGGTTCATACTCCTGTCTTCCTTAAGCCAGGAGAACACCATGATCCTGAGCCCAGGGCTCTGATCTCCAAGAAGCTGGAAGGGAACTGGAAAGAAGTTCCCAGAAGTGACCTCTGGTGCAGCTCAGCTCCAGCGTGGTGGCCAAGTCAGTGCTACCGGAGCACAGCTAAGGCCTTCCATCTGAGGCAACGGCAGAGAAAATTCAGCTCCCTGGCATCTCCTGTGGGCTGTTTTCAGGCCCCTGATGCCAGTGACTACTCTGTAAGATCAGTCTCTTTACAGGTTCTGCAGGTAAGTTGGGTTTTAAGTCTTGGGAGGGAAAAGGGCTTGGTTGCTCCTCTGCTTCATATAGTCTCTGTGACCTGCTGTGTCTCTACTGTACAGCACTGTTGCTGATGTTTAGGCCTTTAAAAAGTGATCAACCCCAAGGAAGCTCTGGCTAAACCTCTAAACTCAAAAAATTTGGGGGACTTTTGAGACACCTGTAACTGGTCCATGTAGCTGCACGTTCACTTGTGAATTGACACAATCCCAGAGCAATATCCCAGCACTGACACAGTGTGAACAGATCATACAAACCACCGGGTGTGTGGTTTGCATGATCACATTTATTGTTTTTTAAACATTGAGGACTGAGTATGAATCCTGCTGGATTGTCCCATCCAGCTGCTCATCACCATCCACTGCAGAATCTCATCCTTGCAGTGACACCCAGATTTCTGGCCACAGCAGCAAAGGCATGAGGACATTCCTCTACACCCCTTGCAATCAAGCGGCATCAGGCTGCTGCTACAGGAATAGGGTCTTTCTCCTGAGGTGCATAGGGACCTGTGTCCAAACAGCAGAAGGTCCCACCAAGGTGCAGATGAGGTGTACTGGCTTTAGCAGACTGCTCTTTTAATGTATGTCTTTAAAACCTAGTCTCTTGTACTCGGTTTGAATCAAATTCCCAACAGCTTCATAAATACGTCACCAACAGGAGGCCTTTAGAGTAAGCATATTGCAGTTTCCTGACATTTTCGTTCCTCTATCTTGACATTTCTGAAGGGCATAAGAGGCCTAAAAAAAGAAACAGCTGCTCCCAGGGCGCCATGTTTTCAATTCCATCCTGCACTGGTGTAATAGATGGTCCTATTATAAATATGCAGCAGTTTTCCAGATGAGCTTCCCCCTCCCCCTTAAAATGACCTGCTACAATTGTGCAGAGCAGAGATTGCTGAGAGAGGGAAGAAGGGACACAGGCGGGAAGAGCCCTGGGAGCTTTTAGGCACCCATTTAGAAGGTGCTGATGTACTGCATTAATCAAGTTACCAACCCAGACCCTGATGCTGCAAATATTTAAAGAAAAACCACTTGACTCAGGCTAGCAGTTGCACAGTAAGGCTTAGCAGAAGTTTCCAGCCTCCGTATACCATTTCCCCCACTCCTCCATCCCTCCTGCTGCTTTTTCTGAGGCTTTCTCTTGATTTCTTAAAATCTTTCTGTTGATGATCATTTTTGTACAAGGCAGCATGTGGGCTGAGCAATTGCTCTCAGCAACTGTTATTTATCAGGAGGTTTTCATATGGCTCACTCTGCGAGGGACCAAGGCTTTTGTGTGACTTTGTTCTTTTTTTAAAGAGACAAACAATCCCTAATAGAATTAACATAATAAAGTATAATACAATATAATAAAATGCCCTCATTGGTTAGAATATCTTCATTTTATAAACCAGTGCAGCTGTAGCAAGCTGCAAAGTTGTTATGGTGTTTCAGAGGTTATTGGGTTCCTGCCTGTCATCTGGCTGTTCTGGGCATTGTTGTTATAACTATTGCCTTACATATCCGTGTTTGCAGTTATTTATACAGTGCTCAAAGTTTAACTGTTTGGACTTTCTGTTCTGCATATCTATTCTGGGATGATTTCTACATACATGCAGAGGTTAATTTCAGTCAGAACAGTTGAGAGGAGAAAAACACATTTCTGGTGGCTGTTTTTTCAGAAATAAAACCAAAAGTGCTCATGTTTTGGAGTGAGGACATAAAATTTGTCAATGAGAAAGGCCTGTGCATCAGGATGTGCCCTTGGCCTCATGCATGGAAATTCACCCTCACTGAGTGGTCCAAACAGTCTCTTTTGAATTGCAGTTTGTACATGAAAAGGAAAGAGATGCTAGACCACACCTGAAACCCCAAGGAGTTTATTCCCATTGGCTGAGCTATGGAGAGAAAAGCAGCTTTAATTTGATGGGCCTTTGCGCTGAGTACAACTACAAAAAACACTGTGGGTTTTCTCTTTCCAGGAGAAGGTTTTTGGAAGCTGTTTGGTCAGTTACATCACCATGGCAATCTGCACTTGAGCATGGATGGTGTGGAGCTGGAAACCTCATCCTCACACAAAAAAAATCACAGTAGGAACCCTGTTATCTACTTCGCCAGCTCTGAGCTCTGACTCATGCAGCAGAAATCACATTATAGTACCCACAAGCAAACCAGCTGAGAGATGAGTGGAATAAGAGATGGAAGGGATAAATCTCATCAAGGGGGCCATGGAGCTGTATGTAGGTACATCAGGACAGGTGTCTTTGAGACTCAGTGCTGATAAATTGTCACTTCTGGTGTGTAAGTCATCTCACCCTACTGTCTAACATAGGGCAGATGGGTCTCACTCTGAAAGTGAGGGTTTATCTTCAAAAAATTCTATCAGTAACCATTTTTTTCCTCTTAACAATTCCGGCACCAATTACCTGTTAACACATCAATTTTTACCACAGCCAAAGATCTGAAGCGTTTGGATTATATATATCAAATACTTCTGAGTTTGACCAAAAATTAGGACAGAGAAGAGTGAAGATCAGGGTCAGGGGCAAGTAAAAATTTATAGAAGGGAAACAGCTGATATAAAATGATTTAGCGTGAGGAGACAGAAAAGCAAGATTCAGATGAGCCACATACACCAGTGCAATGGTGAGTGTGTGTCTGAAGTACAGAACTTCAACACATGAAGTTTGTTACATTTTGAGATCAGAAGAGACTACTTCCATGGCTCATATCACCCGCTTAGCATCTGCTTCATAATTAGCATCTTCTCCAGGTCAAGAATCTGCGCTTAACCTAGAGGATATCCCATTCTGAAATATTAGTTTTGATTTTAAAGAGACTGGTAGCTAAGGGATTTTTCATCAGAAGACTCAATAAGCCATTTCAGTGGCTAATATCTCTCAACATTGACATATCATGACTTATTCAAAACACAGATTTTCCCAGCTGCAGCTTCCAGCCATTGGATCTCTTTACACCTATGTCTATGAGGGTATAAAACCTCTTTGTTGTCAAATTATTGTTCCTTACGAAAACTCTTATGAAGAATAGAAAAACTCTCTCCTCGAACCCAAGGTAAACAGACCAACATTTTTGAAACCCACTGAAAGTCACACTTTCTAGACCTTTGGTCATGCTTGCAATTCTTTTAGTTCTCTCAAACTTTTAATGTTACAGGGTGAATGAACCATCCAAAACCTGACATGTTCTTCCTGGAAAAGTCAGATAGCTATAGGTACAGAGGGAACTTAACCTCCCTCATCTTAGCAGAGATCCCGTAGCCAAGTGCTGCTGAGGGCTGGTTTGTCGTCTTATGGAAGTAGGATATCAGCTGGTCACCCCTGCCTTGACTTCCCCCAGTTTTGTGCATGTCTTGGTTTCTCAGAAAGGCAACCACATATTCTAGGTGTGACTGAACTGTTGGTCACCTACAGACATGATCTTACTTTCTGTCATCTTGGAAGTACCAATTGTTTATGTCTAGCTGACATACAGTTTGTGTCACAATGGATCATCTTTGTCCAGATTGTCCTGTCCTGTTCATTTCTTACCTCCTCTGCTGTTTTTGTGTCACCTGGAAACATTATCAGCACTCGTGATTTCTTCTTAATTGGTGACAATGTCCCTGAATACTGGACAAAAAGACCTTTGCAAGGCTTCTGTAGGAGAACACCCGTTTGACAATGAGTTTCTATTTATCTTCCATTATATTTTAACACGCCAGAAGTTTTTACACTTTCAGTGCATATCTTTAGGGTCTTCTATCACTGTAGCTTCTTTGTTTGGAATTGTATGGTGTATCAAGTATTTTATGGAAGCAGAAGTATATACTGTATTTATGCAGTTACCCTTATCAATCACATTTATAAACTTCTACAACCATCACACTGGGTGCACCATGCTTATTTTTTCATAAATAACTGATTTACATAATTATGTGGCCCCCATCTCGAGTACTGGGTGTAGTTTTGGATGCCACAGTGTAAAAAGGACATAGAACTACTGGAGAGTAGAGGCCAGAAGAGGCCACAAGGCTGGTGAAGGGTCTAGAGGGGGAGTCGTATGAGGAGCGTCTGAAGTCACTTGGTTTGTTCAGCCTGGAAAAGAGGAGACTGAGAGGGGATCTCATAGCTGTTTACTGCCCTCTCACAAGGGCGGAAGGTGAAACAGGTGCTGATCTCTTCCCTCTTGCAACCTATGATTGGACTAGAGATAATGGCAGGAAGATGTGCCAGGGGAGGTTTAGATGAAATATTAGGAAGAGATTCTTCACCCAGCAGGTGATGGACCACTGGGACAGCTCCCCAGGGAAGCAGTCATGGCACCGAGTCTGTCAGCATTCAAGAAGCATTTGGACAATGGCCCCAGTCGCATGATGTGAATGTTGGGAGTGTCCTGTGTAGGGATAAGAGTTGGACTCGATGATCCTCTTGGGTCTTTCCGGCTCGGGTGGTCCTATGATTCTATGAAACTTCATTAATTACTCATAGTAAAGTCCTATAGCAGTAGTCCTCTATTTCCCTTCAGTCAAAGACAGGGGAATGGACTCAGTCTTCTCCATTTTCATTATATTTACCCCCTTCAGAGTTAAATACATATAAAATGAGTATTTCAGGAGCCTTATCAGTCCAAATACCTCAAAAGAAATTAAATTGCACATGTTATAATAGAAAATAAAGCAGTAGAATGATATTTGTCCAGCATAATTCTGGGGGAGTTAATTTTATGAGTAAGTTATTATCTAAACAAACATATTCCTAGAAGAGTGCTAAAGAACATGCATTAGCTTTTCAGTTTTGTCAGCGTGTTATCTTTTCTCCTATTTAAATATCTTTTATGACACTTTGTATTTGTAGTCATTCAATCCAGGTGAAAACTAAGTAACCTTCATGAAATTTAAGAAATAGCATCATGGATCATTCAAAGGACAAAGACCAAGCATCTGTGATGGATAGACAGGACTGATGCAGCCAACTTGCAATCCATGAAAGCAAACAAGGGGAACATTTCCAAAAGTGGAGCATGCCAGTTAAAACAAATCTCCATCAAGGTCTATCCTGTGCAACTGGAATTTCTGCAGCCAGTAACTCCAGATTTCCTTGGTCTCGGCACTGGAAGGAGGAAATAGCTTCACAAAGATGAACATTTTCCTGGATAATGAATCCAATATGCTAGATTGCTGTATGCTTGCTTCCCAACACCACTCATTGCATATTGGTCTCCCTCGCTTGCATTTTCTCCCCTTGAAGACTTATTTAGAACTCTCTGCATGGTTTCTTCTGTTGCTGGTTGGTTTGGTTTTTTTTTGATGCTCATCTTCCAAAGTAACTCAAAACTGTAAGATCATCTTTTCAAATGAGTCCATCACTTAACAGCTTTGACTTGTCTAGCCCATGTGTAAGACAACCATGTGAATACGAAGTAGACTATATCTTATCCCATTGTGCAGATAATCTGCAGATTTAGTTGATATTTGCTCCAGCATCACAGACAAGCAAAACTTTTGCTGATATAGCTTATGACATCTTTGCAAAAATGGATCTTCCTATATCAGGGTCATGTTCCCTTTAAGAGAGAGCTATCTGGCTTGGCAGTGAACTGTAGGCTTTACTTATTTCTCTCATAGCACTTCACAGATGCATCCTGTGCTAGAAGTAAAATTCAAAGAGCTTACATTTTGAACAGGAAAAAAGTGAGAAAGGGAAAAAAAACACACAAACCTAGGTGAAGCAGATTTCTCCAGGGCACTCAGCAAGTCAGGGATGGAACTTTCAAAAATATATGTCATTGGTCTTCATTTATGAGCTAAGAGGGTCCTCATACAGGGCCTCTTGGCCTAGTCTACTGAATTTAACTGGTCCTGAACTGTGTATTGGCTATTAAGTGTCACTGTTTCAGGAACAATATGCACCCCATCTGGGAAGGAGGTCCCAAGCATGCCCCATGTGTCAAATGGCAAGAACCGTGACCGGTGTCATTTCTTACTTTCTCCAGTGGCAAAGAGCAGTTGGTTGTGCCACAGACACCGCTAAAAAATTACACTGCATTTCTCTTGTCACCAGACATGCTCACAAACACACACATTTCCAGTATCTAAGCCTGAGTAGCATTTATTAGCAAGTGCTGATATGTTAAGTACCACATCTCCTTCTTGGGTCTATGTGTAGGTTTTTCCTTCTTTAATCCTGTGAAGAACCAGGACATAACCGATCTTGACTCCCTTTTCTCTACTAATGCCTTCAGGCAGAACCTATTATGCCTGCAAAACTAGAAGCATCAGCACAAAACTGCCTAGGATTAGACCCTTTGCCTTTTATGGCAGAACAAACAGGTCTTCTTGAGGTCATATTCAAAATAACTGTGAAAAATGTGATGGGGGAAGTTTTGGCTGCTTGCCAGTAGCTGTTCACATGTCTTTGTTCCTGTTGATGAAAACCATACTGATTGTGAGGCTGACATCCGTGTGGACTAGCTGCATATGCACACAGAAACTGTGCAGATAAAAGCTGTTTGAGTCAGCAGAGCTGAGCAAATTTTGCATGCAGCTTCTCACCAGTGCCTTTCCTGGGCAGATTGTTTCGCTGCCACCACATCTGGGACATCTACTGAGTTCCCCTGGCACATTTGCTTACATTGACCTCTCCCAGCTTATGACAGATCCCCAAAATCTGAAGGTGCAGTTCTGACTTCTGATGCATTAACAAGACATGCTGATGCAATATTAGTTTGGTGAGATATAATTAACAGATGTGTGGGGGTTAGAAATTTGTTATTAAGGTACTCTTCTGGCTTGAAATTCATTCCTCTGGACTGAAAGGGCCTGTACCTCTGCTTTGTGTAGCTCTTTTTGATCTTCTCTCTGTGACTCTGATAATGGTCCCTCCTCCCCTTAGGAAGAAAAATCCTTTTATCTTCTTTTTTCCCTTTGGGTGTTTGGCTCTGTTCTCTGGCTTCAGAGGGGTGAAAGCGAATAAAGCTAGACGATATCTCTCCAAAAATAGTTCTGGTGATTAGGACTCTTCCTGCCCTTTGACAGCCTCGTTGTATTATCTCCTGCCTAGCTCTGGCTTCACTACTGCTTCATTAAAGGATGGGCAGAGCTCAGGGAGGCTGGCACTGACAGCAAGATTAGCCACTGTGAAAGACCTTTCTGAAAGACCTGTGCCAGAGATAAATGCTCCTGTGAAGTCATTGGGAAATTGTAACAGCAGCAAGGAAAGAGCCACTTTCAGAGGTTCCTCTGACAAGGGCAGTGTCCAAATGTGGCCTATTCCCTGTCTTTGCTGCCAGATGCAGAGGGATAGAGGGATGCCTGCATGGAATGTCATGTCATTATTTTCCCTCCCATAAGACCTTCTGCTCCAGTGTTGCTCTTCTCACAAGGAGCAGAGACCAGAGGAAATGTTTGCCTGTCTCCTTTCCCAGGTGATGTAGTGAGGGTGGATGCAAGATGCCCACTCACTGGGGTGACATTTGGATCTCACCTGATGACCCCTGCATCTTTGCTTGTGTTTCACCTCTGAAAAGTGGTTTACCAAACTGTGCCAAAGGAAGATAGTTCTCAGAACAACTTCAGCCTGATGGAGATGCAAGGACAAGCCATGTCCTGCCATTGAGCTCCCCTGCAAAGCCACAGCCGAGGTGAGGACAGCCCTTCCCTTGCACTTTTGGAGTTCTCCAAAGGTTTTACACCTGTGAAGCTGTAAGGCCAATGAGCACTGCAGCTTGCTCAGAAGGAAAATCAGGATTGGGAGGAAATCCCCCAAAAGAGAAACCTGACGTTTGTGGGCATTACACGGAGCTGTATTATTCCTTGGAAATGTGTAAGCAAAACGAAGGTGTTTCTTCTCAGCAGAAGTAGCTTGGAGGTCCAGGGAAAAGGGCTTTCTACTGTTTAAGCACTTTTAAGCAAGACTGAAGTGATATTGGCATAGAAATTAAGAGCTGACACAGTGCTCAGGATCTGGGTCTGCAAGAAAAGAAAAGAGAGCTAGGGTATTTTTTGTTTGTTTGTTTGTTTCAGCTTCTAGCTCCAAAGTATGGGGAACAGAGCTCACATCTGTGAGCATCAGGGGAAAAATTCTCCATGCTGCGTAAGTGATGTGCTAGATAGAGCAAAAGAAAAAAGTGGTACATTGAAAGTTTGATGTGATCAAAAAAAGTAGATCACTGTGCCACTCAGATTATGAATGAGGTAAAATAATTAAAAGTTTGAACAAAGCGCTTTCCAACTCCCTTCTGCATTTTCCCCTTGGCATTCGATACATTGCTTCATTTTAACAAGGGAAACCATACTCAATTTGAGCCTGGATTCAAATCACCTGAACCCTGATTGAAAAGTAAATGCAAAGTCAAATCAATTTCATGTAAAGCTGAGTACAGGCAGCTACTGGGAATTACAGCCACTGCCAGCAATTATCACAGTTGTGATGGTTATTTCCAGAGACACTTTATATTTTGTTTTTGCAGGCTGCATTTCATAACACACAAACTCGCAAATTACCTTTTACACTTCACCACTGAAATGTTTTTAATCCACTCAAAATAATTAAAGAATCAATCAATATCTCAAAGGCTTAGAACTTGCCAAATATCCTTCTTTTACATTAAAAATATTTCTGCGTGGAAGGTGTCTCCAATATAATTAGATTTTCAGAAGTGTCTTAGAGGCTTCATCTTGTTGTCTCCGGATGACACAGTCAGTAACTCTCCTCTTCCACTTCTGTAGTCATTGCCTCTCTTTAAGGTGACGAGGTCTGGGGCAGAAGCTCTTAGTGCAAGGTTGCTGTGACTTCTCTGTCTGGCTCGTGAATCACTGGGAAGCTTTTGCATAAACACCTGTGAAATCCATCCCAGACCATCCAGCCTCCTCTTTAACTTTCTGAAGCACGTACCCATGAAAACATCTGCCCTTCAGAGAACTATTTACAGCTGAAGAGACTCATCGAAGAGTCCTCAACACACTGCTGGTGGAGAAAAGGCAAATCTTGCATTTAACATGCTTATAGCCACTCGTTGGCCTGCAGAAAGGATGTCCAGTCCAGCCACATTGACACCTCTTTGCATGAAACTGCCTCTCCATCTGTATTAGAGAGCTGGTTCCTCCTCTGTGGACTGATCCTGTGCCAAGGGTATGAGGTTGTGAGAGGAGTTTGGGTTTGTTCCCTCCTGAGTAAAGCAAGCTTATTCCTGATCCAAAGAATTGGGACCACATATGCCAGACTGGGGAGGAACTAGGAACTGGCAGCTTTGGAGGGCTGGCTCTGAGGAGAAGCTGGCTACCTACCTCCTGCCACATTTCAGTTTGCATATTAGTGAAGGTACTTCGCACAGGAACCAGAATATTTAATATAACATTTCAGACTTATGAAACATGTAAGGCTGAGAATCAGGGAAGGGAATCAACAACTTTTGAGCTGGGTGACATGTTGTATGCCAGGAAAAACAAACAGCTGAACAAGAAGAATCTGAAAACAGCCTTGTGACTCTATCTCTTTGTCTGTTCAGGAAAACAAAAATATCCAATGTTAAATATGAGCCTTCTGCAATAATCAAGATCAAGTTAAAGAATCTGCAATCCAAGAAACAGCTTGATGTACCAGGTCATGTATTCATGATGAATATTGCAACCAGAACGAACTGCAATTATACATTTGCCATTCTAAATATACTTTTTCAAATGAGTGGCAATAAAGAAATGCTAACAGCTTGCTGGGAGTGTGGGGGGGTGGGCTGTATTCTGGTTTATAGTGGAGTTGTGAGTTCAGACATGTTTTCACATCTAGCTACATTATTCAGGTACGTTTCTGAGATAGGGATCTTTGTAATAAACGGCACCTTGAGTTTTCTTGACTGGGGATACTGTCTTGAAAATAACACTTTGTGATTTTATTTGAATTACTTATTGCAGCAGCACAAAATTTGGCCTAAGCTGTTTATGGATTGGGGTGGAACCGGGACTACAGAGGTCGGGAAGAGTTCAAGTTCATACATAATGTATGGCATGTATTAATAAGGCTCCTTTCATACTTCAGTTTGTCTGCCCACATTTGCACGAAGCTGCAAAGCCTCAAGCAGCACTGTTTAAAATTAAAAAGGCACAAACAAAACCATCACCTTCTGCACTTCTAAAGTTAGGTGTATTTTCCAGGTCGCTCCGTTGAGCCCCATCACAGCTGCATGAGGCAGCTACCCTGCGTGGCACAGGAACGCCTCCCCTCCAAGCCAATTATCCAGCTCTTTGTTTCAGCTCCTCTGTTTGCTCAGGGCATGTCAACCGTGGGAAATTCCTGCCTTTGCTGAGAAGTTGCTGATGGTGGAGCGAAAACATTTTTACATAGATTAGGCCTTTAAAAGTGGTTACTAATACCCACTAATATGGATGGACACTTTGTGCTATACATTGCTTTGCTCTCTTTCCCAGCTATTATGGAATGCAGCATCATGAGAGCCAGTTCTACAAGATGCTGAGACTTTGGCTGTCATCCAGCAAAAACTTAAATATAGGGATGGTCCCATTTACTTCAGCTGGTTGGAATGAGCCCTTAGGCCCAGATCCTCAAAGGCATCTGGGCAACTGGCTCCCGAGGCCTGGACTTACGGTCTGTTTACACGTGTGATATATTTGGTGCTTCCAACAGGGGTTTTTTAATTAAATAGCTCTTCTCTTTGGTTTTACTCTTTTTGCAAGATACGGATTCACATTTTTCATAGACAGGATTGGGGATTGCAGAGCTGAATGTGCTGATCTGAGTTTCTTGCTCATGCAAATGTGTCCTAAAATGGTATTTATAAATGTATCAAGCAATGTATTGAGCATAAGTCTGTGTTCCAGCAGAAGCTTCAGCTTTACAACCCTCTCCCCTTCTACGAGGTAGCTATTTTCATTTTTGAAGTTAGAATGAATGCAGGAGTTCCTGTACAGCTCACTGAAAGTCGGGAGTTATACTAGAAAGCAAAAAAAATCAGATTTCTGGAGCCATTAAATGGCACAGCTCCTCCTGCGGGTGAGGAGAGGGGGATGAGTACCAGCCTGTTTTGCAGCCAGGCAGCGTTCATAGCTGGCAGATGGGAATACGGTTGATCCCATGGATACAGGTGCAGTGCAGATACCAGCCTCAAAAAGTTTATGTGGGTTCACTTTTCTGTAGTAATTGAGAACAAATTTGAAGATGGGAATGCTTTTGAGCTCCTGGATCTGGGTCCCTGTCCTGACTTTGTTCTGAAACCATATCAAGGTGAGAATCCCCTTTCTCACTTGTTTTCAGTAAAGGAAACCTGAGATTTGCAGCTACAACAGAGAAACGTGCTGTGGCCAGGTTCAGACCCTGCAGATGAGGACTCCAGCACGTGCCATAGCTCACGCTGCAGAGCAGCTTAGACGCTGCCTTCTTCTGCCATCCACTCGGAAAGGAAATATTGCAGAAGAATGAGAGTCTGACTACACTGTTGGATTCAGTGTTGGGTAAACACAGAGTCTGTGGTAGACTAGCACGTATTTGTTTCACTTCCTTAAGATGAAACTGCATGCCAAGTTACATCAATATACCGGAAATATGCCAAATTCAAACACTCTGAATTTCTTTTACACCAATTACACAATTTCTTTTACATCAGAAAGTGTTCCAGTTTTGTTTATCAGAAAGTTCTTCCAGTATGTAGCAGTGGATGCCTGTATAAATATCAAATATGGATGACGTCCTAAACATGTTTATGACATTTGGAGTGGGATTCAGCTTTACCTTCAGGCATCTCAAACCTCTACCCTGTTGTTGATTATTTGCAATCTGGATATTGAGGCCCTCATTCTAGTTGCTGGAGGTCAGGGATTCCTTTGTCTAAACATAGGCTTCTAAACCCATTCAAGATGCCCCAAGATGCCTCCACACCAACTCTAGCTGTCACTCCAAAAGGGCACAGGTATTTATCTCCTCTGCCAACCTTGTGGGGACGTCCCAGGTAGCCCTGCTTGCCCATGTAGGGATGATGTATCTTCATTTAGGCTCATTTTATGTTTGTTCTTCTTACAGATCCTTTCATTGCACTTCCCTTGTTGAACTGGCTGTATTCACACAGCACACCTTTTTCCATACTGACTTGGCTTGCAAACACAATTTAGGATCAGATTCAATGTAACTGGGCATTATACACAGACATGCAAGGGGTATGAAAAATTGAGATAATATTCCATCTTTGTAGTTTTGACAGCAAAGTCAGAAAGCAAAATTTTTAAGTCTTCACAAGGGAAATCTGTAGGCAATTCATTGCAAACGAAAAGTCTTCTGGAAACACACTTTTCCATCCGGTGGGTCTTACCAGTGCTGGACTGCCAGCTCATTGGGAGGTCATTGATACAGAGTGCAAAGTCAATGACACACTATTCACCTCAGAAAGTGACAACAGGGAGGTCCCCAGCACACAGCAGCCAGAATGCAGCCATGCTCCCACTATCCTTGCTGGAGCCAACTGGTGTGTTCCCTGCCTCAGGAGTCAGTCACCTCCCCACGCCACCGTGCTCTGCAGGATAAGCTGCTCAGTGATGCTCGCAGAGGCAGCATTTCTCTGTCTGCCTACGCTCAGCAAGGCCTCAGTGAAGCCCAGGGAAACAGTGGCTTTGCCACTAACTGTTCAGAAAGGTGCAAGACTTTTCTTCCTGTTACATGCACAGATCAGGGAGCCGTGCTAACAGGACCCCTGTGCAAATTTAAAGTGACATTTTCTTCCTGACCTCAGGGAAATGAATCCTAGCCCTTGCCAGGAGTTGCATGTACAGAGATGCTTCTCAGACTGAAAAAAGCTGGAGATATTTGACCCATTAGACAAAGCCTGAATGATAGGATTGTTGTGTATGACATCATCAGGACAAGGACCTAGGAAGGAGAGAAAATATTTAAGCTGGAGATAACATTAGTCCAAAAATAACATAACAAACCAGCAATTAGTCTGTTCACCAGTATAGGAGGAGTCTTTCAGCAGAAGCAGGACACTGTAGCTACTTAAAACCAGATGCTCATCAGAGCATGGTAAGCAACGTTAGATATTTTGGTTGTAGAAAGGACCCAGGCTTGCTGACCGAGCAGGTCCCTCACAACCTGTGCTTCTGGAGATTTAATGTAAGGGAGGCAGCTCAAGCACACAACATACACCTCTAAAGTAAACTGCTGAGACTGCATTAGATAGTGGCTGTCCACATGATGCAGGAATGTGTGACTAAAGGGAGATTTCACACTGCCAGTCCTTGTTGCCAGAGACATTGAATGCTAAAATTCCCAGAGCCCAAAGCTCAGGAAGCTCTCCTTTGCCAGGCCATATGATTTAATGACACTCCTCCATTTCTGTTTTCTAGTGCCTAAAGATCAGCATAGCACAGACATCTGCTTGCTTCATGTGTTGTAAAGGTGTCTTTAGTCCTTAGTGATGACTCAACAAATACCAAATCGTCCTTCCTCAGAAGAGCTGAGCCCTTCCAGCTGAGCACCATGTTTGTTAAAAGATTCGGATATTTTAACTAGGTCCCTAAGCAAAAACCAGCTTCATTTAGACTTCCAATTAAAGGCAGCAGAAAAAATCTTAAATGTTACACTACAGTGTTATCACACTTTTATTTAATTACTGCTTCCCCACTAAACATCCCCATGTTCACCTGCTCCTGACAGCCTGGTGGAGAAGAGAGTGTGGGACCAGGAAAGGGAGAGGCCAGAGGCAGGTTAATGGTGACTTTCTGAAATCTGTGCTTATTTGAGACAGGTGAGACAACCTGAGACAGTTGTTTAGTGTGAGTGTGACAGGGAGTTGCAGAAATCTCATGCAACATTAGGCTGATGTTTCATGGTTTTCATTTATAGAGTCAGCCCTAAATGAACATGATCAACAGGTAGGAAGGGGAACAATGTGAGGACCTCTGCTTCCAGCTTTTGAGTGCTTAAAAATGCATAAAGTGCTTAAAATGAGTCTGAATCTTGTATATTCATGCTATAACTTCTAATTCATCTGCTTTCACTTCCTTGCACGTGTCTCAAAAATCAGCCTGCTGCAGACTCCTGTGTAGGATGCTAGAGGCAGGGTTAAGTTGTGCTAATCACAAATACAACATTTGTAGCAAGTATTGGAGACTGTGCCCTTTGTACACCTCCCTGGAGGGACAAAGCATCAGCACAGAAGAAGGAAGCATCAAAATTTTATAGAAAGGATGTTATGAACTTCCCTCTATGCTGATGCTTGTATAGCCAGGCACCCTCTGAAATCCCCTCTCACAAACTCATGCTTTCTTGAAAGAAGTTAGAGCTTGTTGCCAAAACCCAGCATATTTGTTCCTGTCACTCTGATGAAACTATACCAGATAACTTCAGGACAAAGGGTTCATCTGTCTGAGACTGCACTTCCTTTCAAACTGTAAGCATCAGCAAGTGGTAACAGTCAGTTTTGGTTCTGGTCATACACGTGGCAGTTCACTATATTAAAGAAATAATTTCTCCTCTTGGTAGGGAAATCTTGTCCCTGTGCAGAACTGGTCCTCATGTGCAAATCCTCTTGTTCCAGGAGAAATACCACCTTAGTTGACTTACAAAGAAGCAGGTCCCTCTCTCCTGCTGGAGTAGATCTTCATACACCACTATAGTCATTAATCAGGCCAGGAAAGCATCTGGACACTCAGGTGAGCTGGCAGGGGACAGCCTGTGTCTGTGCTACCAGAGTGGGCTATTGGCCTCCAGAGTAAGGTGACTACTTACTGGGAAAGGTGAGAAGAAAGATGAAAAGCTAAAATTGCATCTGTGTCGAGGCATTAGCATAGATCTTGGGATGCTCACTGTGACCACTCTACAGGAGTGGTCTCATGCTTATCTCAGCAGCCCTCAGTGCTGACAGAGAATGGGGGCTGTTTGTCTTGAACCACCCCGGCACAGTCACAGCTGCTTTCCTGACTTACTGTCTGTCCAGTCTGGGCATATGACACCTTCCCAAGTGCCCATCACTTGACCAGGAGGCAGGTGGTAAAACCATGAGAACACAGCATGCTTTCACTGCAGCCCCATTTCATGAGCTCAGTAGTGCTCAGAGAAGGATTGTTTATCAGGTGAGAGGAAAGGTGTCGGCCATGGTGAAGAAACCCTACTCCCACATCAAACGTGACAAGATGCTAGCAGTGGTGTGACACAACTCCTCAGCAATGTCTAATTACAGCTACATTCCTCCTGTGACATTTTTCCAGTGGAACCTCCCACGTAAAACAGTCCTATGGAGCACACACCTACCAGGGCTTCTTCAATAATCTGAAAACACAAGGCACTGCTTTGGCACATCTTTCTTGGTGTGAGCCCCTGGATGGCCTCAGGACTTGAAAGAATTTTGTCAGCTTGACTTATTCTTATGCATTTTCTAACGTTCTGCAAACCTCTACAGAAGTTTTGGTGACCAACAGGAAGGCTGTGATTGACAGTGCATGGAAAATACTTGCCTAGACCACAGTGGAGAAGGGTCTGAATGAGAAAGGGGGAGCTGTGGAAGATTAAAATCAATCCTTCCTGTAACTTACTCAACACTACGCAGAAGTCCCTTGGGATAGGATTCTCGAAACCATTTGTGTGACCCAAGGACACATGTCCCACTGAACAGAGGAAGTTCTGGTCTATAACTTTTAAGTGCATTTACAAATCCCACTTTTCATGTCCTTGAGTGCTTGCCTTGCAGATTATAAACTATGGAGGATCTGTATGCACTTCTGCTCAACAGCTGGATGAGGCCTCTAGAACCACTGGAGTTTTCTGCATTATATATTACTTAAAAAAATCCCAGCCTTGTCTCTGGTTTGTTTTTCTGGTTTGAATTTTCCTCTGATTCATCTGATGAGCATGTTTCAGAGAGGTTTCTACCTGCAGTAAATCATAAGTGATCAATTCCTATAATTAGATAATTTGCCCAGTGATCTTCCCCGTTCTCTCTTCCCACTACCCTCTACGCCTATGGTGAGTGTCCTTGGTCAGGGCAGATGAGATTCTCTCAAGGAACACCTGCTTGCTCCTGAAATCAGTGAAGTGATGCAGTAGGAGGCAATCTCCTTTCTGAGTCAGCTTTCATCCTGTGTCCCAGCCTGTTATCAGTGAGCATTACACATTCATTGAAACTGCAGTCCAAGGAGGCTGGTTTTTCTCCAGACATTGGATGAGATTTTTCAAAGACATTTTGTGACAATTGAGCATCCATATTTCTTCAAAACTTGGTGAAAATTGGGAACAAGACCACCATGAGCAACTTTCCAACCCATAATCAAAATGTAGGATAGATGTAAAGCATAAGGAAGATTTGACATTGTTGTTACCCACTGAGAAGAAGTTAGCAGCACTTCCCCTCTCCAGACACCTCCTGTCCTCCCTTTCCCTCTATTATTCTAAACCCCTCTTTCAGGTCTGAATCTTGACTCAGTTGAGTCTTCCCTTTCCTATGCTCCAAACACATATCACATCTAGATCCTGCTTTCCTTCATAACACTTCCAAACTTATAGATTGCCTTCAGAAAGCACAGCTAAAACCCACCCAGGCCCTCACCAGCTCACGCTTTCATGACCTTTGGCTCTTCCTTGCTGGTTTGCCCAATAAATCCTTTAGTCTTTCTCAGATATCTTTCAAAATCCAACTTTGGCACCTTTTTCTGGCACCTGCTGCTTTTGAGCAAAATAACTCCCACACCCCATTTGTGAAAGCATCTTTAAAGTAAACAGAGAAATATGTTCAGTTGTTTATTTTTTTCCCATCCCACATTGCTGAGGATTTGAGTGCTAAAACTTCAACAGCAACATTGTAACATTATACCTGGAAATGTCACATTGATGACTGAGAATTTTGCGTGATGATGCTCTAAGCAAAGCCAGTCTGGTTCTGCAGATCCTTGGAAGTTGGGCTGCTGGATACAGAAGCAAAGGGAGCAGTAGGAGAATAATCATCCTCTACTGAAAGAGGCAAAGAAAATTAAAGAAACACTTGGGGGGATACACAAAACCAGTGTGAATATCCATTCTCGGGCCACTTGGCTCTGCCTGAGGCTGCTCTTGTTTCTCTCATCTTTGCTAAGGGACTTGGAGAAACTGTTGCTCAGAATGGCTCATGGAAGTGGTGTCACTTCTGGTTCAAGAAAAGGCGTTATGACAGGCAAAGCTCAGGATGTGAGGAGGAATGGTCTGACAGAAAGATGTGTCCATAACTCCTGGGGATGTTGGAGGGGGCGGGTGTGGGGGAAGTCCCTGCTACTCCTGACATTTAAACCCAGCCTGGAGAAAAAAGTTCTGAACAGAGAAAAATCTCATGGAGGCAGGTGGAGGCCTGGTGCTGGGAACCAGCACTGCCCCATGCCCCAGGTGAGCCCCAGTTCCCAAAGCACCATCACTGGGGTGTCTTCACCTGTTTGGTCAGACCCAAAACCTGCTGGGTCATGGTTTCCAAAGAAGACTGGAATATCTCCTGGCTTTGCCTCATTGGTCAGTGGGCAGCCTGGGCGCACTAGGGTGTGGGTGGAAGCCTTCAGCCTCCAACTTGCACCTCCCAGCTCCAGGGTCAATGTCTCTATCCTCAGTCCATCAGCAGAGAGATGGGATCCAACTCCAGACCAACTATCACAGTGATGGAGCCCTGACCCTCCGCTCTGACCTTTCTGGAAGAAGTGGCACAGAAGCTGGAGAGATGAGCTGCAAGGACCAATGGGGAAGGGTGTGTGTGCCTGAAGCATGTTTAGAGGTTCGAGTTTTGCTTCTTCAAACTCAGGCGGGGGAATGTCTAATTTGATAGTCTTAATGAAGTGGCAAATTCCTTGATGTCCAACTGAGGTGTATCCTACATTTAAACAAAAGTCCTGTGCAGGTGCAAGAGTTTACATGTTCTCTTTCAATCTAGCCTTTCATTATAGAGCATTTAAGGATACAAACTACACACCAGGTTGGACATTTTCTTCTAGAGAAGGATTAGAAATCCAAAACGGGACTCAGACTCCATTTAGTCCTTGCTTTTCCAAACATGAAGGCTAGCTGTAGCTTTGGGTAAGAAAGATCTGCAGTTGCTATCATCTGACAATTATATTTACTTTATCTTATATCGGCAGAGGATAACAGACTTCACTTCATGCAGACATGAACTCTGTATGTAAGAGCATGGGGCGATACCCCTGCTCCTTGCAGGACCCAGTCAAATGCATTGCAAAGTGGTGACATTGTCCAGCACACTTGTAGAAACAGGAGGATGAGGAAAACCACAACATACCTTGTAAAGACCTCACATTATCAGCCCTAAAACAAAATCCAGGTAACATTTTCCTGCACTTCTGAGGCTTTCAGAACTTAATACCCAAAGATTTACACTTATATGGGGGTGGGAGATGAACAAGGCTCTCCTTCCCCTTCCTG
This sequence comes from Dromococcyx pavoninus, assembly GCA_033558185.1. Classification (NCBI taxonomy): domain Eukaryota; kingdom Metazoa; phylum Chordata; class Aves; order Cuculiformes; family Neomorphidae; genus Dromococcyx; species Dromococcyx pavoninus. The sequence continues at coordinate 1,325,777 of JAUMJL010000068.1, forward strand.
ATGACCCTTTGAGGTAGCTCTCCTGGGTCTTTAGTAAACCTGCCTCCCTGATGACAAGAGGATCATTGTGATGAAAGTAGGGTGAGGCAATGGACAGACACAACTTCACAGCCTGAACAGAGCGCTCAGAAGTTCAATAAATGCTTTTGATTTCAATAAAAGCGTTTTTCTTTGCATTCTGCTTTTGGCTCAGCTATTGTGTTGGTAAATAATTACTATATTGCCTCATCCTTGGCTCCCAGCCTTGTGTTATCATGCTGAGCAAGTCTTTGGGAACATCTTTAGCAGGCTAACTGTTTGTAGCTTTGCTACAGTCACCAGCCAGAGCAGTCCATGAAAGCTCATTTCTCTACTTTGAGACAATCTCTTACTTCTATGTTTGTTGCTGTAGAGCCAGAAAGCTCTTATGGAGACTTCTTTGGAGGGAGAGGGAAGAAGGTGCATACTGGCTAGGAACTGAAGAGAAAGAAGCATGAGAAGGATAGATGCAAAAGACAAAGTACTGCCTGTAGGCAGACGGAAGCCATGCAGTTACAGTCCAGCCAGAGGGAAGGCAGCATATAAAAACCATTAAACCATTTTAATGCTCTTTACTGCTTTTTAGGACACAGTGTACTGGTTTGCAAAACTTGGCTTTCCTGTTTTATATCTCTCCCTCTCTCTTTGTTCAAACTCAGCTCTATAACCTACCTTCTTGTGCATATTCAAGGAACGCTGCCACTGCTGCCTGTAGGGACCACAGTACTGACTCCTTGTTCAGTACAATGTTGTAAGTGCACCTCCAGTAGATGGTAGCGTCCCTCAAGCCTGTCAGAGAGGATGTTACGATGGAAAGGAACTCCTGGCTCTTGATCACTCCATATTCTACCATAGTTTTCCTGCTCACCAGCAGTAAAACATAACAGTTGTCTTTCGCTTAGATGGCAATGATATCATGCTGTCAAAAACACAGGCATCTGTAATCAGTACAAAACACAGCCCTTGCTCGTAAATCAGAGTTGCATACTGACCACACCTGAAAGCATGCTCCAGGCTCTTGACTGGCTGCCTGGCTCAGAAAAGGATGGTATTTCAAGGTGTGGTTGTTACCCTACAAATCTTCAAATGACTGGAGAGATGGCATCTTCCCATGCCATTCTAATGCATCTTTGACAAACAAAGGTACACGAAAACACGCTATCTGACTGTAGACACATGTGAGTCCCTGTAGATGTTTCCCAGGGAAGAGACAGGACAAGCTAAGTTTGGAGCTGGCTCTATCTCCTGTCTCAAACAGTCCACACATGGGATGTAAGGGGTACTTCACAAAATTCATTTATTTTTCAATCTTTAGTGCCTCAGATTCCCTAGCCATTGTTATGGCTATTTCTTTTCCTGCAGGTTTTGATTACAAATAGGTAAAAATACAGAAAAGAAAATGGTGGGGGGTTTATTGTATGTTAGATAGCACAGTGATCCCAAATATACTGGCATATCCAGAATAAGTCCGTAACAATCAATACTTGAGTGGAAATTGGGCATTTCCTTATCAGTCATCTCTTTTTAACTTTATTGTCAGTAGTGACACCAATATCCTCCTACATAGCAGGATTTGTCTGACAGTGCTCTCAGGGGTTTTATAAAAATAAGGTATTACATGAGACTTGAAAAAAAGAAGTTGGTTCCTAATCTCAAAAGTACAGATAAACTTTTCTCTGGGCTTTGCTTTGACAATAAATGCAGGTCACAGTCTGGTCTTAGCATCGTCTCTGCAACCAAATCAACCCCATAGGCGTTTCTTCATTGACCACAAGAAAAAATGTAGGGTGGAAGGGACCCCTGGAGATCTTCTGGCCCCACCTCCTGCCAGAAGCATGGTCAGCTTCAGAGTTTGGACTATACTGTGCTCATGTGGCAATTACTCAGATGCTTTAGGTGGACTCCAAGGAAGAGACTTCCAGTGCTTAAGAGGAACTCAGAGTCAGACAAAACATTGTATTGAGTTCCCGGGCAGTGAGCAGACAGGCTGATGAGGAGCTGGGACTGGAGGCAGGTCTCTGTACATAATGCCTAAGTCATTCAGGGTGAAAGCCTGTGGCAGCACTAAAGCTTTAAGCTTCCCAGTGATGTCTAGAGGTGATATAGGCACCTCAGTACATGGATTTATATTCCTGTCATTTCTCTGTCTATGGGAGGGAGATGTTAAAGCTGAGCATGTCCAAATGAGAGTTGAGCAGGGATTCAGGCAAGCAGCATTGCTGAGAAATGGGATGTCTCTGAAACCTCACCTTTCTCTTGCATACAAGTGACTTAGTGAGGCTGAGGCCCTTCATTTCCTACAGCTGCTTTGAGGGCATGGAGACAGACATCTTTCATGGCATGGGTTACAAAAAGTGCCCAGGAAGCAGGAAACATGAAATCCAAGCTACCTGGAGGCTTTGAATTCACAGCTTCCACATCACATGGCATGCTCTGACTGCTAGGGAGAGGCAATCCAGGGTGCTGGGGTCAGACTGGGATTAAATAAGAGGGAACCCAAGGCTGTAGACACTCATGGACTGGAGTGAGGTAGGATTTCTCAGGTGAGGTGAGTCCAGGAACTGCTTCCTAGTCAGTATCAAAGAACCTGAGCCTAAGCAGTGCCTGGGAGCTGGGTGGAGGAGAGGCACGGTTCTCACCATGCCAGTACTTCTGTGCCTGTCCAAACACTTCTGCAGAGAGCTCTGTTGCTGGAGACAAGCAAGTAGCTCCTACTGTATCGTGCTGGCCCCCTGGCACTCACTTCACCTTGCCCAGAGATTGTCAGGGATTTCTGCCCCATGTTGCCTTCAGCTACATCTACATAGCCCTACAGACTAGGAATACGCTATGTAGCTAGTGAGGGTATTTTCAGGACATTACAGTAAATAAATCCAAGAGAAACTTATTCTACCCATCAGAACCGCATAGGTAAGCAGAAAAGGTTTAGGGGAGAGCTAATGGGACAACTGTTGAGCAAGAGATGAGACATGCTGACAGATATGGAGAAGTTATCTGAAACCTCTATGATGAGAGCATCCCCATCCTAGGGCAAGCTGGGTCATCCTTCATGTTATGTTCACTTTTAATGAGCTGTTACTGGGGTTTTATTCACCAAGGCTAACAGATCAATGTTACCTAAAGTAACAGCTTACATCTATCTATAATACTATCTAAAATATGTGTAACACCTTTAACATATTCATACATGTTTATAATAGACATTAATCACCAGATAAGACTCTATAAAATACCTATGCACAGTGCCCTAATGTAAAACCTGATGGCAAAGTGTTCAAGCACAGCCTAACTTGGAGTGCCGTGATCAATTTAAGTCATGTTCACACTTCTCACATGCTTCATCCATATAAGGGATCGGGTCTTCAGGGCTTCAGTTCTCACGAGGCAAAAGTGTTTCTTTTTTTGAGGTTTTAAAGATTATATAGAGAGTCACATTGGTTTCTCTGCAGAGACTGTATCCCATTATTCCTGAGTCTGTTTTGAATTACTTTCTTGTACAGTAGGGAGGATCTCACACAGAGAAAAATAGGCTTTTATAAAATGGCTACGCAGTGAAATACAGGTGCATTTATTGATAATGATATAACTTTGATAGTTTGAAGATCTAGACAAGACATGTTTTATAGGTAAAAGCAATATTTTTTATTAGGTCAACTTTCTAGTCTTTACAGCTTTTTCTGTAGTTGGAAAAGTGGGTAGGTTTGCAGGCACATGAGCCTTTCTCCAGGTCCCTGTTTTCATTGCTCCTCTGGGACAGTGCATATGCCAGGATATGCTGCCAGGTGCTCGGGTGCACACTGCAGTCATGTCTGAGCATGGTGCAGCACAGCATTGCTCTTCTTCCACATCTGCCCAGCAAACTTGCAAGGAACTATTCTTGTGTTTAAAAAAAAAGGATGTGACAGAGCGTACCCAGAATGCTGCACTTCAACAGGTGAGGGCAGGTGAGCTGGGGGCTGAGGGTAACAGCAAGGGACAGGGCAGTGCGCTTCCTACCATGGTGCTGTCCTGCAAAGCCCAGGCAGAAGAGCGGAGCAGGGGTGGGATGGGTGACTGAGACCTGCCACAGCCCGGCAATGCGTGTCCCCAGCTGTGTGCAGCCAGTGGAAATATGACCAAGACTCTTGCTCCTGATGCCCTGGAAGCTCCTGGACTGGACGTGCTCCAGCTCTGAAGGCTCAGTTCATGCTGGCAGGGTCCAGCACCACCCAGAGCCCAGGAGAAGGGCCTTGTGTTAATGGTATTCTGCAACACAGCATCAGTAACTCATCTATGTATGTGAGTAACAGCACACTAACAGCAGTGTTTCGCTTACTTGTATGAAAAGATGTGATCATCAGTGTACCTTGTAAATGCTGTTCCAGTTCTGGGTTTGCCATTTTTTGGTAGCAGAGACAAGTCAAAAAGGTGTCAAATGTTGCTTGCAAGTACCACCACTGTGTGCATGGTGTGATTAGAGTGACCTGAGACCAGATGGGGTGTTATTGCAGGGAAGGAATTGAACGTCACACAGCAGCCCCAACCGGCATCTCCCAGCCAGGATGGGGAGGCCACGGTGGGCACGTCTTGTGCTCCATAATCCACAGCTGCCACATAACCCAGCTCATAGATGTCATCCTCTGTGGAGATCAAAGCCAAAAAGGATCCAGAAAATACTTCCAATGATTTATAGAAAAGCCATTCTCAGAGAGGACTCAGGGAGACAATTGTGACTTGTATTACACAAGGCAGAGGCTGGCTTGGTTTGAAAATGTTTGTCAGTGGGTAACTTCCCACCATAAGCTGCTGTTAGTTCGTGTAATGCTGAGTCTGATCATGCAGAGGTGCCTTGACAGGTCTGTGCAATGTTATTTTTCAACTCATTACTCAACACTGCAGCTGAATCCATCAAATCAAAGGTGATTTTACTGCCTTTTGGATAAGCAAGTCAGTGTTTATTCAAAAGGCAGGCTTTTCAGTCAGGTTGCTATCAGCCTTTTCACTGAGTCAGACTCAAAAAATGGAATGTTTCTTCTCAGCAAATTGAAAAGAGCAGAGTCAGTATTTCCCCTGATGACCCAGAGCTCAGCTCCAGGAAGTTGCTTCACTGTGGTATCGCAAGCAATACGCGTGCGTGTGTGCGTGCATGCGTGCCTGTATGCCACACACACAGAGCAAATTTTGCTTTTATCCTTCCAGAATGCTTGATAAACAAAATGAGTGTTTAGGGAATTATACTTTCATACTTTCTAAAAATTTTAGCCTCTGCATATAAAGCAACCAGCAAGTCAAAATACCAACCTGTTCTCACCTGGTCATTATACTAAGTGTGAAGGCTTCTCGTCAGAAGTAGCACTAATAATCTACTGTCTCCTGGTGAGCTGAGCACCAGACTTTTGTTATATTAGTTTATAAGAAAATGCCTTCAACAGTTGATGTTCTGAAGAGACAATATAGGAATGAAAGGTCTTCTGTTATCCAGATGATCAGCTGTGATTCAGAGAGATACATAGAAAGTGAAATTCTACCTGTATTGAAGTAAATGACAAAGCCTCAGTAGGACTGCAGATTTTATCCCAGTTGCTTAAACAAAACACCAAAAATCATGAAGGACCTTTAAACTTGTCTGCTGCAAATAGCTTGAAGGAAGCCTGCACAGAGGCAGACACAGAACTTGTTTCTCAGGTCCCATATTTGTATTTTAAACCCTTGAGAACCTTTTACTTGCTAACTACGAATTCTAAAAAAATATAAGGGGCAAGAAAAGACTGGCCATGATGTTGGGTTGAGCACTGATATGAAAAAAGCTCTGTTGCTGGTTCTTTGGTAAACTGCTCTAAGCAAGTGAGAAATCTCTGGTCTTTATGAAGGAGAACAGTAGCTCATGCTGTGCTGTGCTGAGATGTTTTCAGGGCTGTGCTGTTCCCCTGCTTTCAATAGCTGTTCTTATGAATCCACTGCTTTCAGAGTGCTGAGGCTAGTGTTCATCTCTCTCCTGTCTCCAGATGGCTGCAGGATAGATCTTTGCATAGGAGTCAGTCATTTCAGGTTCCTTTAGAGATGATGCAGAATGATAGGTACTTCTGAAGCACAGTACATCTCATCCTAAGGTAGACAGCTGAGGTGGAGTGATTGCACAACAGCAAGAAGGAAGAAGAACATTGGGTTGACAGTTGGAAATGAAATAGAAGTAAAAGAGAGGCAGGATGAGGATGAAAGGGAGAACTTGACTAAACCATGACAAGATGCATAAGGCACCAACTGGACCTGTTCCAGCTCCTGTTCTCTGCTCATGAAGAGAGCTACATAAACTGCCTCACACACATTCATAAGCCAGCTGCAAATTTCTTGCCTGCATTTGGATCATATTTTGAGAGTTGCTTTAAAGGAAGGCTGCATGTGAAAGAGGATGATTGGAAACGGTTTGACCTTTCACCGAAGTTCTGCCCCGACGCAGTCTGAAAGCACTGCCACTTGTTGGCTGTCTAATTGTTTTCAGGAGGTGTAACGAGATAAAACACATCAGCAATAAAAAAGGACAAAACTATAAGTGGAGATGCTTGCCAGCTGGATCAGAGAGAGGCAGTTGTTGGTTGCAAAATGGCTGTTTTGGTTCTGGAAATGCTTTATCTTACCAGACTTAGAGAGAAATAGAAGGGCATGTAGGGAAAATAATCTCATACTTCAAATAACACAGTAGAAAGATTTCTCAGGTTATGATCTCCTTTAAAGTGTGTTCTCTGAAACTTTACAGCCCAGGTATGCTGCTTAGAAATGGAAAGGTAAAAGTAAAGCTTTCTCCAAAATTATTCATGATTGCTGATTTTTTTCACTGCATTAACTTCAACAACTGAAGCTAAGTGGTAGCTTGATAAATCCATCACAGTCTACCAAGAAGGTTATTATTTATCTCAGATAGGCCTGTCCTCAATCAATCTCTTCAGTTTCCCAAACATGAGACTGGAATCCTAGTTTTAAGATCCATTACAAACTAACACCCTACCTCCTGCAAGTTTTTGGTTTAATAAAATCTCTAGATGACTCCAGCAGTTATAGCAAGAATCTCAAGTCTAACTTCAAGATTAGTGGGGCCAAAAGACCCACTGAAAACCCAAACTGCAATTTAATGCCAAAACAATCTTAAAAATCCAGTTAAAGTCCTACTGTAGAATGCATCAAAACCCCGAGTAATATCCTGTTCCCAAAATTAAAACAATGAAAATTATCAGGCAGGACAATTTCATTTTTTCATATGATGCTCACTGCTGGAGAAAACTTTTATCAGCAAATCTGTAGTATTCTAATTTTATTTTCACCACTCAACTGCACAGTTTTTTATTGCATATGACATGCTGACTCAAGACATCTCACTGTTCAATATAAAGCTTGCTCTGTCTTATTGGCTACCCAGCCCATAGGAAAAGCATCCAGTGTGATGGACACCATGTGGCACAGAAATGTCTCGAATGAACGGGAACAGCAGGAGGTGAATTCTTCTGCTCCGAATGAATCTTAACAGCAGCTGTTCACAGTTTCTTGATAAACTCTTCCCATTTGGGGTAGTTATATCACTGCTTCCCCCCAACCCTCCCATGCACACACACTGTTTTTGTGTTGTTATCAGTTGCTGTCTACTCAGAAGATTAGAGCAATTATCTTAAAACAGTTAGCCTTTAGAATATATATTTGATGGGGGTGTGTATAGTATTAAATGTGACCTAGATTGATTTTTTGGGGGAAAACAAAGAAAACAAAAACCTCTCAGCTTAAATACATCTTCTTATCAACAGATCAACCATGGTCAACCAAATCAAAATTTCACAGAAGTCTTCACATCAGGGTTATAAAAGAAAAAAATATCAGAAATACAGATGATTTCTTTTTCATCTTGGACTAAAAAAACATTTTTGTGCTATGAAATTTGTATTAGATCTTTTGAATGCAACATTATTTTCACATGAAGTACAGTAGTGGGGATGCTTAAACAAGAACAGGCTTCCCTAAACAGAAAACATATTGAATGAATCAGCTCTAAAACCAATATAAGACAGAAAATTGTGTCTTAATATGAAGAGACATTGTTTATAATTTGTATGGTTAAAAAGAGAATGCAGAGCAACATCTGTGTCCTCTTTGCTAATTTTGTTTTACAAATGCACTCCAGCAGCACACACCACAAAAGGGTCTTACAGAATAAGAACTGGTGCAGATTAAATAAACAATAAAAACCCCCTTTTATAATTGCAAAGTATAAGAAAGGTAAATGGGTAAATTCTACCATGTAATTAACCCCCAAATATTTCTGTCATTCCAACAATGATGCTTATTGTTTTCATAAAATATAGTGTTATTTACACAGAGAAAATCTTATGACATTAGCTATATTTTACAATAGATAGTAAAGGCTGACTTGGATCTTACTAATACTGCTTCAGAGCAGCAGTACCTCCTTTTAAATGTGTGGTCCTGTGCATCGGGGTTCAGGAGCTGTCCCTAGGATGGGAAAGGATCAGGATGATGGTATTGGGCCACTCTGGGATGATTGAGTAGCCTGATGGTAGGGACCCAAGCTTCTCAGTGCTAGTTGGCATCAGGCTATACTTAATATATGAACAAAGATATTTTTCTGAAGAGTTCTAGTGCAGTAGATGAGAGGCATATCTAGTTGAACTTCCTGCCCTTCAGATTGCTCAGCAGTAAACAGCAAGGGATGAATGTAAGACATAGGAGTTAAGGTGGTCACTGCCTCTGCCAGCACCTCCCTACTCCTCACACTCAAACCACGTATGGCCATGGGAAGAAGGGCTCAGAATTATCTTACTTTCACGGATGGGAGAACATCAGAAAACAAGCAAGTGGAAATCTTCAGGTGAGGATGCACTGCTGGAAATCAGACAATCTGGGAGAGCCTATTTTCGGTGCTGAGCAGCCCTCACAGAGCCACTCACATGGGTAGCCAGTGGCAGAGCCAGTATTATACCAGGGGATTTCAGTTGCCTGTCAGGGTTACCCTGGATGATCCCACTCCTTCATGGTAATGGCTTGGCACATCAGCAAAGGATAGACAGAAAGGGAAAATTCAGAAGACGTGGTGACAACAGAGTCAAGATGGTCAGTCTCAAAAGATGATCCCGATGTCTGACACTAGCCTTCAATTCAGTGCTGTGGTGTTGCATGGTTCAACAATAAATCTAAACATGGAACCTCATACTGTCCTTGATCCTATCCTTTTCTCCCTGTGTGAACTCTGGTCTTCATCACAGTTAGTCTTGATAACCTTCCAAACTTGGAACAATTACTTGTCAGCCTGTACTTTTCCCCTGTGGATCTTGTAAGAGTAGGTAACACACCTATTTTTTTGCCCCTTTGTTACAAACCTTCACCCTAACCCAGCACACAGGACCAGATCTCAATCACAATGGCCAGGGACAGGTTTTGTTTACCAGTATGAGTTCCGTCTTAGACCTTTGAGCCTTGGGAAACCCCACTGAAAAGGTGGATTGCCATCCTTCCTCTCCCAAACCCCAGCCGCTCTCTCCATCTCAGGCAAAACACCACCACACTCAGTAGGACCCTGCAGCCATCATAGACTCCAGTGAACCCACCTCTTCGGCTCTGCCAGTGCCATACCTCTACCGTCTCCCGCTGACATACTCCAGGAAAAAGTATCTCCAGCCACCTTAGTCCAGCAACTCTTCTACTCTTCAGGCTGCAGCCACCAGCCAGAGACTTAAGACCAGCATGAAGCCTGAGCCAGAGATTCTGCCGTTGACTCTGCTTGGTGACCTCGACTGTGTCACTTTCTTGAGTCAGGAGGTTGATGGGTATTGCTGTCTGCACACAGATATCTCCCACACTCTGCACTGCAGGGAAGTTGAGCCCTGTGTCTGTGTGTGTGTGTGCGCAAGCTCTGTGAGCACAAAAAGGGAATCTGAATACCATGATCACCTTTATTGACTTCTTTTAATACTTAAGACACATTAGTAATGTGCTTAACTAGAAGTCAAAGAACTTCTCACTCCCTTCTCCCTAATATCAACAAATAGCTCATGACACTGAAGTTAAACAAAAGCCCTGAATTTGCTTTCTCTATTATAGCAGTAAATCATGCAGTCACATTGCCATAGAAACGACAGCTATCACAAACATCACTACCTCATGGCATTGGACCAGCTCTAGCAGCCAGGTCTACTGTTTTCGTTCTGGGGCCCGTCCTCCTCAGCTTTTGTACAGGACACTGCAATTTTTGATGTGAAAAAGTAGAAATTAAAGTTTTATTCTTGTGATTGGAAATTTTTATCAAAAAGAGGATTAATTGTGAAAATCACACTCTTATTAGTTTTTAAATACCCAGGCACAGTTAAACAACTTACTATGGAGAGTCCAGACTTTGGTGACAGAGATTTTTAAGTTTAGTCACATTTGAAAAAGACTGTAATGAGCAAAAAAATTAATCACAGATTGATTTGAAGCAATCTGTAAACAATTTTGGCAGAGAGGATAGATTTTTTTCTCTCAAATATTTATAATCCTAAAGATACAGATGGGTAGTGGGTGAGATTTTTAAGAGCCATGTTATGCTAATTTATATTCACTAAGGATTTTGTTCAGAATTTTCTATAGCAGAATTGGAAAGCATTAGAACCTTTCCCTTCAATCCTCCAGCTCTCCCTTGGACAGTTATTTCAATAATTTCACTGAAATCCTGACATAACATCAGTAATGCCCAAATAACGGGCATGGGAGCAATGGTTTAACTAAAATGAGTTGACTGTTCTGTTCTAGTGTAATGATGAATATCTGATGGGGTGGGCTTGAAATCTTACCAATTTTGGCTTATAAGAAAGCATTGCAGCCACATCAGCATGTGTTTCATGCGGTGAGTAGAAAAGAACACTTTAACTTTTTTAAGGGGCCAGTAACATGAGTTTTCAAAGACACTGGGTTTTTTATTATTAAAATGCCTGTCTTGTATTTCATTTAGTCTGCTTTTGCTAGCCACATGGTTAAAGCTAGGAAAACAAACAGCAGATACCTTCCACTGAGGAGTGTTTATTTTACGTCTGGCTTATCTGTGCGAAGAATAATCTATGAACTCTCTCTGGCCTTTTGGATAAGCAAACATAAACCTCATTTCCCTTTATTGTCCACTCCACATAATAACTAGCCTTTGCAAAGGTCTTCACAGAGGTTATGCAGTCCAGGATGGCTCCTGGGGATTTCCTTTAATGACTAAAGGGATCACCATATGCATTATTGAGTTGTAATATTGAAGCTGTGATGGTCTAAGGATAAAGTAGGCAGGTTTGTAGAGGGGGAGGTATTAGCTTGTATCAGACCAATCAGTAAAGCTGGAAAAAGAGAGGCCTTTAAGCATGAGTCCTTTCTCACATCTCTGAAGGTAAACTGATATGCTCCACAAGCTCATGCATGTAACCACAGAGTGCCATCTCTTTTTTGTTAGCATTTGTACAAACCCTGCGTGAGTTAATCCAGCTCAGGAAACTTGGGAGACTAATCCATCAAAAAACTATGCTTTTTTTTAAGAGGAGTCAACAAGCTGAGTTGGTCGCTTGCATAATCACACTAATTGTTACAGACGTCAAGAGCAAGGGAGAAGAAAAGGACAGCTGGGCTGCCCTTTTTGACAGCTGTAAGATATATTATTGGTGCAATTGTCTTATCTCATGGTGGTTAGGCTCTGGTTTGGAAATTTAAAAGGGCTTCTTTAACTCTGTTCACTTAAGAAGGATATGGAACTGTTGGAGCAGGTCCAGAGGAGGGCTACGAAGATGATTGGAGGGCTGGAACACCTCCCATATGAGGACAGGCTGAGAGAGTTGGGCTTGTTCAGCCTGGAGAAGAGAAACCTCCAGGGGGACCTCATAGCAGCCTTCCAGCACCTGAAGGGGGCCTAGAAGAAAGAAGGGGAGGGAGTTTTTACAAGTACTTATGGTGATAGGAAAGGGGGAAATGGCTTTAAACTAGAAGGGGGGGAGATTTAGGTCAGACATTAGAAAGATATTATTCACAATGAGGGTGGCGAGGCCTTGGCATAGGCTGCTCAGGGAAGTTGTGGATGTTCCCTCCCTGGAAGTGTTCAAGGCCAGGTTGGATGGAGTCTTAAGCAGCCTGGTGTGGTGGGAGGTGTCCCAACGCATGGCAGGGGGGTTGGAACTGGATGATCTTAAAGGTCACTTCCAACACAAACAATCTATATGATTCTATTAAATTATCCAAAACCACGGAATCAGCCTAACTATCATAAGGTTAAACTTTCAATAGCAATCAAGAGGCGGAAGACGCTGGTAACAAAGACCTTCATTACAGGGCTTTACATGACCTCCCAGAGCCCTTGCTCTTTGTGACAAGTAAGCACTGAGGCTGCAACTCTCTTAAGGCACTCAAATAGCTGGTGCCACAACTAGGTTCAATAAAATTCGCTGTTACTGATCACGCCCTCATCTCTATAAAGTCACAGAAGATAAAATAATCTGTGGAATGTATGCTTTAATCACCTTTTTCCTCTCACACTGAATTTGCTGAAACTGTTCACTCTGATTTTGGTGAGATTTGGATCTAGTCTCTCACAGCATTCAAAGCATGCTGAGGAATCTTGTCCTACTGTAGGGAATACAGTGTTTAAAAAGTAATGTAAAACTACCAAGTCCAAGCTGTAGTCTAACACATGGCAAAGGGCTTTATCTATATAGATCGTAATATAAATCTTCGTTTCAGTAATTAGATAATTTATTTTAAGGAGATATACAGTTCTGATCCAAGAATACAAAGATGAAGATTCTGTCACAATTCTTCATATTCAGTGAGTGACTAAAACTGCAATATAATTTTTGCTTAAATTTGTTCAGACTAGTGGTGTGTGTTTTGACAAGGTCAGTTAATAACAGAATGTTTTTTGAAAGAAATATCTTTGAATGAAAGATTAAATGATGAGCTAAGAAGCTTAAACTCCATGGGTAGTTCTAAATGCTCTTGGTTTTTTGATTCCATAAAACCTCACCATGTTTTACGGTCTCCCACATGAACACATTATGTGCATGAGCTGACTGGACTGAAGTTGCTGACTGGATTATGAACATCAAATGCTTCACCCTTATCTCATTTTTTGGCTGCTTTCACCTGCTGCCAACATCATGGTAGTTCCTTTGAAATCTGCTCTTTTCCAGTGACTCATTGGAAATTACGGGATTTCATGTCTAAGTGTTCTGTTATAAAAGAGAGAAAAACAAAGACGCCTGACTGTCCTCTCATTCAAGTAGATTTACACAGTTACTATCAAGAGTTGAGAATGTTTTTCAGTAAAGGTATGACTCCACAGCTTTACTTTCATCTTTCTTCTTCAGAAATCTTCCAGAGCAATCTTTTCCCTAGGATATCTGATTTTGTTCACTCAGGTGTTCCATGTGAACATTGTACTGCAGAGATTGTGCAAGCTATGCAAGGCTGCTGTCTTCCTGGGCAAGCAGAAGCTACTGAGGAGTTCAGGAATAAGTGGCAGCAGCCTGAGTTTCTCTCATAGCCTGTGAATGGATAAATCACTTAGCTGGGTTACAGAGCTCAGCCCCTTGTGACGGTTCTTGCAGCAGTCTGACCGCACTCAGACCTGACAAACCCATCAATTACACATGCTGTGTACATCCACACTGCAAGCAGTAGGACACTGCTAACAAACCAGTCCCAGCAGAAGATCAAAAGCTGCTATTATCATGGCCACAGGGAGGCAGTAGAAGAAACGAATGGCATGAGAAATAAGCTGTGACTCTCCAAAAGCAGAGGTTTGCTACATAAAAATCAGGCCAGCCCTATAAAGCAAACTATGCCCCATAGCATAGAGGAATACAACTCTTCTCCACCTAGTCATTGCCAGTCTGAGGCAAGAGAAAATTCCTGATCCCAAATCATGATATTGGGCAATTAGTTAAATAAGTAAAACCAGGTATCTGAGATACAGCATGATACCTGCATTGAAACACTGCACCAGACCATCACCAATCTCCAGGAGAGGAAAACTCTGCTCCTTACTCTTCCTGCAGTCAAATTTTGTAATAGGAGAGGGAAAATATTCTCCTTGATCCTGTAAATGATAAAGCAGAGGGTGTATATGATTGCTGAGACTTGAGAACACATGCTGATCAAATCAAAGGATGGGCAAAGAGCAGACATGCCTGTGAAGACAACACTTTAAGTATATTCTTCACTACATGCTAATGGGCTCTTAACATCAGTAAGGTTTTTCTAAAGTTTTGAGAAATCTGGCCATGAAAGTCAGGCTTCTGTCATCCTTAGTGGGCTTTTTTTTGTCTCTTGACCTTATACCTCCGATTTATTACCATACTGAATTTTTCAGACTTCTCAGATTTCTTCTGATCCAAACTGGGAGACTGAACAACGTCATGTCTTGGGAGAGGTTTGTGTTGCATCACTGTTTTGGGCATAGATGGTAGCACTAGGGTGCTCTGTGTTAAAAAAAAACAAAACAGGCATTTTTCCAGCTGCAGTGAACAACCAGAGCAATCTCTGATACAGGCCTCCCCAGCACTCCTAAATCTGAACAACACGAAGGAGGGTGAATGTCACCTCAGAGGACCTCACAGAAATAGCATTCTTGTCTTATAAAATTCAAAAAATATCATTCTCTTAGATTTACTGCTATATCCTGTACCTTTGCTGACTTTTACCACTTAATCTTCCTTTCCACATCTCTTTCACCCTGTCTGAGACTGTAAGTTGCTTAGTTACCTCTGGTGCAAGATCTTTCGCACCTAATTTCCTCACATTTTCTACAAAAATGTAACTTAAGGAATTTTAGGCAAAAGTGATGCTTTGTAGGTAATAGAATACAGAAATCCAGCGGTTTCCTTATTGCCCACAGACTCTCCTTAGGGTCTGCAGGCACTCATAATACCAAGAGACTGATTATATTGCCTTTCATAAATTGGTCACCAAGTACTGCCACCACTCTTATCACACCACTACATACTGCTCTAGGAAACCACCACTATGAAAAATTCTTCCTGGAAATCTGCTTGGATTTTGAGACTATACTGTGATGACATAGCTGCTTCTTTTTATCTCTTGCATTTAAGGCTTGTGGTTGCTTGCCTTAGTTTGTATGTCCAAGAGATTCTTATTTCAATCTGTTTCCTGGGGGAAATCAATATTCCCAGTGACTGCATTGCTTTCCTTCTATTGATTTTTTGCCCATGCACTGGGAAGAACATAATCTTACGATGACCGTTTTGCATAAGTTCATTTAGAGCATTGATCGTTGGAATGAAGATCACTGATGGACAAAAAAAAAGCCCCATGTTCCTCCATAGAGCACTAAAACACGTAGGCTGAGTTACACTGGCTCAGGAATGGTCCCAGGAATAGCTGCATGGCCACAATTTATTCTTGCTTCTCCTCCACTCTGTGATAGTACAAGTAGCAGCCAGGACGGGACTGGATGCAATTAAGATATTCATTTGTTGTCACAGTTTTGTTCAGTGGGCTAATCCACAAGAGCAAAAGAGGAACTTAGCAAGGAGCAGGGCCCAAGCTGGGACGCAGCTTCTCATTCATAGGACAATCCCATCAGCTTAGCCCCATAGGTAACCCAGGCAAAGGGAAAAAGGGAAATCTTACCTCATTTTCTTTCCCTGTGTGAGTATGTAAGATTCGTTTTGCTCTTTCCCTGCAGCCTAACGGTCTCGCTTCTGATTGAAATACTGGCATTCTAACAATGTTTGCTTGAACAAAATCTACACATTTATTCAGCTTGGGCTGCAAACTTCTAAAGAACGTTAGTTGGATTCTCCTAGTTTACACTGATTTGGCACTGGCTGTACTGATGTCCAGCAAAGAAAGAAAAGTCATCTCACTATATCATTGCTTCATACTTGATTCTTTTTCTTTCCAGTTCAAACCTTTGCAATAGTAAAGAGATCTGTCACGTGATCACCAGTTAGAATAACTAAGCTGTGTAGCTATTCATCACTTAAATAACTCAGTCCCTGCTATGCAGTTCCATGCACAAAAAGAGAAGGAAAAAATAGTGAAAACATATTTGGAAAAGCAAATATTCCATGGAGGTATATTCATTAATGACTGTTTTGTAGTTATTTCAAATTCTTGGCATATTATCATTATACTTTTCCCAGCAACACACAGAAATTGCTTGGCAAAGCATTCATCAAAGCACATAAGCATATGTCTTAAAAATATGCTTTAAGTTAGTCATATGGTCAAGTACTTTGCTAAACTGGGACCTGTATGTTATACAGTGTCTGCTTCCAGAGATCTGGCCCACTAAAATGTGTAGACAGACAGACAGACAAGGAAGTGTAGGGCTGACAAAAGGAAAAGCAAACTTGAAATTATATGATGACTACCTCTGATCCAGGTAATACACAGTTTTAGTGACATAATGAAGTGTGAATTTAAATTAAAAAAAAAGCCCAAAATTATTTTACCAGTCATGACTTACCTACAGCCTTGTCATTGTCAGCCCATAAACATGGAAGGACATCCATGAAAAATAGAATAGATAGAGTGTAGGTAAAGGCAAAGGTGATTTTTGGGGGTTGAAGGCAAATGACATGTCAAAGACGATGGCACTGGCAAACCATAAGGGATGGTTACAGTGAGAAGATGAGAGGCATGGATGAAGCAGAATTAAAGCAGTGGAAGAAGGAGAAGCTTTAAGTGATACAGAATGAAACAGTAAAGGCCTAAGAACAATGAACCATACTCAACCCTTCTAATTAGATCTGCTGTAAGTATGGCTCAACATACATATGCTATCATACTAGCAGGGAATGAAACATCTACCTCCTTCCCATTGCACAGCTCATCACCTCAACATAATCATCTCTACACCATTTGTGGACACCTATAGATAGGCATCTCTGATTTCGCTCAATTTCCATACACACATGTGTTTTAAAATTGCATTCTTCTACCCATTGTTCAAAACTGGCCTCACCTGAAATGCTATTATCACAACAGGTTTTGAAGTGTTTTCCAAATAGAAGTTAGGCACAGACACATAAAACCACTTTAAGGACTGTAGTTCCATGAAACTTGAAGTGTCACAATAACAGAGAATTAATGAACTGATTAGAAGATTCTTCTGCACCTTCTGATAGGGAATTTTAAGAAAAAAAGAAAAAAGCTGTAAATTAGCTTTTAATTTCCATGTACCTTTTCATGGAAAGAAATGTATTGTCTTCTGCACAAAGTTCAGAGTGTGTAGGTTTGAAGTGAAAGTCAACTATTTATTAACATGCAAACAAAGTGCTCAGTAAATATCAGCACTAATCATGTTGTTATACAGTATCAAAGTTCCTGCTATTACGACAGAGAACTTTTATGAGAAATAAATGAATTCAAGACAAATTATCATCTCTAAAAAACATAATAGCAAGAGCTAGAACTGCTTTTGTTCAAATGTGTTTTCTGTTTTGGGATGTATGAGTTATTAATCATTACTGTATAGGGAAGTGACTTCTTCCACTCCAAGAAATAAGGCTAAAGTTAAAACAAGCTGGGCCCAGATTCTTATCCTAAATCCATGAACTCAACAGAAGGGGTTTCTCCTCTGCCTTGAGTCTTTCTGTAGTTAAAGAGGTATAAATGAGATCAGCATATGATAAACTTTCAGATACCTACAAGGAAAATACTCAAATAGAAAAACGTAATTTCCAGGCAGTTCCAGTAAGTGCATTATGCTTGTAATTTAATAAGCAATTGCAAAATCTTGGAGATGAAAAGATTGTGGAAGATTTAAGATCATATTTCAAGTTCAAGAAAAGGAGGAAACAAAAAAGAACAATAAACTAAATACTGGAAAACACATGCATGACTCAAAGTCCTGCAATAGAAACTGCTGTAAGCTTTCATACACATTAATATGATTGAAAATAATTACCAGATATGCAGGAAAAGTTGAGCTCTGTGTTGAATGTGAACTAGAAACTTTCAGAGGACGACTGAATATTAAAAGGAAAGGACAAAGAAGCATGAGCCTTGCTTTGCCAAAGCTGAACAGCAAATGACGGAGAGGCCAAAGCAGTTAATGTTTACTGGGCACAACAGCAACATCTGGACAAGGCTCAGGAGGCCACCTTTTTCAAGGGCCAACCATTGTAATTGTTAGTTGTGCAAAGCATCTGAGACATCGAAATGTCTGAGGCAACTTACTGAGCCGCACACAGCTAATGGAGTAGGGGGAACAACAAACCAGGAGAACTCGAAGAACAAACTATTATGTTAGATGGGGAAGAGCTTATAAATGTTGTTGCAAGGACTTGACTGTGTGATAGACCAATGGTTACATAGTGAGAAAAATCACTAGTTGTCAGTGGGCAAAATTCATCTCTGTAGAAAAAAGATTAGTTTCAAGACTCAAGAGCCTTATGATAGCTCCTCTCAAAGGACTGAATTTAGCCTACTGTGCCTGCTCTAGTGACTAGAAAGAGAATATTGGGGCAAGAAAAACAAGGCTGAGATAAACTAGGTTTGTTAAGATTTTTCAAATAAGCTTCTCAGCCAGAGTTTTTATGCACAGGTTTTGGTTTATTTTCTCTCTCGTCTCAGTCTCTGAAATGAAAAGAGTCTTCAGTTTTCCAGAGTGTACAGAAGAGCTTCAGGTGCCCAGGAGACATAAAACCACACAAAACTATGGCTTGACTGCGAAAAAAAAAAAGAGCCCTGACAGTAGTTGCTGAAATACAGGAAACTATGAGGTATTAGTGGTGTTGGAGTAGATAGCGATAATATAAACTGATATGACAGACTCAAAATGAGTCCCCGATTAAAATGAAATCTGCACACTTGTATGTGCAAGGAAGTGACAAATCAGTGCTTTGCAAAGAATGGGGGGAAAGTGCAAAAAAGAAAAACAAATGATTGATAAAGAAAGGAAAGAAAGATTGTGAGATGAACTTGTTGGTGCCACCCTTTTCTTCTGAGCGTCTCGATGGACTTTAGTGACATGCCATTGCAAGACACACAAAACTATGGCTTATCCCTTGCAATACATAGTTGTGTTAACTTAAATAATGCCAGTGCTTTGGAATCAGAAAATCAAGGATGATTACAAGCCCAGTATGGAATAACGATAGACAACTGACGGTTGTGTACCAGCTAATTCAAGAAGATAATAAAGGGCTGGAACAAAGAAAGCACGTATGATTTGAAATGAAGTTAGCGTACCCTTCTCCATCAGGACACGGAGAAGATTCCTGAACTACTTTAACTTACATCACCACCAGAGGGAGACAAATTTCAATTACCTGCAAATCTTACCTCTATAAAATAGAATTCACACTGTGGATTCCTGCAGTAAATCCCTGTAGTAAATCCTAATCACTCAGGGCCCTAAACAGACAAGTGGACAAAGGTGGACCAGCTATGCCTTTTAAGAAAATCAAACTGGGAAAGAGATACATGGACCAAATCTCTCAAATAGTCAGGTCAACTGGAGGCAGGGTGGAAGGCAGGGGAAAGGGCAAGACTGAGGTTCTAGGGCAGCGATGCACTGAGAGAACTGTGTACAGAAAAAGAGAATGTAGGACCTTCAATATCCCTTATTCCTATGAAGTTTCTGATACATGCTGGAAAGCTCAAGATTCCTTCTGCTTCATCTCTTCTTTCTACCCCAGCCTCTTTGTAAACATCTGATGCCTCCCTCAGCCACGATCCATAGCACCCCTCAACTACACCGACTACCTTGCTCTCAAGGGTTTCTTGAAAACACCTCCTCTCACATCTACCCTGTGCAAGGAGGGGTGGACATCCTCCTCTTACTCTATCTTTTGCTTCCTCTGCTTCTCAGTCCATGTATGTATCAAGATTAAGGACCCATATTTTACTAAAAAGCTATATTTACTGTTTTTTTCCCCAATATATTCTGTTCTCTCTACCTTATCCCTGTGTTTCTAGTCTCACTGTATGAAATAAAATCAAAATTAGTGGTGTCTATATACAAATTGCACAGTGGTGCAATTAATTAATAAAAACCTAGAGAAGGATAACCAGAAACTGGCGTTGTCTTGCATGGCATTCCTTCCTCCATTAATGCCTCTTACTTACTCCCTTAGGATCGCTTTGTCCATTGATAACTTCTCAAAACAGCTCATTGTTTTAGCCAGCTGATTATATTGCTGCTTTATAACAAGAATTTATTCTTTGTCATCTTAAGAATTATTTCTACAGCCTCAGTGTAGAGACAAAATGTTTTGCTCTTGTTCTCTCTGAAAGGCTTGTATTTTAATCAAGTCACAACAAAACTACCATGTTTTATGTTAAATATTAACATAAAATCTGGATCTTAACTACAACATTCTCTATTTAGCCATTTCACTTGGGAACAGGGGTAAGTGGTGGACTTGGCAGTGTTAGGTTTACAGTTGGACGTGATTATCTTAAAGGTCTCTTCCAACCTAAATGATTCTGTGAAGTATTTCTGTGTTCCAGTGTTGGACCATCTCTCATAGGGCAAAGCTCTTTGCCTGGACGAAGAACTGAAGCAAGTATGGAGAACTTGTGAGTATGGTTTCATTAAAAGAATAAACAGATCCAGATTTGCGTTTCATGCTCTCGGGTTCCCTCATACAGGCACCAGCTCTGACACAACAGTGCAGTCAGCTGGGCTCACCAGCCACAGTATTACACAGCTGCATTGTCTCTGGGCATCAGAACCATGTTCTTCTGCCTGATAAAATCTTTTGTTGCATGAAACAGCTTCTAAAATACTCTCTTATGAAGTGGTTGTAATTTTATAAGGAGCAATTTTTTCCACGTAATTTAATTCTACTTGCAGGATGTAGCACGCAGTAATATTCCTCCTCTAGAAGTCTGCAGGGTGCTCCTGAGGAAGCCTGCCAACTAATTTTGGATATTGGCAAAAAGCTGAATCTTTCTCACAAAGCCAAGATCAAACAGGAGTAGCACGCAGCAATAGGCGGCTTCTTTGTCGAGAACAGGTACTATAAATTCTTAATCGGGCTCTTAAAAGTTTTGGCAGTCTTTGACATAACCAATTGTGGACTTCGCTGTTTCTCTTTCTTTTGCCAGAAACTGGAAAGAAGAGTAAGACTATACAGCAGTGATTTCATGAAGTTCTCTTGGAATATGCCAGCACAGCAGTTCTGCCTGTGTAGCTGGCACATCAGTACTTTGCACGATCAACCCCTAGAGGAACAGGGCTGGAAGACTTTATGCAGCAGCATAGACTGAAACGCCAACAGTAGTTTGGCTGCACCTACTTCCAAAGGCTTTTCTTAAACCCCTGTAAAATGGCACAGATTGGAAGAATATGAAAGTGATAAAGAAGTAATTTAGTTCTTTTAAAAAGCTCCATACTACCAAACTGTAAGGGAGAAAAGATCCTTATATCCTTAAGATGATCTGCAGCCTGACATTCTTTACTATGCTGGGGTTTCCACATGGCTGTCAGAATACAAAGAAAAGAATACCTTGCCTATCAGTATCTGATTCTTCTTCTGGTATGATGTCGCGGCTATCAGTAAGTCAAGTTTCCAAGATATGTCCTCCCTCCTCAAATATAACTAATTATTAGCTCTCTGCTTGTTTCAGGATGAAAATGCCCATTTGTAAGTGGTGGTTCAGATACCAGGAGGCCATCTGTTCAGCAGACATAGGCTTCTCAGAGTACATTAGCATGGCATTTAGCTCCATCCCACCATGTCCTGCAGGCTGATACTTGGAGAAGAAGTAGACCAGGGGGAATATATTTCCTCAGCTTCAAGGCCCAGGAGGTCACTGACCCAAATAACCTTCCCTTCCCTAAGATAACAGTGACTGTCGAAGACAGCTACATTCTGACTAAATGATCAAATGTCAGGGTAGGAGGAGGCAGACTTCTTTGGACAGTAGACGTGCCAAAGAACTTGAAACATCACCACCAGCAGAAATCTGGCTAGTCATGAGCCTCATGCCTTCAGAAGTTGACAAACCCTCCCCTCAAACGTTCACTTCAGAAAAAACAGACTCATAGATAAAATAACAAGAATCAGTTTTGGTTCTAGTTGGTGACTGGAGAGTAAAGGTCAGTCCACCTTTGAGTACACCATGATTTTGAGAAGAATTAACCTAGCAATAGCATCACATAAGACCTATATTAAAAATGTAGGGGAAGTAAAAGATTTATTAATTGTATTTAGTATTCCTGTGATGTTTATTTTGGCTCTACCAATTCACTACTTTTTTCTCATACTACCATGAAACTTGGCAAAATTGATGACAACAACAAAACTTCTATCAAAATGTCACTGGATCACAGGAGAAATTAAGTACTTACATTAATGGTTTGGTTAAATTATCTCCTCTAGCCTTCTTGGAGGTAAATCAGGATTACTGGACTGTAATGTTGTCAAAAGAGGCTTTGTAGGGTACCGTACGGCTAAAAACATAATGAGCTTTACTAGAGGGGAGCATAATTCTAAAGTTCAGCAGAAGGTGTATGTTTGTATGTAGTGACTAAGCATATGCAAGTAGGAGGCAATTACAGATGGCTGCAAATATGCTACTACTGCAAAACACATATGATGTTTTGTATCCCAGAGCAGAAAGCAGAAATGCTCTAAAGCACACAAGCTCAGCTACTGGCTGATAGAGTGATGCTGAATTTGTGTTATTTAGGTCCACAGCATCACACTCAGCAGCTGTGGAAGAGCAACAAAAGGTTGCTCACTTCTTTTTTTTTTCACATAGAAAGAAATTAATATGATCATGGAGAATTTGCAGAGATAAGAATGCACATCCAGGAACAGCTCTATTAAAAACAAAGGTGTGAGTTAACTAGGAGACAACATGCTTAGAGCATATAGGAAACGAAATCTCTTAACTACATTTGCCAGAGCAGGTAGCTTGCCCTTTCTGCTCCATTTGGGATTACCTTATCTATTTTTGCTGTACTACAGTTCTGAGATTGGTTTAGGCTTAAGAAATACTGCTGCTGATATAAAATACTAATCTGAGATGTGTTTTTAATTTTATCTAGGCATTTGCCCATGCACAGAGAGATCAGCCCTCATGGCACTTGCCAATTTCATCTTAACTGGGGAGGTATCCTGGAGGAGGCTCATCAAGGGATTGGTTTGGAAATGTTGAGTGAAAACTGTCCTTAATGTGAGGTTTGTTGGAGAGGACAGGGAAATAAACAGGTGCCAGTCCCTCCCTGCCTTTGGGGAGGAATGGAGACTTTGCATAGGATGACAGGTTTGTATTTGGAAGAGAGCCATTTGTAAAAAAATAAACAACTTCAAAACCAAGCCACTCTCCACTCCCTATTCCACCCATTTAGGTTTCAAACCAAAGAATAACCCCACTGATGCTTACCAGTTGATCAGAGGTGAGCTGAGTGGAAAGAACTCCCAAATTTTAAGAGAAAACAAGTCTATAAAGGATAGAATGCATGACTAGAACACAGACTACTGATCCAACCAGCTTTGCATTGAGTGAGAAAAAAGACAGGTAACCAGATATTTTATATTTACATTATATAAAATATATTTTGTATATAATAGATGATCTATTGTATTGTAGAATATTATATAATAATATATATAATTTTACTTTTGGATAATTTACATGTAAATTGTTTATATAATTTATATAAATTTGAGCCATTGACTAGTTTTCTTTCTTTAAAGTCTATGCATCAGCCATGTTTTAGGGTCAGCAGGGCACAGAATTCTGCCTTTAAGTCTGTAAATTGCATCCATGAGTGCATTTGCACCTTGAAAGACTGGAAAAATGATAAGAAATATACAATGATAAGGCAATATACATTAGCACACTGGTCAGAACTTACATGTGCAGCAAATCTCTAAGAAATAAATCAACTGAGGACTATTTTGGAAAAGTTACTCTAAGAGCATTCACACTTCCTCTGTTAGAAAATTATGACCCATATACAATGATGCAAAATAAGCTCATCCAGAGGACAAAGGTGAGAATTCATTTTTTTTACTCTAAATTTATTCCTAGAAGAATCTGGTAACTTGATAGGAAGCCCAGACTAACTGTTCTCTGAATCTGGGCAGTATGAATGGCCTTAAGGATGTGTCGGAGATGTTTAGTCTATTTCAGTAGAAAACAATAATTGAAAATATCTCAACTTGATCTTAAAAATAGTTAATAGAGATATAACTTGAACAAAGTCTGTTCTCCTCTCAGGAGTCTAACATTTGCATTGCCTCTTCCTTCTCCAAGGAGCCTCATATAATTGGTCCCCCCAAAAATCTCACTTCTGACTGTCCATCAGTAAGCAGTGGTTGTTAGGTTGACAGTATACCTTCTAACACCCTTTCAAAGGGACAAAGGGACTGAGAGAGAAAATCCTCACCAAGAGGACTGCCCAGCAATTCAAGCTCCCTATCCCATGCTGAAGATAACAGAGCTCTTTCTGAAGCAGTACTTCTAAATTTTCTGACTGTGCAGTGCTTTCAATCTTTAAGGATAGAATCATAGAGTCATAGAATCAAACAATAGTTTGGGTTGGAAAGGACCTTTAAAGCTCATCTAGTTCAACCTCTCTGCAATAAGCAGGGACATCTTCAACTCGATCAGGTGGCTCAGAGCCCCTTCCAACCTGACCATGACTGTTTCCAGGGATGAGGCATGTACCACATCTCTGGGCGACTTGTGCTAGTGTTTCATCTCCCTCATTGTAAAAAAATGTCTTCCTTATATCTAGTCTGAATCTACCTTCTTTATTTTAAAACCATCATCTCTTGTTCTGTTGCTTCAGGCACTGCTAAAAAAGTTTATGTCCACCTTTCTTATAAGCCCCCTTTAAACGCTGAAAGTCTGCAATAATGTCTCCCCCAGAGCCTCCTCTTCTCCAAGCTAAACAACCACAACTCTCAGCCTTTCTTCACAGAACAAGTCCATGTCCTTCCTGTGCTTAGGGCTCCAGAGCTGGATGCAGTACTCCAGGTCGGGTCTCACCAGAGCAGAGTAAAGGGGCAGAATCAGCTCCTTCAGCCTGCTGGCCACACTACTTTTGATGCAGCTCAGGATACATTTGGCTGCCTGGGCTGTGCACGCACCTTGTCAGCTTATGTCCAGCTTTTCATTCACCTCCAAGTCCTTCTCAGCACGGCTGCTCTCAATCCCTTCATTTCCCAGCCTATATTGATACTGAGGGTTGCCCCAATCCAGGTGCAGGACCTTGCACTTGGCCTTGTTGAACCTCATTATGTTCACATGAGCCCAGTTCTCAAACTTTTCCAGGTCTCTCTGAATGACATCCTGTCCCTCAGGTGTGTCAACCACACCGCTCCAACCTTGCTGAGGGTGCACTTAATGCTACTGTCAATGTTGTTGATGAAGACATTAAACAGTGCTTGTCCCAGTACAGACCCCAGAGGGACACCTCTTGTCACTGATCTCCATCAGGACATTCTGTCATTGATCACTATCATCTGAATGCAACTATCCAACAAATTCCTCATCCACTGAGCAGTCCACCCATCAAATCCATACCACTGCAATTTTGAGAGAAGGATGTTGTGGGGGCCTGTGTCAAAGGCCTTACTGAAATCCAAATAGATGACATCCATAGCTCTTCCTTTGTGCACTGAAGTTTCTAGGAGGATTTATTCCATGATCTTCACAGATACAGAGGTGAGGCTGACAGGTCAACAGTTTCCAGGCTCATCATAGAATCATAGAACCTTCCGGTTGGAAAAGACCTTTGAGATCATCGAGTCCAACCGCTCCCATTATCCACTAAACCATGTCCTTTAAAAAAATCATCTATCCTTTTTTTAAATAACTCCACAGATGGTGACTCAACCACCTTCCTTCTGCTCTTTTGAAAAATGGGTGCAATGTTTCCCTTTTTCCAGTCACCGGGGACTTCACCTGACTGCCATGACTTTTCAAATATCATGGTGAGTTGCTTGGCAGCTACATCAGCCAATTCTGTCAAGATTCTGGAATGCATCACGTCAGGTCCCATACACTTGGGTATGTTCAGGTTTCTCAGGTGATCATAAACCACATCTCTTACAGCGTGAGGGATTTTGTTCCCTGAGTCCCTGCCTTGTGGTCCATCCACTCAAGAGGTGAGAAGAGAGAAGACTGAGGCAAAAGAAGTTGTTGAGTACTTCAGCCTTCTCCTATTCTGCTGTTACCAGCTTGCCAGTCTTGCCCATCAAGGGGATACGCTTTCTTTGACCTTTCTGGCTGACATATCAATAGAAGCCCAGAAGACATAGTATGCTCCACTACCTACACTCATTAAAAAGCACATAGCTGAAAACATGGCAAAGACACTACAATTTGGCAGAGCAGCTCGAATTTACTTCATTATGACTGTGGCGATCTAGACCTTACATCAGAAACCACTGCTACAGAGCACTTCACCCCCAAGTAAGCGTGGGGACAGCGATCTGTTCAGCCCTCCTTTATTACAGCAGGATCCTTATTCACCCTCTTTCACTCACGCTCTACTGTGCAGTAACACGTGGTGGCTTAATGTGCAGAACCTCTGCCGACTATCTGGAGAACAACCGTGGGTGGACATGGGCTGGACCTCAGCCAGCCCAGTGTGTGGGAAGAAGAACTGGAGTCACTCCACGGGAGGCTAGAACAGCTCTTTCACCAGCTCCAACACCCAAACCTGGCAATTTTTACTGCTGGTAAAAAATAGCACTAAAACAAGAGTCAAGAAGATGGAAGTGTGTTTTACAGTAAGGAGCTGATCATCCTTTTTCTTTTTCACATGCATGGTGACTAACCTATTGACTTCTGAAAGAACAAATCTTAATAAAAAGAGGCAATGTTAATGATGCTAATTAGTAAGAAAGTAGTTAATTGAACAAAAATGCTAGGAGACTCTCTGAATGTGCTGATCCTGGAGGGCAGAATTATAGCCTTAGTTCTAAGCCAATAAATATATTTACTAAGAAAGATCCATCACAGAAATTGTGATAAAATTGATTGTTTTTTGGAACCTATTGCTACAAAATGCAACTAAGCTTACAATGTTAGTAAAGTTTAAGAAATAGGAATTAGGCTACAAAAAACCTCCAAAGAAAAATTATCTGTCAAGAGGTTGTTTTGCATCAAGTACCGAAAAAACTCTTTCACATTCTTCTAAAGTAGCAGGGATATTTTTAGACCAGATAAATTACTGTTTTTATAAGCTCAGATACTATTCTGGTAAATAATATATCAATATCTGTGTTCTTAACTGTAACCCAAGAATGAAAAACATGTTTTGTATAACACACTCATTTTTTGTTTTTATGAGATAAAACTTGTTTATCAGCCTGATAGCAATCTTGACAGTAGATTTATGAGTGCACTCTGAATCACCATAAAATTTCTATTTACTACTTTTCAAAATGATCTGGATTAATTCTATTTTTTTCCACTATCACCTAGTTTACTCAATTGAAAAGGTTAAGTATGACAGCATTATAAATGGATTGAGATGCTATCTGATTCTTGCTATGATTTCTGTTTGCCTGTATTTTCACTCAGTAATAACGTTCTGTGAGTTGTTGCAAAGATACTTTTCAGGAAAAGAAACGCATCTGTTCATGTCACAGAAACAAAATAAAGGGAAAATTATATTCCTCATTCAACGGCAGGACTCTATTCTCCTAACACAAGGAAAGAAGTGAGGAACTACTCCATATTTTGAGTTTGTTTTTTTAACTGAACGCATAGATTAAAAATACATAAAAATATAAATATTGTGTATAAACACTTAATAACCCCCAACACTTCCAAAAGACTGCTTTACTGACTCACAACTTAACAATTTTCATGCACATGCAAAATAAGTTTAAAGTAATACGCAAGCCTAATCCAAACCCTCTTTTAAGAAAACAGAACTTGTTTTAAAAGCACAGTGCTTGGGGCTTTGCTGAAAACAGGGGATACATAATGAATATGATACATCAATCTGTTCCAACCATACACATTTAACAAAAGTTAAGACATAAGGCTAGGGATAAAGGGAAAACACCACAGAACTACACATATTCTTGATGTCCTACATGCTTCATACTAAACTTGTTTAGACTGCTGTCACAAACAAAGAAAATAATGCAAAAGGGCTTTGAAGATCTTGATAGAAAGATAAGTACTCTTGGGAACTTCACTATTTTCAAAAAGACATTTTCTGATTGTGCGTAGTGTAAGAATTATATCATATTGGCAACAGATTAACAGGAAAGAAATAGCTGGGAATTTACTGCTCCCTGGTCTATTTACTTGAAATTTGTAACCAAAAATAGCTTAAAGGAATGCTTCTTCTTGCAAAAGATTTGTTTTACAAGCTCAGCAAACTATCTTGATGATTATATAACAATTGTACACATAATTTAAAGCCTTTCACTAATGTAGCGCTCTGCCTGACAGGTGAACTGCTGCTACAAAAACTGCTGGGTTTTTTTCTCTCCTATTCCAATTAATTGAATATAGTGAGGGAAAAACTGAAAACGTCAAAACACTGCTTACCCACATTTTTTCAAAACAAGATACTGTATTTCAATAAACGAAAAAAAAGATGTTTGCCCTCTTTAGGTTTCAGAGTCACAGGACAGCTGAGGTTGGAAGGGGCCTCTGGAGACATCTGATTCGACCTCTATTCTCGAGCCAGGCCACTTAGAGTCTGTTGCCCAGGATCATTCCCAGACGGCTTTTGAATATCTTTAAGAAGGGAAACTCTACAACCTTCTGGGGCAACTTGTGCTAGCACTCAGTGACCTTCAGTGAAAAAGTACTTTCTGACATTCAGAGGGAACCTCCTGTGTTTTAATTTGTGCCTCTGATTCTGGCACCAGGCACCAATGAAAAGAGCCTGGTTCCTTCCTCTTTGCATCTTTCCTTCAGTTATTTATAGACATTGATGAGATCCCCCTGAGCCTTCTCTTTTCCAGACTGACGAGACCCAGCTTTCTCAGCCTTTCTTCAAAGGAGGGGCGCTCCAGTCCCTTCATCATCCTTGTGGCCCTTCAGTATGTCCATGTCTCTCTTGCACTGAGGAACTGAGCAGTTCCTTGGAACTTAAGGAGGAATCCTTAAGATTGCTCATAGAATATATGAATACAACACACAAAATGGTTATAGAGTAGATGAATGAAAACACTTTCCACCTCTACTATAACTACATCTTTGTGAATCCAAGACTTGTTGAAAACAGCCTGAAATTTTTAATTGTGATGAGACCTCTCTCTTTCACTACAAAGTCACAAGATTTCAAATACATCTACTAACAGATTGGGAAAAACCTGTATCAGAAGTGCATCAGACCCAAAGAAAGAGGAAAAGAGTAAGTCTTAAACCTTATTGTTCCAAGCCAAAAGTATACTCTTCTCACCTTTGTACTGCTATCCATACTGTGAATATATCATTTACACTTAGTAATGGTTCCTAAGGTTCAGATGCTAAGTCAGCTGACTAATGCTACAGATTTATTGCACATCTATGGCGATTAAGTAAGACTTTAACTTATCTGTAGTAGCTCCTTCAAAGGAAAATGATACTCAATCTCCACATTACTTGGGGAGTCCTGGAGTTCATTTTCCATTCTAACAAAGCCTTTTGGGTGACAGCAGTCAAGGTGCATTATTCCATGGATCAGCCTCCCAACCTATAAAATAGGGATCTTTCTTTTTTAAGGTGAAGCAATCAAATACAATACAGTTCCAAATATTTTTTTTAAATATTTAACTATATTCAACATGCTCAATGTCACCATGCTTAAATTTAAAAAATGTATTTCAAATTTTCTAAAGTATATTCCAAAGTACAACTATTTCAGTATTTAAGATATTCTCGTTTTAGCATCAATGCTGTATTTGAACAGGAAGAGCTACCCACTGTGGATGCTGGATGGTGCACAGAAAACCTAACTATACTTCTGCAGAACTGTATGGTTTAAGCAGCATCTAGTGGCTACATTTATGTAGGCAGCCTGCTATTTAGCTCTAGTTTCTTTTACTAAAGTTAGCACTTAAAAAGTAAGTGAAGAGGTTCATTCCATCGCCTTTCGTAAACAAGATCCAAAGGAGTGTTTGCTTTAAAAAAAAATCCTTTGCATATCATCACCTTTAATGCAAAACAAGAGAAACAAGCACTAGGGACTAACGATCACAACCTAAAAATTGAAGCAGGTTTATTACAGGAGACAGACTTAAGTATCTTCAACCAAAGAATGCAGAAATTAAGATTTAATTGTATCTTACAAGGCAGTTTGGGGTTTTTTACACAAGATAATATCACGCCTTTCCAGTAACAGGAAGAATTGAGTGCTCAGACACAAGTTTTTGTGGATCTTATCAGATATAAAGGCATCTTGCACTAAGATTATTTTAATGAATACAGCACCCTGGGTCAGGTAAGTGACTAGCAAGCAAATTTTTGTAGATCCTGAAAGAGTGATAGAAATTACTGTTCCCAGCTGCATTAGTAACATGCTGTGCAACTACAGCACCGCAGCAGGTTGCATGAGTGTTACTAGACTGCTTCAGTGAGGTCAATCAGATGAATGTATTAGCCTTTCAGCAGTGATTTCAGTTATTCTAGCAAATACAGCCTTGCAACTCTGCCCTTTTCAGAAGGTATTTTGCATTGAAACACATTACATGTGTAAAAACAGTAATTTAAGTGGTACAGTTCTCCTCCTTAAATGAAGGAAAATATCTCACTTCACATTCCCATTCAATAAAAGGAATAATCTCTATCTGAAAAAAGGACACTTTCCTCTTAGTAAGTTGGTTCAATACATTTTTGTTAGTTAATAATTTTTATAAGTTGAATTATAATCAATATAGTGAGAGAATATTTTCAAGAGAAGACTGGACAAAAAAATCCAGGAAATAATTCTATCATTTCTGCTGCAGCGGAATTCTGAGCATACAAATGTAAAGCAAAATTAACCCTCATGATTCTGCAAAAAGGGAACCACTATGCAAAGAGTTATCTAAGAAAGTTTAAAAGTTTCCTAAGGAGCATTTATAAATACAACTGACCTTCTGGATTTCCATAAAACGGAAAGGCATGAGTTGATGTACCTGATGAGGGATAAACTGTGAATGAGCTCTTGTTTAAACAGTGCAAACCACATTAATCTGTTGATTCAAATAAGGGAAAACATCTTCATGTTTTCAGCATTCCGTTCAAAATAAATTGCTGTAAGTTACTAAAAACAGTGGTGGGTGGTAATAGCTGGAGGAAAAAATCAACTTTGGCTGCAAATTCTAATATCTGTAGAAAGCTTAGCAGGAATATATCACACTCCCATGACACAATCTGTAATAACATCACCACAGTCCAAAGCAACTCTGAACTACTTGTTAGTCCAACTTATTTTTGTTTGTCCACAAGCCTTCTGCAATCAAGACAAGTCACTACAAAAGCAGTCTTCTGCTTATGCCTCTATGACTGACCTTTTGTATCAAAAAATTATGCAGGTTTATCTGACAATAATACATGAATTTATCCAAGTACCCTAAGAATCAGAAAGCCTTAGCAAAAGGAAAATCTACACTGCAAACAAATTCCTACTTTCACCTGGCTTGTTTAGTACATCATCATCCGTGGTACTTAAATCCCACTCAGTCAAAATGCAAAATTGCCTTTACCCACCAGACCAAGAGATGCTGAAGAGAAATTGCCAGGAGCCAGAAGGTCAGTTAGAACAGTACCTGCACACTTCCCTCTTTTCAGTTAATTTTCTTCCTAGTAGCTGGCATAGTGCTGTGTTTTGGATTTAGGACGAGAATAATGTTGATAACACACTGATATTTCAGTTGTAGCTGAGCAGGCAAAGCCTTTTCAGTTTCTCACCCTGCCCTGCCAGCAGGGACACTGGAGGTGCACAAGAAGCTGGGAGAGGGCACAGTCAGGACAGCTGACCCAAACTGGCCCAAGGGATATCCCATACCATACGACATCATGCTCAGCATATTAACTGGAGGAGTTGGGAAAGGGGCAGTGGCTGCTCAGGGATGAGATGGACATCAGTTAGTAGGTGGTGAGCCATTGCCTTGTGCATCGCTTGTTTTCTATATTTATTATTTTTATTTTTCCTTCCTTTTCTGTGCTATTAAACTGTCTTTATCTCAATCCATAATTCATACTTTTTTTCCAATTCTCTCCCCACTTCTGAGGGAATGAGTGAAGGGCTGTGTGGTTGTTTTAGCTGCCTGCTGGATTAAACTATAACACATACAATAACAACAACCCTTAAACAGGCAAATCCAGACCTGTTTTCTGTTTGGATTAAAGCAAGGGAAAATGTCAATGATTCAGGTGCTACTGAGTGACATATCTTCAAAGTCAATTTCAGTTTAAAGTGTAAGAACAAAGAGACAAACGGAATTCAGGTCTTTCGTTGAAACTTGCCCTCTCTCTCAGCTGTGGCAGTCATGTACAATATTCTGCTACCATTTTACCTATTTTTCCAAGGCCTAAACAGCATGACTAACCACTTGTAAGATAGATTTTACATTGTACATCTTTATATTTTAATGTAATCAATTTGTTTAGTCTGTTAATCTCTGAAATTCTTACTTTAGTATCATTAAAAGAAAATCAAGCAAGAAACTCCCTTAAGCAATGCTGCATTTTACCTTTAATGTTGCTTTAAAAGTTGCCTTTTTTTGCACATATACAGATAATCTATGTCCTGGGGGAAAAAACATCAGTAACATCGTATCTCAGAGGCTTCTCTTCCCTATTACATCTCCATTACCTTGTTCCTTTCCCCAGGAGCAGCTCAAACATCTCCTCTTTCCATGTCAATAATCCCCTTGCCTCATTGCCTCAACTTCTGTAGGATTCAACAGAAGGCATTTTATATATCAATACCTTTGCCACGAGGAAAGGTAAAGGAATAAAAACTTATCTTCTGTTGCAGTATTTTCAACTGAATCCATAATTTAGTAACTCATTTGAAGGTACAAACCCAACAAGAACAGCTTTTACACCATTTTAAAAACTTAGTTAAGCTTATAGTTTGCAATCATAAACTTCAGTGTTTTCAAAAAAACTGCATGGATTCAGATTTTCTGAAGCTACTGGAACTGCATAAGTGCCTCCACATAGGTTATATAAACCTGAATCATCTTCAAGGAAATTTGCTTCAAATGATGCAAATCTCTTTTAGGGAATCACTGTTACATGGCCAGTTATGAGTTTTGCATGTGTCTACGATTCTATCAAGAGACGGGCTGATGACCTTCTTAGGGACACGGTTTAGCAGAGGATGGGTAGGGTTGGACTCTTATGATCTCAAAGGTTTTTTCCAACCAGATCATTCTATGATTCTATGATTTTTTGCTGTATGAAAGGCATATCTGAACTAGGTACTATAGATGGTTTTGCCTTGTTCTCAGCTTTGAGGATAAATGGCTTCAAGAAAGCCACTGCACAAATGAGGCTAAGAACAATTAAATGTAAGAATAGAATATCATTAATTATTATACCTAATATACACTGTTTTAAGAGCAAGGCTCTGAAAGACAAAGATTCCCCATGCTAGATAATTACCTTGATCTACAGAATCTTACTGTCTTGTTGGTTTGGGGTTTTTTGGTTGCTTTTTCTTTTTTCATTTCGAATTTTAATTCTTAAATGAGAAGTATTCTGTTACATTGTGGAAAAATGAAGACTGATTGCTGAGAAAAATACAAAATGAGATCTACAAACCATAGCATAAGTGCTCTAAACCTTAGGAGCCATTGTGACCGACAGCTGGCAGAGCACTGGTGCGGGCACCTGACTAACCCTGACACAGGAAAGGCAATGGACATAGAAAATATCAACGTCACTGCAAATCTCAGAATCACATAACTTGTGTACAATGTATATAATGGAAAATGACATTGCAGTGAACAGAATAAGGCCAAATTCAGGTACTACAAAAAACCTGCTGAGGGTTTCAATAAATGTCATTAGATTTCAGATAAACCTTGAGGGTTTGGGGTTATTTTTCTTATTCACAAGAAATTATTACTATGGATTAGAACCCACTTGTAGAAAACTAAAATATTTTCTTGACAGAAACTACTCTGAGGTTCTAACTTGTTAAAAATTGTAGACAGCCCAAGGTGTCCAATCTTCCCAGACATCTAAAGACTAAATGAAAATATTAAATCTTGCCTTTTTTGGCCATAGACTCTTAGCGAGTGCCATAGCGTGAAAGATGAACATGAAATATGAACTTTTGAATAACTCGAAAAGGACAGAATAATGTTTTGACAAGATTTTATTGTGAAACATTGGATTTAGAAAAGGTACAAAACATCAGTGGTCAGATGTGTGCCAGTACAGCATTTCAATAGTCTATAGATGCGGACAGTTGAACAGCTTCACTGCAGAACGTATATTTAGACATACTATCTAAAAGGGGGCCGCAATATTCACAGGCTTAGAATACATAAATAATTTGAGCCAAAATGGCCATATCTGCTCAATGCTAATCACCATCTGGAAACAAGCTAAAAAGCACAATACAGTACAACAATCTCCCTGCAGATCCACGTTTAAAGAACATCAGTTTGTTACTAATAATCTTCAGCTCCAGGACACTATTTTCAGAACTGGGATTCAGTTGGCTAGTTTACAACTTTAAAAAACTCATGTTAAAAATGAGATTATGGAAGAAAACCCATAGGTATTTAACTAGAACTAAATACTGTGAAGCCCCTAAAAATTTTTCAGACTGGGATTTATAAAGTCAATTACTTCTAATATAGAACTTCAGTTTGTTCCTTTAAAACATCCTTATTGCAGCTCGAACAGATATCATTAAATGATTTTAATTAAAACATTTCTATTTGCTATGCTTTTCTGTGTTTTAAAATGAATTTCACCAAACATGGGTCACCACTGAAGTGGAAAAAAACCCAGTATCAAAACATTACTATGAATTAAGTCATAAATTTGTAATATTTAAAAAAAAATTAATAACGTTCCCAAAGGATAGCAGCATTCTCTACCCTGGTTGAACAAGTGTAAAGAGGAGCCTTTAAAAACATACAAAGTTGATTTTAGGGTAAAAAAATACAGCTATACCATATGAAACAAACTAGCCTGATTTTTATTTTTCAGTAGTCTGTCACTGCTGGAACTTGTCTGAACTACTGAAAAGGTGTTCACAGTTCAGTAAATGAGTGGACAGACAAGGAACTTCAGATTTTAGTTCTTTACTAAAAAGGTGTGTAGCTTATTCTACACAATTAACTTCCTGAAATATAAGCAGCTACCCTGTTACCAATTAGTACCCAGAGCTGAACTAAACCTTTATTGATATAAGTCTGCTTGCCTTTATGCTGATTCATTACTCACCTTCCTGAACAGAGAGTTTTGAGTGTACTAAATTATATTTAATAAGAAATTCTGAATATCATTAATGTCCATTAGGAGCAGAGTTAAAAACTGATGTAATTTAGAATGAAAATCTACCTAAAACATTAAAACAATCCACATCTTAACATCACATCTACTCCCTGCATTAATTTCAGGACCATTTGTTTTGGCTATTCTTTTCTCATTGTGTACCTTTACTGGGGAATGAAACTCTTGCAATTCATTAAGAAGAATGACCATAAGTAACAACTAAGTACATTAAATTGAACAGTGGGGCATCTTTTTACCACTTTTGAGTGTATACCACTAATTAAGCATGTAACATAGGGAGTACAATGTCTGCTATGGAATTAAAATCAACGCTGTGCCAAATGGGAAAAACGTATAAACAAACCACTAAACTCCGGTGTGGCAAAAAACATTTCATTTTTTTGCTCAGGAAGTGTTTGGCATGAGCAGCACTGACAAAAACCTACACCTCACAGACACGAGCTACAAAGGTTATCTAAAGCCAATACTCACTGTCCATCAATTAGCTAGCTCTTAATGCTGCTCCAAGCACTGCACTAGCCACCTTGGTCTTTGTTTCAGATTCTTCTGTACACACATCTATATTTACATAAAACATTTATTAAAGATGATTTTAAAACATAAAAACCTTATGTACAAAATACGAACATTCCTATAAATAAACAGTTGGAGAAAGGCACTTGCAAGAAAAATCTACAGTAAATCTTACAAAAACCACACTGCCTCTGTTACTGTACAATAGATAATCTTCGGGTAAATCCCTATCACAAGAATGTAAAACACTAATTACTTGTTATAACTACGAATATAACCGTTACAGTTGTATTTACACATACATATATGCCTTTTTTTAGCTTCACTTGAGAGCACCATGATTTCCATTCTAAATTTATATTTTGATACAAAGTAAAAGAACAGTTGCCAGAAACCAGTGTTCAGTGTCACTGCAGATTCATAAAATTTTGGCTGACATCAGTGTAGCTTAAAACTCTCAGTCGCTGCTTTGTAAAAAGTACACCTAGTTTGTTATTGCATGTTGTCCTTTTAGAGAGAGCACTGCTATGTTCTCTATGCAATTGTTTAATACTATTGCTGGCAAAAGGTTTCCAATATCAAAAAAATAAAAAGGTTCTTCAAGCCAGTTGAAGTATTTCATCTGAACAGTAACTAAAAAAAGCTGAATATTAATTATAAAAACGTGTAGGAAACATGCCAACTAATCTGGTGTGCAAAAATATTTTTTCCACTACACAGGATTTTAAGGGCTTCACAGAATTACTCAAATTTACATTGAGTACCAAACCCCATAAATAACCAGTTCCTCAAGGAGATGTTAGTATACTCCCGCTTTTATCAAACTTTTTACCCTTCGACAATGCTGCAACCTGTTTCAGCAGTTCTCTGTTTTTGGCCTGCAATACAGATAAAAACCAGATTTTTTAATTACTCAAATGTCTCAGACAGTAGATGCACTAATTTCCCATTGCGTATATGAAACAAATTCTCAATATACAGATGCTGAGAATATTCAAAGAAGAAAATTATCATTTTTCAAAGATTTCTATGTTTTTGATAGGCATATTCCATATTTAACAGAAAATGTAACCATATTTCCTGTGATGCAAGATTTAGTATCTGAGGTATTGCACTGTCTGTTCATTGTGAGATTTATAAGGCAACTAATTTAGACTTCCTTCCTGATAAAGTATGCTTTAACAAGACACATTTAACTGTTAATTGTGTTACACTGAGCTGTTAAATCACATCAACAGCATACTGACAACTGATTAAATATCAGATAACAGAGACAAGAAATAACAGAAAGTGCATGGGAGCTAAACCTCTATCACTTAAAGTTAGAAAGCAATTTTTACAGAGTTCAATGCATATGGAGATTGCCTGTTGACTGCAGAACTGCTGCACAATGCATTCAAAGTTAAATCTGGTAATGACCATTCAAGAACTTGGTACTATCTCACTGCTGTGAGTGAACAGCCTGAATACATAACTCCATCTGAAGTATTTCTGAAGTATTGATAAGCAATTACTCACCTGCAACTGTTCCACAGTTTCCTTGTGGGCTTTCTCCATACTGTTCATCTTTGTCCTCAAGTTCGACTCCTGGTACTGGAAGTCTGCCTTCAGTTCTGTTAACTGAAAGAACAAATTGTATGAAGATTCCTTGGACAGTTACAGCATACACCTGCTAATCAATCTGTGAAATCTTCATGGAAGTCCCAGGCAACACTATTTATTTACCATTGTAGTATTGACAGCTCAGCAAGTAGCTTGAAAAGTAAGTGTGTGTACTTTATATGAAGAAAACAACTGTACTTACACAACCACACCAATTCATTACAATGTGGTATAAAGAAGGTTAATCCTCAACAACAACAAAAAACTAAAATATAAGACTAATGATTTATAATCTTAGCTGTTCTTTCAGCTGAGACATACTTATCACAATCTTCTGTTATGTCTCTTCAGTCACATGGTAAGGTAACAAATGAGAAATCCTCCATATAAAGACAGCAGAAAGGACCCGTTTGTGTCTTTTTATGCTGCTATTTAACCTAAACGGAAATATACATGCCAGAGTTTCACTGTCTTGAACCACAACAGTGAATTTAACTGTGTTATTATAAATGTGTAGTTAAAATGACTTATTTTATGATTTAATCCTGAGAATATGGTGTAGTCTTGCTGCCACTGGGTCTATCCTGAGACAGGCAGAGATCCAGATGACATACACTAAGGTAGGTGCTTCTAAATCATGATATATGCTTCTATCCAAGCAGCTAAATGTTCCTTCTGGAAGCAGGCGCAGCTGGGTGAATTACTAAGTTTGCTGCATATGAGTAAAGAGGTTTCAGGACTCACTTCTTTAAAAAGTTTAGTTCCTCAAGCATCCTAGATTACCTTGGCTATTTTGAACCACTCAGGCCTATTTGGATTTATCAGGAAACAATGTCTCTTTGCTATCAAAAACCTCCCTATAACAAACCACAGCATACATTCCTCAAATGACTACCAAGACTGCTATTACCAAGCTTAGTACGTGTCAAATCACATGTAGGTATTCAAAAGAACTGTCAGTCAAACAGTCCTAAATAAAATGATTATTTAGTTTAACTTTTGTTAATTTCCAAGCATACAATCCAAGCTTTTCTTCTAGTCTCTGAACATATGCAAAGACTTGGTAACATACACTACACACAGGTTACCAATCTTTTGAATTCAAAACACTTCATTTTCAAACACTGTACTTGTAAATTTGGACACCAATTCATTAATTATGGCTACGGTTGCTTTAGTTTAAAATGAAACAAAAACTACGCTAACTCAGAATAGTTACTATTCTTAATCCTTCCATTAATCTGTGTGCCCATCAGCCTGCACAGGTATACAGGATCTTTGCTGTGACTCAGTTTAGAATATGTAAATCAAAAGACACTGTCTGGCATTTTATCCATCACCTGTGGCATGCAGTCTGAGTAATAGTAAACCAGATGTCTAGCTTCTAGATGGTTGAAGTGAGGTGAGATGAATTCCTCTCTGACACAGAGCCAAAATATATTCATGATACAAAAGTCCCAAACTTGTCCTTTAAATGGTAAGATTTGATTAGTTGCTATATAAACAAATTGTACCTGGTTTTTTTGTTTTATCTCACCATTTTGACATTGCTAGGAGTCTACAAAATAGAAAACAAAATCATAAAATTCTTATTAAGCAGGTGCAACTTTTACCTTTTTATCTTTTTCCAAAATAGTCTGATCTCTTTGCTGCAGAAGACGTTTAAGTGACATTACTTCTTCTTTCAGCTGACTTATGAGGACAAAGTTGTCAGTTCCTCCACTGTCTGCTGACTGATTTATAGAGCTACTAAAAATAAAAAACAATAGTTACTTGCAACATCGATAGGAAAAACGCTAACTTTTTTAAAGTTCAAATGGGATAATTAATAATTCCACAAACATCCTTAAAGACTAATGCAAAAAAAAAGGTATGTACCTGACAGACATAGATGCAACTGGCAAATTACCTTACTAATGGCACACATTACATACACCTGCAGAAATATAATTAAGTATTAGCTTTCAGGGGGAAAAGTACCTTTTGACTGAAGCAGTCACTTTTACTTTTATTCTAACTGTTTGGCCAGAGACAGAATAAAGATTCGGTCTCACACATTAAGGTCCAAAAGACTTCTCTAGACAGTAGGTCAGCTTAAAGCAGCAGATTCAACCCTGCACCTAATCAACAAAACACCAATGTCAGGGAATACTGTTTCATTGATAACTTATGCCTTGTGCATAAGCTTTATTTAATTTTGCCCCAAACAGCTTAAAGCAGAAACATAGTGACAGCTTTCTGTTAATAAATCATTTAGTTGACTGACAGCACTCAGACACCACCCAATAATCTGTTTGGCTGAACAATTGTTTCACCTCCCTCATTCTTCAGACCGAAAAAAAAAGAAAAGAAAAGAAGCAACTGGCCACATATCAGTGCTCTATTTGGCTGAAATAGCTCAGCTTCACAAAAATATAACTTTACCTATCTCCATTTGATGGCTTGGATTCCAGTTTGGGTTTTTTCTTTGGAGTTTCATTCTGAATAGCTGCAGAGGATTTATGGCTGAAATCAAACAAAATGTAAACCTAAAGCCTCGTACTATAGAACTCTCTAATATCACCATTTGGTACATGTAAAACAACTAACTCATGCTCCTAGCTGGAATGCTAGAGACTAGACAGAAATGCAAGGAAAAAAAGTCCTTTAATTGAAAACTGCAAGAGAAATTAAAAGGAAATTAATAACAGTATCATACATATTTACCTCTGTTTCCATAGTCCCTGATCTTGTTCTGGACTCAGACTGCTGATTCTGAAAGATGTAAAAAGTATTTGGTAACTGATCCAATGTGCCATTATTTCTAAGTTTAAGGAAATGGCATCTGTACTTGAGAAAAATCCCTCCCTAGCATTTTTCTAAGTAAAGAAAATTTCCAACTATGGCTTTTCAGTTGGACAATCGTATTGTTGTAGTTGTGATCATTCTTTACTATGTCAGGATGCTACAAAAATATTTCTTGGCTAAATTTCTACATTATTGTAAGACACAAGGTGTAGACTTAAAGAGTAACAGCTAAACATTTCTGTTGGTATCTCCTAAGTTTTGTGAACTTTATATTGCCTATCTCGTTCGCAGCAAGCTGCTCTATAGCACCATTCCTGGGATTCCCATATGAACCTTGCCTGAAGTGGTGCTTACGTGGTGGCGTAAGCGCAAATAAATTTTGGATCCCTGAAAATAACTGCTTCTCAGGTTTAAACATTCACTGTCGATAATTTCAAAAACAACTGATAAACACTGCTGATACAGGAATGGCACTGTAGAAAACTGCACTGAATTAATCTGTATTACTACCTCATCCTCTTTATTATCTCATCTTAACAATAATTGAAATGGAGAGAAAGTGTCATATTTATTAGACCAGAAGCAATGGACCCACAGCAGCTGATAGAAAAAATGGTGCCAAACCATGAACACCGTGATCTATATAGAGATATGTTTACTTCTGTAACTCAAGTATATTAGAAGCTCTATTCTGTAGCAAAGAACTAACTTTTTAAATTTAATCCTCACTGTATCTCTGCCATGTGCATTACATTAGATTTAGCTTACTCAATTGGCAGTAGAGATTTGAGAGAACAGGAACAGCAATATAACTCTGCATCCCAAGAATATTTTTCTTCTTCAAATTCCCAAAAAAAAGATCTTATTTTATGCTTGCTTTGTTTTTTTAAGTGAAATGTGTGCATTTATCTTCTCCTCACTCTCAATATCATTCCAGTTTATTTGCTTCCATCTTTAAGTTACACTTAGTCACTTAAGTTTCAGTCAAAATGGAAAGTTACAAGCACTATAAAAATAAAGTTTAAAATGAACGTCTTTGTGTGGCTGGTGTCAGTCATTACCACTGCAGCTGTAGTATTCTCTATTCAACACAAAAATAAAAATAAATTAAGCAGTTATAAAGTTATGCTGCTATAAGCCTATCAATGAAAATAAGGATCATGGCTATTATTATACTGGCATAAAAATTCATCCCTAAGTAACTTTCTCTGTAGCCATTCTGCAAGTTTCTTTTCTAGACTTGCTACCAATTTTAACATCAACTAATTTGATGGTCACCAAGAATTCCTGCTTTTAGCTGACCTCCCTATCCAAACTGTAATACAAGGATTTTGACAGACCACGGAAAAACAACATCCTGCTACTGCTTTTGATGCCATATTTAAAAGAGTATTTCTTATTTCCTTTGATTTGATCTCAGTACTAACAGAACACAGAAGAGGAAGCCAAAGACCAACAGCGTCTTTGATTTCAAAAATGCTTACTTATGATGACTGCTGCTGTGACGATGATGATGGTGGTGATGGTGGTGGTGTTTTGAATGATGCTGGTCTTTCTCAGTAAGAGATGAGGCTGAGGAGTTAGAATGTGAAGATCCTAGGCTCTTCCTCTGTTCTTTTGTCTTCTGTAGCACTCTCTTGTAGGACAGCGTGCAGAGCCAACACAACAATTTTCCATCAACCTTTTGGGAAATAATTCATAGCAGGGTTTTTGCATACTTGCACTAGAAAGATGTACTTCAATATTTGCAAGAAAAGTTTCATTTTATCTGTTATCTTTGGGAAAAATCCAGACACTTCCTTGGTAAGAAAGAGCACTACCATATCTCCAACATATGCATGTTGTCTTTTAGTAAAGTGAATCTTGTTCCATTTCCTTTTGTCATTTAAAGTCACATTAGAAAGCAGTTTTTGCAAATGTTGGACTCGCTCTACACCACAGAAGTGACAATAATATTTTAAAGGGACAAATCATTTGTTTAGACACCATGTAACCTCTCTCAACCCATCGTATTTCATGCAGAATCGAGATGTCCAGCCTATCTGTTACTTGTACCAAGTAAATTCTTCTGTAAAAAGAGCATTATTCTTAGGTTCAGGCAAGAGGCTTTTGAGGTCATTTCATCAGCACTTCTGGAATGAGAAAGTGGCACTCACCAAAGCTATTTAAGAAAAAAGAACACAAAAGGCTGCTAAGATAAGTCCACCTCTCTGGTGCTGTACTTTAAGGCAAGGTAGGCAAAAGAGAAGAGGTAAAGTGACAGATTCAGGTTACAGACATAACATCCAACAGAAGAGAAAATAAAAAAATAAATTAAAAAAAAAAATTAAAAAAAAAAATCAAAACACCGAGAACTATTCAGCTGCTTAACTTCTGTTCCCCAGCTACGATCGTCAGCTTACCCTTGAGCCTATTTTCAAAAGGAGTGATTTAATTTAAAGCAAGTTTGCTCAGAAGCTGACATAACAATTGGAGGTTGCAATATTTAATTTGAATATCATAAAGCATAGTAACTTTAATATTAGTGAACCTAAGATACATTCCCATTTAATCTTTCTTTTATGAAGAAGGAACACTGTCTGTTGTCAGTCTAAGCTAATACAGCTGTGAAACAAAGCCTACCTTCCTTCTTCCCTCCTCTTTCCGATCA
The DNA here is from genome assembly GCA_033558185.1 of Dromococcyx pavoninus. NCBI lineage: Eukaryota > Metazoa > Chordata > Aves > Cuculiformes > Neomorphidae > Dromococcyx > Dromococcyx pavoninus. The sequence goes on from JAUMJL010000068.1 coordinate 1,368,744, forward strand.
AAAGCACACTGCTGTTTGCACTGTTCACATGTTTGAGGTGGACCATATTTCTTCTCTGAGTTGGTGCAACGCTGACATTTTGTGCCAATAAATGCTGCAATAATGTTACAATACTGACAAGGCTTGGGCTGAAAAACAGGTAAGTTGAACCGAAGTTAATATACATACAGTTTCTGTAATGAGCACAGGTATTTAAAATCACACAGTTATGCTTCTGAACTACCAGGAACTGATATGACCCATTTTAAAGAACCTTTTCTCTACCATTTATATCTTCAAAACTAAACTCTTCCCCTAAAATGATGTTCCTTCAATGGTCAAGAACAGTCTGGACTTTGTATGAAAACTCAGTTACCTATTCAATGGAAGAAACACATACAATGTGATTGCTCACCTCTACCCCGACCTCTTAACTTATTTCTTTAAAATAAGATATTTCTCTCTGTTTTACTAAATTACTAAAGAAATTACTTTAAAAACTTTAAAAGAAGAGTTATCAAGCCATTTTTTATACTCTGGAAGTGTCTGAAAACACTGGCTCCCTTGCACTGCTCAAGGATTTAATAACCTTACAGTTCCAAGGTTAGTGTTCTGATCCCTGCAGTTCTGCAGGAAACTTTAAAAACCCAAATCCTTCAGATACCATCAGGTCAGATTATCAGCCTTTATATTCCACAATCAACTAGACGCTGCTGGAAAAAAAATTGCTGACAGTTTTTATAGGCCAGAAGTAGCTTATTTTCTTCAGTGCAGTTTATTCCTTTGATGAACTACTGATAAAAACGTTGTTGGATCTGTCTTGTGCTTCATTTTGCTACATCTTAAGCTTTTGAAAGAATGTTCTTTGTTCAGCTCACATTTACATTCACAAAAATGCCTTGACTACATACCAACAGCTGTTATGTTTCTCAAATAAGCTGGATTTCATTTAACATAGTTTACACCAAATATGTAGGTTATGCACTTTTGTTTCACAACATTATCTTGATACTTTCTACTACGTAGTGTCTTCAGGGCACTCAGTGTGTGTAGTCACATTTTAAAAAAAATTTTCTAACAGAACTGAAGCTGAAATTCTAGATGAAAAAATGTAAAGTAACACGCATACAGCTAATACCCATAATGTCCTTTCCACTCAATGGCTTAACATGATTAACATGCATTTAAAAATTTTAAGACTGACATAATATAAAGGATGTGGCATTATTAGATGTTCATATTTACCATTCATTAAAAACACAGACAGCTAACGGTCTTCTGCCGTTAAGTGTACCTTTATGAGAATACGCAAAGAATTACCGCATAGGGTGAAATAACATTGGTTTTGCTGTGAATAGTGATACTGCAGTAATTCCTAACTATTAAGCTACACATGGATTTCAATCTAAAAAAAAGAAACTGTAAGCCATGAAGAAGGGCTTGTTTAGCCTAGTGAAGAGAAGGCTCCAGGGAGACCTTACAGCAGCTGTCCAGCACTTAAAGGGGGCCTACAGGAAAAATAGAGAAGGACTCTTTATCAGGGAGTGCAGTGATAGGGCAAGGGGTAATGGTTTTAAGAGGAAAGCAGGGAAATTTAGATGAGGTAGTAGGAAAAACTGTTTTACTGTGATGGTGGTGAGGCACCGGAACAGGCCACCCAGATAAGTTGTGGGTGCCCCATCCCTGGAAGTGTTCAAGACCAGGTTGGATGGGGCTTTGAGCAACCTGATCTAGCGGAAGGTGTCCCTTCCCATGGCAGGAGGGGGTTGGAGCTGGATATTTTTAAGGTCTCTTCTGACCCAAACCATTCTATAATTCTATGAAGAAAACCAAGAGCTGCCAATAATTATCAACTTTTTGAAAGGTAATCTTTTTCTCATTTTGCCCAGGAGAAAATAGCAAGCTTAGTTACAAGAGAACCTTTTTAAATTTAAAATGTAACTGAACTCCAGTTTTAACACCAGTTTTCAGCAGGAAGAGCCTACTCACCGTTCCAAACTGTTTCACGTTTTGAGCGCATTTCTTGCATATCGTGTTAGTTTTGCTAAAAACAAAAAGGCATCATGTTGAACTCGGCAACAAACCTGCACCATCCCTCTCTTCCCCATGCACTGGGAAGCACTCAGGCAAACTCTGAGGGACATTGTGCAGCCTGATCTAGTAGTAGGTGTCCCTGCCAATGGCACGAGGGGTGGAACTGGATGATCTTTAAGGTCCCTTCCAACCCAACCCATTCTATAGTTGTATAAAGAGTGTATAGAATGGTTATTTTTTACTGAGAGCGTGATGAAGCACTGGAACAGGTTGCCCACAGAAGCTGTGTATGCCCTGTCCCTGGAGATCTTTAAGACCAAGTTGGATGGGGCATTGAGCAACCTGATCTAGTTGAAAGTGTCCCTGCTCATGGCAGGGGGGTTGTAACTCAATGATCTTTAAGGTCTGTTCCAACCCAAACCATTCTATGACTCTATAAACGGCTTTAAATTGGAAGAAGGAAGACTTAGATTAGACATTAGGAAGAAATTCTTCATGATGAGGGTGGTGGGACACGGCCACAGGTTGCCCAGAGGAGTCATGGATACCCCCTCACTGTAAGTGTTCAATGCCAGGTTGGATGGGGCCTTGAGCAGCCTGGTCTGATGGAAGTTGTCTCTGCCTGTGGCAGGGGGGGGTGGAGTTGGGTGATCTTTAAGGTCCGTTCTTACACAAACCACACTATGATTCTATACAGAGTGTATAAACTGCTTATTTTTTATTGTGAGGGTGATAAGGCACTGGCACAGGTAGCCAGAGAAGTTGTGGATGCCCCATCCCTGGAGGTATTCAAGACCAGCTTGGATGGGGCCTCGAGCAACCTGATCTAGCAGATGTCCTTGCCTATGGAAGGCAGGCGGGAGTTGGAACTCGATGATCTTTAAGGTCCCTTCCAACCCAAACCGTTCTACGATTCTATAAAACCCAGCCAGCGGGAGCGGCGAAGGACAGACAGCTCTCCCCGCCCCGTACCTCTCTTGCTGGAACTCGGAGCGGCAGTATGTGCACTTCACGATGGGGTGGGCGATCCGGCACTCCTGCAGAAGAGGGAAGAGCCGCGTTATTCCCGCTCTCCGCAGCCCCCGAGCCCCCCCGTCCCCCTGGCAGCCGCCCCGCACCTTGCACAGCTGCTGGCCCTGCGAGAGCTCCTCGAAGGGGTAGCGCTGGTTACACTTGGTGCAGGCATAAAGAGCCGGAGCCGTCGCCGCCGCCGCCATCCGCGCCGCGGCTGGCGGGGCGGGCACGGGCGGCACCGAGGGAGGGGAAGAGGGAGGCGCCGGGGCCACCGCCACCACCACCACCACCACCGCCGCCGCCGCGGGGCCGCCCCCCGCCTGCCCCCTCCCGCCACCGGACTAGGCCCCGCACAGAGCCCGCGCCACCGCCTCGCCGCCTCCCCCTTGTCTCGGTGTCGGCATCGGCGTCACCCTCCGCCCTTCCCTTCCCTCCGCCCCGGGCTCGGGCCGCGCCAGCAGCCAATCAGCGTCTCGCGCCAAAGCTGCCTTCAAAAGTGGTGGCCCAATCGCCGCCCGCGGCGCCCCCGGCGGCTCCGCCCCGCGCCGGGCGCTGATTGGGCAGCCCTGCGGACGCGTCGCCGATTGCATCGCTCCGCGCGGCTGCCGCTTTTCGATTGGTTGAAGTGCGGAGGTGGGGTAAACGAGGGGAGGGAGGTGTTCGCTTTGACAAAGACCGTCCTCTTCCGCCGTACGCTCCCCGCGCGTGCGCGGCAGGCACGCTGCGCTGCGCGCGAACCTCACGGCCGTTCTCTCCTCCCCGTTCTGCGGATTCTCTCCTTCCATTGGCTGAGATGACCCTCTTCTCATTTTTTATTGGATGGATGACATGTCACTCAAATCTGAGCACTTGCACGCTTTCGGGGCGGGGCTTAATCCTGCGCTCCTCTCTTCCCATTGGCCAGCCTGGATGTCAGTCAAGTGAGAAGGCGCCGGCGCGCACCGCGTTTAAGAGACCGGCAGCAGCACAGGTTGACCTGGCGGACATGGCGGCGGCGGGCGGGCAGCGGAGCACGGTGAGGGTGGGCTCCGCCGCTACCTCGGAGGGGGTTGGGGGCTCGGGGGTGAGCGTTGGGCGGAAAGGGGTCCTAGGGCTTTTGCTAGCACTCTCCCCCCGCAGGCAGCATTGGTGAGGGGAAAGTGCGGCAAACCAGGGGCTGGGGCTGAGGCAACGTGGGAGCTGGAAGCGTCGGAAGGGGCCTTAACGGTCACTCAGTTCCATGGGCAGGGGCACCTTCCACTAGACCAGGCTGCTCAAGGCCCCATCTGACCTGGCCTTGAACACCTATAGGGAGTGGGCATCCGTAACTTACCTGGCCGGTTCCATCCACCGTCATCGTGAAGAATTTCTTCTTAATGTCTAATCTAAGTCTCACATATCAACCTGTTGGAGCAGGTCCAGAGGAGGCCAAAAAAAAATGATCGAATGCCTGGAAAATCTCCCCATATGAAGAAAGGCTGAGAGAGTTAGGGTTGTTCAGCTTTGAGAAGAGAAGACTCTTACACCTTATTGCAGCCTTTCAGTGGTTAAAGGGGGCTCATAAGAAAGACGTGGGAAAACATTTTAGCAGGACCTGTAGCAGTAGGACAAGGGGTAATGGTTTTAAATTAAAAGAGAAGTTTAGACTAGATACTAGGAAGAAACTCTTTGGTGAAACACTGGAACAGGTTGTCCAGGTTGCCTCATCCCTGGAAACATTCAAGGTCAGGTTGGATGATTCTCTGAGCAACTTGATCAAGTTGAAGACGTCCCTGCTTACTGCAGGGGGGATTTTGGCTAGATGTTGTGTGAAAGGTCCCTTCCAACCCAACCCATTCAATGGTAATTAGTAAAAGCAGCAGAAAACGAGACGGGTGCTCCCCTGTTTAAACCAGACCTCTTGTCCCTATGCTGGAGTCCAGAGAGCCTATTTTCAAGCAAATAAGATGCTGTAATTTTCAGAAATATTTTTGGGTCCTGGCTCTGCAAATGCCTTCTGTAAAGCCAGAAGGGCTCAGAAAAACACTAGACTGTGCAGTAACGGGTCAGTTACCATATTGCAGTGAGTGGCTGCGTTCCACTAGGGAGCCCTGGACAGATTTTTCCAGCTGTGAAATAGAAATGTTACCTTCAGCCTCAGATTAACTTGAGGATAACCAGTGTCCTTATGGTGCAGGTGAGCAGCTGGCTGACTTGGTGGTAGCGTGTAGGTGGTTGCAAGCAAGGGACCAGGATTTCCTCATTCATGTTCCTCTTGAGGTGCTGAGTGTAATGAAAGAACAGGACCCATGTCTCTCCTGTGACAGGTGACATGAAGACATAGTCTTGGTTGGCATCAGCACAGGAGGGTGGATGGAGGCTGCCTGCCTCTGCCAGCTCTTCGCCTGGAACTGAAGTTTCTAGTTGTGTTTCTCATTTGACAGTTTGGCTTTGTTTGTGGCTTTCCAAAGTGAAGTCTTGTTTTGCTTGTTTTTTTTTTTTTCTGAGTAGCTGTGTCTTACACATGCTTTGAAGGAGCACAGATGGTGAAAAGGGTGCAGTGTGGTGGTAGTAATCTCAGTAGCTGCTTGGTGAGCACTCAGTTTGGTGTTCTCTTGCATGTCTCCTCCTACAGTATGGTCCCGTATTTACATCTGCACCAGCAAGATTGACAGGGTGATTTGAGGGCTTCTTTATCCTACCTGACTGGTATTTTTTTTGAGTGTAAAGAGACAGGTGTTAAATAGCTGAATGTAGGCAGTTTAAATAATTTAGTTAGTAAAACAAAACTTGTAGGAAAAAACATTGCCCGCTGAAGACTTTTTGTATGTGTTGGAAAAAGGAAATTTTACACACTCTGAACATTGAAAGTAGTTGCTTTTGATACTTCTTGCATGGTGCAGCAGAAACTTAACAAAAAAATACTGTATTGTGCCAATGTTTTTTTCCCTATTTGATATAATGTCTTGACTAAGTTACCTTTTTAACATCTACATTTAACTAGAGCTATTATTTAAATTTGGGATACTCCTGACTCAGCCTGTATCAGGGAAGCACAGACAAGTGCTTTGGGGGGCCCCTGGGTGATACTAGCTGGGACAAGCTGCTAATTGAGATTTTTCCCTCCACAATGCGTGTTTTGAAAGTTCTAGTAACTGGGCACTTGGATATTTTATCCTCAGTGAACTCAATACCTGGTTATTCTGTGTGAGGACTGCTGCATATCGCTTTTAGCCTTACCAGGCATTATTTTTTTTTCCTGTTCTGAACACCCATATAAGACCCTACACTAGAATCCATTCTAATTGAGTCTCTTTTCCCAGTGCTGAAGTGCTTGTACCATAGATGCTGCCTTGGTGCCTTTATGCTACAATTATTGATGGAGAGACTTTCTGCATTCTTCTGCATCTTTTGTTCTGCAGTTTGTTTACAAATCATTATTTTTACTGTCCATGGATTTAGTTAAAATCTGGCAATGGGAAAAACACAGATATTTTATTCCTTTTTCTTACCCAACATTGAATATACCACCAGAATTAATAGCCTTCTGGATAGTTTTTCTTGGTGCACCTTATTTCTTTACTGCAACAGAAGTAACAATGTTACATAGTGAATCCTTTTTATGGTCTATACAAGGTGCTTAGTCAAAAGTGTCCCTCTGCCCCAAGTTGCTGATTGTTATTTGAAAACTTTCCAGGCTATGCCTTTTCTTTTTTCCCTATTGTATTTATTCTTATATTTATTCTTTAGGAGCTTTAGGACGTCATTGTATGCCACTGGTGTGTTAAGCCATGGCTGCTCTGTGTTTCTGATGTTCCCTTTTCCATGCTTGAGGAGGCAGGTGATACACAATGGTAACAGCAGAGAATTTTGGCAGGTAGTGTCCTCAGACCTGTGAAGGTTTAAATGTGCTCAGGTCACTACCATTAGGTAATACTGGTGCTAATGGTTCCTTGTGGGACCATTAAGCTTCTTCCTTTAAGATTATGAGGTTTTAGTGTGGCTTAAGGAAGGAAAGACTATAGACAGTACCCAGAAAGAGAGATTTAGTTAGCAAATGTAGCCTATCTGAGATTCAGAATGAATGTATAGAGTTCCCTGATTTACATATCTATTTTTTGTATGTCAGGTTTTTCTTGAGCATCTCAACGTGATGTTCCACGTGAGAATTTCCAAGAGCAGAAACAAACTCAAATAATTTTCAATGACTTGAAAGTGAAGAACAAAGAATTGGTGTGGTATTTGAGTCTGAGACTGGTGATGTGAAGTTGCTTTATGCTGTTTCATAAACTTTCTTGTTTTCACTCAGATGTATTTAGAAGTCACTGTTTATGAAACAAGTATAAACCAATCTTTTTCTTCTATGCATGAGGAAGATATACTTAGTAGCAAGTGATTACTTAGACCGAAGCAAAGAACGATAGCCTACACTCTAGACAATATTTCAGTACAATCTTTCAATGTTTATTTTAAGCAGATATCTGTACTAACTATTAAACTATTCAAATCAGTGCCTGTACCATCCATCCAGGGGAAATTTACAAGATATGCAACTGATCAAAATCCCGTATTTGTTTTGCTTTGTCTAACTTGATGCTTGAGTGTTTGAGGATGGAGCTTTTCCTTTCTCTTGGTATGCTGTTGACTAGGAAGATGTTACTGACACTAGTATAAACAAACAAAAATACTCCTCTAGTTTGAGGTTTTATGTAGTTATTTTTAATTCACAGGCAAGATTTTACAGGTGAAACATAAAGGCATCTAGAAAAATTGTGATGCCGGTAGCCCCTACTTTGATTTTCGATCTTAATTCCCCTTTTCTTTTGACAGTTTCAGGGTGTACTTTTGGTTTGAATGAATAGTGGATGGATTGATATTTGAATCAATAGTCATTTGGGTTGCTGAGGCTTATGTTATCGTTACTGTTATGTTGCTGTTGTTTTTCTGTTGCCTGCTGCGTAAAATACAATGTTTTGCTTGCTTTGTTTTTACTTCACTATTTGGTTTTATTTCGTAGTTCTATCTTCAGCAGTTCAGTGTCTTCTAACGCTGGTGTTTTTGCAGGAGTGAGGTTTATGTTTCGATGTTAGCACCTAACAAGCTTTCATTTGGCCTTAAAATTAACAGTTCCATGAAGTTAGACTGGTATGGCTGCTGAGGATTAAACAGTGTCTATGTGCATGCATACAAAAATCTGTTCAGAATATTTTTGTTAATATAATCTTAGTTGGCTTTCTGTGGCAGCAGAAGTTCTTGTGGAAATGCAGTTATTCCAGGGAAGGCGCTTATATTCAGCAAGAAAATGTTATAAACACAAACTGTACAGCCTTCATAAAACTGTGCGTCGAAACACTGTTATGTTCAGGGTACTTAGCGTCCTAATTTGCTTGTCCACGATGAATCACTTCATAAGAGGAAATTACCTATGTGTAGGCTTTAAATAACTTACAAATTTTCTTAATTTTTTTCCCTGTGTTATTCCTCCCTATAATGCATTTTGAGCTGTTGTCTAATTTGCGATGAGATATAATGACTTTCTGTATTTTAATTTAGGTCACAATATTTCCATGATAATTGCTAGTTGCAAAAGCCTAAAAGAACCCTGCCAAAATGGGCAATTGCTCAGTTGTCAAATTAGTGAAGTAAATGCTCTGTGGAAAGCTGTAGGAGCATTGCATCTGCCTGTAGTCCACTTCTCTCTTGGGTTACCTTCAAATTTGGTTACTGAAATGTTTAGTGGTGGGTACAGTTGAGAGAAATTACTCCCTCACATTAAAAACAAGCATTCATATTTTATTTAATATACGCCAGTCAGAACGCTTCAGTCAGGTAGCCAGTTTTTGAGTCAGATCCATAAACACAGTATGCAGCTGCTGTGGCCCTTTGGCCTAGAAGAGTCATGTTAGAAAGCACGTGGTTTAATCGTGTCCTGACTACACAGCATGTTCACAGTTAGGTGATCCCCATCTGCTCACTGCAACATCCAAATGACAGCCAGCGTTTGAAGAGCTGATATAGACTGCTAGGAAACCCATGTTCTGGTGTTGATCTGCTGCTGCTTTTCTTGTGCTGATACCGCTAAGCCAGTGTAGCATAAACTCATGTAGTTGTGTCTGCTAGTAAGGTTCAAGTTTGTTCATGGAAGGACTGGGAAGATGAATTGAAGCCAATGGAATAGGGACATTTGGACTATGCACCTGGGCAGGTGAGATGAGGAGAGAGCGTGTCCTCTGCTCCATCTGCAGTCAGTGAGCTGTTACGTTAGATGGGTGGATGTAGAGTTGTGGTTGTGGGTGTGCTTTATCGGTTTTGGCCACCTTAGTACAGTGTCTCGTGTGCAGTAAACCATAGCCAGTAGTTAAGGCAGCAACTGTTTTCCAGCTGAGTGGAGTATTACTTTCTCACAATAAGCAAAAGAACAATACAAGTAAGTAGAAAACAACAGCAAAATTAAAAACATTATTGTGGAAAAGACATTTTCTTTCCGATTTTTAGTGGAGGGGAGCTGGATGTAAAAATGTCACAGTCTAAGGCTGTAAGGAAGGAAATACATCTTTTATGGTATTAGCTTCCTGCAGCAAAACTTGTCCACGCCATCTAATAGGATTCTACTTCTTTGTTGTTGTTGTTGTGACAGAGAAATAAGTGTGCTGAATAACGGCTTTGTTTTATTTTCAGGGTGATCTGTACAAAACTCATAGCTCTACATCAGCCACAGATGGACTCTCTACAACTTCATTTATAGAATATCCAAAGCACAAGCCATTTATTAATTCAGATTTGCTGCGCTCTCCATGGAAACCAGTAATTCCATATCCTGAAAGCAACAACAGAGGTAATAGTTCAACAGACTTGTTTTCTGAGCTGTTTCCAAATCACATGGTGCAATACTGGATATCCACCTCTTCAAAGGTTGCAGTCTTTTTATTCTTTTATCACTTTCCAGTGATGTGCGGGTCACTTGTTTTGTAGGTCGTTTGCACTTCTCTTTCTGAAGAAGGTCATACTACAGCTGAAGACAGATGCTCTTCTTCAACAGAAGAGAGCTGTAAAATTGGCTGAATGCTTGGTGAAATTGTCCTAAGCTGTTTTTTTTTTCTCTTCTGCAGTTCTCCTCTACCTCAAACTTTCCTCTTCTGAGTTCATATCTGAGTTTGAAATAAGGAGACTTAAGTCCCCAAAATGGTTTGGAGCACAGAGGGAGGTTTGGTGCAGTTGCAAGGGGAAGGCTTGTCATGGAGGACGAAGGGTGTGGCAAGAATATTTATTCTGTCAGTGAAGACTTGGAGCATACAGAAAGAGTATTACACAGCGTAATGCTGATCAGAGAGATTGCAGCACTGAAAAGGGAGGAGATTTTACTCCCATTTGTTCTTGGTTGTTTCTAGGCTATTCCTTCTCCCTCCTTTTTCACGCTGGTCCTTGTGTTCATCTCCTGATAAACGGATTTGTGTTGCCTGACCTGACATGAACAAAAGCATTCTTGGTTGGTTTTCCGTTGTTAGTGAATTGGCTTGTTATGCAGTGAGGTGTACTCCAAAGCTGCTGTGGGGTGAGTACAGAAGGCAGCAAGGGGAGCTGGGAGGCTGGAACGGAACTCATCCTTTAATGCTGTTTGGCTAAGGGTCATTGCAGAAGTACTCACTTTAAGACTTGAATTGCATGGAGGCTTAGGGTATGAAAAACTTATGTTTTCCTTACAGGGAGAAAAGTGAGAAAGGTTTAGGATGAATACTAGTATTACCCAAACTAAGTAAAAAAATCAGTGTGATAGGCTCAGGTCCTGTTCCAATAACATAATACAGGTCTGAATTACTGGAGGCTTCTGTGTTAATGGCCTAGTAGGTGAAATCTCATTTCTTGAAATGGTGTTTAAAATGCCGTATATACTCTCATATGCTCAATGTCATCAGTTTTGAGTGCTATTGACACAAAACTAAAGGAATCTTGTGACAGATAAAAAAATTGGATGTGTAGGAAAACTTCCTTAGGAATTACTATAACAGGTGCATTTTTGTTGGCTGTGTTGAATGTTGCATCAGTGACAAACTTGTGACTTCCAACTTTTCACTTGGCAATTTTTCTCAAGCAGCGACTCACAGAGTTGCTTAGGTTGGAAAAGACGTTTAAGATCATTGAGTCCCACTGTAAGCCTAACACTGCCAAGTCCACCACTACACTGTGTCCCTAAGTACCACAGCTACAGGTCTTTCAAATACCTGCAGGGCTGGTGACTTAACCATTTTCCTGGGCAGCTTGTTCCAGTGCTTGACAATACTTTTGGTGAAGGAATATTTCCTAGTACCCAGTCTAAACCTCTGCTGGTACAACTTGAGGCCATTTCCTCTGCCAACTCTGAAATAAGTACAGTTGAAGGGAGATAATCTAATAAATTATATCCCTTTTTTTAAAAGCTGTGAAATGCCTTTAGTTTCAAACAATGATTAAGTATGAATACATACTGAAAATTAAATCCAGTAGATGATCTTACTCTTTTTGCATAAAAAAATGCACACAAAATGTGCTTGAGTGTGTACTAAAGTGAGATTAAGGGTATGGAAATTAACTTTAGATGGGAAAGTAGATTTGGTTGTTCTTGGGGGTCCTCACTGTTCCTCCCACCCGCTAATTAAAAAAATCATGCTTAAAGATCCTGAAATTTGGTATAGTAAATTCTTTTTTTTATTTGAATTTCTATGTTTATTGTGTATGTGTGTGTCTCAGCATACATAGCTGGTTTTAATACTATGATAAGGATGATTGAATGATATTTGTTATTGTGTTAGGTTTTACTTTTATCTATTAGTTTCTTGAATTGATTCATTACTGTATTTTGTAATCATTGTTGCAAATATACTGAGATTTCAGTTTAGGTCTAAGGATATCAGTAACAAAGTTGTTTATAATTTCAGCTATGCCTGTTTGAACTGAATCCTGATAACAGTGACAAATAAAGAGAGGAGGGTACAGTTGGTGACTCAGATCCTGCAAACAGGGCCAAGCTATCTATAATTTCTCCCTGAGTCTGCTATCACCCACTTGTTATTTACTTAACAGTTACCTTAAAGCAGGCAGTTAATTTTGATGTGATACTCAAATGTGCTATTCTGCATTTGAAGATTTGTTGAGTTTTTACTCTGGAAAACTCACTCGGATAATTATTTTTCCTTTTTTTTGTTATGTGCTCAAACAAATGCGGTCCCAACTTTTCTGTGCTCATGCATTGAGTAATAAAGGTGGTGCATTCTTTCTATACAGTAGGTTTAAGCATAAAGGAGTGGGTTAATGGGACCTTGCAGATTAGTCTGCTATATGAGCTGTCTTTGCAGGTGTTCTTGTGTTTCACTTTAACAAGACTGTACAGGGCAAAGGGCTTATTTTGGTTCCCTCTGCAGAATTAAACAATAGAGCTAAGAGACATATTGCATCAGAATATCAGCAGATGGTCTAATTGCAAGGTGAATTGAGTTCTATTACAACTACTTCTCTCCTTTGTGGTGATGAATGCATAAAGGTTTTGTTGAGTAATTGTTAAAGCAGGGAAGGGCACAGAAGGAGGGAAAGTTGTTCAGCACAAAGGAGATGAGTGTCTCAGGAGGAGTGGAACAAAAATGCAAAAAGAAAAGAATCAAGAGAGCTGCGGCTTACGGAAATAAACTTTTCTATAGCCCTTCTGATAGCTGACCTTTATTCTGCTTTGTGACCATTCATAGCAACCATGTGGTTTTTTTATTGTGCAAACATGCACTTGTAGAGGAAGAATAATGCAGAGAACTGTCACTGTTTTGACTAACTAGTTGTGACCTTTCATTTCCTTTTGATAATGAATCAGAAGATGCGCTGTTTGCACTTAAACTGCAGAATATTTCCATGCCCTTGTTCTGGGAAACGGATGTATCTTTCCCAAATGTTTCAGATGAAGGTGTGCACCAAGGGCATCCATTCATTTGAGACCGATTTTAGAATCAGTTCCCTTTAAACAAGGGAAGCAGATTCTACTGCCTGGAAGGAGTCTTGGAGGCTGGTAAGGAATACTCTGACTTTATTACATAACGTGTTTTTATGAAAACATTTCAAGTGCAAAGTTACATTGAAGTGGTGATTTAATGGTATCTAACAACAACTACTTGTTCAATTCCAGCAATACTTTCTGCTCTGAAGAATCTACAGGAGAAAATTCATCGACTGGAGTTGGAACGACTTCAGGCGGAAGAGAATGTGAAACACCTCAGCAGGGAAACAGCAGACTACAAAAAAATATTAAGTGAGCAAATGCAGCACAAAGAGCATGACAAGACTGAAGTGTCAAAGAAAAATCAAGGTTGTCTGCAAACTTTATGTAGATACTATAGAACGCTGATGTGGATGAAACTTGTGATTTTTATCAATGCATAAAACTTGAATTTACTTTGTTCAGCATCTTTTACTTTACAGTGACACAGGGAGTTGGGAAGAAATAATTTTAAAAGCATCCTTTGTTTTAGAGATTTGCATGTGTACAGAAGTTCATTAGGCTTAATCTCTGGGTTTCTTTCCATGCTCCTTTTCTTCTTTGTTTTGGAGCTGTCCTGAAAACAGGAGAAAAAAAAAACAAACCAGGAACAAGCAGTACCTGATGTCATTTTTCTGTTTTCTATCATCTTCAGAACTGGCTTCTCAACTGGCAGCTGCTGAGGCTCGGTGCAGCCTTTTAGAGAAACAGCTGGACTACATGAGAAAAATGATCCAGCATGCAGAAAATGAGAAGTTGCATCTCTTAGAGAAACAGGTGTGCTCAAGATTACCTCAGGGCTAAATTATAAAAATCACGAACTAGATTATGATTTTTCATAGTTATTGTAATTTTAATATCTTTAAGTGTGGATGTGTGTTTCGTCTGGCCTTTAAATACTTAGGTGAGGATAATTTCCTTACTTAAATTTTCCAGTCTTATCAGGACCCTGCTATTTTCTGTTTTTGTGCACCTGTCTCTAAGGCAATATCAGGCTCTGATATTAGTAAGAATTGTTTGTCTCTACATGATTGACTTGCTATAGTCATCCTTATCCCTCAGTGTTGTTCCCCTGTGCCACTGGAAAAAACCCTCCCTTTTGTGTTCACACTCTTCCAGTCTTTGGGGATGTTTTTTACTACTGCTGCTTTTGCTAAACTGGGCTGAAATACTAATTCCGAAGAAGTAACTGTAATTTTTTTTTCCCACTGTGAGTGACTGAGATTTACCCTTTATCTAAAATGAGATTGAAGTTTGTTTTACAGGACTGTGAATCACCTAGAGTTCTCTATTCATTGGTCTCTGTGGCTGGACCTATTCCAGTCTATTAAATATTTACTGAAAAATTAAAAAAGGCTAATAACTGAGTGATGAGTTGGGGTTTGCTGAGTTTGGAGGGAGGAAAGACTCTGCAGTATTCTGTTGTCTGAATCTGATTGAGTGTGAGGTTCCTACCATCGATGGACCAGTGGCACTGATGCTCCCTAATCATAGCACCATCTAATATTGCACAAAATAGAAGTTACTTTGGACTGTTCTTGAGCCTGGTTCGTGCTGCAGACACAAGGCTTTCTAGAGATTGTTTTGGTTTATTGTGCTTATAATTGTTTTGCTTTTCGCTTCTCCCATCAAGGGTTCGTTGGAGAAGGATCGGCTTCTTGATCAATCACACGTTCAGTCTAAATTGGAAAAGCTGGATATGCTGGAGAAAGAGTACAGCAGACTTACTACAATGCAGTCCGTAGCAGAGGTCTGTTGTTTGTGCTGGATGCTGTATCTAACTTTTTTATTGTAACAGTGCTTTATAGCTATATGTCAATAATAGAGCTGAGGAAAACTTTATGCTGTAGCAAAAGGCAGCAACTGAACATCTTTTTAAAGCTGAAGTGTTGTAAAAACTTGCAGTTCTTGCTGGAAATCTACATGGCCAGGTTGTGTTTTGGTCTCTACACTTTGTTTAGCATTAATGGTATCTGTTTGTGTTCCTTTCTTGTGATTAGTTGGTGCATAGACACTTAGGATTGCAGGCGTTTCTAAGCTCCCAACTTCTGAGTTGCCCTGTGTGCTACTGAATGCTAGCAGTTATATTCTGACACAGGCTTGACTTGTGTGAAGATGATGCCTGTTTTATTTCTTTTAGCCACTTGCTCTCCTCCTTGAGAAATACAATTATTAATAATTATTTTGTGTGCAGAATTCTGAGGCCTTGCATCGCTAGGCCTCTAGCGCTGGCTGTCAGTGAGTTTGAACCAATCTGCCTCTTCAGGATTTCTTTTGATTCTGTAGCATTTAGAAGTTCAACATGACTGACTGGGTGTATTATCTGTGTACCATCTGTGGTGGTGGCTTCTGAAGTCCAGTCCACATCCTAATTCTTTCTGCTGCTTTAGAGAGACCATGAGATTTCCAAGCCTGAGAACTACAGAGGGCTTAGCAAGGTAGAGTCTTCCACATGCAAATTTCCTCCATCCAAAAGGAGCAGAAAGCACATGATTGGTTCGTGGTATTGAGGACAGCTCTGGACTCTATCAAAATTGTAGGCTTGCCACCCTGCACACCAGCCCTTGCCCATGCTGAGGCAGATGGTGTTTTTCCAGGAGTACACAAGTCAGATGTTTGATAGTAAATCTTTAGCTAGTTGGTCTGCTGCAGGACCTTTGGTCACTATAGCTATTCTTGGGAGTCCCTGATGCAGGACAGCTGTAGCAAGTGTTCAAGATCTTGACACCCCATTTTGGTTAGCTGCATTTATGGCCCGCGTTGTTGATCTGGGCCACTCTTGGAGAGATCAGTGCCTCCTAGGCCTTGTGCATTGAAAGTAGCAATAGGTTCCTCTAGGGCTGGGGCTGAAATAACTGCATCAGCTACAGGTGTTTTTTGAAGGGCTTTTCCCACCTTTTTGAGTGGTGGCAGCTGGAGTTCGGTGAGGCTGAGTAGTTTGTCTTTTTGTGTGGCTAGTGAACATAATTTCAACATAACACTTGTTTGTTTTCTTTCTCCCTGGGTCAAACTAGATGGCTTTGGTTCTTTGATATCTTTAAGGAATTAGTAGCTGTCACAATTAAATCTGTTTTAGTAGGACTGGGTGTTAGAATTATAGAGTGCTTTTTGTTGGAAAGGACCTTTACATGTCACCTAATCCAACTCTCCCCTGCAGAAGCAGGGACATCTTCAACTAGATCACGTTGCTCAGAGCCCCACCCACCCTGACCTTGAATGTTTTCAGGGATGGGGTCTCCACTACCTGCCTAGGCAGCCTGTTCCAGTGTTTCACCACCCTCATTGTAAAAAGTTTCTTCCTTACATCCACTCTAAATCTGCCTCCATTAGTTTAAAACCATTGCTCCTTGTCTTGTCAGAATAGCTGCTGCTAAAAAGTCTGGCCCCATTTTTCCTGAAGGCCCCCTTTAGGTACAGGAAGGATGATACAAAGGTCTCCCTGGAGCCTTCTCTTCTCTAGGTTCAAAAACTCCAACTCTCTCAGCCTATCCTCATATGGGAAGTGCTCCAGCCCTCTGATCATCTTTGTAGCCGTCTTCTGAACCTGCTCCAACAGCTCCACTTCTTATGCTGGTAAATTCACACATTTTTTGATCAATTTGAGGAACTGAGAAAAATCTGGATATAGTTCCGACTAAAGGTCATTTTCCTTGTGATCATTTTGCTGTCATGAGATGTTTTCCGATCAACAGCTTCATCTTTCTCTGTGCTTGCAGGCTGTGCCTCTGTATGAGTATCTGTGTGCGAAGCATTACCTTGAAAGGGTGGCTGCACACTTTGCTCAAAACAGTTGCATCTGTTGCCTTTTTGATCTCTGCTTTGGTTATGGCAAGACCACAGGAACATTTGCAAGTTCAATTTGAAGCAAGAAATAGATAAGGAAGACAATTTCTATACATGGTGTTCTGAAATGAGTGGAGAGTGGTGAGAAGACTGCTCGTGAGAGAGCAATGATATAACTGTCTCTGATTTGGGACATTGCTGCAGCACAAATTCTTTGGGGGTCTTGCTGAGAGCATTTCGTATCTGCAGAGCTGCTACCTGGCACTACCAGTATTACCTTCAAGCAATTTGCCAACGTTAATATTGGCTGTGAAGAGGAAATGCTGAGACTCAACGGAAGGACTCCTAGCTGGAGTACTTGACTCAAAATCATTTCCTGGTGTATGTTGATTGCAACTAGAGTCCTGTAGTGCAGTCTCTGGATCAGTGACTGTGTGTGAACATGTTTATGTCTGAGGATGGAGTAAGAGGATCGGGGGTTATTCCCTCGGAGTGCAGTTTGGGTTTTGGTATTGCGTGTGGCCAGATGGATAGAATTTGAATGTATGTGTAGATGACATGTTTTAAAGAACTGTAGTTGGTAGTAATTGATCTTTTCTTAATGATAATAATGAGACTTAATAAAATCCCACCATTCTGTGAACAACAGAATTAATGAATCCTTGCTTTAGGTTGCAACTGTAAGCTACCTGCACCTCTAGGTTTTTTCTCTATCCTCTTAATTGCTAGGTGGTAGGAAGCAACACCTGCCCTGTTCCAGCTGGATGTATGTTGGCTGCTCAGCTGTCAAACTAGCCTAAGTGAAGGGCAGGGTGGCTGAGGAACATGTGTTTCCTGTTAGCTGGCCCCCTGGGTTCTCCCTCTTAGTGATGGACCAGTAATCCAGTAATATTTTTTTCTATAGGTAAGAAAAAATATTTTAGAAATAAAACTTGGATAGGTAACTTCTAACAGGGTCTATCACTGATAGCACAGTAAGATATGCTTTTGCTCTGCATTTTGAGCTGCACACAGCAGCTAAACAGCTGACTAATGGAATACTCATTCATTTCAGTATAAAAGCACTGGCCCAGCTTCATGTCAGTCTTCATTTCAAACGTATTTGCTTCAGTATTTTCATATTAGAAATCCCATCATACTTAACAGGTTAAACAAAGATCTTTGTGAAACTGGCCACATGGAAATCAAGAATTGTTCTGCGTGCTGTAAATGGCAGAAGATGTTTTTTTAAGTTACCTAGAATATATCTCATTTGAATGCAAAAAAGGTAATGGAAAAGGTTCTTTTATCCAACAGAAAAACCTGGTTCCTTTCTACAGTGCCTTTGTTCTCAGTGTTTATCCAGGGTTTTGCCTTTAATACTTTCGTCTAATAGCTGTTTACATTAGTCTTGTGTTTAATGCTTAAGTAAAGCAGAACTGAAATATTTACTATAAACAAACAGAAGTGTAAAACTAATAACCGTTCTTTGAATGCTGTGCTTTTCTCCTTTTAAGTTAGAGTAGTGGGTCTGTGAATAATCAGCCTTTGAGGGAAAGGGAAGTTTTGTGTCCTGGAGCTCTGGATTGGTTTTTTCACTCTACTATATAGAATCAAAGTTATTTGATAACTTTCACATTGGGAGTTTGTGTATCCTGCTTAAACAACTTTTTCATCTTGTCAGAAGGTTTACAAAGAAACGTGTCTTTCTCCTTAACTCTTTGAAAAGGGCTTTCAAACGAGTTCTTGTGTGATTTTCATTATAAAAAGAAGGAAATCACTTGTTTTGCTTAAAGATATTTCAGAGGCATGATATGAACTTTCCTCCCTTTTCTTTATTAAGAAGTTAGCTAGATGTTCAAAAATTCCTTTCTCCTGGGACTTTGTTACGGATATTTGCAAAAATACCTTTACTGGTCTAAATAAAGCAAATCTTCTCTCAGTTTACAATGATGCATGGTATACCTTTGTTAGTTCTTTTATAGTACAAAATATTTCAGGACCCTATACACAAAACCTACTTTCTAGGGGTTTTTTGCAACCTAAGAGAAAGACAGCCTTGGACGCTGTTCTTCTTGTAGGCTGCAGTTTGAATTCAGATACGAATTGCAGAAGTAAAAACAGAAAAATCAATTAAGTTTTAAGCACAAGCACTTGAGTGCTGTATTTATGCCTATGCAGACAAAAGGTCTGCAATTGTTCTAATGTTGAAGTCCTCACTTATCTTTAAGTTGTAAGTTGAACTGAAGTGCTTTTGCTCACGCACTTCGTATTGTAGGCTTCAGAAGAAAAAGTGTTGTTTCATTAGTAACGCTACTCTTTTTATTCAACTTTGACTAGAAAAAAATGAAAGAGCTGGAAGAGAAGCTTCAGCAGGAAGAACATGCAAGGAAGCTTGTTCAGGAAAAAGCAGCTGAGGTAACTAACAGGAAATTTCTTTTGTACTGGTATGCACTGAAATTAACTCTTCCTTTCCATCAACTTTTCAGCTAAACTTGCTGAAAGTGCCTCCCATATACAGAGTAATGAAAACCTTGGTTTAGTCTTTATTTTGTTTTTTTTTTTTTCTCCTGTCTGAGCTGCCAGGTGTTCTGAAGTTCTCTGAGCTTTTTGGAAACCTTTTTTTCTAGCAGCACCTGTGCACTGAAGCTGGATTTCTTCAATAAAAGAAGCTAGTTAGAAAAGAGGAGTAGAAGTTCACACTCATACATCCTAAGCTGAGTATATATGAGAATTTGTTTTAAATAGAGCAAGGCCATCAAGTGTGTTCCCTTGTTGTAATTGTAACAAGAAATATTGTAGAAGGAGACAGAAAAAGAGACTATGTACATTATAAGCTCATAGGGATGGTGGTCTTCTCATAACCTTGAAGTGTGTTGTTCATTGTATGCTGAAGAAGTATGTAGGTCACTTTCAGGCTTTAGCATTAACCTTTACCATGACTTTGGAGGGGAAGGATGTCTGAAATTTAATCATGAATAGTTATTCTGTGAATGCTTCTAGTTGAGATTAGTTTGGAGATGATTTCTAAAGCCATGCCATAGTTTCCTCTTGGAAGGAACAACAAAGTGTATAGAGCTCACTGCTGACTATGAGAATCCAAACCTTGACTCTTCCAGTAGATGGTTCGGCTTGTTATTTTTTTTAACTAAATGCCACAGGATGAGTTGAGCAAGGTTGGGTGGCTTGACTTTTGTAACATTTTGTTCAGTGTAAAGCACTGCTGTTGTTTTGGCACTGCATTGCAGTAATGCAGTTGGACTAATTTTCTAACTCACTAGGATTAGTGCTTCCAGAGGAAGTGTTCTTACTTAATGTTTAAATTGATGTGGGACTGCAGAAGCATCCTGAAAACTTGGCACCCCTTGCTTTCAGACAGCCCGTGTTTTAAAAATTGTTTCGCATTTCTTACTTAGTCTCTGATTATCTGTGAATATAATTCCAGTAACTCCCCTCATTCTCTCAATTAAAGCTTCAGGCAGGCCTGGAAACAAACAGACTGCTGATCAAAGCAGCATCGCCATTGCTTTCTCCAAAAGCAAGAAAACCCGGGAAGAAAACTAAACAGCCAGAGAAGGTAACACGAGGGAAGGGTGATTACTGAGGAGCTAAATAAGGGGGAGCGTGTGCAATCAGGAAAGTTAGTTGCCTCTTTTATTATAAAGCAAAGGTGAAATGGGTTTGCTGTAGTGTCATTTTTGATAAACATTTCTCCCTTCTTTCCTTTCAGAAATGCCATCTCACTACGCAGCCCCATTACAGACTGTGTCTGGGTGATGTACCCTTTATAGCTGGGAAGGTGAGCAGCTTAATTCCAAAGCTTAATACTCTGTAACTGCATTTCCTGAAGTGGCTTTCACTTAGTGCACTCCTGACACCCAGTGGTCAGATCACTTAATTTTCTTTGACTCTTTTCTTCTTGTTTGTCTTCTATAGGCTTGTTGAATAGGCTTGTTCAATATTGATAATTTGCTGAAGTTGCATTTCCAAAAATGGGTCTTCTCTGTGCTGCTGGTCATGCTGTTCTTGTTAATAAAAAGTCTCTCTTGCTTCTCCTTCCAGTCCACCAGTCCCAGTCATTCAGTTGGTGCCAATGTGCAACATGTCCTACACCTGATGAAACAACACACGAAAGCATTGTGTAACAGCCGAGTGGTAAATGATACTCCACTAGCAAAGTCCATCAGTGCTGCTCATCCTACCAGCAAAAGCAGGTCATCTCTGCCAAAGGAATCTTCTTCATCTCAGGAAGAACTCTCAGAAGTGCTGTTGACTTTACAAGATGAATTTGGGCAGATGAGTTTGTGAGTTTGGCATATTCTCCATTGCAGGTTATGAATGTAGATGCTTTATGTTTTGGGGTTTTGTTTTGAAGTTGGAAGGTTTTTCCCGAGAAAGGATTTAGATTCAGGAAGTCTTTGGCATATAATCTCTCTATTACTGGCATATAATCTCTCTGTCTTTATAAGTGACAGAGGCTGTCACTTATTTTTGCCATTTAAAATAGATTCGGATAAACAATATCTGGACTGCACCACCCTTGGTTTTTATATGTAGCATTATCAAATTTGTGAAGGGTTGGGGAGAACTGTGGTAACAGCCCCTGATGCAATGGACAAATACTCCACTAAAGGACAGCCTTACCAGTCACTTTGCTCTTCCTGGTTAACAGACCACAGATTGTAATCCTACGGAACAACTATAGAAACAGATACACAAAACTAACTGAATGAGTGCTGAGATGTCCTCAAGGCGTTATTTGGTCGTTGTGAATGTGTGAAGCTACTTATGTTATTGAGGCTTGATGTTGTAGCAGTCTGCCACCAGGAGGTGCTACTGTAATACTGCTGCTAACCAGCAAACCTGCTCTTACTGGTTTGTCCTGGCATGTTGAGCGTGCCTGGCTGCTGATGCTATGATTTCTTAGAAATGTTATTTCTGAACTGGGTGTACAAGGACTAGAAGCCAAGGGAGCCTGATGCAAGCTGTGTTCTCTCCTAATTCCATGCTAGTGATCACCAGCAGCTGTCAAAGCTTGTCCAGGAAGCCCCAACTGTTGCAGTGAGGGAAGATCTGGAGAGGGAACTTGAGGCATTGGTGGGAAAGATGGAAGCAAAAGCAGACCAGATCAGCAAAGTCCAGAAGCATCGATTGCAGGTGAGTTGCTGTTGACTGTGTTCATACTTCTGTAGAGTTGGTGTCTTATGGGTTTGTGTTATATCCTAATCTAACAGCAATTAAATAAAGCAGAAGTGAGTTCTGTAGAGCAGTAGTGTCTGGCTTTAGGTGCGATGTCCCAAACTTAGTCTGCATGCTTCAATATTTCTGCAGGAGTATCCTTTCTATCTTACCATGTCACTGTTGGGCCTACTCTTAATCCTGTCCTGGGCAGAACTCTTATATTTTGTTCTTATGCTGCCTTTTACACTCCTCTCATCCTCAAAACAGGGGAAAGATCATCCACTGTATGATAGCAAATCCCACAGCTGTTGAATTTTTTAAACACAACCTGAGCTGGCTGGGCAACACCACAAGATGAGAAACAGCAGGTAGAGCTGAAGGGTGTGAGTCTTCTTCCTAGACCCCTAGCTCTGTCTGGGAGATACTTCTGGTCAGATGTCTGATATGTCAGGAGATAACCTGTGTTCTGCTCAGTCTCTCTTGCTCCTGGCATGTGTGAAACAGATGCACTGAACAAAAGTAACCACTTTGTGTGAGGTCCCTAGTGACGACCAGCTGCACCAATAGGGGGGAAGCCCTTGTGAAATGCTGTTCTTCCCATTGAACTTGGAGTAACCCAAACTGTGTTTAAGGAGGAGATGCCCAGATTCACAGGGGCTTTCAGTGTTGAGCAGAATCTTCTTTTAACAGTTCTCCTCTGTGTGGAGTAAATGACCTTTCTCTGTGGTTTGTTTTTTTTTTTTCATCTAAAATATCTGTTCGTTTAGAACAGCTCTTCACCTCAGCAGAGGTTTGATGTTCTTTTTAAAGCTCTGACAGTGACTGGCTATTCCAATAACTAGTTTTTGTGTAGAAAAGTGATTTCTGATTTGTTTTTTTAATCACTGAATGGTAATACTGACAAATCAACTTTTTGTCATCTGTAACTTCTTCAGTTATGTTCGTGATGGAGGTGATCCCCTATAATCAGTTTTAAAAGAGATAACCCAGTACTGCAGACTATGAGCTGAAAACAGTTCTAAAGATATTGTGAATATAGCAGTGCTATGGAAGGAAAACAATATTATTCAGGGTGATTTGGGAACATTCATGTGCTTTGCTGGGTGGGATGAGTGGAGGGATATTTCAGCTGTCTGAAAAAGTTGCCCCATGTAAATTGAAACATGGTCACGTGGTGTTTTGGGTTTCTCTTTCAGCTAGAGAGACTTAAGAGAGAATGCAAGTCCAAAAAGACTTCTGCTAAACAAATAAAAGACAGCAGGTTCCCTGTTAGTGAAGTTAAAGTAACAACTACAGTAACCACAAAAGGAAAGAATGTTCGTCCCATCAAAGTGAAACCTGGAGAGAAGAGTCGGAAAAACCTTCAGTTGTTGAGAGACATGCAGACCATACAGACTTCACTACAGAAAGATGACATCAGCTGGGACTACTGACTGTGTGGCAGGAGGAGTTCTTGTACCATCCCGGTCAAATTGTCTCACATTCTGAATACACAACAGCCACCTTCCTTGCTAGGTGAAAGGAACTGCTGTATGCTAAGTGCACTTTTGGAATATGGGGCCTTCGTTCTCCATCCCTGGGTTTGATTTGTATATATTATGGTCTAGCTGAAAACACATTCCATTTTCAAGGTACTTAGCCACTGAATCTACCCCCAGGTGTCCACCCCTTCCTTTTGTGTTATGGTTCCAGCAGTCCCTCCATATTCTTTCGGCACACCAAGCACCGCACATTAACTGGGTTGGTGTGTGTGAAATGCCCGTGTGATGCTGAACTGTGCAGTGGGAGGCTTCTCGAGATGCATCCTGTTCAAAAACGATGCTGTGCCCCTAAGTCTTCAGGGCTTTTGTCAGTTCTGTTCCGTGTGCAGTTACTCAAACTCTGAGGGAGAACGGGTAAACCTTTTTAAAGGTGTTTGTTCTATCCAGCTCTCCTCAAAAAGCTTTCCTAGTTTTTGGTCTGCTACATTGCATTAGTCAACATCAACAGCAATGGACGTTTGAGTACTCAAGTAAGAGCAAAGTAACTTTTCTGAATTATTTTGCTTAGTGATCGATTGAATTCTTTTCAAGTCTGAAGAATGATTTTTTCCTGCAGAAATTCTCTTCATGAAAAAGCTATAGGATAAGGGGGATAATATCCCATCTCCTAGTTCACAGCTTTGGGGTGGTAAAGGAGTGAGATAAACCGCAAGTGTTTTAAACTGCAAGTGCCTCGATCACGCCATTCACTCCTGGCATCTTGCTTTTAACTTGAAATGTCATTGAGCAATCTACTTTGGTAGCAGTGCATTTCATTTTGCACTCCAGCTTGCACAGCTGTGTAAATGTTATTTATTATGTTAATAATGTAAAGAATTTCCTATTAATGGAATGTATAGAAGACCCAGCTCACCCATTTATAGAACTGAAAAATAATAAAGCTAGCTTGCCTGTTAAATGGATTGTGGGAGAGCTGCACTTCCTCCAACTGAACTCAGTGTTTGCAGTGCTGTGCCCCCACAGTGTGTTTTTTATGGTGATGTGGCATCTGCCTGGGCAGGGTGGTGAGTATGAGCTGCTAGCAAAGCTGGAGGTGCAGTGAGGGTCAGAGCTGTCCTGAACAGGCACAGACTCTGTAGGGTCAACACAGGCAGGAGGGGGCTGAGTTTTAATTATCTCTGCCCTGCTTGCCTCTGAGGCACAGGATGCTTTAGCTGTGAGGGCAGAAGGTGTTAACCAGGCCTGGAGCTGTCATCTTTAACTTAATTTATGCTGGACATGGGTTCCGGGAGGCTGGGGTAACCCCTTGAAAACCAGTTCATCCTAGAGGTTCTGAAAAATCAGTAGTGGAAACTATGCTAAGGAATTTTACTTTGGAAGACCTCTGGAGAACAGCTTGCTCCAAGAAGGGTTAACATAGCCATTACCTCAGGCTGTCCTTTTGCAGCTCCTTACTGATGGAGGGCTTGGGAGTATTTTAGGTTCCATATGTGCAGCATACAGTGAATGAGATGCCCAAGGTGGAATTAAGCCTGCTGGGGGTGAGAGCACAAGGAGCAGGCATCGAGTTGATCCCAAATCATCCCAGTGAATTTGGGCTTAAGATGAGTTACACAGAAAAATATGAATCCTCCTTTTACACAGCAGTTGCTGTAGTAATGCACTGAAAAATGCAGAAATTGATTTTTTTAATTGTGAAGGTATTTTTGTAGCATTGAGCAGCTCAGCGTTGTATCTGCATTAATACTGGTCTGTATAGAATAAGAGAAAGTTGTCCAAACACTGGTTTTGTTTTCCTGTCATTCTGAATTTCAGAGTTTGAACATTAGCATCTTTCATTACCACCTGCACAAGAATAAGAGATTTGTATTTGACATACTGAAGTTTCAGTGCCATTTTATTGATGTTTGCATGTCCTTTCGAGAACACACAACTGAAAACGAGAGCAGAGGAACTTTACCATTTATCAGTTTTTATTAGTGTTAAGGAAACTAAACAGCCTTCATCAAGACACAAAATATACACACACAGTCAATTTGCTAATAGAGAATAATGCCAGCAACCATCTTACATAGTGATTGTATTTAAGAGCAGATCTGCCCTTTAACCTTAAAGCAAATCCAAGTCCTTCAGAAGGTATTTTGGGTGGTTGGTTTCTTTGCACTATTGAACCACGTAGTCTTGGGCCACCCTATATCAAATGCACTGATGCTCCACAGCCTGATACTTGTTCTGCCAGAAGGTGGCTGTAGATTTCTCTGTATGTACTGAGCCACTGATTGCAGCAGGACAGGCAGAGGGAGACTGCAAGGTGGAAGTATTGTTCCTGCCTTGAAAGGAATGTGGCTTTTGAAAGGCAATTTCTGTTTATAAATTGGTCCACTCTTGTACCCTCTCAGAAACTACTTCCCTATTGTGGAAGAGAGGCTGAGGGAAGCATTGAGCCAATGGGCATTACAGAGGTGGCCACAGCATGGGATCCTGTCATAGAAGAGCAGCATTGGATCCCAGACCTTGCAAGGCCTCTGCTTTATTAGCAGGGAGCTGAGAAGCAGCCTGGAGTAAAGATCTTTGCACACATGTAACTCCCTTTGCTGTAAGCCCTATCTTCTACAAGCCCATACTAAGGTCAGTGGGGCAGTCATGAATTTACCAAGTGTGGCTTTTATCTCTACTTTTACAGTAAATTTTTGTATTAAAATTGAATTTGGACTCAAGTTTAGCAGGGGACATTAATTCTTTAAGTATGCAATGAGGATAAAGAAAGACCTTAAACTGGCTAAGCTGCTCAGACTACCTGAATAACCTGAAGTAGCAGTTGCAATGCAGGAGAAAGGCTTCTTTGGTTGATACACAGTTGCTTCCATTAGTTAACAGAAAACTGAAATCCCATAAGGATGCCACTAAGATCCTGCACAGAAGCAGCATTAGAATCACTAATTACGCTTACCCAAGCAAAATGAAATGGCTGATCCCAGCAGTTCACATGAGCCCCTTGGTATTCCACTGCCTTTCCCCTGACGAGCATGAGGCACTGGAGGACGGAGGAGCTGCAGAAAACCCAGGGGAAGCCATGCTCTGCTTCCCCTCTCAGAAATAAAGGTGCTTAAGTTGCAACCTGGCACACCCAATGTAAACCATAAGCGAGACTCTAAAGTTGCAGAGATGGAAGTAAACTTTGTCCTACAAAGTTAAATCAGGGAGGTTGCTCCTCCATCACTGTGTTTGATTGGTAGAAGCTGCCCTTTGTTTAAATAAGGCATCGTTTACATGGCTTCCTATGACCTAGATCAAAGTCAAGGGAAAAGGGAGAAGAACAGCGATATGTTTCAGATTCTATCCCTGCTTGTCTCTTAAGTAAGGTGGCAAATGCTGTCATTAACACTGCTACGCAGACATTAATAGCGGAAGGTTGACGATTTTACATTCTAGGCTCCACCACAAAGTCAGTATTGCCTTTCAGCAAAGGGGAGATTTTTTTCCAGCTTTGGAGTAATGTTTTTCCTCCACAGTACTTCATTCTGTCTCTCTATAAAGACAAGTGAGTTCCAGGACATAAGTAAACAAAGAAAGAGCTTTAGGTTTCTTTTAGGTGGCCAGTGCAATTAGCTTGTATTATAATCTAGCCACTGAGAAGGTTAATTGCATAGGGGGCCTTGTCTGTTTGTTTGCTTTTGTTTAAGCTTCCTCTAGTGCTACAGTACTAATAAATTACCCTGGAGAGAAATAAATAAATAGGTTGGCATCTCCCAGGCACCACGCTGGAAATCCAGAGGGTTTCAGAAAAGCTGCCCCCATGGTCCTGGGAAGGTACGTGGCCAAAAAATGTCCGTATTAAACAACTGTCTGTACAGGAGCAACGCACTGTGCGGGAGAGCCAGCTCTCTCCGAGGATGAGGTGGAACGGTTGGTGATTTCTCTCTGCAGCTCCTCCACTTTCTTCTGCAGCTCGGCCCGTTTGGCAAGAAGCTCCTTGTAGCGATTATGGACAGGTTCCTGCAAGAAAAGGTGTGGCTGAGTGCTAGGAGGCAAGCGTAGAAGGGGAACCTTGAGCCACAAAAAGTTGTTACTAACCTGGCACACAGCTATGAGGGAAGGAGGGGTGGTGGGAGGGTTGTGTCATTGTCTCCAGCCCAGGGGTAAGTGAGTACCTGCCCTGGCTTTGGGATACTTGTTTTATCCAACATGCGTAGCACAATGTTGGCTACAAAATTTAGTGTATATTTTGAAAAATGACAATTACAAAATGTATAATCTCTGACATTTCCAGGGGACACTGGCCTTGGCATCTCAGCCTAGCCATAATTTCAGGGCTTTGGGGGAAAAAAAACCAAAACAAATTTATCAAAATATTTTCACATAGTTCTGACTGTTAATCAGTTAAACATTTGTTGAGTTCCTCTGTCTAATGCCCCAGATTTGTGAAACTGTTAACTGTAGTTGCCCCACTGAGGCAATCCAGGAATTTTTGTCCTTTCCTATTTAGAAGTGATTTCAGTGTCCAGGGCCATGTTCAGACTGCACATCTTGGATGCCCCTGCCCTGAGCAAGCCAGTTTCCCTGCTGTCAGCGGTCACGAGTGTAACAGGGTTGCAGTCTGACCCCTGTGCCTCACACAGCCAAAGCAAGCAGCTGGCTCCTATTGCTGGTGATGTAAACACAGCCCCAAACTCATATCTAGAATCCCACATTGAAAGAAGTTTTAGGATTTTAGGGCCTTCCTTTTGTAAAGAAGAGAGAATTCAGATAATTTTCACCAGATTCTAAGTGAGAAATTTTCCAAATTGCTGAGCATCTTCAGCTCCTGCAGGTTTCATGAGGCAGCGACCTCCAGCTGAGCACCCAGAGCAGCCAGTTGAAGGTGCTGTTCTCATCTAGGATTTTGGGTTTAATCAGTAACAGCAGCATTTGTATATTACTTCTGCTTCATAGGTCTAGAACCCCAAAGCACAGTGTTAGTGCTAGTAGAGAGGGAAATAAAAGTAGGAGTCTCAGAAGAGATGTACCTGTGGTTTCATCCGGGGGTTCCAGCGGATGTAGTAGCCAACCCACAGCTCGAGGTGGCGCATGCTGGCCACGGGATACAGGACATGGTTGGAGTAGCTCACATACAAGGGGTTAGTAAAGTCTTCCAGTTGGCTGTTGATGTAAGACCAAAGTGATACGGTCTTTTTTGGAAGGCCCTGTAAAGGAAGGGAGTGAAGGAGGCTTTAATTCCCGTACAAATCCCAGCATTTATCTACAAAGTATAACAGCACATACATACGCCTGTCATTAATGCAGAGCTGGTTGCCCTTCTGTAGCTTAAAAAAAAACCCCTACATTCTTTTGATGTGGCTGCTGTAATCGAGGCACATGGATGCAAGCAGGCACACACGCACCCTGGCAGGGAAACATCCCCTCTAACGCAGCCTGGTGCCAACACAGACCAGAAATCTCCAAGGGGACACTGCCATGTGAACTCCCACTGCTTTGGTTAAACTTCACCTCTTCAAAGCGCTCCTGGAGTATTTAATTGCAAAGAAGGAAAAAAAAAAGTTTGACTTAGGCCCTGATCTAGTGGAATAATTAGGCCTGTGAATAGTCCCAGTGAAGCCAGTGTTGAAGTGCTTTCCAGATTAAGTACTTTGTTAGGCTGAGGCCTTAAAAAAACCCTAAACCCACATGCAAACAGCGTGCAGGTTTTCTTCTCTGGAAATCAGAATTCTTCAGTCACTGTGGACCTGAGAGAAACAGGGACCCACTACAGTGCAATGCTATCACTGCTGTATTACAGTAACATTTTAATTATTATTTTTTAACTGATGTGGTATTCAATATAATCAGATCCACACAACGCTGTCCTCAATGCCACTCTGTGATGATAAGTTGGCAACCTTTTGCTGACAAAATGCTTCACCTTTATGTAGGTGAGACAGAACAAATGCCACTGCTTTTCCTTCTGATTCCAGACTGGATCTGAATGCACACGTCTATACGCTCCTCCCTTGGCAGACAGACTTCGACCAGGCTGCAGGACAGAGCTGGCTGGTGGCAGGCCCTAGAGGCACATCCTTCCTAATAGTAGCGCTCTGTCCTCTCCCAGAAAAAATGAAAGCACAGCCAGAACACACTTTGAGACCAGTCCTTGCTGTAGCCTATGAGTGCAGAGTAACAACGCACGCTTGGTAGTTAAAAGCAACCTAAAAGGGCCACTTCAAGGACAAGGGTGTACAGAAACCTCCAGTTTCCACAGAGGAGGTTACATTAAACTTAAGTTCAAAGAGATGTTGCATTTCTAACTAACTGGGAGACACCAGGAGCTATTCAGCCATCAGTGAACAGCTAAAAGTCATGCTGAAAACAGTAGGACTGCCCAGAGGGAAATGGTATTGCTCTGAAATGTAAACTCTTCAACACACAGCAGTTTGGGCAAAGTGGAAAATACCTTGTGTTCCAGCTGTTAAGAAAGAAGCCTGGCACTACCCAGACCTGCATCTACCACTCTGCTCTCTTTGAGTGCTGAAACAACTTCTCCAGCAATACCTGGCTAACTAAAGACAGTGTGGAACCAGGCCTTCACCCTGGAGAGAAGCTCTCACCTCCTTCACTCTCTGCTGCTCGCTGCTGCACAGGAAGGTCCCAAACAAACAGCTGTACAGGTGATCCAGGATGGTTATCAGGAAGTACTCATTGAACTCAAATGCTGTAGGAAACTTCAGACAGAACCGGGAAAACAGGTTGGAATTTTAGAAGAAGGAATTGCAAATAAACTTTCTCCCACCTTGTGGTCTCAGTAAGCAGTTGGCCTCTCTTCTTGATTTCTAACACAGGATTTGTCCCTGTTCGCTGGCTGGCTGGATATTCAGGATCATATTTACTCCTTCCAGAAGCAAGAGTTTCTCTCTTGGAAAACTGTTTTACATGGGCAGAGAGGAATTCTGAGCAAAAGCCAAAGCTCTGAAGGGTTTGGCTGCTGCGTTCATACACAGTGCTGCTTCAAGTTGAAGCTTGCTCTGCTATGCCCACCCCTCATGACAGACTGTACAACAAGACTGTGAACAAAAGATTGAAGCACATGTGAAATAATGCATGAAAATAAATGGAAATTTCCCGGGGCCAATTGGAAATAACCTGTGTGTAACTGCACTTCCCAGAGGAAACAGCAGGGAGGCATCTTGCAACACAGGTCAGTGGGAGAAACAGGGGCATGGGTAGGGGCTGTGTTTGCTATTGACATTCAACGAAGAAACAATCAGACCCAAGAGAGGGAGAACTAAAGCTCTATGAAGAGTCAGTAAGAATACATACAGTGAACTACAAAGACATGCTGGGAAACGGAGAGGAGAAGCAGGAAGCCTTCCTCCCTCACAAACCACCCTTCTCTCCCCAGGTTGCCCTGGCTGCAACATCCTGACCTCACTAGATGCAGTTGAAGATGCCTGCTTGTAGGAGCAACCCAAGCAGAGCACGATGAAAGTGACTTTTGATGATGGTAAAGCCTCCCTCTTTCTCTGCTTCATTTATAGTGGCATCCTTCTTTTCCATTTCACCTGTTTTAACATAAGATGAGCCTAATTTTTTTCAATGAACTGCCTGACATTTGCCACGTGTCACAGCAGACACAAAAAACCTTCCAAGTCCCTCATATCTGGATAAAAACCTCCCAGGGATAAAGGAGCTCTCCTGAACTATGCTTCTGCCATGCCTACTCTGAAGTAAGGAACTCTGCCCTGTACATCACGCATGAATGAGAAGCTCACTAATCTGGAGTAAGCTGACATCATGGCCTTCCTGTGCACTTGTGCCTTCAGACTCTTTGCTAAAAAGACACCCAGGAAACTTGTTGCTAGAGTTAAACAAGATTAGAAGCCCAGGAAGGAGAACCTGTGCCAGTCAGCTTGGAAATTATTCCTGTGGCCAGACGCAGTGCCACATCTTGGCCTAGTGGCTTTGTGGACACGTGTGCCACCCGGCAACTTACTTGTCTTGTCATTTGCCAGACACAGTCAACGAACTGCAGGAAGACAGGAGAGCGATCCGCGTCTGCGTGATTCTTATCTCCATGGCCAACCCTCTGAAACAGAGCAGGACAAAGAACATGAGTCACACAGGGCTTTTAAAACTGCTGGAGTCTCTCCTCAGTCACCCAAGCCTTTACCGAGAGTTCTAAGAAGGTTCAAACGAGTCCTGATTTTGCTTTGTCCATATCAGTGGGTAAAAGAGTAAAGGACAGCTACTCCCTTTGCCTTTGAAGTGAGATTTCTTTATGGGGAGATTTTCATGCTAAATTAAAACAAGAGTTGCTTGAGCAGAGGCTCCAGATGCTATGCTGGCACTGATTTCAGTTAATAGCTAAAGTTTGGAAAAAAAATGAGAACAGTTTTTGCTTCAGTTGCAGCTGTTGTCCTGGCTACTTCAGTAGTACAGTGTGCTAGATGTGAACACTACCTACAGGCACGACATGCGGCGATAACCGTCACACAACACCTCGCAGCTTCCAAGCGCTGTACAAACATTAACCCAGCCCATCTCCTGCCACCTCAAGACAGGCAGTGATGAAAGCATCCTCAGAAGTAGGCTCCAATCCTGGCCATGCTGTGCAGCCAAGACATGGGAGCCCTAACTCCTTATAACTAGTATAGTATGTTAGTGGTTATAGATTACCCAGGAGTCCTAAGTACTGTACAAAGACAGAACAAAAACACATAAGTAACACAGATCCCTACTTTTTCTGTAATACTGTTTTCCCCTCAGCAAAGGAACTGAATATCATTATCTTCTTTGTATAGACAGGGAACCTAAAATCCTCACTGTTCAAACATTAGGTTACAGTTTTGCTGCAGTAGAACCTCAGTTGCTTAGGGCCTCGGTTTCCCCACCTTCCTCAGAACATTTGAGTATGTAACCCACTATCACATGGGTTGTAAACAGACTTTGTTCTAGCCCTTGTCTAAATTAAACAACCACAAGAGAACAGCTACGAGCAAAGCACCAACAGGGACAAAGACTGAAAGGATATTATTGAAGGCTCTCTTAATTCCCATCAGTGCAAACCACAACAAACTGCTGTGTTGCAAGTCCACAAAGCTGCCTCTTTGCCAACTCTAAGGACACAACCCAGAACTGCTCTTGGTCCAGTCTCAAATTGCTGATATTTTACCTAAACAAGGACAAACCTCCCTAAAAATAAAATGTGCCTGAAAAAAATTGTGTGAGATCAAGGCCATAAACGAACTGCTCAGCCTTTTCA
Source organism: Dromococcyx pavoninus (assembly GCA_033558185.1). Taxonomy (NCBI): domain Eukaryota; kingdom Metazoa; phylum Chordata; class Aves; order Cuculiformes; family Neomorphidae; genus Dromococcyx; species Dromococcyx pavoninus. The sequence continues at coordinate 1,401,376 of JAUMJL010000068.1, forward strand.
ATACCAAGGTATTTGTCAGACGATGGCATATAAGCAGTCTTGGAAAATGGACTGAACCGGAAAGAAAGACAGGAAATACCACAGTGCTCTCTGCCAACTCCCAGCAGAAACGCCTATCCTGAACCCAAGGCACACTGTTAGTTTGGGCCTAAGCTTGGGAACACAACGTATCAAGTCAGGCTCCTGGGAGATGTAATGCCACCCGTTTCTTGTATCTAACCAATACTGTGTCCAAGGAGGTTAAAAGATGACTGGAATTATAGGCAGAAAACAATAGCAGCAGCAATCACCTTTATTCTGTGAGTTCAGCTGGGAGACTTCTCACAGGAAACACTAAACTCCTTTGAAATCGTTCAAGGTGGACAATAACTTTCTGCTCAGTGCCTTCCAAGGGCTCGTGACTCACCAGCTGAAATCTGTGGCCGAAGCTCAGCCACTCCTTCTCCACTAGCACTTCAAAGCCCCTGATAGTTCGGTAGTAGCCATCTAACATGAGCAGAGAGAGAGAGGTTAGCTGGGCTGTCCGATCCCAGCCATCACTGCAGTGGACAACCACAGACGTCTTCCCTGACTCCACTTTGTCAGCAATCCGAAGGGCTCCAGCAAGAATGAGCTAGGATAAGGAAAAAAAAAATGTTACAAAATCTCTTTGGAACTGAAACTATAAATGAAAAATGGTTAGTGACAAGAGAGGACAAACCAAGGGCTCAGTCTGCCTCAAGGAGAATGGTAAATCAGTTCCAACTACTTTATAACTAGGACAGCAAACTAGTGAACATGTTTTTTGTTCCAGAAAGATGACAACGCATCTAAACTCCAGGCACAACTCTAAAAGAGTCCCTGCAATAAGCTCAGTGGACTGACTGTGGACAGACTATAATTTAAATCAGAAACATTCTGTGTCTGAACATAAACACAAAATGGCTATCACCTTCAACTGCCCCTTTCTGCAGGCGGATGGTATAAGCTGGATATTTTCAGGAAAGCAAGAGCTTAATTTGAAAAAAACATTTGTAGAAGCTGAAGCATTTTTCCTCGCTCATTCCAATTCTGCTTGGATTCTTGAGAGGCTGATGCAGCACCAGCTCCCAAAATCTGCTGGTCTGGACAAGGCAGTAATGCCAGGATGTTGAGGATCCCCAATTCAAGAGCCTGGAAACTCTGGGACTTCTATGGCATAACCAGGGCCTTCACAGTTACACATTACCCAGGAACACACTTCACTTTCAAAACACCATCTTTCAGTATTTCAACCCTCTCTTCCCATCTCCTCAAAATTCCCCATTCCCACAAACTGTGGTTTTAGTTGTTTTTAAACTGAAAACAAATCGTAAGTTTTGAAATTTCTCATGAATTGGAAATCCAACACTGGATTAGTTCTGGATATATTCCCCAGGGAACAGACTGGTACAGCTTGTTGTTACTCAGCCGCACGTGGTGGGTGCAGACACACATACCTTGATATGCTCCAGCCAGTGAGTTGACTCTAAATTAGACAGCCAGTGAGTCTCCTCGATATTGGGATACACAATTTCTTTCAGTTTTCTCAGCGATTCTCTCATAACATGAATATTATGAATGTCCAGGAACACTAATTCTGCATTCTGATAGGCATCCTCACTCTCATAGCCCCCTCCTTTAGCCTGAAAAACAAAATCCACATAAAAACCATTAAGCAAAAACATATTTTATCTTTTATCCCAATCATTCGTCCTGAGCAAATATCAGCTGACAAAATACCACAGTGATTGTGCTATCTAAAGCAGGAAGAAAACACTGGATTTAACTCACAATTGGAAACAAACACATGCACTCTGTGTCTCTTTCCTGCAACAGTAATGAATGCTATAATTTTAACCAAAGACTATCACGTTATAAGCCGCCTTTTTCTCTGTAATTACCACGTATCCCCATTCAAGCTGCTAGCTCATTAGATTCACTATTCTGTCATTTACAAATTTACCATACTATTATAGAGGACTATATCCCACACACTAATTCTCTTTCCTAAGCAGTGGGAAAGACATTAAAAAAAAAGAAAAACCCATCAGCTTTAGTGCAACAAAGCAGTTCTACTATTAAAACAGGGCTTAGAGTAAAGGCATGAGACACAATAGCAGAAAGAACACAGGAACATTCCTACGCATTACAGATCCCCAGCTTATATTTTGAAATTAAAGATCATGATGCCTGACTTTCAGAGGTGCTGAGCATCCCTTGCTGCCATCAGGGTTAACAGGGCTAGAGTTCTGGTGTTGTTAGAAGAAGCAGTCTTTCAACTACGTTAAGTGAAAATTGGTGAAACACAAGATCCAGAGTGCTAGAATTTGACATGACTATTGCGATATTTTCACTTCCAGTCTCAAATGGATGTTTCATAGTCACACTGATACCTACTGATACCAGTGCAGGTGTAAAAATCTGCCTAGAGAACCAGATCAATGCACATGAATCTCTTCATAGCAGAAAAGAAAAAATTGAACTGGTGATGGGAAATGTGCTCTAAATGATTACATTCTCAGCTCCTGACAGAGGAAAAAGCACCTGACCTTATTGGCAACAGCATTCACACTAGGCCTTGCATCAAATATGAAGATTTTATGGGACTGGGCATTAGAATCCATGATGGCTTGAAGGTACTTCTCATCTTCCTTGCTTCGTTTGCCGCTCACTCCCACCATGGGCTGGCTACAGCGAGTAATCGTTGCTTGACTTTCTGGGTGAATCCATGACAATACCTTCAGCAACAAATGACAAAGAAATGAAGCAAAAATGGGATTCAGTGTTTTATCTGTATTGGCTTCTGCCATGGCATCCTGCCATGTATTAGCTGGTTCCAGAAGGCTGGATTCTATTACATCATGATTGAATGAAAGAAAGAACTCTTTTGTCCTTACACATTCATTTTGGTGGCATTCCCAAAGTTTGCACAAACAAGAGGTGACTGAATACGTTTAAGTCTGACTTTTAATTATGATGCAGACTGTTTTCTCACTGTTGCATGAGTCAGAAACACACTTCCTTGCTCTGCAGTCCTTGGGCTATATCTTACTCTACGTTTCACAATGTAAGCACTTTAGGGACAGATTTAATTTTCTATAGGCTTGAGAAGTAAAACAGTACATTTTCAGTTAGTTCTGAAATAATCAAAATTATGTGCTTTGTCCTATTTTCATTTAAGAAGAATTTTCATCAAGAGTATCACTAACTATTCCTCTACACTGAAAGTCAAGGCATGCCAGACAACTGTAAACAACCAAATAGCGCTGCTTTGTGTTTCCCAGGAACTGAACTGAGATTTGGTCTGGATTGTGCTAAGTTATCTTATCTTCTCACTTTGGTTTAGTCTACATTTCTTTCACAACAATAGTTCCAGCAGATAACATTGCTTTCTAACTCCTCAAACACGTCACTGTCACTTCTATTATACATTGATCACTCATTTGCTCCCTGGAATCCATTCAGCCTGATCTTAGTATTATTTATGACCCAAAGGTATGTAACAACATCACATCCAAGTGGCTTCTTCTGTCACACTCACTGGTATGCGTCCTCTTGATCTGAAAGATGCTACTCTCTTTAACTCTTCATCAGGAATGTTTACGGGCACAGCTAGAATAGCAGGGTATGTATCACACAGCTCATAGCGCTCATTTATCTTGGTCAGCCTCCAGCTTTCATTGGGAATTCCCTAAAGAGGAAACAACAACAGGTTAGCAAATGAGTTGGTCTGAGATTCTGGCACAGTCAAATCCCCAGACCTGAAATTCAAGGCAACTTTTGTTTATCAAGGACACTTAGGGCTGGAGCCCGAGACTGCATTATCTCGGTAACTTTACTTCATGCTTCTTGCTAGAGCAGTTTTGCTCAGGTCACTGAAGAACAGGAAAACTACAACACTGCAGGCAGGCTCACCTATGGCAAAGAAACTGTGAAGACTACAGATGTAGCAGTACAGGGGATCCCCCTGAGAGTATCTTTAACATACCTCCTGGTCTCACTATGGAGCTTAAAGAAGAGCCAGGAGCAGGACAGAACACGTGACCAATGGCCCTCAGTCCTCTCTCAGCACTTAGCTCAAAAGCGGTGGGTGGGAACTGGGGATGGAAAGTGGAGTTACCAGACAGGATTGATGGGTAGACAGAAGGGAGAACAACAGACAGTAAAACACCCCAAAAAAATCAATTTGTTGTGGGCCTTGTTCAGCATTTGTGGCACAGCTGTGCAATCCCTCCAAAATACCAGAAACCTGATAATTGTCTGTCTCTGGCTGCGTGACTGCATGTGATATGGACAGTGATGCATGACTCTCATGTTCCTCTCAGAATAAGCTCTCCAGTTGTACTAGTCTGACTTGGGTTGGGAGAGCAGGGAATCTACGCACACACACATCTCCGAGCTGAGCATGCCCTGATGGGGATGCAACTCAAAGTTTCCCAGATTATAACTTCCAGGCAACACCTGAAGCACAACGGGGATGATCCTGACAACCTGCAAACTCAGTTTGGCTGACGCTGGGAGTCAGCAGATCAAAACGCTGTGTGCCTGCAAGGAAAGATTTAAATAGACAGATGCTGCAGCAAAGGTGAGCATCAACACAAGCATCTCTGTGGGCAAGTCAGACCTACTACAGGGAACATGGATGGACTGTTAAGCACAGGCTCTATTTTAGAGGAAAATCAGCTCTTAAAACAATATATGCTTCTGTTCTAACAAACAGTGCTTCATTTTAAGCAGGGTCATGGGACAGTGATTACCACTGTCATGGTTCCCACAGGAAAAAAAATGGCAAATCTAACACAAGTCAGACGAACTGTGGTAATTATGGTTGACCCACACAGACTGCAGCCAGTCCCCCACCACTGCAGTAAGTCACGCTGTCAAAACAGTTCATGATTAGAAAAGAGAGGAGAGGACAGACCTTGTGTCTAATACTGGTCACAGCCACTGTGAACCACCCATGGTCCTGGGGCTATCTCTGAGAAGGAAACGCTACTACAAGAAATCAGCAGAGCTGCCAGGATCACGAGCACCCCAAAACCCTGAAGCAAAGCTATTTTTGGCATTGCCTGAAATCAAAGAACTGGCAGAAACAGACATCAAACATTGTGTATACACAGTCCGAGCTTACTGATAGGTAAAACATGCTCAGAGGTCTACCTGCTGTACACAGTAAGGAGGAATCTCCTGGGGAACAGCACAACTCTTGCTCTTGGGTGTCCATCAGCTGTGATCAAACTGATTAGTATCTGAAAGTGAACTGATGGTAAATGACTAAATTGTTCTCAGTCCTGTCCTAGTAAGTACATGACTGCACTGCAACACTTGGAGATTTCACCTCCCTCAAATCTGAATTCAAACTACACTGTCAGCACACTGTTGGCAAGGAAAATAGGAGCTGACAACAGTTACACGAAGAAAAGCTTCTTTTTGTTCTGCCCTGCAACTCTACCAGTGCTCACTGAGAAGATCAAGCGATCACTGGCACTGTAAAGTACCCTCTTCACAGTGCTGGGCAAAACAGCTTTGGCACACATTGCTCATTCCAGAACAGACACCCAAAGTGTCTTTCAGTTGCCACTCTGATAAATTCAATTGAAATCTTTCCTCTGCAATAGCCCAGATCAGGAAAATCCATACAAGCCCCCAGAGGAAAAAAAAAACCTGTGATGCCGCGTGTCAGAGGAAGAAAAGATGCTGCGTGTCAGCATTTAAATTTCCCTTGAATTAAAGGGAAAGTCTGCTTTTCCCTGGCACAGCAGCCTTGAATCACAGCACCACCCAAAGAGGGCTTTGGGTTCAGATCCTGACTTTCACTGAGGACTTGAAGCAAACAGAGACAAGCGCAGTGAGCGAGAAAGAGAAGCTGAATTTGCACCTTCCCAGGACATTTGCAACCACACCGCGTAGCTTCTGCATTTACTCGTGTTCCTTCAGATTTGTGCTATCTCCAGGTGGAATCAATAGAAAATGCTAAACATAATATAAAGCACATTGGTTTTTCCTCACATAAGATACATTTCACTGCTTCCCAGTAAGTTTTAAGTACACAAAAAGCCTACAATCAAACCAACCCAAACTCTCACAGATGTAACTCAAGAAACCTCTTGTGGGCTCAGGAGAGGCTCCGAGCACAGTCTGCCTGTGCACCTGCAGGAGGAACCCAGGCATCCCTCGCTAACAGCAGGTGTGCTGGTCCAGAAGCTGCTAGGGAACATGGTGCCCACATCAGCAACCAGAGCTTGCTGCCCTGCTGGTTCACAGGGTCTGTCTTCTCCAGGTAAACTAACACCGCTAGTAGACCTTGATTTCAGGAAAACTCATGTTCAGTTGCTTCCAGGGGATAAAGTGAGGAAGGACAGATAGCCACATCTCTAACTCCAAATCAAATGTGCCTGCGACCATTCTCACTGAGCCCAGATGGCACAGTACACCTCACATCTATATTATTAAGCCCTTTTTAGCCTCAGAATGATAGTCTGTCCAAACTGCCTACTGGTGATCCTTGGCTTGTGCCAGCCTCTGAAGTTCAACTAAGCTGAGTCACCTCTGTGCCAGTGTTGACATTGCTGGTGGAAGTTGACAACAACCCAAATGAAGGGAGGTGCAGAGGCTGATCCTTCTCCTCTCATTGGTGCCTTTCTGGCCAGGAAAGCCTCTTCAGATGTCTTCTCTGAGGTGGTGACTACTAATTGCTCAAGACTATAGCTAGTTAAATCTCAGCTATCTATTTTTTTTTCTTCATACTCTCAATCTGCATACATCTTGATGGAAGAGTATCTTCATGGATGGCTAAAGATGTTCAAACACACACTCACTCAAAAGTGGGATGGTAAGAGCCTAAACTCAAGCTATGCCTGTACCTTGCAATGCAGGCACCTCAGTGCTTAGGAACACTCCTCTCTAACCATAGAGATGCAACCTTTATGTCATCTCCACACACAAATCAGATTTGTTTTCCCTCTGGGTAGTCATTCACACCTTACCTTCAATGACCTGTGCTCAGTTATTTCTTGACCTATGTGTATTGTAGAAGACGGAGTTTCTTTGCAAGGGAAAACTGCTGAAGACACATCAGCAAGGCACCAAAATCAGCACCTTGCAAAGTACACATTTAAGCTTAACCACATGAGGATCTTTCACTGACAGAAAAAATGAGTTTCCTTGCTGGAATTACACACAGTCACATCCCTACACTGGATCCAGTAGACTAGATCTGAGGTTATCCAGGCAGATAGGGTCCCGAGTTACACATCAGCAGTGCCTCTTTCAATCTTGGTTTGAGCCGTGAGTCACCAAGAGGCTCAGCACACACGAGCTCAGGCACATCCCTACACCTACACAGGATACAGGTGCCAGAGCGAAGCTGGTCCCTCTGCTCTGTACTGAGCTCAGATTGCCTTCACTTCTGAGAAGAGAGAGCTGTGATGCATTCTGAAGCAGGGCCATACCTAGCATAAGCAGGTTCTCAGTTAACCATGGGACATTTAAGAATTCAGTTCTCATTTTCCCCTAAGTTACATCCATCATTCATATATAGGATGCTGTTCTCGTGCTCGCTCTACCTTTCCCACTCTGGTTGAATACTAACGTTGGGCACTTCTGTTGTCCTCAAAACAGATAAACCCTTCTTCTGAATTATTGATTTCTGTATGTTTTCTCCAAAAGCAGCAGCCACAGCCCTGCACTGTGGCTCCCTTGGTACATAAGGTCAGAGCATAGGATTAGATGAGCACAACTTCTGTAGGAAAACATCACACATTTCCAGCTTCACAACTCCTTGTAATATTTTCCAAATGCTCTCCACCTTGTTAAGGAAAATGAAAGATTTAAGTTACTTGAAAGGCATCACAAGGCCTTTTGATTTCAGCTGAGTCTTATTCACTTTGCAACTCCGTTTTATACTCTGCCAGCCTACGTGTAATAAAAATCAGGGAGTAATTTCAGTTTTAAATTTCATTTGCCACATGTGATTCCATTTACTGACTAAATCGCAAACCTCTCTGAGTTCCTTTTGTTCTCTACAGGTTGTTTATTACTCCCTGTCGTTTTACACAATCACAGATTTTTAATAAGTTACACATTTCCATCTTTCCCAAGAAAGCTAACAGAGAAGTCAGGGGGTTAGTGAATATCTTTCCTAATTGCTACAATCTCTGTCATATCAACACACTTACATTAACCTGAAAAAAATATAATAAAACCATACCACACGCAAACTTGCCATGTCTATCAGTGTAGACATAGATGCAACCATGGTTCGTACCCTAAAAGTCTTTTTTTGGATGTCTGCAAGGATCTACTTTTGCTCTGCTCCCTTCTCTCTGTGTCCCTGCTCCCACAAGGAAACGACTGACCTTGTCTAAGATATACCAAATTACCACCTGGTTGCACTGCTGGGCTGCTTGTGCCGCAGGCCAACTTGTCTCTAACAGTTTTTAAACCAATTCTAAAAGGTCCTGCAGATAGTGCATATGTCCTGCTCTTCTATTTCTGATCACAATTCATGCAGTCAGAGACAGGTAATCCCATTATCTGATTTGATGATGCCAGTTTTGTATCACTGTTAACGAATCCCTGCTGCCATGTCAGGACATAATCCTGAGTTACTGCAGTATTTGTCATTGCTTTAACAGAACCTGGCTGGATTAAGAAAAAAGGCTAAGACATTCACACAGATAAACTGACCATCCATAGTTATAAATGCTGAAATTAAATAAACAGACTGAAATACCAAAAAGTTTTGACGGGGACATAAAGCTTCATAATGCAGGACTTAAATCAACTCTAACGAAAGGGATGAAGTTCTCCTCCTAGCCAGATCACAACATAAACATCTGCAGTATGGTTTGCCTCTTCTTCAACAGCTGGTAGTGGTCACTTTTGGAGATAAGCTACTCAAACAGATGGATTGTGTGATCTGGAGTGGGAATAACTGTGGCCTATCACGGGTAAAATTCAGATAGGCCATGGCTGAAAAAAATCCTGGTGTGGATTCACTTTTGCAGTTATCAATGTAAGCAAATGACTAAGGGCTTCAGCATACAGTCATCAGATTGATTTGTTGACATACAAGCAGCCTGGCCAAGTCTTTCCTGTCCGCTCAAAAATTATACAAAAGCAGGTCTGAACACAAAGTACATGCTGCAGCAATGTCTCGATTGTGTCAAGCTTTACACACAACAGTGCTTCCTGTGTGACCAGAAACAAAGAGACCACAGCCCAGAGTCCCATTTTCTTTACAGAAAAGCCATGAAGAGCTGAAAATCACAGGCATGTAAATAAATGTATCCTTTCACTGTGTAAGCAAGCTCCTGCAAAATTTAAGGTACAGCCAATCACAATATAAAAACTAATATGGATAGAAAAGGTAGTATTCTAAAACCAGGCATGTCAGGCTTAAGAAATTGGAATAATTCACCTCGAAATTCTCAAGGGCCACCCTTCCTTCTTTCCAGGAATGCCTTCTGTACTTCATCTCTTTTAACTGAAGACCAGCTGAGTGAATGCTGTGCTTCTCAATGGAGATTACTTTGATAGCACAGTATTCTTTAGACTTTACTCCAAAGTTCTCAGTCCTGTAAAGAAGTATCTTTCCCATACAGCCTGGGCTGCAGATCCTTCTTTATAAACAGATCTGTCCTTAAATAACTACCAAGAAAAAGGTAAATTCTGAAGAAAGCAATAATCACTGCATTATCTGGTCTGATTAGTCAAAGTCGACCTTAAATAGAATGTGTTGTTGATTACAAACAACTGGAGTTTGTCTCTATTAGGATTTTAGATTGTGGTATCTCATTGTGAAACATACCCTTTTTTGCAATGAAGACAGTGGAGGTAAGATACTTCTCACTTCCAATTAGCAGCCTAGAAGCCAGCAATCTATCTTAGGCAGCTATTTTAGGAGGGAACAAATCACCCCCAACAGTGAAGTTCTCTCTCCCCATCTGTTAATGATAGGCCTAGATAACTAATTTAGAAGGCATGCCTAGCTTTTACAAGACTAAAGCTAGAAAAATTAATCCCTCCTTAGCTTTTTGATGTCAGGAATCAGATGAACAACTAGGCTAGGACAGACTCCTTGGTTTTGTTTGCTTTAAGGGAAGACACAAATAAATCTTTAAATTATGTGGCTGTAAATTTCTTAATTTTACAAAGGAAAATTAGTTTTATTCTGGCAGATCTGGATGAGACAAAGGTTTACTGTGTCCAGGGAAAAAAACAGCCACCAAACTGTGCTGTTTCCTCAACCTGAGAATTTTATGACAAGAGTGAGTTCATTATAAAAAACAAAATTCCTCCATCTTTTCTACCAGGGAGGACCACTCAAGTTTTTATCACAGTATTTCTAACTGAGAGTCTACCACTCCATGATCATTAACACTTTTGACCAGTCTACTCAGGACACACTACAACTGTCTGTTCCAAGCTGTGGTTAATCACAACACTCTCTAGGTTGATCCCTACACAGATAGTCCAAGAAAATTAAGGCATTCTTTGTTTAATTATTTTCCTTCCAAGCCCCAGTTTGAGATTCTTTCCAGTTTTCTGTAAGGCATTAAAGCTGACACAAGCAAAAGCTGAGGTATGAAACTCAACAATGGGATGTCTGTACCCATAAAACCTATCCTCTGTTCCTCACTGCCAGCAGTGGCTGATGACTAAGCTGGAGCAGTTTTTCTACCAAAGCCTGAAGTCAGCTCTCTGCAGCCTGAGTAATCTCCATCAGTGCATGCTACTTTATCTGAAGCTGTACTGCTGTCACACCAGTTTCTGCAGTGTAGAGACCAATGTCCTAACCCATCCTGCACGACATTTGTCAGCAGGATCATTCTCTGCTCCATGCAACCTGTAATTAGATTACTTCTGAAAAGAAGAGAGAATGAGGAAGGACATGGCTCAATACCCACCTGTCTTCTGTACTCCCAAGTGGGGTCATACACCTTCCATCCATTTTCTGGGAAAACCTCTTTGTACTCAAATGCAAAAAGTGGCTGAAAGAAAGAAAATTTACCATTAAGAGCCCACTTGGAGCCCATTTGCAGGGTGTTTGATATCTCAAATAACGCATGACTGGTCCTTCTTTTTTCCATTTGCTTGCAGGGCTTTGTGAAGAAGATTAACAGGCTTCCTGTAGTAGGTCATTAGTACAACAATGTCCTTTCCTCTATACCCTTGATCTTGTTTGTCTACTACCTAGCACTTCATGAACAAAAGGATTTTTTTATTAAAGAGAGTAAGATAAGACTACTTGGGTGAGAACACTCATATATATTAAGAACTAGATCCCTTCAACCAGCATTTGAATTGCAATGTCATAACACAACAGAGCAGATGAAGTGCATTCCAGATTTGGGGCAGTGCAGTCACCATTAGCTGTAAACCTCTGAAGGATGTCACTGTGCTTTGAATATTTTCCCTCTGTTACAAGGATGTATCATTAAATCATTCTCCACGTGGGAAGGATGTATCATTAAATCATTCTCCACGTGGGAAGGAAGTCAGTTCCATGGTAGCAGAGTTTTCCTATTTTCTATACAGTCTAAACTCCTACAGAATTAATTCTAGACCAGAATTAAAATCCAGCATTTCTCCTCCTTCAACAAAATGCACCCCATGTGAACATTGTACCAAGCAGATGGGACTGAACAAAAGAGCTTACTGCCACTCTGTGTCTTTTGGTAAAATCAGAAAAATACCTACCAAATTATTTGAAACTGGGAAAGCATATTTCATTAGGTTCTCAAATATGGATCGTCTAGTTCTCCCTTCAGGCTTATGAGCAAATCGCAAGTTTCGAATATCCTAGGAAAAAAAGAGGAAAATCAAATTGCACATTTCTGAACCACTTCAAAATCCAAAGAAAATCCAAAAGCCAGCATTCAAAACAGGGTCACACCACAATGCTTGTTCTATTAATGATTTAATATTGTACTTTGAACATCGTTGTACTGCATCTCAGGGCTTGGTTCAGCAGTCATCTGCAGCCTCCAACAAAGCCTGCCACAAATGCAAGTGGAGCAGGAATGCACAGGTGTGCCTGATGGCAGTATCTTTACCTGTTGAAAGTTTCAAGCAGAGCCTTGCTCAGGGACAAGCTATCGTTGACCGGCAGGACTTTGTCAGACAGACCTCCTAGCTCTTACTGGGCTCTGAGGCTGAGCTGTGCCAGAAGACAGCTGGAAAGAACTGCCTCACCAAATAACCCCCATAGAGCCACCACACATAGGGAGCCCAAGACCAGACAGTTTGGTGTGAAGCAAGAAATGCCATCTCCCTTTAAAGCTTCCATCTCTGAGTGCAGCAGAGAGGAGCACTGAAACTCACAGCTCCTCCACTTTACACAGCAGCACAGCTTCCACTAAGAGTAGTAACTCAAGACCTGCTTTCTGTACTCATCTACAAAATCAAATTCAGAAACTAAATAAAGCTTCTCTAAGATGCCAAGATTTTCCAGCCAAGCCTACAACTCAAACACTTGTAGTAAACAGTTTAAAAGTCACCAGCATGAAAGAAGCTATCAAGTTCAAGTATATGAAGATGGTACAGCAAATCAGAGATTAGGAATTAGTCTCAGACAGAGAACATTTCAGGATACATAAGCTGTATCTATTCTACACTTATTTCACCAAACTGCTCTGCATATCCAGGGCCAAGCAGGCTGGCATATATATATATATATATATATATATATATGCTGTGTAGGGCCAAGATACCTATTGTATAGTTTTTACCTGCATTTACCACTCAGGGAGACAATGTATAATAGTTCATTCCAACTCTGACCATGTGTGCAAATTTGCATATGAGCAAAACAGCTGAGGATTAGGAATACAGATTAAAAAAGGAACAAATTAATTTTCCAGCACAAGCACCCCTGTGTTAGCCCAGAGCATCATGATTGCAATAGGATGAGGGAGCAGCTGTGTGATTTGGTATAGATTATATCAACTGCTCTTGACTCAGCACACCCACAGTTCAAGAGTCTGCTTAGCTTCCTGGTGCCTCAAAACCACAGCAGTGACCAGAACAGTTTGTACCTGTCCTTATCCAGAAAGTGGTATCCTCTCAGCCTTGAGGAGGCTCTGACAGGAGCTTTAAGCAGTCCAAGACTCACACAGTTCAGAATCCAGCTCTCCCCACATGGACACCAAGGGAAGCAGAGCAGCTATGCCCCAGTGAACGAGAGAGATACGGATTTAAGACTGAAGATGGTGGGTTTATCTACTTTGTGGGTCTATACTGTGCAGGTACAAGGAGGTGAATTGTTAATTTTTATTGTTTGCATTTCCAATGATTCCAAGAGCTCTTGAGAGGCATATGTGAAACATGTTTTGCTTTTTGCCTTGAAAGAAATGAAAGAACAGCCTCAAGGAGGACTGAAGGCTACTTGAAAGTCCCTCACCACAAAGCGCACCAGCCCATGAACATAAACTAACAACTTAGGGGGAAACATGTTCTTTTCATGCTCTTGGAGTCTTCCTAGGATGACCTGGTGGGCAAGCCTGAGAACCATATTAGAGGGATGCAGGTCCAAGTTTCCACTGTGAAGAAAAGACATTACATAGCACAAAGCCTGAATCAAGGTTTATATCTCATCTTGAATGAGTGGAGCTGGAGAGTCTTGAAAACTACTGTTAAAATCAGATGCTTTTGAAGTGTGTGAAGTTATATCGATTGAAACGTTTCACAGAACTTCCTACAGTACTACAGAGAAAACCTTTTATCTGTGTTTTACAACAGGGTAAGAGAAACAAGTATATTAAAAGTTTACCTTGCATACAATCTCCAGCCCGTATGAATTCTCACCACGACTGGAAGCGCCTCCAATTTTCTCCACTCTGTTGATTACACCTAAAGATGCATCTAGGACAAAAGGAGGGTCCTGTAGACAGTTGAAATTTGTGAGTTTAAAAAGGGGAGGGGGAAAATCCCCAGCTCCTGCTCTATTATGCCTATATTCCCAAACAGCTGTGATTCACGCAGAATTACTCTCAAAGAACACCCAGGTCTAAAGATGGAATAGCAACAGAATTGGTTTCAAAAGCTTACCCGTTCCATGCTTTTAAAATACAGTCTATAATTGGTAACAGTAAGGGTTCCTCTGATTGCTCCAGTGAAGGGGCAGATGTAAGTAACGTCTTTAGCTTAAAGAAAGAAAAAAGGAAGTTGTCAACTTAATGGATAATTTACAGAAGTAAAATTATGACAGTAACAATACTTGAGGACTCTTCAGACGATGGAATGAAAACCAGCTAATCCAGGGTTCTAGCTTAGGGTTAACATGCAAATTTCAGTTCTGTGGAAAAGGCAACAGTTTTGGTATAAACTGAACTCCAGGCAAGTACCATCACCTAGAACCCTACATTTGCACAGAACTGCTACCCCCTGTAAAAAAGCCAGTATTTGGCTGCAAATTATTTACTCTTACTGAGTAATGCATTGTCAGTAGCTGAGAACACCACACACAAAGAGAGGAGACGATTCCTGCCTGGATGCATACATTGAAGATGATGACAATCTGTATAAAAGCTAAGGATTGCCAGTAAGCTGGTTTGTACCACCAAGGACAGAACGTAATTCTCCTCTGTGTGGCTTTTAAGATAGTTTGAGTCCTTCTGCACACCTTTCCATGCAGAGTCAGCCCTGAGATGAAGGCCCTCATGCTAAAAGCCAGCAGAGCTACAGCAATTTCCAGCAGCCAGGAATCTGCTGGTGATTTTAAGTCTGAAGTCAGTGATCAAGTTACTCCGCAACAATTCAGTTATTTTTGAGCCTCAATGATGGTGACTCAAAACAGTTCCCTTCTGAAAAGGCCACAAACATTTCTCACTTGTTCCAGCAAAAGGTAAGAAGTGCTGCTGGTTTTCCACAGCCAAACACCTTCTTCAACTGCCCTTCTGTTTTACGTCAATTAAAAATGCCAACATTTAAGTTGCTGCCTTCTCCCTCCCTGCCCAGCAGTGAGCCATCACGTCTTCTGCCACTGAAGCAGTTGGCTGGCTGTACTGTGGCAATGGTTTACACTACTACCAATAAGTAAGAATACTCCTGAAGCGCACAGAGACCCTTTCAGAAGGAGACCCAATGACCAGAGCTCTCAGATCCATGAAAGAACCCCCTTGACCATCTTAATAACCTCAAGCCTCCAAATCCTATGGGATCCATTTTGCAAGGGCTGTGTGAAGTCAGCTCGCCTCCCAGTCAGGTGATAACCACCACGCACAAGAGAAGTGAGGCTGGGGTGTCAGCATGGGGACCTGATTTTCTTCTGTCTTTATCCCATGAGATTTAGCCAAAAGAGAGGGAGAGATGGAGGAAGAGAGACTGCCTTACTCCAGGGCACTGGCAACTCATATAACTAAATCTTCCTCATGCCAGCTCCATTTCTGCATAGCCTTCACTGACTCTCAAAATATGGCTATGGAGAAAGATCCTTAAAAAAAACCAGAAGTGACTAAGAGCAAAATACATACAACAGAATTTTTGGTTAAAAATAAATAAAATAATACATATACATACATACATGTTAGCATTATTTGTTTATTTTAATGTACATGTATTTGTTGGAAGGACAATTAAACACAAAATGCCTCTAGCCAGTTCTAATGAAACCAAACGTTTCACTAGTGGCTGGTTATTAATAATTTCTTTGCAAAGACTAGTTTGACAGAGGTTTGAAAGCAAACTCATGAAGTATAGTAAGAGGAAAGGCAGCCTGCCTGTTTTTTCCACTAGAGTTCCCATTATTAAAGACATAATTTCAAAATGTGAAAAGAATAAATATCCTGAAATCTACTAATAAGAGAAGTGTGTCTTTACATCTGAAAAGGAATAGGATTTCTGGATTAAGAGGAAAGGTGCTACAAAAGTTTTCCAGGTAAGGAATGCCAGGCATGATCTTGAACACTGGCCCTGCCAGCTTGTAAGTCACATCACCTTTCACATTTTTTATTAGCTTGGTTTCCTAAGGAAACAATTTTACTTAATTACACTGCACACATACCTACACACATGGCTCGTCTGACCTTAATGCTACCAGAGCTGTATGATTTCAGCAGTGTCTATCTGATAAACAGGGATCTCCAATGCATTAAAATCCTTCACTGTTTGTGAGAACGGATGCCAGGCATAAGAGAGGTTGTACTAGTGCTACTACCATGGGGAAGTAGCACTAATAAGCTCAGCCTTGTGCAGATATAAAAGAATCCATATGGAAGAAAGATACGAGAAACCAGAATTTATTAATTCCTCTGCTTATGGTATTCTTGCCTTTTATAGGGCAAATCTTACCCTAGATTATTAGGTTGGCTGAAACAATTTTTCTTACTCTCCCTGTAAAACACAAACAGAATCACATTTGCCTTTCTCGACCCTTATATATAACAGGAAATAATTATTGCTGATGAATAATAGACTCCCACTTTTAACTTCTTGCTGGACCAGGCAGCTGCTGTCTGGCCTATTCTGAAAGCCACCCAGTCTTACAGACTTATGTGGCTTATCACATCATTTGCCAAAAGACAAAATACTGATAACTTATCTCTTACACCATTCCCCAGAAACCCTTCAAAACACAGTCTTGCTATCAGAGCTAACAGTGCCTGTTGAGGGAGTTAAGATGTCAACCCGCAGTGCATGGTTGAAGTATGAGTTCAGAGACTTTAGGAAAGGAGTAAAGAAAAGGAATGAGCACTGAGGTGGGCTATTTTTGTTTGGGTTTAGTTTTGGGGTTTTTTTAGTTATTGTTGTGGGGGAATTTTTAGGACTGAAGCTGGTTTCTTCCATATTATTTTAGGAGGAAGGCAACAGGCAAAATCTTTCACAGAACATTAAACAAGAACCGTACTCAAAATTTCAGATTAGAGTGCATCACCAAACCTGATGCCTGTCAGAAAGTCTGGGTGGGAAAAAAAAAAGACAAAAAGCCCCATCCCACATCACAGCAAGTTCTCTTCAACAGCACTGTATCCTCTCCTGCAGTTTGCAACAGAAATTTGACACAAAATCATCCACGGCAACTCGTGAAGTTACCCTGTGGCAAGCACAACTTGAAACACCTGACCCATGCTCTCTCAGGAGGTAGCAAATGCAAAGCTGTACAACCTACATCATCACTCATACTAACATAAGTGAATAGTCTTGTATTTGCTACATGCCAAGAGGAGACATACAGTTCACCTTGCCCCATGTGATGGGCCTATGCGGGTTTGAGGGGTTCCCGGCGTGTTTGGGGATGATGGGGCAGGACCACATCCACCTTAAATCTCACCTGGGCCACCTTCCTTGAAGTCTTTAACAGAAAGATGGGAGGTTTGGGGGTGCCTATTGGATTTGGGGTTTGGGAGACTTTGGGGAGGGAGCAGCCCCACGCCCATGCTGCACATCAGCTAGCCCACCTTCCTTGTCCAGTCCCTCGGCCATTTCAAAGGGTGGGTCAGGGGGTTGGGGAGCCCCCAGACCTGTTTAGGGGGTCCCTGGGTAGATCTGGGGAACTCCATGTGGTTTTGGGGAGCCTCATGGGGTTTGGGGATGATGGGGCAGCCCCACATCCATCCTGAAACTCATCTGGACCACCTTCATAGACGTCTTTAACTTGATTAATGAAACAACTTAACTTGGTTCTCAAAATATCAGCAATTTGCTGGTTTGGGTCAATAATTGCCAAGATATTTTGCTCTATGGATATTTCACGTGGTCAGCAAACAATAAGGAATTGTCTCTTCACATACCCATGTCTTTAATGGTTTCTCCTGGTAGCAAAGGTGGCTCTTCCATTTCAGCCAATTTATTAGTCTCCCTCAGCACCTAGCCAAAACACAGAGGGAGAAAAAGAAATTCATTACACTTTCATAAACCAAGAAGTTTATGCTTACTTGCAACAGGTCAACAATATCAAAGACAACAAAGATACCTCCTAGTTTCTCAGTCTCTGAAAGGTCAACACACAGCATGTGAAACCTCGGTGTGGTCCTCAAGCATATCACTAAGCTACGCAAAAGTGTTTAAAGCAAGGCTGTCTTTGATGGAGAGGCCATGCAAAGCAGCCTGCATGCTTTGGCAGCACATTTCCCAGGTGGCCGCCTTTCATGGTCTAACCTTCTCATCCCCAGCCCATTATCACAAGTCAAATTCTCTCAACAGTTTCACATGGAACCAAAGGGATCAGGTCCTTTCCCAGCTGAAGTGATGAACTATTACCATGATGCTATCAGTAGAGCAATTTCTAGTTTACACTGAAGAAGCACTGTCTTCAGTGAGGGTCTGACAACTCAAAAGGTCCTGATTTGGCTCAGTAGTAGTGACTTGTTATGAAGGTTATGTTTTGACAGGTGTGTATAGGAGGTTCATTTTCAATTGTTTTTGGCTGCCAAATGACACTTTCTCCACTTTCCCTTGAGTTAAAAGCTTTAGCACAAGGCATTACTTTTCACAAATATGACTACATTTACACAAAAGCTTTTAAAAGAAGAGTTGCTATCATGAGCAGATGGACATTATAAGAAAGCATAACTGTAACTACGAAAGTATAACCTGAGGTCTAAACCTACAGTAAGAAATAAGGGAGAAGAGCGTAACAGTAAGTGGCCAAGATTAAGGTTAACACTATGTGGCCAAACAAAGATGGATTAAATCATATCACCCATTCCTCAAATCAGCCAAATGATCACAACCACAACCTAGTAACACAGATAGAGGGCAGGTAAGTTAGTCCAGACACCACCTTATGCTGTCTCCCCAGAGCCTTCTCTTCTCTAGGCTAAACAAGCCCAACTCTCTCAGCCTGTCCTCATAGCAGAGGTGTTCCAGTCCTCTGATCATCTTTGTGTCCCTCCTCTGAACTTGTTCTAACAGATCCATGTCCTGAGGACTCCATATGAAGTCTGACAAGGGCAGAGCAGAGGGTAAGAATCACCTTTCTCAACCTGCTGGTCATACTTCTTGTAATGCAGCCAAGGATTCTGTTAGCTTTATGGGCTGCAAATGCACCTTGCTGGCTCATGTTGAGCTTCTCATCCACCAGCACCCCCAAGTTCTTCTCTTCAGGGCTACTACCAATCCATTCTCTGTCTCCCATTTCCTTCTGGAGAGGGCCCACATTCTCCCTAGTCTTCCTTTTATCACTGACGTACCTATAGAAGCTTTTCCTGTTGTCCTTGACATCCCTTCCCAGATTTAATTCTATCAGGGTTTTAACTTTCCTAACCTTATCCTTGCTTGCTCAGACAAGGATAGTGTTCTCTAATGTTCCTCCCAGGCTACCTGCCCTTCCTTCCACACTCTATAGGCCTTCTTTTTGTGTTGTCCAGGAGTTCCTTGTTCATCCATGCAGGTCTCCTGGTGTTTTTTGCCTGACTTGCTCTTTGCTGGGATTCATCACTACTGCACTTGATGGAGGTGATCCTTGAATATTAACCAGCTTTCTTGGGCCCCTCTCCCCTCTGGGGCTTTACCTCATGGTACCCTGCCAAGTAAATCCCTATAGAGGCCTAAGTCTGCTCTTCTAAGCAGAGCAAGCTCAGCTCTGCTCACAACTGAATGTGCAGACTCGCCCAAAATCTTAATGAGAGGAATGAGAAAGAATTGTTTTAATTTGATATCAGGAAATTCTGCAAAGAAAATTCAAAGACATGGCCTGAAGTGTCATCTTAGAACCTGACACATCTATGGTCAGCTTTCATGTAGGATCAAGCCAGAGGGAGAGCCTCAGGGAAGAAAATTTCTCTAAACTATGCAAAAAAATGAAAACAAAACCCAAAGAAACTCCCCACCACAATAAAAGCACGTTTCAGCATTTCCACACAATAGATTGATGTTTAGATGAAAAGATTAACAAGATCAAAGTCTTACTGAAAACAAGATGTACATTTTAAAAAATGCATTCAAAAGACTTTTACAAAAAAAATAAAATAAAAGCAAGCACAATCCTGGCTTCCTAAGAGGAACCTCACAACTGCACCCACTGAAGCCAGACTCTTACCAAGGAGGCTGCCAGAGCAGCCAGACTGGGGTCTGCAGGATAGCTAAAGGAAGGTCAGCACTGACTGAGCTCATACTGGCAGCACTCCACATGCAGGAAAGCTTCTCCTCCCTGACATCAGCAATACCAGTAAAACCACGGCTTTTCTAACACAGCAGAAGTCTGTGCTGAGGACTTCTTGTCAGCACAGCTGTGTTGGCCAAAGATCACAGATCCCATCAAAGTCCTGAGCGACGGCCTCCCTGACAAAAGCCTGTGATGTAAACCTGCTCTCAGATCTCGCGTGTCCATTTTTACGTTTGAGAAAGAGCCTTGAAATTACCAGGAGAGCATCCGGATTATGCCAAATGAGACGGAGGTTTCTGGCAAATTAGTCTATCTTTGTGGCCTTTTATCTTGGAAGGACATTAGTAAAAATACACTCTGTGTTAGGACATGATCACAACTTCTTTGAGAAGGTCCCTACTCCAAAGGCGCAACAGCTGCTGCTAGGATCACTGCGGTCCACAGCTGGATTCCTTGCTCTCCTGCAGATGTCAGTAGGACCATTCCCAGCAGAAAACATTTGGATAAGGAGGCTGTATCTTAAGCCAAATATGAGGCAAGATACATAGAAAGCATTTGGTATCACAAACAGCTGCCACGATCACTAGGTGGGCAGTGCTCCCGTGGGTTTTAAAGACTATACTGCAGGTGGAGTAGAAAAGGAGAGAAGAGGCAAGCAGTAAGAAAGACAAACACCTCCGTGCCAACACCATTCTGCTAAAGACAAGGCTGAAAGCTCTTTTCAGTTTAAACACTGTCTCTTCTAAGTCTAATAAAATCCATCTGCTCACTCACCCTCTCTGAAATGTTGAGTCCCCAGGGTCAGAGGAAAGGGTCAGCAATCCAAACTTGCACTCACCTCAACACAGGGCAGTAGTCGGTGGCCTCCTGGAAGCACAGCACTTCAAGGTCAAAAACTTCTGCCCCTTTGCCTCCCCCTTCCTCCCTTTTTTTTTTCTCCCTTTTTGTACAGAGTTGAGAACTAACCTACCATCCTCCCCATTCCCCAAGAAACCTCATCCACACGACCTACCTCAGGTAACACAGCACCGACTGCCTTCATGATTTCAAAGTCAGTGCAAGCAGCTCACTCCTGATAACAGTCACCCTTCCGAAGAGGCTGAGACAGACATGGCCAGAAAGCCCAGGGCAAACACTCCTTTGGTGTCCTGGTCTTTGCAGCACCTGTCCAGCTCTAGACCTTGAATGAGCCTCCTAACTAGAACAAAAATGCTTGAAATCCATCCTGGCAGAAACCAAGAAATGAACAGTAGGCATTTTCCTGAAATCCATCTCCATCAATGGCTCCTTAAAATCGATTTTGGGAAATGCAATCTGTGTACAGCTGACAACGCAGGCAGCAAGCACAGGAGAAGACATCTGGAGCAGCGCTGAAGGACACGGGGTGGCAGGAGGGAGGAAAAGTGGGTAGATAAGGGAGTTTTGGAAACAGATCAGAGGGGAAGAATGGGATGGGAAAATGCATGTGGAACTCTGGAAGGATGGTGACATCATAGATGAATCCTCTGCCCTTTATATGACTAGAGAGATTACATCAAAAGCCCCTCCATCTTACTGCCATTTGTCCCTCCCACCCCCAAATCCAAAAATAGTTCACTAAACTGTCAGAAAAATCTTTTGAACATTAACCTATTTTTGAGATTCTAAAAATAACACTCCTGGATCCAGATTTAGCCCTTCTGAGATGTTGCAAAATGAAATTAACAGCTCCAGTGAGGCAAGAAAGTAAGCAGGGAAGCCAAGGGCATGACTGCAGCATCCCGGTTGCAGGACAGTGATGGCTGGCATTAACACTATTGAGGCAGATGTCATAGAATCATCTGGTTGTAAAAGACCTCTGAGATCATCAAGTCCAACCGTACCTGTCCCCTTACTAAACCATGTTTCCAAAAAAACCATCTACCTGCCTTTTAAACACCTCCAGCGACAGCGACTCAGCCACCTCCCTGGGCAGCTGTTCCAATGCCTGACAACCCTTTCAGTGAAGAAATTTTTCCTGATGTCTAATCTGAACCTCTCCTGGCGCAACTTAAGGCCATTTCCTCTCGTCCTGTCTTCTGTCACTTGGGAGAAGAGACCTGCACCCACCTCACTACAACCTCCTTTCAGCTAGTTGGAGACAGCGATGAGGTCTCCCCTCAGCCTCCTCTTCTCTAGGCTAAACAACCCCAGTTTCCTTGGCTGCTCCTCATAGGACTCACTTTCCAGCCCCTTCACCAGCCTTGCTGCCTTTCTCTGGACGCGATCCAGCACCTCAATGTACTTCTTGTAGTGAGGGGCTCAGAACTGAACACAGGACTCAAGGTGTGGCCTCACCAGTGCCATGTACGGGGGCACAATCACTTCCCTGGTCCTGCTGACTGCACTGTTCCCGATATAGACCAAGATGCCATTGGCCTTCTTGGCCACCTGGGCACACTACTGGCTCATATTCAGCCGGCTGTCAACCAACACCCCAGGGTCCTTCTCCTCCAGGCAATTCTCCAGCCATTCTTCCCCACGTCTGTAACGCTGCATGGGGTTGTTGTGTCCCAAGTCCAGGACTTGGCACTTGGTCTTGTTGAACCTCATCCCACTGGTTTCAGCCCATCGATCCAGTCTGTCCAGATCCCTCTGCAGAGCCTCCCTTCCTTCAAGCAGATCAACACTGCCACTCAGCTTAGTATCATCTGCAAACTTGATAAGGGTGCACTCAATCCCTTCGTCCAGATCATTGATAAATATATTGAACAGGACTGGGCCCAACACTGAACACTGGGGAACACCACTCGTGACTCGTTTCCAACTGGATTTATCTCCATTTACTACCACTCTTTGGGTCTGGCCATCCAGCCAGTTTTTTACCCAGCAGATGCTCTGCCTGTCCAGGCCAAGGGCAGCCAGTTTCTCAAGCAGAATACTGTGAGAAACGGTGCCAAAGGCTTTAGCGAAATCCAAGTACACCACATCCACAACCTTTCCCTCATCCATTAAACGGGTGACCTTGTCATAGAAGGAGACCACATTGGTCTGGCAGGATCTACCTTTCATAAACGCATGTTGACTGAGCCTGATCATCTGATTGTCCTGTGCGTGCTGTGTGATAGCACTCAAGACAATCTGCTTCCTGAAATTCCCCAGTACCGAGGTCAGACTGACAGACCTGTAGTTCCCTGGATCCTCCCTCCAACTCTTCTTGTAAATGGGCATAACGTTTGCTAGTTTCCAGTCAAGTGGCACCTCCCCAGTCAACGAGGACTGTTGATAAGATGAGGGAAAGGGGTTTGGAGAGGACCTCTGCCAGTTCCCTTAATACCCTTGGGTAGATCCCATCCGGCCCCATAGATTTGTGTATGTCTAATTGGTCGAACAGGTCTCTAACCAAATCCTCCTGGATCGTTGGAGTTTCATTCTCAGAGTCTTCTGGCTCAGGAGGCCACGTATCCCGAGAACACCTCACCTTCCTATTAAAGACCAAGGAAAAGAAGGCATTAAGTACCTCTGCCTTGTCCTGATCCCTCATCACTATTGTGCCTCCTGCATCCAGAAAGGAGGGAGATTCTCCTTGGTCCTCCTGTTCTTGTTAATATACTTGAAGAAATATTTTTTTCACGGATCTGGCCATATATGTCATACACATCTGTAACCAAAATGTTTCACTTCTGCGTGCCTCAGGTTTTTAAATTGTTCGGTGGGTTACGAAAACAAAGAGTGCTTTGAGAACTGAAATGAAGGTCACAGCCAGAGCTGGACAGAATCAGCATTACCGAGGAATAGGACCATGTTGACATAGAGTCTTGCACTGTCTGTATCTGCCACAACCATCACTGAGTTCTGCAAGAAACAAATAAAACCACTGAAAATCAGTAGACTCCTTTGCCTTGCCTCCAAGCCATACAAGGTCTTTAGTATTTTTTTCCTCACATAAAATGTTATGCTTTGCTAACTGAACCACTAGGAGAATGAAAAATTTAGTTTAGAGTAACATTTATTTCTGTCTTCTTTTAGCAAATAACATAATCTACCCATTCCACCCACCACTAGATGATCTCTATGGATAACATAGTTCTCGAATCCTCAGCACCGGAGAACCTTAGCACCTAAACACAATCCCTGCCTCAGCTTAGAGAGCGTGTGAGGACTTCATGCCACCACCTACCTTTGTCCTGTGCTCAAGCAGTGACTTGGCAGAACAAACCCACACTTGCTACATTTAACAACCGCTTCTTGTTCTCCAGGATCCCACCTTGTGTTGCCTCAGTCCCCTTACTCATGGCTGAAGGTGCAGAGCTTTCTCACACCCTCCCACCCATAGCACTTAAGGCAGGAAAACCCTGATGCTGTTTTATCGACATGATTTCCACATGCCAGCAATGAAGAGATCACATCCTTTGCTTGCATGTACAGGGCCAGGGAAAGAGGCAAGACCCTGCCTCATCCCTGATCTCTTCATACTGCAATGCAGGATACTGCAGCTCTGCCAAGCCTCTCCAACCACATCTTCACAGTGCCTAACACAGCAGCCAGCATGCTGCTCCAAAAATCCCTCCTGATCCACATCCCTGCATAACTCATGCATGTAGCTCATACCGAGTGCCTACAGCCAGCTCAGGTGGGTACAGAGATACGTTGCGCTGTAACTCTCACTACACGGTCTCAGAGATTTGAGCATCACTGAACACTGCTCCAGAAGGACCTGAGAGGGTACACAAAGCAAAACAACTGATATATTTTCCTCTTGTATTGCCTGAGAGGCATTTGCCTACCAGCAGGGCTGCACAGCCAGGATGACAACATACATCCTGTGCCAACTGAGGCCGAGCCAGGATTGCCTCCTCCCACCCAACCTGCCAGTGCTGTAACTGCTCCCGTATCCATTTTAGTCAAGAAACCTGGGTCCACTTAATGGCTCTTTTAAAGTATGTTTTTCCATAACCTAAATCACTTTGTCAGGACTGGTTTAGGGTGTGACTACACGAGTGAAGGTGTGTAAACCCAGGGTGAAAGAGAGAGAGCAGTGGAACTGACTAGGGACAGGAACTTTGTCCCTGGATACTGACATCTGCAGCACAAGCCTCCAGACTACTAAGATGCATAAAGAAAGTACCTGGGGTCCCTCCCAGCTACTTTTCCCATTTACTCTCTTCTACTCTTACGAATATTTGAGTCTTGAAACCCACAGGCAAAAGTTAGGTTTTTTTGGCCTCATGCAACTTAAGGGGAGACTGCAGGCTTGTGTTACCAAATTGCTGTGTAACAGTTTTCCCAAGTCTGCTTAGATTCTTCTACCTTGAATCACAATCAGAATGAACAAAAAAGAACCTTTTTTGGTTTAGATAAAATTAAGGTGTACTCTTTCTGCGATTTTCCCCCTCTCTGAGTTAATCTCTCCTTGGTAACCTCCTACACACTCCAAATCATTTTGTACAATTTAACAGATTTGTTATGCATAAAGCCAGAGCACTGGTGAGATACATCCAACCCAACACCATGACCACCTTGCTCCTGTGTTATTCCTTTCCCCCAAAACACATCTGTCCCATCTATTCCAAAACCAAGCTCTCCAGGCTCCAAACTGCATTTGTTCTAGCTACACACAGTCCTCTTTTGTGTTTCCTGCAGTAGGAAGCTGGTCTCTTAACTGGTCAGTTGACATAAACATATCCAACCTGTCTATATAGACAAACATTACACACACACACATTAAATCCCTTTGCATCCGCAGCCCTTAAACTCACAGGTTTTGGCACATCTGCGTCATAAGCATGCACTGGTCAGTAGCAACAGGCAGGATATGTGCTGCGGGGACAAGAATGTGCATGTTGTACGTGTACTTGTGCAAGAATATGCACATAGAATTAGCAGGCTTTAAAAATATGTAGCTTTTCAAATTATAAGTGAAATAAGGATTTGCAATTCAATAGTCAAGTGAAAGGCTTTATCTCCTACAGTAAATTTTTGCCTGATAGTTCACATTTTAATGGACTACTAGGGAATATTCTGCTCATAGATAACATATCTAAACTTTTCTCTCCTCACCATCTTTCTTTTTAAATGTCTTTCTCTCAAGGACTGGCACATGATTAAATACCTTCCTGAATCAGCACTCTTGCCACTCTGCAGACAGAGAACTCAGTAAATTGCAGGAATATCCATTTCATCTAAAACTGGAGGTCCACATCAGAGGTAGTCACCTGAGGCATTCTGTATAGTCAGTGAGAAATGCAGGGACCTAGGAAATTTGGTGTTGGGATGAGTGCCGTTCTTTTCACCAAAGTCTGAGAACTACAGTAACTCACTCCAATGCAGACCTGGTAGGGTGAATCCCACCTCTGGTGCCTCACTGTGGCCAGCACAGCAGTACCCATTCTCTTGCACATCCTGACAGAACTGAGTACTCACAACCTGTACTTTGCAGAGACATCCAAACTTACTCTGTGCAGAGAAGCAGTAGCAGATGAGCCAGGCCAGAGGCAAAAAATCCATGAACTTCATTAAAACACGCATGAGTCCAAAGCCTGTAGGATAGGTCTTTATTAGCTGAAGTACCACAGCTTTTGGGGCAGAGTTGGCTCCTTTCTGCCACCTCAGAGAACCACATGAGGAAAGTCAGCCTTTCTGCAAAGGCGTAGTAGCCATATGACTATTTTTACATACTTGATTTTTTAATTCATTTATTTTCTTTGTAAATCAAGAGAAAAACATATACACTTACATAACCATCTCCTTTCAAATATCTTCTGGTGGTCTCAGACCATGTTCACCTATTCCTTCCCCTAAACTGCCCTCCTACTCCATCTCTTTCCTTTTTCATGGCTGTTGCCTTAAAAGTCAAGCAATAAAGGACAGTCTCACTGTGGCACGTGTATCAAGATTTATCGTTACCCCAATGACAGTGTAAAAACCTCTGAAACAAAACAGATACAGAAGCTCTTTCCATTCATCTCAGAAAAAAAATCAAGGAAGTCTAATTCTGTCCAAGTGACACTGACAAAAAATGCAGAACTGACACAAATATGTGCAAAATCAACTCACATGCTTATTTAGGATAATTTTTCATAAGTGCATTGGTTCCTTTCCTAAATGAAAGATTTCTTACTAAAGCAAAATGGACACTTCTTTCCCCAGCATTTTGCTGCTTAGTTGCTTCTGTTTTCTCAATGCTCAACTAGAAGAACTGCACAACAGTAGCTGTGCATACTTGACAAATCCTCCTGTAGACTCCAAACACTGTACTACTTTGGAGAGATTTTCAGCTGCCATTTATGGTTATCCTTTGAGAAGATTTATGTGCTACGTATCCTACTGAAAATGTAATAAAACGTAAACTGAGCAACTAAACAGGCTTTGTTGATTATTTTTCAATTATTAAGAAGATCACAGCAGAATGATTATGGGAAGGATGACTGAGGCATGAGGACTTTTCTGAGGATAACGTTGAAAAACCACGTTAGAGACATTCAGATCAGCACAATATTAATTGCAGGGAAATGCTTTGTGTTTTACTCTTTTGG
The DNA here is from genome assembly GCA_033558185.1 of Dromococcyx pavoninus. Taxonomy (NCBI): domain Eukaryota; kingdom Metazoa; phylum Chordata; class Aves; order Cuculiformes; family Neomorphidae; genus Dromococcyx; species Dromococcyx pavoninus. Next base: position 1,428,916 of record JAUMJL010000068.1, read on the forward strand.
GATATTAGAAGTTCAAAGGAGGAAAGACAAAACACCATGGACATGTGGATCTTTTCAGAATACTCCACAAGAGAATCAAATATACCATCCAAACATATTCAGCTTCTAAGAGAGCATTCAGCCAAAGGTGGCTTCCTATATTGGTTAAAAATAAGACATTTAAGTCATCAATAAGATGTTCTGACAACAGATCATCTATTATAGACAATACTACTACTAAAGACAATAATCAGATACAACGTACACTGCAACTGCCTTTTAACTATGCTTTTCTAGTCTCAAAAAAACCCAGATCACAAACTGGGATCTCCACCTACTCTACGTATTTTGAGAAAGTAAAAAAGGTTGAGAAATCACTTGCTTACTTACCACTGTCCTGAAAATCCTTACAAAGAAGCTGAAGATTAGGGTATTTAAAAAAAAAAAAAAGTAATACAGTCACCAGGGTAATATAAAGAGATTCCTCTGGAGGAGGAAGTAGCCACCATGCAGTGTTTCCCTGGGGTTTGCTGCCCAAGTCTTCAGCGAAGAACAACCTCTCTGGGCTGGTGAACCTTCTGAGCCCTTGCTGCACAAGTACAAGGCAAGGCTCAGAAGCTCAAAGAACACATTGTTGAGGGCCACTCATTCAACCACGGCTGGCTTGTCTCTTACAAGTTGGTATGGCTCATTAGGCTCTGAGAGAGAGTCTTCATTGACTCAACACAGCAGCGTTCCCTGGCACAGAAGGTTGCAGATATGATCTATTCAGACAAGTCCAACATTTTTTAATACAGAACCTTCTTCAGTGCCAAGCGTTCCACATATGTCTCAAATGACAACAGCTCTGTTTGCCCCGGCCACTCAAACCTTTACGCAGCACGTTAGTCTTGACTTTATCCTTTATTTTCACTGTACTTTGTTTAGCAAACAACTTATATGGGAAAATAGATTAAAATTTTCAAAGAAAGTGATGCTCATCCTCAGTCTTAAGTAATAGAAAAACACTGACTAAAGAGAGTTACAAATTCTACTAACTAAAATAAATCACGGAAAAGTATCTCTGTTATCAAGAATTCCACTTTGGAGTTTAGCGATATGCAAGATAAAGATTCCATATAGTAGTAATTACAGTGAGGAAACAATCCTACAGAGGGGAACAAGTATGTTTCATTCAGTTCAAAAACATCTACAGAAAATCAAAGCTTGGCCGGTAGGCATGCAGTCACAAATCACGTGTTCTTTTTAAATAACATGCTTGTTCATTCCTGTCCGACTTGGGTTTCAATCTACGAAGTGATATTGGGGCATGGGAAGCAAGGAAGAAGACAAAAAAACTACCTCTTATCCAGTTTTACTGAGCGAAAGGGGAGTTCTTGCACTTTGCAGCTAGGAGAAACACGGCAGCCGATTAGGAAGAGATGAAAATATTTTTGAGGAACATCTGAAGGCCATTTGTTTATTCTCTCTAGTTTTCCATTCTTAATAGATGGCAATCATAAACGCTTCCAGAGATTTCCTTCACTGTGCATTACTTCATACTCAAACATTCAGGTACCTCTATATAAGAAAAAAATCCTGGGCTTGCTGTTTGCTCTCTTCTAACTACATGAGCACTTAGGGAGTATTACTTCCATGAAAAGGAGACAGAAAACTGACTGCATCTGGCTTTTCCCCTATCTAATTTGCATGAAATCAATATTTTGCAACCCAGAGGTTGGTTACTCTGCATCTTTGTTTCCTTGAAAGGCGGAGGTGCAGAAAAGGACTTAGTGGGGAGGGGACCAACATTTTCTATCTTTCAGGACAGTTTAAAAAGAAAGAGATTGTAATTTTCATGAAATATACAGTTTTTACAGTCCTGGAAACCGGAGTCCTAGAAAAATATGGCAATGGCAGAGGCTAAATTCCAGTCACTGACTGGCTGTCCTGGAATGACCATACTTACGGACAAGAACATCATTCATTCTCCAGAACCAGTTCTTTGTGACTTTTCTCATCAACAGCTTAGCTTAACGCTCCAAAGAAGAAAGGAAAACAGCTTCCCACAGACACACACGCAACTCATACAGCTAAAATCAGAATTTCAATACAGTTAAAATATTTTTCCCCTACAAGATTTTCATATTTCTTCTCTGCCACTCTTTAAGTCTGTCTCTACTTGATACTTTTGATAACGTAAAGCATCACCTATTCCTGGATTTGGTCTTGATTTCAGCCCTGTGTTCAAAGGGACCTATGGAAACACTACACACAGACCAGGTAAGGACTACTACTGCCTGCATAGCTTCTACTCCTGTACCCCCATGAAAATGTCAGGTGCACCTTGTGTGAGAATATGACCAAGCCCAAAGTGATGACACAGAGAAACATATATGTTCAAGTCGTCAGAGAGTGGTAGTAAAAAGATGAACTGTTTATTTAATTTCACTGTTGTATCATCAGTTGTATCATCAGTTCACATCTATCTAAGTCTTTTGTTACCACAGGTCAATTATCTTCAACATCTGGTGGCTTGTGCAATATGGTCTGTAATTTAATAGCCACAGCTCAGTGCACTGGGAAGGAAAGCTCCCATCACAGAAGATATCTGCATTTGCTACAAACTAGTCTTCTTACAGGCAGTCCCACATGAAAAGTCAAGGGCCAGTCCAAAACAGGAATGCTTATCCCCATACATTGCTAAGTGAGCTGACTGGCAGAGAATCTTCAACTATGCTGGAACTGTTTAGGCAACGGCTTTTTCATGATTTAGTGCTTCCAAACTAGCATCACTCACTAACAAAAACATCCCTTAAAAGCAAAAGTAAAAACCATTGCTTAAACGAGTGCTTAAAGTTTAAAAAGTTATGCCGCTCTCTAAACCCAGTTCTTGTTGAACATGTGTTACATATAACCGAAGCCTGACACACTTCCTGCGTTGGCAGGGAGATAGAAATGGAAAAGCTCACTGGGGCTCATTCTAGTGATTTACAGCAAAGGGAGGGCGGGAAAAAAAATCACATCTTTCTTCAATATGTTTTTCTTCTATTGATATATATGTTCTACATAAAACTAGTCTGAGTCACTTTGCAGTAAAGTTAGAATAAAGTAACACAAAGGTGGCAAAGTCAGTGACTGGCATTTCAGTTAATCCTGCCCAACACCACCTGAGGGACAGGACATACCTCAATTTTAGAGGTCTACATCTGCAGAAATTACCCTGAACTCTCTTCATAGTAAGAGGAGAAACACAGCAGGTTTTCAAAGGAGACAAAACTACACCTTTACAGGAGCACAGCTAAAGCTCTCCACTCTGAGAACTCAGTTGCTGCCACTCAAATAACATTCACGACATCCTGAAGCAAGGACTTCTCTAGTTCAGCTACGTGACCTTCTCACCTAGTGTGGGTATTTCCTTAAAGCAGAGATAAATCAGACCATAAATGACCTATTGCTTTCTATCAACTACAAAGGAATTGTGGTTGGCTAGCTTGAACGTGGACTTGCTCAAACAGGTTCCATCCAGAAAACCTCAGAAATCCATTTACTGTGTTGGAAGGAGAAGGCTCCTTCATATAGCTTTTGTCATGCATCAGTTATGTATCTTACAAAATAAACCACAACGGGCTTGTCTACATTCTCTAACCATACACACAATGGATAAAAAAATGTTATGCAAGCAGTTCTGTTTTCTTGCTTTGCTAACCTTCCTATGCGTGCTATGATAATGCTCTTGCATCTCAAATATAAACCCATTGCAAATCCAATGATTTTTCATACATTAAAGGAAAAGATTATTACGGAGGGAGCAAACAAACATGGAGAATGTGACACATGCATGTACAACACCTTCCTGGACCTCAAAGGGTCATCAGGAATTGTGGATCTCGTTGCCCTCAAAGGGGAGAATGGTTTAGTGGTCACAAACAGCAATGCCAAGAACAAAGATTTTAATCATTTTTCTGAAGCCTACACAACTAAGCAGGTGACGCATGGATCTGCTGTACTGGTTTCCTCTGTCCACAGAATGGACTAGAAGCAAGAAGCAACACAAGAAAGCAAACATATGAGTTTGCATCCTCTGGTTCAAGTTTTTACTGTATACAATCCAAAACCAAACACAATGGACCTTAACAAATTTTCAGGCAAAGGTACTGGTTTTAAGGGAAGTGGCAGCAGGCTCCACTGCCCATACCCACCGCTTCCCAGCTGCAGATGGAAGGGATCCAACCCTTTTATGACAGCTTCTCCAAAGCTTTGAAAGTGGTAAACTTAAGGGATTCTCCTATAAAACAACAGCTAAATCAAAATGAAAATTCCCACTGATAAAAGCCACTGGAATGCACTGCCCAAGGAGGTGGTGGAGTCGCCGACCCTGGAGGTGTTTAAGGGGAGACTGGATGAGGCACTGAGTGCCATGGTTTAGATGATGGTGTTAGTGTTGGGTTATAGGTTGGACTCGATGATCTCGGAGGTCCTTTCCAACCTTATGATACTGTGATACTGTGAAGAAGACTTAAGTACTATAAACTGCACAAACATATCTGCCCATAGGCACAGGACAAAATATCACCTGCAGGACTTATGAGCAAGTATCTCACTGTAACCAAGTTTCCAGATCTGTAAGAGTTATTTATGCACCTCAATCCCTTTGACAATGTTGACTCTTAAGATGTTTTAAAAAAAAAAAAATCTCCTCCCAAATTACAAAGTATCTAGGAATTTCCAGCTCATTTTCACTTCCAACTACTTCAATTCTGTTCTTGCCTGATCTATAACTTACGTTAAAACATATGGCAGTAGATTTGTTAAAAATTCCCTCAAAAAATTCATTCTCTAAATCAATTCTAAAAAGCTTCAGACTTGAGATCAGGAAGGGAATAGAGGGGAGAACCAATAATGCTTTGCTGCTTTTCTGTTGGGGTTTGGGGTTTTTAGCTTCATAGGAGAAAAAGAAGAAAACCCAAGTAGCCAAAAGTTATTTAGAGTTAGTTTATGAAGTGAAAATTCTATAAATTCTAGTGGAAAAGCAATTTAATCTTGGTTCCAGATACTGAAATGCTCAAAATACCTTAATAAAAAAACCCCACCTTCATAAAGGTTATTATTAAATACTTTGGAGAAAGATTTAGGAAAAATACTGTGCATGCATTCAGTAGGAATCCCCAGTGGTTGTCTCATTTACCTCATTACACACATGCATGCACACACAGAGTGTTAATTGCACTCCAAAAGAAAACTGCAGGCACAGACTGCAAGAAACGATGTGTGTCCTTCCCCTGGTACCCTCCTCCCGAGAGATGCCTACTATTCTTCTAAAAATTCCCCACAGAAAAAGAGAGTGCTAATTGTAGCTATCACAAAGTGTTTTTCCATCCTTACAGAAATTTAATTTCTATATTTGAGTCAATGCACACGCAGAGACAGAGACCAAGTGGAGACAGGAGTGAAGATGGAACCATCTAGCAAGATGGAACTCATTCTAGCAAGGAAAATTTAAATACACATCAAGAGCATAATCCCATAATTGGCAGATCCACTTTAAAATCCTGAAAGCCTTATTTAAGTCCTCTAAAGCTAACTGATGTGACACCTTCCCGTGAGAACACCATGTATTCAGGCACTTGCCTCACAGAGTTACCACAAAATGCACTACTTCCCACTTCAGGGCTTATTCCCTTACATTTTCCAGGAACAATGTGAGACTTCTTTCTGTCCTCAGAAGAAATAAGGTACTTAGCTCAAATCTCAGTACCTGTTAAGACCTGGAAGTCTGTGCTATCTTGTGCCAATCAAAGCTGCACAAGACACTCGGGCATGTGAGGAAAGGGCTAGAAGAGAGAACACTCTCATGCCACTCTATCCGTTAATGGTATGACTTCATCTGCAGTATCAAAGACAAATCCACATCTTGGAAAGATCAAAGAAAACATTAAGAACAATCGGGACCTTGAAAAATCTCTCACAGAACTGACTATAAAAGAAAGCCCTTGCAGAACAGTCATATGATGGAGATTTGAATCATTAAGGTTGGAAAAGACCTCTAAGATTATCAAGTCCAACCAGAGAAAACTGGACAGAGAATGATAAACCCAAAGAAAGGATGTCTGTTCTCCTCGGCTCAAGACCTGAAAGAAATTAGCTGATCTCCATTCATAATAAATCTTCCATTTAGGAGCAAACACTAGGCTCCAGGAGCAAGCCTAGGAAGCAAACAGGAACTCGATAGCATCAACAGCGATTGATTTGAGGACAGATTGTGGAACTGCAGTTGCACTGGCAATACCAACACAAGAAGCTAGTAGCGGTAGAGGACATCTCTCCATCCCACCTCCCAGGCTTGTTCTCCTGCATCAAATACTCTCAGGAATGAAGACAGAAATGGCTAAGTCTGTGAATTCCTCAAGCAGAGCTAAAGTAAACCTATACAGGTAGAAACTGCCCCTTCCTCTCTATACCCTAATATAGGTAGGACCATGGAGATGTATTTTCTCCAGGCCTGCTTACCATCAACAAGAGTAAAGGCAAGAACCAGCTTTATGCCTACACGTAACTGCATCACAGCCACTCACACCACCTCCTGCAAGAGCAAGCACTGTAGGCCTCTGCTGAATTCAGACTCTACAGAGATGATGCAGGTTAAGAGCAAGAAGTGTTTTGCTATCGGAGACACATGATCATACTTGCCCTGCAGGGCCTTTATGTTAAATAAGTAATAATTCTCTGCTTTACCATCTCTCCTTAAATGCTACTCTAAAATAAAAGAGGAGTAGCGTTTCTTCCAACCATTCATTCAAACTTCAGTTTGCTTAGAAATAAAAAGAAAAAAAAAGAGGGCAGGCTGTGAAAAAATCACTCTGCAAATTACAGGAACTGTAGAACCACAATGAAGTATGGGCTTCTCATGGCCTTCAGTAAACAATAAATACACAAATTCCGCCTGAAAAATGTATCACACAACTCAGTGAACATTCCTCTGTAGACATTATTATTGACTGAGATACAGAGGCCCTGTTGGACTGGCAACCAGACAAATCCAGGAGAGCAGGACTCCCTGCTCAGGCACTTGACAATTTACACAGATAAGGTGACAAAAGGAGGGAAAGAGTCCCAAGAGGCAATCAGGGTTACAAGGAAAAAATGTTGAGCCAACTTAACCATTAGGAAGGGAAGATCCCAAAATTCTAAAAAGAAATGCTGCTTCATTTTGTACTGGTAAAGGTAATTCTCAAGTGTTTAAAAACTGTAAAAAGGCAGTTGAGTTGTGCATGGGAGCCAGAAGAAGAAATTCAGTTTTGTAAACTTCAGTAAAAGAAATAAGGAAATAAAATAAATTTGTGTGAAATTTGCTTTTTTATACTATTACACAAACAGTTAAGAGTTGTAGCAGTATTTGTGATATTATGCATATTTGTATCAATGAATTACTTAGCCTCAGTATAAAGACTGTATGCTGGAGTAACTTAATACTCCAGCTTCACAGGGGAAAAACTTCAGGTCTATCAAATAGTTCTTCACCCAGACATGTGCTGAAGATTACTTTCTACATATATAGGTAAAACCTATAAGCTATCATTTTACACAAACTCTCTACACATACACAGATTGCATATCAACTATTGATTAATTTCTAAATCTTAGCTTAACATTGGCCAATAAGCTGCCTTTAGAAAGAAATATTAACATTCTTGCCACTTATGAACAAGTGAACTTTCTGTTATCAATAATGGACAACTGAGACAACACTCATAGGACAAAAAAAATCATCACAGAATCTTCCAGTTGGAAAAGACCTTTGAGATCATCGAGTTCAACCGCACCCATCACCCGCTAAACCATGTCCCTCAAATACTCATCTACCCGGTTTTTAAACACCTCCAGGGATGGTGACTCATCCGCTCCTCGTAGGACATGTTCTCCACCCCCTTCACCAGCCTTGTCGCCCTTCTCTGGACGCGATCCAACACCTCAATATCCTTCTTGTAGTGAGGGGCCCAAAACTGAACATAGGACTCGAGGTGTGGCCTCACCAGTGCCATGTACGGGGGCACAATCACTTCCCTTGTCCTGCTGGCCACACAGTTTTTGATACAGGCCAAGATGCCATTGGCCTTCTTGGCCACCTGGGCACACTGCTGGCTCATATTCAGCTGGCTGTCAAACAGCACCCCCAGGTCCTTCTCCGCCAGGCAGCTCTCCAGCCATTCTTCCCCAAGTCTGCAACACTGCATGGGGTTGCTGTGTCCCAAGTGCAGGACTCAGCATTTGGTCATCATGTTTGTCAAAGGAATTAGTGTTGCATTTAGAGATTTTAATGTCATTTTTCTGTGTTTAGATTTTATAAAGATGATCAACCAGAGCTGAGAAATGCTGAAAGTCATTACTAGAATGTACCAATATCAACAGGTTTATACTCAGAGATGCTTTTTTTAAAGCAGGGGTATATCAGTAAATCCCTTGGTTTCTTCAGAGGAATGCATAGGTATTTTTTGAAACTCCTGTGACATTGAACTAGAACTTTGTATTTATAATTAACAAATCTAATAACAGACTTCAAAGAGTCTTGCTTGGACAATTTTATGTCAGACCAATTTATTGTGACAGAAGATTATTTTATCAACTTGGAGATAGCAAACATTCTCTGAAAGAAGATACTTCCAAGGATTCAGTGTTTACAACCAAGCTGGAGTTTTCAAGAGAGAATCTCTCATATACACATACAACAGGGAAAAAAAAAGGATATACAACTGGCAGGTTGATGATTTCACTTACTTATAGTACTTAAAAGAAAATGGATTACCTTTGAAAATTCATCTCCAAATAGGGGTTTGTAAAGTCAGCTTTTTGAAGATTAAAAAATTTTGTAAAGAAGGAAATAATATCATAGAGATTAAACTTAAATTTCTGTTTCACCTGCTTGACTTTGGGGCCTTCCATACTTTGGCTACATAAAATTTGGCATTAAACTGAAAGCTGAAAACACTTTACTATACCCAAACTCACAGGAGCAACTAACACCCTCTGAAGGAGGCCATAATGCATGTTTTTTTTCCTTTTTAAAGACAAACCATACTTACCCTTAAGTCTGGAGAGAAGTTGTCTGCTGAGGTTGAGACTGAGTCGGATGATACAGCAGAAGCAGATTTGGTGGGAGCAGAATGGTCCGAGTGAGAAGTGGAAACACTATAAAGGGAAACACCACAGTATCAAAACTGTGTTCAAGAATGCTCAAAAGCCGACAAAGTATGGCCGCACGCTTACAGTCATAGCAGGCCTTTTTCACTATTTCCACCCTCTCCATTCTCAGTTATTCAGCCCTCAGCAGTGGTTTAAGAGAACCTCACAGTTTTACTCACCACTGCCATTGATTACCAAAGTGTATACGATCCACAACCAAATGTCAGCTCAGAACAAGCCAACGCCATCACAATCGAAAGCTTGATCAAATCCTAAATCATGGAAACTAAGGGCCTCCATTTCAGGCTTTCAGATGGGAGATATTAGTGCGCCGCAAGAGGATGAAAATAGACAGACTCTTGAACACACGCCAGCACAACTCCAACCACAACTTTACAGTGGTGGAAAAAATTCAGAATAAAAACTCTTTCCATCACATACAACTTTCCTCCTTCAGGTGTTAAGTACAACCCTCAGAAGAATTACAAAAACTCTCCCATATCTGGTGATACAAAGTGCGATTTGCTGAACAACAAGGCAAAATAGAGATTTTCTTTTCCTATACAGTTTCCCTAGTATAGCTGGAAGCAATCAAAATAAACCTACTTTATAGCATTTTTATGCTGCAACCTATCATAGAACCATAATTGCTTAAAATTAGCATTTGATAGGAATGCTCTAAAAATCCCAGATGACTGTAAAAAAAGATCCTCTACGGTACATTACTCCCTGAAGCCACAGTACCTGCACCAATTAATTCCCACACTCCTACCAACCCAGGAAAGTTTTACCTGGGCGTAAAGACACTTCCAAGGATCAGCCTGCAAGCCTAGTATTGGCTAAATCAGAATACCAGCAGGAGTATTACCGTTACTATCTGTATTAACTAGACATGTGAGAATCTGGACAGAGCTATATCTGAGCTTCCAAAGGGCCTGGAGATCTGTTAATTGTCTGAAAAATGTTTTGTTGCTGGTGAACAGCTACCCAAACGTTCCATTTCTATTGCTATTCATCAGTGGTTGGCAAAGTATTACACAGGCAGTGTTAAAAACATGGACTACACCAAAACTGGGCTCTTGCTGGGAATCAGTCCTTTGTCTCCAAGGATTAAAAGCAGCTCTTTCATCCTAAGAAGCAGAAACTTAGAAATGGAACCTTTGCAAACACTAAAAATTATTTGGAATAAAAGGTAGTGGTGTGCCAATTGAAAAGCACAATTCCACCAAATGCATTTTGTACATGGTTCAGTAACTAAACACTCAGCTTTCAAATTTGCTCATCTCTTGTAGTGTTGCCAGGTAAACTCACTAACTTTGGATGAACACTGGCACTTGTGCACACAGCGTTGTTGACACTGCAACAGCCCCAGGGTCTCCAACCCAGGCAGAAAATAATCTCATACTAAAATAACAAGCACTGAATCTGCAAAGCTTCCCATTCTTAAGGATCAAAACTCTCGCACATACACTGAATTTTTGTACTGTTTCACATTACTACAAAACTGATATAAAGCGTAACTGCTGCTGAATGCTCTGCTCATGTTCCACTCTCTTCCTCCTCCTCTCAACCTGGGTTGCACACCACTGCCACCTCCACTGCGCTGGATGAGATTCACAGGATACATAGTTCAATTTGCTGATCTGCTGGGACAATAAACTATTAATAAAAACGAAGAGAGTATTCTGTTGGATAATAGGGCTGATTGGATTCATTACATGGCTGTATAAATCATCAGACATAGGGCATGGAGAGGGAGGAATCCGTGTCTGGAGACGATGAGTAAGGCTGAGAGCAATTCTGTGCACAACAGCCTGCAGGCGTGCTAAATTAGGCTTAGCACTAAACCACATTTTTACATAACTTAAATGAGCTCAGACCCCTGAATGTGTTCACTGAAACTCCTTTCAGTCTGGTTTCTGCATGGTCAGTCTTCATCTTCCAAGTGTTCACTCCCATGTTTGCAACTGTCCAATTTGATTTTTAAAGGGGGAATGGGAGAAAAAAAAAAAATCACACTTCACAGAATGGTTTAGGTTGGCAGGGACCTTAAGGATCACCCATTTCCAACCCCTGTCATGGGCAGGGACACCTTCCAGCATGTCAGGTTGCTCAAAGCCTCATCCAACCTGATCTCAAACACCTCCATGGATAGGGCACCCACTACTACTCCAGACAACCTGTTCCAGTGCCTCACTACCCTCACAAGAAAAAAATTCTTCCTAAAATCTAAACTAAATTTTCCCTCTTTCAAATTCAAACCACTACCCCTCATGCTATCACTACACTCCCTGATAAAGAGCCCCTCCCCAGCTTTCCTACAGGCCTCCTGTAAGGTCTCCCCGGAGCCTTCTCTTTTCTAGGCTAAACAAGCCTAACTCTCTCAGCCTGTCCTCATAGCAGAGGTGTCCAGTCCTCTGATCATCTTTGTGTCCCTCCTCTGGACTTGCTCTAACAGATCCGTGTCCTTCCCCTGCGGAGGGGTCCAGAAGTGAATGCAATACTCCAGGTGAGGTTTCACAAGAGCAGAGTAGAGGGGGAGAATCACTTAACTGTTCCGCAAAGCAGCACCGATTTATTGTACAGCAAGCCATAAGGAAATGGTACTTCAAGTTATCAATGAAGGGCTGTGGATACTGTAGATATCTTTGCCACTGGGTAAGAACTCTGACTCCTGTCCCTGGGTCCCCGCTGTACCTTCTCCTGTGCCAGCTCCAGTCGGGGGAGCCAGAGGCTGAGAGTAAGCCTCCAGAAGCCATGCCTTTTAGCTCCCTCACCTTTCACAGCCCAGAATTTTGTGTATTTAAATGCACTTTACAGGTCAGCAATTCTGCTGAGTTTACAAGGCATTTAGCATAGGTGCAAACACACAAGGAAGGGGCACATCTGCATCTAATCTGGCCTGTGCATAAGGAGCAGGACAGCTCATGCACTGAGCAAACATCGGTAAGTCACTGAACACAGTAGCCTATTAATAGAAGCATTTGCAGCAGGAATTTAATATCTTTCAGTCACAGAAAAAGGAGCTGGAAAGGCTAGAAAAGTTTAACAGAGTATGTTAGACTCTCTGTCCCCAAGTTAGGGCAAGCTACACTCAAACAACTCCCCAGACCTGTCTGTCTAGCCTGCCCTTAACAGCTCCCAAGGACTGAGAGTGCTAACAAAAGGCTCAAAATTTCACCATTTTTTCCACTTACACAACTTGTCTGCCCTTGGACATTCACAGTATCTACCTAATACAAAAGCAGTGACTATCTAATCATTGTAGACTAAGGATTTTGATGAAATTGGGAATTAATTTCACTTCAGCAGGCTAAGGGGGGAAACTGCTTTACATGGGGAAAAAAAAAGAAAAAGAACCATAATCCCTTGCATGTCTGAGCTATGAAAGTGTTTTGTGTTTATTGATCACGCTTGGCTTCAAGTGGGTTTTAATGAAGGAAAGCATTTGCATTTTAGAAGTGGATTTTCAAAAGCTCCCCGCATCAGCATCCCTCTGCTCCCACAGAAGCCACCGGTGAAGCCTTCCTCCAGCAACACAAGCTTTTGGGAAGCACTTGCTGCACATATAGTGAACAATACTGCTGGGATTAGGCAGCTCTGCACAGTATGCATAGGTTGCATATGTTTGGCTCTCTGCCTCTATTCTCCTCACCCATCATTTATAGGGAGCCGAGACGGAACGAAGGAGCAGACAACTGAAATGCTGCTGGCTTGCAGCTCCCTCCTCTTATCGTCGTCAGGCAGTTGCGTGGCTCCAGCTCTGCTGCTTTGCAAACTAATTAACCTGATGTCCCTCATGCACGTGAGAAGTTTATTAGCTTTAGTGGTTCAGTCAATCCTGAGCTCTCCTCTGCTGCCAATGCAAAAGAAACAATCCTCACACCACAGTTTCATACATCTTTGGGTAGGGAAAGGGGGAGAGCATCCTGGGGCTGACAAGCAAACTCAGAGCGAGGAGACCAGAGCTCTGTCCACACTTCGCCACTAGGCCTTCTGCATCAGCTCAGTCAAATCATTTACTCCTGGTTCTGTCATGGCTTCTGCACATTATCACAGTGTAAAGTCAAAGCTGTCTCACACAATATTTTGGGCAGCATGACAGGGTACTTCTGATGTCAGTCTAAAATGCTGAGGACCCAATCCAAGGATGCGCTGTTCTCACAGGAACGTATCCCCACCACCTGTGTCCCACCAGTGAGACAACACAGAGAAAAGCTGAGACATGGCATGGGCATGTCGGTCAGACATAACTGCTGGGTTCAGGGGCACCTGACAAACACTTCAGAACAGGAAAGTTTGGCCAGATTTCTGCAAGGGTTAAAAGTCACTGGAGCAGTGCCAATTACTGTTAGCTGAACTTCTGGTTCAATGCAAATTAACAAATGTGCAAACCAAAAATATTTTCTCTGTACCCCATTAAGATTCTAGGAAACAACGTACATTTAGGTTCACAGAATACGGGAAAGAAAGCGAGCGCAGATGTTTCTGTGATGGACCTGTAAAGGCCAAGGACTTCCTGGGAGCATTCCTCTTCCCATGCTTCAGGCCCAGGCAGGTCCGCACCGTTCTTGCTGATAGATGTCTGTGTTAAGTGCCAAAAAGAGACCCTAAACACAGTTCAAAAGCAGCTCCAGGGAAAGCACCTTACTCCTGTTACTGCCATTCCCATTTACTCCTTCCTCCCTCCACAAGCAGAAGTGGGAAACAGGTTTAGGATGCAATTAACATTGATATATGTCTTTCACCTTAGCAATTATTTTTATTATTTAAATGTATTTCTTATGGTCAGATTTTGAATGATAAATGAATCCAAATAAGGGTTGCTGGCACAATCTGCTTGTATAGTATCTGCATGCAGTATTAACCCCTTGGCTATATGGAATACATATATGCAACTAGTAAGAGAATTACAATGGAAACCAAGCATAATGACTCAGCTTCTGATAAAGTGCTCATTGTTATTATTAGGACTATCTCACAACATGCCAGATAGTTTTCAAACATAATTCAGACTCAGACATGCCCTCTGGTGATTCTTGTTGAGGCAACTGAAAGGTATTACTGGATCCGTAGCAAACTGAAGGTATGCCAGAATGCCTAGCTTAAACTGTCAACAAAGACGTAAAGAAGTGGCAAACAGAAGTGTCTGAGACACGCAAACTTACTCTGTTAAGCAATGAAGGTGGAGGGGAAATATTTTGAGGAAAGCAGTGATAAAGTCTTAAGCCACTTCAAGAAGTGCCATTAAATGGAATCTGCTAAAGACATCTGAGGCAATCTCTACCCTCCCTACAATCTTGTATAAGAAAGCCAAAAGAAAAGAAATAAAAATTTGTAGCTGCCAGTTGTTTTGCCCACAGTTACAGAAAGAGTTTGAATACTAAGTTATTGCTTTCCTAGAGTAGATAAGCAACAGTTTTCCCTGGAAGGAGAAAGCCCAAGTACAGCTTCTGAACATGGTAATTTGACCCCAAGACGGTCTGAGCGCAACACAGTGACCTCAACTCAGGTAGAAGAAAAGCACAGAGATACAAAGGAAGTAACCAAATCAAACTGTGAAGACCCACAGCTTTCACCTGATGCAAACATATGCACCATTTATGCAGGACTGAGTGCTCCTCCCTGTATCCTTACCTCTGTTGTAGGAAATTCAATACAATGTTCTTTGTGTTCCAAAAAGAGGATATTTTCCTTATCTGTCCCCACCTTCCAAAGGAAGGAAAACTCCGAGGAGTTCTCGACAAAGAGCCTTCTGTGAACACAAGCCTAAGAAGAACTATACTATACAACCTCTTCTCTTCAGCCATGGATCCAAGAAAGAAGTAACAACAACCAATTTCATGCATGGCGTAATACCTGACAACAACTTCTGGCAAAACTTAAAACAAGGATCATGACATTACTTCAAGGGATCGATGAGCTAAACCATCCCAGCTTGTAACTGCTGAGAACAGCTATTTCCAAGGCAAGCATCTTGAAGGTGTGCCTTTTTCTGTTCAGCAAGAACACGAAAAATATACATATTCCTTCTACTGTACTTCTGTTCAGCAAGAACATGAACAGTATATACTTTCCTAAACATAAGAAACAAGCCTTTGCATAAAGGTACTGGCTACAATGAGGGTGGTCAGGCACTGAAACAGGATGCCCAGAGAAATCGCGAATGCCCACTCCCTGAAAGTGTTCAGTGCCAGGTCAGATGAGGCTTCGAGCAACCCGTTCTAGGGAAAAGTGCCCCTCTCCATGGTGGGGGGTTGAACTAGATGATGTTTAAGGTCCCTTTTAAAACTGAGGAAGAGATCTTTGTCTTGCTCAAAAAAATAAAAAAAGGACAAAAAAAGCGAAAAAAATAAAAAACCCAGATGACTGGAAACGTGTGTCTGAGTTTAACACCCAAAACTCTGCGAAAAACTGATGGGACAGGAGAAAAACACAACTCTGAAAAAAATGCCATTTTTATTTGCAACATATACATGGAGCTCAACAACATTGATGTTTTGTATCAACATCTTAAAACGCTGACCTGGCTCACTCCTATCAATAATACAACCAAAATGCAGTCAGTGATGGTAACATCAGCTTTCCAGCACCTTCTTTATCAATACTCCTTCCCTGCCAGTACAACAAGTAGCTGCTTCGTTGCTTGCAGAGTTGTGCCAATTACTCAGATGTTCTCATTATTTCTTCTGTTATCAAATTGAATGCTTTGTTTCAATAGTCACTGAGTCGACATTGAAAATAGGTGATAAAATGCACCACTGGATGATAGAGTTTCAGCTGCAGAGGTCATAAATGAGAAAAACACTGCAGAGGGCAAATTTCCTTTTCCTCTCTTCCTGTTTTTGTAAAAGCTTCTCATTATGTACATCCCTAAAAATTAATCAAGGTGAAAACTGCAAATAAAGGATGACTAATGTCAAATACAATTTAATTTGGAAGCTTCAGAAGCCAAAAGAGAAGGACACGATTGGTTCAGATTTACAGCAGAGCCATGCATAGAAGCACCTGCAGCACTTTGGCACTTCTCTTAAAGGTATAATGGCACAGCGGTATTGAGCACTCCCTGTTCACTTCCCAAGCTCAAGCTGACAACTCACCCTCCTCAATACTTTCAAGAGAGCGAAAAAGAAATACTGAAAAACTCTTTGGGTCACATCAGACCAGAGGGAGACAAATCGGTGCTTGTTCCCCATGAATATGACTTTGTCCTAGTTAGTACTGGCTGAACTGGCCAGGGAAATCCAGCTGCTGCCCACATCAAGCTCTCCCATTTACAGCAGCTCTTACAGTGCTAAGGCTAAGTGGTCTTCATAGTTCTTATCTGTGTGTGTGTATATATATACCTAAGGGTACTCAGAAGTCCCTCATATGACTCTCTTCAGGCAAGCATGGTTGGTGTCTGACCTAACTGGAATCTTGTAGCAGAAGCTGGGCACCTTGTGCTGGCTTCCACACTTCTAGTGGGGCTGTAACAGGCTCTTGCCGCTGTAAATGAAGTTTCACTGTCTTAACAGCATCTCTCCTAGGATAGAAATCCCAGTGCTCAGCACAGCACATGCTCATAACAATAGGCAATCCCTCTCCCAAAGAGCTTACATGGATAGACAAAGGTGTAGTATCTCCAGTGAAATACAAAAATCAAACAAGGTTTATTGTACTTAAGACAACAAGTACCAAAGGAAACTCCCTATAACATACACGAGATGCACCTTTACCCCCTCCAAACAGCCGGCACCCTGGAAGGACAGTCAATTGCTACATTTCAGCAGTACATGGGACTCGCAGTCTTTCTAAACATTTAAAGTTTCCTCTTTAACCTCTGCTTGACCTGTAACAATCTCAGAGGGGGGAAAAAAGCCATAAACAAATATGCTTTTGAAGGAAAGAAAAGCACCAACTGCCAGGCTTCCTCTGACATTCAGAGGAGGCAGACAGTTATATAACATAATAATGGACTCGCTCCATTCAAAAGGGCTGGCAATGTCAGAGCTTAACAATATCTTAAAAAGAAGCCATTTCAGCAGACAAATCATTGTGCATGTGTGTGACAGCCCTAAAATACCCCCCGTGCCACTTGCCTGAATGAAAAAGATTCACTTCTGTTGCCAAGAAAAGCCAGGTCTCAATCAAACTTCAACGTTCCAAGGCAGGAAAATGTCATTTTTTAAAAGCTGATCCTTTCAAGTAGTACCCTGAGCTGAACATATAGTACGTGTTTTCCCATGAGCCATGAAGAGAATGTCCTGTATTTTGACTGTGAACAAGCTTTTCTAGGAATGCAAATTTTGCTCTCAACAGTTACACAATAGACCACAGTGTCACAAGCACCGTCCATGCTCCATTAGTCATTCTTATTTTTTTAAACAGAAATTCACAAAAGATCTACAGTGTGTGTAGAGCACTTGCTAAACAATAGGCTGATTGTTTAAAATACTGCAAGATTCTGAGAATAGAAAGCCAACACCCAAGACAAACCAATAAGCACTATGTAATTAATAACAGCGAGCAGCCCACAGTATCATGCTTTCATGAGTCAAACAACCGAGAAGGTAACAAACAGGATGATCAGCAGCTATCAGAGGCCTGAACCGATGTCCTCTGATCAGCACGTGAAAGATAACTACAAAATGATCTGTATTCATGAGAGGAACAAAAGAGGAGTTAGGTTTGTACAAAGCTCCAGACTGGTATGGAATAGGGCTCAGCTACAAGCAATAAATAAGAATCACAGAACCATAGAATCATAGAGTAGTTTGGGTTGGAAGAGACCTTAAAGATCACCCAATTACAACCCCCTGCCATGACCGGGGACACAGCCTACCACACCAGGCTGCTCAAGGCCCCATCCAACATGGCCCTGAAAGCTTTCAGGGAGAGGCATCCACTGTCTCCCTGCACAAACTGTTCAAGTGTCTCACCACCCTCATTGTGAAGAATTTCTTCCTAATGTCTAATTTAAATCTTCCCCCTTCCAATCTAAAGCCATTCCCCCACATCCTATCACTACATGCCCTTGTAAAAAGTCTCTCCCAGCTTTCTTGTAGGCCCCCTTCAGGTACTGGAAGGCTGCTATGAGGTGCCCCCAGAGCCTTCTCTTCTCCAGGCTGAACAAACCCAACTTTCTCAGCCTGTCCTCATAGCAGAGGTGCTCCAGCCCTTTTGATCATTTTCATAGTCCCCCTCTGGACTTGCTCCAACAGTTCCACATTCTTCTTAGGTTGTGGATTCCTTTTCTCCAGATTGAAAAACCCTAGTTCCCTCAGCTGCTCCTCACAGGACTTGTGCCTCAGATCCTTCACCAGCTTCGTTGCCCTTCTCTGTACAAGCTCCAGCACCTTAATGTCCTTCATGTAGTGAGGAGCCCAAAACTGAACGCAGTATTTATGGTGCAGCCTCACCAGCACCGAGCAGAGAGGGAAACTGTCTTCATAGGTACTCTGAACGCAGACACAAGTCATTTTGTCCTACACACAGTTCAAAATGATTCTTGCCATTTACCAGTATTTATATTTACCATCTAATCTTCCACCTCTTATCTTTAAAAATATATCAAGGCAGAAAAAAACCACACAAGTAAAAAATTAGCAGGTTTTTGATAAAAATTCAGACAGTCTCACGATAAGCTGCAATAATTCCAGACTCTGAGAGCAAGGAGAAGCAGAAAAAGTGGAAAACAACATAAGATATCAAATCTTCTGTTGCTTCTTTGGTTTTTTTTTAAGAAATCTATTAACTTGATCAAGGAAAGAAATAGAAATAATACCTACATTCATAAGTACTCACCTTAGCACAGAAAGGAGAACTGGATAATAAGATCGCTATAACTTCTCTTTTCCTATTTGTGTTCTGGCAGCGCCTTAATTTCTAGTTGAATGCTAAGAAGCAGTTATGTATAGTTCAACCAAATATATACATACTTCCCACAGTTCATGAGCTGTCTCAATTTTTCTTTTAGATTCCCACCTATTTCCCTATTTAAAAAACACCTTAGTTAGAACATAACACATATTGTTAAATGTTCTGATTTTCCTTCAAACACACACCACACAATCCCCTCATCCCAATAAACCAAACACCTACAGGAATTAAAAATACCAGCAATTTATTCATCAATGACATCAGTTGTTCCATACTAGGAATAATCAAAAAGAGGAAAGGATATATAAATACAGCCAATCTGGAGAATCTTGTATCACCTAGCAAAATGTATGTGGTCTAACACCTGGATAATCTTTCCAAGACATTATGCAGCTGTGTGCTCTGCCACATTCAGCTCAGAAAAGGATTAGGAACAACTATATTCTGTCAATAGCGAAGCCCCTGCACAAAATTGGTCCCTAGAAGAGTCTCAAGGCTAAAGTCAGTCAAGTGTTCAATAATTTGGGGGCTTTATTTCCAGAAATTCAAGCTCAGACAACAAAGGAAGTTTTCAGAAACATTGAGCACCTGTATTTTGCCACAACTTCCAAAGATCCAGCATCTCTGAAGGCTGAGGTCCATCAAAGTCTCCAGGTTCAACACTCACACATAGGACCAGGTTTCCTAACTCAGTCTAAGAATACAAAGCTCAGTTTCCAAAGTCCTCAGCAGCCACTGATTTCTATACTAACATGAAGAAACAAGTTTAGGAAACCAAGTTGTTGTTTCTCATCTGTTGCCAAGAGCTTTAGTTAATAAGGAAAAACAGAACAATAACATGTGTTAGGAAATAGCTTTTTTTTTTGAGTGGAGAACAACTGAAACTCAATGCACTTTTTACCTCTATCACGTGACTGGGAGTTCTGTGTACGTGGTCACATCTGAATTACTCACTGTAGGCTCTCCTTACAGTCACTGGGGAGAGAGACGACTCACTCTTCCCCATTGTCTACAAAAAGAAACCCAGAGACTAGCAGAGACCTCTATCAGTCCAGTGAGATGAGACAATTCTCATTCACGGTGCCAGTATTTTTCTTCATGCAAAGTGGAAGCAGAAAATGGAAGCAGCAGATGGACTCTAGAATCAGAATACGTATTAGCAAAAAAAAAGGATGAAAGATATCCCTCCATGGTGCTGGAGGCAGCAGTATCAGCAGAAACCGTAACCCTGCAGACGACAACAAGAGAAGGGCTAAGACTGCTCCGCTGGCACAAGCCCTAAGCACGTCCACAAACAGTCCCACCACATTCTTCTTTTCACACCCCAGCGATAATGGCCATTCTGGTAGCATGCTTCTTCGCCTCTGAGGAAAATGTCTTGGGAAGTACTCTTTTATGAGGTGTGGGGACTCATTTTCAGTGTAGAAGTGTGATGTCCATTCTCTGACTGTAGGACACAGCCTGAATTTTTAACAACTACGTACTCCAAAAGTCAAGTTGGGTAAAATGTGAGCAGAACTCACATTGTTCATTACTTTACCAGAGGTGTTTTGCTGAGAAATGACAGGCTGATCAGTTCTGATTTGCTAAAAGTATCCTGTCTGCTGGTTAAACCAACCTCTGCTCTTATTACTGATTTTGACAGGCATCCTTCAACAGCTCATCTCTGGTACTACAGGTTTCAGTGACCTGCTCTAACTTCAGCACATCCTCTCCACAGCAGCCAGACACCCCCTGTAATCTTCCATATGTAGTCAACTCGTTCACAGGCAGATTCAGCTGAAGCAGTTGACAATACTGGTCCTACTACCTTTCTATACAATATTCCTCTTCAAGATCACCACCTTACAGAAGGAATATCAACTGAAATCAACAATAGAATTAATTAACACAGCAATGAAAATAGCACAAATGCTTTATTTTCAGTAAAGGCAGGAGGTATGAATGGGGCTGTGCTTTAGAAGCTCAGTAACTCAGATATTAGTGCTTTTACTACCAGGAGGAAAGAAAACTCCATCAAAAGCTTTGCTTACAAAACACCAATGATCGATGTATACTCACTCCATCAGTTAAATTCTAGTCAGAAAAAGATAAGCCCTGTCATTCAGTACTGACATTGCTCTTTACAGGCCATAAGCTTTGTAGTGAATTTTCAAGGTCTCACAACCTGCTACTCCTGCTTTGCCTGAACTTTTCCTGGTCCTCCTGCAGCTTTGTTTTACTTGGTTTAGTTGCTACTGCAATTTCTGTAGTTGGCCAGGTGTCTGTAACTACTATATTTTATTTTTGTTTGTGTGCGGTACAACCACAGTTTTTGCAGAGTAGTAATAAGCAGTTACTTTATGCAGAATGAGACATTTATGACTAATGAACTGACTTTGCATAGAGAAATACAACAGCCTGGTATGACAGCAGAAGTCTGGAGAAGTGGAGACACAGGATGTGGCAGAGACGCAGACTACAGGCACAGGATGAGAAAAGATGGGGCACAGGCTTGGCACTGGAGACCATGGTTATAAACAATTCACCAACGGACAGTTAAAAAATGCAGACCTGGAGCTGGACAAAACTGTGTTTAGGGGTAACAAAGAGAACAAAGAAATAGTATCTAATACCCACAAAAACAACTATATATAGCAAATCCCAGATACAGTACGGAATTGCAGACCAATGAAGAAAGAGACAGCTGTACAACTGTTTTACCAAACACGTTAAAATGATCCCAGATGGATCCTACAGTAAGGAAAGAAGAAACCATCAACATGAACCTTATACCTCTCCCAGCAAAGGACTCCAGATGCTGACAACTCGCAGTAACCCCCCCCCCCACCAGAATAAAACCAGCAACCTTGGAAGTCAGAGGAGTAGGGGAAGGGTGAGAGTAAGATCGGGAAGCAGGATAGAAACCAAGATCCATAGGTATGACAGTTCAGCTACCTTATCTTTTTTTTTTTCAGTAACAACTGCATCTAGAGTAGTAATGATTAGACTTTCAAAATTTCAGTTACACTAACAATAAATTATTTGCTTTATAAAGATGTGCTGCTGCTTTTTTACCTGTGAACAAGATTATAGTGTAATACTTTGTACAAGCATGCAATCCCTCTACATCACAAGAAATAAATTCAGATTAAAAGGTTGTTTTATTCTAAACAGGTATTGCTCGTCTTCCCAGAACAAGGAAAAAAGCCCCACAAATTCATATTTTTCTAACAAATTCAGTAGAAATATGATCACATACCCACACCTGACCCAGATCAAATTTGAACCACTGACTGACCTAATAGTAATGATTTTGGAGCTACAGACAGAAAAATACAGAAAGGCCAGATCCGTAAAGAGAGAGCATTTGTGCAGAGCTAACAAAATTACTAGAACATCACCTTGAAGGGGTTATGGACTAGAAAACTGTTAACGCTTTCTCTCCATCATATATATCAGGGTTTAGAAAGCAATAGAAAAGAATTTATGGAGCAGAGAAAGGAAAAGAGCTACCTTGAAATCACTGGAAAATTACTGAGTGAGAACATTGTCTGGCAAAAGAAACTACAGATGGTAGGAAAAGGAAAAACAAATACTTGAAAAGTTCCACTGATTTTTTTGTTGTTGTCTCACCAAGTTTTTCTTTAAGTATCTCCCAGTTACTGGGGCTATAAAACAGCCAGATGTTTCTTACTTAAAAATGAAGATGAGGGTAATTACTGTAGCAGTGTCTCTTCTATATTCTCACTTCTCTTGAGTTACCCCAAACACTTCTGCAAACTAAGCATTTCATTACCTTCTTGTTATCCTCTTCTTCATGACGGAATGGGTTTATCATGAACAAACAAGACAACTTTTTTCATGCCCTATTTTACAACTACATCTTTTATATAAAACCTCATCAGAATGACCTCTGGAAGGTTTCTGATGCATTTCTAATGTATGCTTCCTGACATTTTCCTCAACTAAGATTTCAGGTAATGTAAGCTCTTTGGTGCATAGATTAGGTCTCTTTTTACACAATCTCAAACCCTCACCACTGAAAAAACAGTGACAGCAAAGCAAGTCATCAGGAAAAGATTCATGAAGAAGCAACTGTGGACTATTGATTCTGCTAAGGCATTCAAGAGGTGTTAAGATCTTTCCAAATGAAGTTCTTGCCTTTGTACATGAGCTATAAAAAATTAGCAAAGGAAGGGAGATGATAAAACATCAGAAATAGACCAAAAAAGACACTGAAGATAACTGAAGTCATATAGGGAGCACAATCACATAGGAAATAGGAATTGTGTAATTTGACATCACCAGGCCACCCTCAATCTTAAAAATGAGGTTCTGCAATTACATCGCTGTTGTAAATAGTAGTTAAAGAACTATGTGTACAACCCAAAGACGCCTAGCAAACAGACTGTTAGTCAATATACCATCACCATCCTTCTTCAGAAAAGGCAGTGCTTGATGAGACCCAAGAGAGTCGTGTTCTGAGCCTAACTTTACTCCTCATTAGCTGTCAAATCTTGCCTCATCCCTCCACAGCAGTATTTCATGTCATCCTTAAGACTTCCTTGCTCTTTGCCTAATCTCTCAGCAAGGAGTCTCAGCACTCAAGTGCACATCCAAAAATTACCCACCAGACATTAGTGAAAACAGAGCAGTCTTGGCTTAGACAGATTTAAACAGCTTGTTCCTGACTCTTCAATGCAGAAATCATCACCTCCCTGTACCTGTATAGCCAGCAAAACCATGGCACCTCCAATTCCTGTAGAGCTTTTAAACAGAAAAAACATAGAATCATAGAATCACCTGGTTGGAAAAGACCTCTGAGATCATCAAGTCCAACCATACTTGTCCCCTTACTAAACCATGTCCCTAAGAAACTCATCTACCCACCTTTTAAACACCTCCAGTGATGGTGACTCAACCACCTCCCTGGACAGCCTGTTCCAATACAAGAAACAGGTGAGTTTCAAATGTATTTTAGATTCTCAAATGGAAAATATATTTAAAAAAATAAACACATACACTTTATTGAATGGTCAGAGCCTGGAAAAAGACATATGCCTGACAAAGGAAAACTTCTAAGACTGAGGGTCTCTCACTCCAAGAGAAGTAGGAATGGTTTCTGCTGAACGGAGAGGCTGAAACGTGCACGCCAAACATCAGTACAAAAACAAATACTGAGATCTTTAAAGGCAACAATTTCTCTTTACAAGTGCACTGCCTAAATTAAAGGCCCTGAAGTCTTTCTGACTGTTATTTTCAATATTTTCTGCCCCAAATCCTCAGACTCACAACTAATAAAAGACCCTCCTCACTTTGCAAACATACATGCAGGCAA
Organism: Dromococcyx pavoninus; assembly: GCA_033558185.1. Taxonomy (NCBI): domain Eukaryota; kingdom Metazoa; phylum Chordata; class Aves; order Cuculiformes; family Neomorphidae; genus Dromococcyx; species Dromococcyx pavoninus. The sequence goes on from JAUMJL010000068.1 coordinate 1,453,235, forward strand.
AACTGCCCTTTATCTTCACAATATAAAGCGCACAAACTAGCTCAGAGTGGACTTCAGTTGCAAATACATGTTATAAATTATCACTCACATTAAAATTAATGACAATGAGCCCATCTGGAGTTGTTAATTGGTTCTAGGCATAGTGTTAAGTTTCTCAGATGCAAAAAAACAGTTCATCATCAACACTCAGCCAGCAACACGCTTGTCTTTAACGGTAACAAATCTTGAGAAATCCTGCTTCACACATAAAAGAAATCAAATGCAAGAAGTGCTCTCAAAGCCCATGAATAAAATGACAGCTACTCACATTTCACTGAACACCAGAACTGGCAAAAACCTTTCCTTTCAAACTCTAACTTCAATGACTCATCACAAAACAACTCAATCAGCAAATCTCATACATCTGGTAGCAATGTGGTGCTAGCAAGCCCTCCTCAGGCAACAGTTTACAGACCCAACTCCTTCAAGCATCACTCTCACTAGCAGGGAAAGAATTGCTTCGATGTAGCCTTAAATCAGATCAGGTATTGACAGGACCTTATATGAGACAAAAGAGGGGAGTTCATACCTCATGGAGCTATTGCTTCAACAGACCTTGCTGCACTGATTTACACAGAGTTTATGTTTTCAGAGTTATTCCTGCAAACATAAAGACAAGGAGCATGATTATTCTCATATGCTTCAGTAAAAGTGCAATACATAGGATCCACTATAGCTGCAGATCTCTCTGGATGATAACCACCAGCACTGAGGTGGTAACAAGCAACTAGAAAGTAGTAACATAAAACATTGGGACAGTCTTGCTGGCAGGAAACATCTGCTCACCGCTTTACCTTTTTTCTCTCAGTTTAAAAGGAGGTTGAAATATCACGGACATCTCCTATAGCAGCTTCTTTACAGTACAATCACCTCCACTCTCTTGCACAGGCAATACAAATTTACCTTCAGCAGATCTAACAGAAAGCCTCTCGGTTATCTTACTGGACTGTTATTCAGACTGGACTGTAACACACTTTTTCAGATAACATTTCAAAGAAATATAAGGTGATTTATGTCCATTCAGAAACTACGACACATAATCACACAGACTGCATGAACAAAATGCCTAATCACCTTCAATGAAAAGCAAATAACTGAAGTTTGGCATCACATTTTTCCTAAAGTCATGTGTTCTATTAAAGTCATATTAAAGTCACCACCCACAACTCTAACGATAAATCCATTTTTAAAAGTAGTCTTTGAAGAAGTTGTATTAACTAGCATAGCTAAAATGTGTTTATCACTCACCCAGGATCCTCAGGGCATTTTATAGATATAAAAGCAGTCCATAACACTGAGTAAAGCTTGCTGTTCTGGACATAACTGTACTGTAGCTCATCAAACACCAGAATCAGTGTTTTACCTCACTCCTCTCTGTCTCACGGGCTGTTCCTGGCCTGACTCCGCAGACACGCTAGGGCTCCTTGCAAGCTGCTAGTTAAATACACCTCAGCTCTTTATGAGTAGTTGGCCCACAGTCATCTATCGTCTTCCACGAGAACTGGATGCAACAGAAAAGTCCATCCTAAATATTGACCTTTGGAAACCACAGAGAGCTGCAGAACCCAGTGCTGTGCCTCCCAAAACTAGCAATGGCTCAGATGGCTTAGATTTGAGAAGCAGAACAGCTGTTTCAGCACAACTGTGAGTGCAGCTGAGCTAATTAGTTTTGACCTGCTCATTTGAAACAGACTCAGTATTTCCACATAGAGCTGAGGATTTTTTTTACCACATACAAAAAATGAGTCTCATAAAGAGTTCTTCAAATATTTTTTCTAGATGGGACAGAAAGTAGTTAACATTTTGTTATTTAACTAGTTTAGTTATTCCCATATTTTACTTGGAGAGCACAGGTACTGGACATTTCTAAGGTCTTAAAATATTAGAGCAACTTTCACTGTCAAATGCCATTACTGCCAATAACTTATGCACATTATTAAAATACAAATAAGCATACTAGTATATGTTATTTAAGGCACTTATTCATGTAAGCAACCTTACTTACGAGCAAACTCTATCAAGCATGTCTTCTTGATGAGCTAGATCTTAAGTATCTCTAGAAATATGAAACTCACTCAACTTCTGCACTAGAGCCAAGAGAATCCAAAGAATGCGGTGCTGTATATATTTGATGCTATCATCTTCCCAAGTCTTCTAAATCTTGCATAAAACAACTCAGTCAACGACAACTCACATTGTTAGGCAACTGTAAATCTGGGATGAGCAAGCTACTCATTTGCTATTGTTGTTCATTTTAAATAAGATGGAATATAAAACCTGATGACAGCATCCTCGCAATTCACTGTGCTCCTCACATCATCCCCAAAGGTAGCTTTTTTCTTTTTAAACAAGATCACTTAGTGAAAATGAGTCACACCTCTACAGTCATAGGTTAACAATTCAAAGTTGATCAAGCTATTAGACCACAACCACAGAGATGAAAGTAAGTACGTTTCAATGCATACAAACAGTCTCATTAGCTTCAGTGGGATTGTTCTGATGCATAAAAATCAGACTACAGTGCAGCTTTAATGAAAAAAAAATTAAAAAAAACCCCTGAAAATGGATCTACAATCCAATTTTTAGGAAAATCATTTGCTTGTGCATAAGCACCACTTGATGGGGGGGTACTAATAACTGCAGATAAAAAACATTTATTTATTTCCAACACTCAACTAGAGAAAACTATATAGTGCCTGGAACACATTAAAAAATTGGCTAGATTTCTTCTACGATTTCTAGATGTTGGAGCACAGACTTAAAATTCTGAAAGCTTTTGGATAAGCTTTTTTATATCCCAAGATATCTGGGCCTTTTAAGGGCCCGGAGGTCATAGCCTTGTGCATGTCCAACAGAAACAGATTTATCATCTCAATTTCCCAGCGCTTCCATCTGTTCAGGGCATACAGCTAAGAGACTGAACAGGAGTTTCCTTGAAGCCATTGGCTCTTCTGAGTTAAACTCTCATTTGTGTCTGTGTCTCTTACAGTGACTGACCTCTAAACGGGTCCAAGTTGCTCAAGCTGACGCAGAGGAAAGAAGAGTATACTGGGTCATTGAGGTCCAAAGGAAAGAGGCCTGTTGGCATCTGACAGGGCACAAGGAAACTGATACAGAGAGCAAAGAACAGAACAACTTGATGAAGGATAGTGAAAGGAGAATGAACAGTCATGAAGGACTCAAAAAGGAAGAAACCCAAGTGCGAACTGAGCACTGCCTGTTTAGCGAGCTTCTCTACATGAAGGGCTCTGGGGGTCCTGCTGGGGGAAAACAAGCATGGGAACACAGATATGCTGGCAGCAAAGAGGCCACCAGCCCTCTGGGCTGCCAGTCCAGAAAAAGCCAGGAGACCTAGGGAAGGACTTACCTTTATTCGGCACTCATTAGAGTGCTTCTGGAATATTGCATCCAGTTTTGAGACCCTTAGTGGAGGAAAGACATGGATAAGCTGGAAGGAGTACAAGAAGCACACTGGGATGGTGGGGCTGGAGCTTCTCACTGTGAGGAGAGGCTGGGGGAGCCTGGAGCAGAAAATGCTTCAGGGGACAAAAATGCACCCAAGCACCTATGAGGAAAGAATCCAGGAGAGGGAGATGGGTTGCCCAGAGAGGATGTGCAGTCTCTGTCTTTATAGGTTTTCAAGACCAGACTGGGTAAAAGCCATGAGCAGTCTGATCTGATCTCAGAGCTGTCCTTGCTGTGAGCAGGAGGCTGGACTGAGGGAGTTCAGCCTGAGTTATCTGTGATCCTACAACCTAGGCATGGCCAGGGCAGCCAGAATGGGAAAGAACAACCTTCAGCCAACTGATCATCCTGCCTCCCAGGCTCTACCATGATAACCAGGGCCTCCTGTGCCACCACCCCTGTCCAGCTGCCAACGTCCTCCCCTGCCACCCACACTCCTCTGCATAAAAAGTATGGCCCAAGCAAGATGTACTTTTGAGTCACAAAATTCAGACTTCACGAATAGCCTGTGGAGGGTGGGAGGAAGCAGAAAGTCTCCTTTCAGCTTCTGTGGCTTAAAGACCTTGAAGATTACGCACACGGCATTAAAAGTCATCCAAACTGCACAGTCGAGCTCTCAGAAAAAAAGCTGTGAGGACAAAACCACAAATGCTCAATGCACTCCAGCAAATTTATTACTGAAACAGCACAGGATAAGGCCTAGGCTTGGAAACAGCAGCATGCAGGAAGACAGCAAGCAAACCTGGTGCCCTACCCTGCCCTTTCCAGCAAAAACTCACCTCTACTACTGATTTCACAAATTCATGCACTGCACAAACCAAATATAGGCAGCTGTGATTGTTCAGAGTGCTCTTATCAAAAGGCTGCTGGGGATGGGACCTGCTTGTCTGACCAAACACCTGTCAAAGAACTAGCCTGGCCACAGGGTCCATGCCTGCAAGCGTGCCTGTCATCATGAAGCCACCCCAAGTGCTGGAATAGTCCGCAGGGACATCAAAGAATCATAGAATCATAGAGTGGTTTGGGTTGGAAGGGACCTTAAAGATCATCCAGTTACAATCCCCTTGCCATAGGCAGGGACACTTCCACACCAGGCTGCTCAAAACTCCATCCAACCTGGCCTTGAACACTTCCAGGAAAGGGGCATCCACAACTTCCCCAGGCAACCTGTTCTAGCGCCTCACCACCTTCATCATGAAGACTTTCTTCCTAATGTCTAATCTAAATCTTTCCCCTTCCAATTTAAAGCCATTTCCCCTCGTCCTATGACTACGTGCACTGGTAAAAAGTTCCTCCTCAGCCTTCCTGTAGCCCCTTCAGGTACTGGAAGGTTGCTATAAGGTCTCCGCAGAGCCTTCTCTTCTCCAGGCACAACATCCCCAACTCTCTCAACATGTTGAGAGCAGAGGTGCTCCAGCCCTTTGATAATCTTTGTGGCCGTCCTCTGGAGCCCTTCCAACAGTTCCAAAACCTTCTTATGTTTGGAACATCCCACAGGGACAGACCAAGCCGCAGGGAGACACCAGAGCCTCCTGCCCCTCTGGACTTGTTTCAACAGTTCCATACCCTTCTTCTGTTGGGGACACCCCGCAGAGACACCCTGTAGGGACCTCCACAGCAACAGACCCGCAGGGCGAGACCCTACAGGGACAGACCTGGTGGCAGGGATATGCTAGAGACCCCTGACCCTCTGCGCTCGTACCAACAGTTCCATATCCTTCTTACGTTGGGGAGACCCTGCAGGGACAGACCCCATAGGGACCCCCACAAGGACAGGCACGCAGGGACATCCCCCGGGGACAGACCCGATGGCAGGGAGACAGCAGAGCCTCCTGCCCAGGGAAGGAGCAAACGACAAAGCTCCATCCCCTCGGTTTCTCTCTCCCCCTGCCCCACGGCCGCTCAGACACGGGCGGCCCCCCGCCCCCCGTTACCTGGACAGGGAGTCTCGGCTGGCCCGGCCGGCGCCCAGACTCTCGCAGCTGGAGCTCTCCTCCATACCGGGCCGCGGGGCAGCCCCCGGCGCTGTCTGTCTGTCTGTCTGTCAGTCACTCAACCCAGCGGCAGGCGGGAGGCGGCCATCTTGGCCCGGCGTGCAGCGCGGGAGGGGCGGGATGGGGCGGGGCGGTGTCGGGTTCAGCCTTATGTTGCGTTCCGCAGCGTGAGGAGGTGTGGAAGCGTTGGAACGGGCCCAGAGGAGAACAACGGAGATGATCAAAGGGCTGGAGCAACTCTGCTATGAGGAGAGGCTGGAGAGGAGAAGGTTCCGGGGGGACCTCATAGCGGCCTTCCAGTACCTGAAGGGGCTGCAGGAAAGCTGGAGAGAGACTTTTTACAAGGGCAAGTAGTGATAGGACGAGGGGGAATGGCTTTAAATTGGAAAGGGGAAGATTTAGATTAGACACGAGCAAGAAATTCTTCACTCTGAGGGTGATGAGGTACTGGCACAGGTTGCCCAGGGAAGTTATGAATGCCCCCTCCCTGGAAGTGTTCAAGGCCAGGTTGGGTGGGGCCTCGAGCAGCCTCCTATGGCAGGGGGAGTGGAACTGGATGATCTTTAAGGTCCCTTCCAACCCAAACTGTTCTATGATTCTATGATTAGTAAGCACGGAATTAGCAAACCTAGTGACCCAATGTGGAACAAACCTTACTTCCAATAAAATAGAAAATGCAATCATTCGATGAACGTGATTGTCCATTATACAGAAAGTTACGTTTATAATGTTTATGAAAGGAGATTGTAGTGAGGAGGGAGTTGATCTCTTCTTCCAAGTGACAGCCGACACGATGAGAGGAGGTGGATAGGACTCAGAGGGTGGAACAGCAGACATGGCACCAAGCCTGACAATATTCCAGAAGCATTTGGACAATGCCCTCATACTAGACACATGGTGTGAATGTTGGGGTTGTCCTGTGCAGGGACAGGAGTTGGATTCAAGTCATCCTTGTGGGTATCCAAGTCAGGACATTCTATGATTCTATGAAATGGGCTCAAGTTGTGCCAGGGGAGGTTCAAATTAGATATCAGGAAAAAATTCTTCACTGAAAGAGTTGTCAGGCACTGGGACAGCCTGTTCAGGGAGCTGGTTGAGTCGCCAACCCTGGAGGTATTTGCAATGACCTGTAAATGTGGTGCTTAGGGGCGTGGTTTAGTGGACTTGGCAGTGTTAGGCTTACAGTTGGACTCAATGATCTTAAAGGTCTTTTCCAACCTGAACAGTTCTATGATTCCCTGCTTGAAAAAAGTTACCAAGTGAAAACTTAGAAATCAAAAGTATGTCACTGGTGGAACATGCAACACAATCTACAGAAACACGCCTGCATCAGTAGTTCATAAGGAAGTTCTTTTCTGCACATCCAATTTTTTTATTTATCACAAGGTTCCTTTAGGTTTGTGTCAATGGAACTCTCAAAACTGATGGTTTAGTCACCATCCCTGTAGGTATTTAAAAGATGGGTAGATGAAGTGGTCAGGAATATGGTTTATTAGAGGCCAGGTACAGTTGAACTTGATGATCTCAAAGGTCTTTTCCAACCAAGCGATTCTACAGTTCCTCTTGGCACCCCCAGGCTCCCTTCCCACAATGGGAACATGACTGGGATCTGGGACTCCTCACCCCTCCAGTCTCAGTGTGAAAAGAGGGTGAGAGCCCACCAGCAAGCAAGGTGTTTGTTCGAGCAGATGCAGAATTGGCTAGGATCGCCCTTCATGGCCTCTTCAAAACCCAGGGAAGGCGGCAGCTCCTGTGTTCCCTCCCCAGGACGCAGTGCAAAGAAATAGTCTTCTCAAAGGTCACCCTGAAGTCATCTTATTTGTTAGGTCAGCCTGCTAGAGGCTCTGCTGAGACCCCTCTTTTGCTGGGTTGTGAACCTGTCATAAAAAAACACCTGCCCTCCTGAAATTTTTAATTGCCTGTATCTGCTCCAGAGCCCTGTCTTGAGTTTATCCCTGAATGGAATGGGGCAGGAGCTGTGGAACATGGCAGGTCAAAATCTGCAGGGTGCTGGCATGGATCCTGTGTGTGCTGACAGGGAGAGAAGTTCTCTGACTGGCAGCTCATGTGCATGCTTGAGAATTTGTTCCTGGGAAGCTGTCAAATGTTCTGCAGGAAGAGCTGTGGTACATTCAGTTCCTCGGAGCAATTTGGTGAGCGAGGGGAAGGCTCTTGGCATCACTTATGAAGACTGAGGAACTGCATCTTAAGCCTCCTATACTCAAGGCAAAGGTGTCTTCCAAATGCCCAGCTGTTTTGGCAAAAATCATGAGGCAAAGAAATTGAAACACTGGGGACATATTGGTAGGCAGGTGAGTTTCCCATAAGGCCTGTTTGTTGGTAGAGAGCACCCAATGTCAGGAGCATCAGTCCAAACAGACCTCCCTGTTTGAAACACTACCTCAAAACAGCATAAACCCCATATCTTCTAAACATCTGAATACTCTGTGACTGTAAAATGCTTATTGAAACACCATCTCTCTTTGTACTCCAAGGTGTAAATTAGTTGATGTAGCTCTTTCTGTTGTTTCCCGTTTTGTACCCGTCATCGGAGTGTAACTCCAGAGCCCTTTAAATCATGCAGAAGCCTGTGAAGACAAGCAGAGCACTGAAGCAAGGCTGCAGCAGCCGTGCCTGAGAGGGCATGAAACAGCTGTGAAATTGCCTCTGGTTCTTTTCTCTTTAGTGTCTATTGACTGCTGTTGAGCAAGCTTGATGTGGCATCGTTTTGAAGCTGGTTTAAACTTGAAAACACAGCTTTGTTAAAACATTTTTTGCTGTATTTTTACTTAATCTTCTGAAAAATAAGAAGTTTATATATTGCTAAATGAGTTTGTCTAGTCTTTTTTTTTTCCCCCCAGCCTAGAAATTTGAGGTTGTGTATGCCTCTCTAAAATGGTAACTCTGTTTTCTGGTTAGAAGTAAGATTTTATTTAAAAAAAATAAGCTAATTGCTAGTAGTTTATTGTTAAAATCCAAACAAAATGCTTTGACGTTATTATAATGAAAAGATCAATAGACCTGTGTTGATTTTGTTCCAGCTGTAATCTTTTGCAAATGGTGATTTTTTTTTTTGTTTCTCTGGTCAGGTGCATTAAACCTTTCAGAAGTGCCGTTTATTAATGGAAATGAGATACTCTCTCCCTCTCTCGTCTCTTTAGCTTTCCATCCCCACCCATGCCTGAGTGAGCAGACAGTGTCCTCTTTGGAGACAAGCAGGCAGGAGGTGCTGTAGCAGCAGTAGTTTTGTATCTTTGGGAAGCAGTCAAGCAGTTCCTGGTAGCCTTTTCCCACTGTTGCACTCTTTTCCCAGCCTTTCCGAAGATGGAGTTCCTGATGGTAGTAACCCTTGGGAGAAGTCAGCACTGTAGAACTAGCGAAGAGCAGGGCTTGTCTCCCTGTCAAATCTTATCGAATAGCCTTGTGGTGAGTTGGTATTACCTCTGTTGCCTCTAGTAAGCTTAGTTTGATAGAGGAGCAGTTGTTTAAAAAAGGTCAAGTAAGAATAAAAACAATATATAAACCTCCTTTGCTATGTGAAAGTATTAGAGTGCCTTCCTTTCTTCCTAATTTGCTATTGATGTGGCATCCCTAAGAAGTCTATTGATGAAGTGCTCTATTTGCTTTTCACTGCCCTGTTTTGTTCTTGGCCTTATCCCCAGGGCCTGTGAAACTCTTTAGAAATTCCCACTGGTGCTTTGTAAATGAGAACAAAGCTAATCACCTCCTGGATCTCTCCTACTGCTGAAAGAAACTAGCAGTCTGCTCAGTGAGCCTTTCTGCTCGACAATACCACATTTACAAAGTCAGTCAGGATTTTCCCTCTGTGAAGTGAGTTACCTTAGCGCTCTTACAAGTGATGGAGAATTAAATAAAGGCCCCAACATGACCAAAGCTAATTAAGGATAATTCACAAGACTGTTTTATAACTGGTGCAAAATAAGCATAGTTTAGTCTGTTAAACCTGCTTTAGCTTGACACATCCCTTTCATTATCTCATGAGTATCATAATTTGGGGTTTTTTATGAAGGAATGCTCTGCCATTTTATGATTTGAACACAGGAAACAGTAAAAGAAAATTAACCTCATGGAAAAATAATAAAATTATTTGTGTTCATGTTTAATGCTATGTGTCTGAAACAGCTGAGGTAAACAATATCCCAAAAGAGAGAGTGATAAGGAACTTTCTTTAATCAAAGATGTGAAGGATTATTTCTAAGTAAAGGACAAGCAGACATTCTCCAATGCTTTCTGAAATTGTACATGGTTGTAACTTTTGTTTATAGCACCTAAGAAATGTAAAATACATAGCCTGGCTTTCATAGGTGTTTAGATGCTGTTAAAGCTGTGGTGAATAAAGCACAAAGAGAATAATTTTACGTACCATTTAAAACATGATTAAGTGAGGGCAAGTCAAGCTTTTGCCTCAGTTCTTCAGTGTGAAAGAGAGATAATATTTGTGTTCATTGTAAGGGACTTTCTAGCTCTGTGTGTATGTGCAGTCTGTGTATCTGGTATATGGTAGATGAATGTGTCAGATGTTACAAATCCCGATGTTCCCATTACTGGAACTCCTCGGCTTTGCTGCTGCAAAGCCAAATACAGGTTTGTGTTTCACATTGTCAGCACTGCCTGTATCCCTGCCTATGCCCTGGTAGACAAAGCATTAAATAATTCGTGGCAATGATACCTTCACACACTGCGCCTTCTTCTCTAGTAGTCCATGTCACTGAGTCCAACAAATTTGCAGCATGACTCAGTCCCATAATTGTTCTGAAAACCACACAACAAGAAACACCCTCATCTCTCCCTTTGATTCACTAAAATGGTTCTCATATTTACATTTCTTATCTCCTTAATGTACAGCTTAAGGGCATTGGGCAACTGATAAAAAATTCTTGGAGCCTCGGGAAGGTCTAATTGTCACCGGTGAGATCCCACTGTGATGTACGATCATCAAATTATACTGAAGGTGCCATGTGTTTGTTTTGTCAGACTCCATCAGCTGTTAAAGTATGAGGTCAGAAACAAAGAGAGCTTTGGCACGTGCAGAGAGGCTGATGGAGAACAACCTGCTGTGGCTGTGATTTGGAGCTAGAGCTGCTTGGGGTTGCAAGAACATCTGCTACAAGATGATCACGAGGCACATGCACGGATTCAGTTTTGTTGATGCATGATGCCGTCGAAGCTGGAAACTAGTCAAAACCAAGAGAGAGACTTAAAGCCATGCTTAAATTGTCACCATGTCTCCAAGATTTCTGTACTTCAGGGTAACCTGATCACAGTGGTCACCCTAGCTCACCCATAATGTGATTCTTGCTGGCTGTGATGATACCCTAACTGTGCTTTTGCCTTGCAGCCCCCACATGTCTGATAGAAGTAGAAGGTAATGATCAACTCGGCCTGTGACACTTCTTTTTAGTCACTTGATTGGGTTTTTTTTATGCAGTCAAGCACATATTAGTGCAGGGTGTTATAGCTGTGGAACTCTGGACTTAACCTGGACCTAATCCTGTATGCTATAGCTTGCTACCTGTTTACAGAGCCCTTCTGAATGGCAGAAGATTTATTCTGCTTGCTACGCTGCCCATGCAGTGCTTCCCTATCCCACCACCAGTTCATGACTGCTCACAGAGCAGTGAAGCATGAAGTATCAAACAGGCTAATGAGTACATCAAGATCCATCCCAATGTGTGCTCAGTGTGTACAGACCACTGTCTGGAGTGAGACATTTCATCCAGCTTTTAATTGCCTTATGCTTTTAATTTTTAATGGCCTCTGCAGATCCTGATTTATTGCAATGTACTGTAGCATACATTCTAAGCAATGATGTTAGCGCAGTCCAAGGCTGAGATGGTAAGAATAATACGTTAGTGCTGTAGTAGATTGTGATGTCTGAAGGTGCAGGCATCCTGTTCTGGAGAGTGCAGGCTGTCTCACCTGCTGTGTGTTCCATTCCTCAGGCTTTGGGAGCAGGAGTTCTACTACATGCCAGAAAACATTATGTAGTTTTAGAAGATCAATTTTTAGTGCCACTTCAAATGAAGTAGTGTAGTATCTTTCCTCATGAAGGACTAAATACATCACAGCAGCTGTCTGGCTGTCTACAGGTTTGGACTGCAACTTTACAGCAGCTCCTTGCCATCTGTGTAATGGTCTTCAATCTGGCAAACACAAATAAGAATTACTCATAGGAGTTAAAGTTGAAAGTTCTGGTGCTTGTTAAACCACCACTGCTGGAAATAAATGTATTTCCATAACTTGTACAGTGATTAGGCAGGAAGGACATTGGGGCATGAATTGGTTTTTTTGGTATCCTTTAGGAGCGGGATTTTCTAACATCCCAACAATTGTGCTGAGCAGTCTCATTAAGATTAACAGGGATAGGTACTTGTATGCAGGGTAAGAGTCTCTGCACCTCTTGGATCTCAAAACTTTATTTTACAGTACTGATATATACATGAATTTTCAAACAAACTTATTTTAAATATAGGTAGCTTGATGTCGACATTATCTGGAATAGTGTTTTCTCTATCTGTATATGAATTGTGTATGTATTCACAGAGTTTTCAAACTGAGATATTGATCTGCAGATGGTGTACTTAGCTACAATTAGGGAAATGTTTAAGAATACTTGATTTTATCTAATTTATGCTTTTTTTCCTATTAAGGAAGGTGTGCATTTGTGGTATTGTTTTACAATAAAATGAAGACCTGGAGGTGATATTAAAAATGAGAAGGACACATCTAGAATATAAAATACAGTAGGGATTAATTCCTTTTAGTTTCCCTTTTATTTACCCTGGTGTCTCAAATTTCTATGTGGAAGTCTCATACAGTTGCTTAACTTTGCTTTAGAAGCAATCATCTCTGGTGATGAAAGGGCTGGGGAGTTGCAGGCTTAACAGTGAGTGCAATGAAAATGAGGTATTGGAGAGATGTTTGATTATCTGCTCTGTGTAAGTAACCTATCTGCAGTGGGTGAGCTGTGGAAAATGTTTAGGAAGCTACTGTAGACACATTAAGCCCCTGGATACAATGAGGGAGGAAGCTTACTGCTGTTTCTAGCGGTACTATAATTTGGAGATGGCACATCACAGGGTTGTCAGTGGTGCCAAATAAGAAGCACAAGGAACAAATTTAAGGGCTGAAGCCTTGTAATCACACTACTTAATTGTTAGCTTACGTTCTGCGGTGGGTAGACTGCTGCAATCTGCTGCCTTCAAGATACTCTCATTGCCATTTCAGATTTACCACTGGGTGAATGATCTTCAAGATGGATTTTGCCCCAGTGATGGCTCTCAAAAGGCAATGTGGGATGGGGCTCCCTGCAGAGCCTCTGGCACAATGACAGCAGGCTGTGCCTTCTCAAACAGTCCTGTGCTCTCTTGCCATGCCTCTAGATGTGCAAGGCATACCCATCCTTTCCTACTATGGGAATACCTGCCTAGTGGGTCTCCCTTTGTAGTTGATGTGCTGACTTGAAATAAACTCCAAAATAAAAATAACATCTTAGTGCCGTATTGGGGCCAGAGGAGAACCAGGATCAATACAGCGTGGGTGCGACCAGGCTGCTCCAGAAGGAACTGAGTTTAGTGTGAGCAGAAGCCAATTTGCTCCACCTGCCTTCATGGCCAGCATCTCTTCCTGACCATTTTTTATTTAGTGGTGTGGACCTCCCCAGGGAGTTGCTTCTCATTGCCTCCAAGGCCGTTACATACCCAGTACGGGGATGCAGGTCAATGCTTCTAGGAACACCAGACAGCTGGAAAGGCGAGTATGTGTTCGCCCCAGAAAGATGGTAGCGAGTGGCTGGTCAGGGAAGTGCACAGCTGCAGGAGTGTGCAGTGTCCTAGAAGTGGCCTCAGACCCTTAAAATTTTTGCATGAGCTGAAAAGACCTGTTACTGTTACCACTCTCATAGATACAAACAACACTTCCCTCCTCTTGAAGCTAGTTTTAGATCTTGGAAGTATCAGCCACTTTGTGCCTGTCCTACCACATCAAATCAATGCATGAAAGAAATAGTTAGACTGAAAATGCCATAGGTACCAAAAGTTAGGAAATAACCTGTTTTAAATTTCTCCATATAACCTGAATGAATCCCATTCAGACATCCTATTTGTGTGCTGGATGCAGTGAAGGTTCAGGACAAAAAGCATGATGGGACTGTGTAATGAAAAAGCAGTTTTATGCCTGCAAATGTGGCTGAGTTCAGGTTTCACAAGCAACTCCAAATATGCTGTATTCCAGCATTTGGATGTCAACTGCTTGTAGCCCACATGGCAAGACTCTTATGCAGTGCTGATATATAAACTCCCACAATTTCTGAAGGATAAAACTAAGCATTAATTATCTTATGTGACTGTAATAAGTCACCTTACTATCATCTGCAGTGAGTGACCCTTGAACCTTCAGTACTGTAACTCAGAGACCGTGATGGTCCTGATACCCTCATTCTCCTGTGCACGTCTCATGTGTTTGACTCAAAAGATAAGGAGAAGTAGAAGCCAGTATCCTCTTTCCTGCCCTTGAAAGGCAAGGGTCTTGTGTCCCTGCAATTTGTCTGAGAGATTGAGAGGAACATACACTACTGATGAGGAGCTTATGGGTGGAAGATCATAGCCCTCATTTTTCAGGTGGGAAATTCCTGCTTCTGACGAGGAAGGGGAATGCTGAGAAGTAAATTTCAGTGCTGGGTCTTGTGGCACTGCTGTGGAGGAAGAAGAAAGAAGCATGAGGTAACCTTTCTTTTATTTTTCCTGCCTAGCAATGGCAGCCCTCCATCCATCCATCACAGGGACCCCAGAGTAGTGTGATGGGATGGTGATGTGAAGCATAGTCCTCCACTGTCTTCCAGCTGCAGCTGCTCTGGCAGCTCAGCGGTGCCTCCAGGCAATATCTGCTGCTGCTCTGCCAACGGGTTCAGCCCATCCTCAGCATGCTGATAGACGAGCTTGGGTGGGTTGTGAGTGGAGACAGGTTGGAGGCTGATGCTTTGGCTGGGACATGTTTGCTTTGGCCAGCTCTGCTACAAAAGTAACTGCAGAGAGCAGAGGTGCTTGCGGGGTTGGCAGTGCCTGAAGCCAACAGGAATTCAGAATAAACCCTGGCTTGAACCATCAGCGTGTGCCTCACGTATGTTTCAGTCATGCTGGAGCATTGCCAACATGCTTTCTAACCTAGGAAAACTGAGAAAAGTGAAAGAACAGAGATTTAATATCAAATGCCTCAACCAGAGTAGAGTGGAATTCCCCAGGGCAAAGATACTTCTTTACCCTAAGGGCATTCCTTTTGCCAAGTATTGAATACCTGCTTCCAAAAAATGGAGGTGTGATCTCTTCCCAGTGAAGGGTCATGAGAATCCTTTGTAAAGACAAGGGTTAATGGTAGTGTGCAGTGGACTGGCATCTCCAGTAAGAGATATTAGTTCACTTTTGGTAAGGAAAAGAAGGAAAGGAGAGAAATGTCCTTGTTCTGCTCAGAAGTTTTTTCATGGACAAGATTTAAAGCCTTTTCTGTATGAATATGTTGCTCAACAACGTATCTGTTAGCTCAGTGCCCATTCTAAAAAATGCTTGGATAAGTTTCTATAGAATACGTTCCTACTATAATTAAACCTAACACAAAACTGAACACATTTCAGATTTATACTGTGGTGACAATGAAGTTGAACAAAGTTATTTTCTTCACTGTCAGACCTGCGAAGTCACAAGAAGTGCAGCTGTGTTAGGTGATGGGTAGCTTAGGAACTCAGGATTGCATTTCCTCAGAATGAGTATATGCTGTTGCAAAGTATTTCCCTTTATTCTCTAAGGATGATATCCCTTGCTGGTAATCCAAATTAACTGTTTCCATTATAATATCTTTCAGAGAGATAGGCTGGAGCAGGAGAGGGAAGGTTATAATGAGTAAGGTTTTCACTTTTACTCTGCTCCTTCTATAATGAATAAAAGATGATGGACAGTGAAGAAGAATCCATAAAAGCCCCAAAAGTCTCTGGAAGAGATGTTCTGTCATGCAGGAAACAGCCGTTTGTCTGCCTTCTAAAGATGATTTCAGAAGCAAATGCCTTGGCATTTTGTGAAGATGATACTGGAGACAGAAAGTCCCAGAGCAAGAGCACAGCCACAGTGCAGAACGGAATGGCTGCCTCAGGCAAAGCTCTGGTGACCAGAGGGCAGTTGCTGTGGGGTGTGTGCCACAGCTCAGCCAATGTCCTCAAAGCGGTCTAAGCTATGCAGAGTAGCTCAGGATCAGGAACATACCAAGACAATTTAAGACCACTTTAGCCCTGTGGCAGGAGGTGCAAGTTTCTCAGTTCAGTAAAAATCTGATATAATGACAACCTCTCTGAGAAAGATGTCTCTTTTCCTTTCGAGAACACTCCATTCTTTCCCTTGCAAGTGAAGGCACTTGAACCTTAACTAAGCCTTTCCGAAAGTACCTGCTGACCTAAGAATTCCACCAAGAGTGTTCCTGTCTCAGGCTTTCCTTTTTCCCAGAAGGTTGCAGAGAAATTTCCTGTTTGGGAACTTAAGAGCTCTGATCCTAGGTACAAGGCAGTTTTAACAGCAACAGCCAAACACCTCGATGCCCACCCCGTTGTCCCCAAAAGAACTGGTGCTGGGAGAGGCTATGGGAAGCATCGCTCTACTCCTGGCCAGTTAACTCACAACCCAGCATAGCAGGATGAATTGAAACCACCAGCCAGGATGCTTGCCTGGAATTTTGAGCTGCCTTTTTTGTCCATGCTGGGAATTAGTCACTGGTATTTTAAATTGTGAATTTTGTGTTACTGTTTTATACTGCAGAATAGCATGTTCTTCACCCATCTGATAAGAATCGTCCAACATCTTTGTGTATAAATCTGTTAGGTCATGCCTGCATTTTCTAGCTATTGTTTTAGAAGAACCCTTCCGGTATTTAAAAAGGGGAAATATCATCTTTAATATCATCTTCCAGCTTTGAAGCTGTGCTGAACAACAAAGACAGACAAACATTTAATTCTCCCCTAATCCTTTAAATATCCTTACCAACACATGACGTTCACACACTGTTAAGCCCGTCTCCTATAGCGGCTGTGTGTCTCCTTCTAACTCTGTCTTTAAAACCTGCAGCTTCAACTGAGGCGGAACAGGGGCTTGCGATACTTCATCCCATGGTGGCTGTCTTTCTGGGTGGTATGGAGAGGGATGGTTTTCCATAATAAAGTAATCATCTGGATTGAATTGCAGATAACTAATCCTCACACAAGCTACTCCTGTTTGGTTTTGTGAAGTGAACAAAGCCATCAATTTAGACGTGCTCAGGGTTGGATTCGGGTATCTCTGGGACCGTCTGATCATCCCACTGATTAGCCAGTCTGCCTTGGTAACTTTAACACAAAAGGGCAAGAATAGAATAAAACCCCTTTCTTCAGGAAAGGGGTTCAAATGGAAGATTTCCTTAACTTCAGCCCCCAGGAAAATGACTGAAGGGGCAGGCAGGACAGCTGGGACAAACACAACACTCTCAGGCCTCCTGCCATGTATTTAAGGTATGGGAGCAGAGAGTGACCAGAGTAGCTGCATTACAGAATGGTATGGTGGGGATGGAGGGTGGGTGATGTTCACGTGAATTAGTGAGTATTCATTGAGTTAAGCCCTGCGAAAGTGTATTTTTACTGATTCTTTTGCTTTTCTTCCTTAACATGAAACATTTCCACTCACTTTCTATAGTTTTTCTGTCTTTCTGTGAGGACCAGTGAAGACATTTTGTCTGTTCCACTGGCTGAAAGAAGATAAACCATACCAGTATCATTTCTTACAGGTGCCTAACCAGGTCTTGAGGTCCTTCAGATGCCATAACCTCCTCATATTTCCTTCTTGTTAAAAACTTCCACCTGTTGTCTGTCCTGAACACACCATTTCTTGGCCTGTATGAATCAATATGGAGATAGATAATCTTTTTCCCTGGCAGCAATGATTTATCTGTTAAAAGACTCTTTATCCCATCCCCAGTTAAATTTCCTCTTCTTTAGCCCAAAAATCAGTATCTCCTATACTTCTGATTGTTTGCATTCCTTTTTTTCTACCCTGAATACATCACGTTACCCAAGTGCAAACAACTGTGGGGCTAAAATCTGAGGGCCAGACATCACCAATTTGATCAGCATGGGCATGGAAGCCAGACTTTGGGCTCCTTTTTGAAAATATTACATTTTAACAAAAGATGTAAAAGACTGGTGTAAGCATTCTCTGATGAAAGCTTGGAGCAATTAATAGAAAGTAGCATTTCTGGAGCTAATCTGCTGTCCAAATGAACAACTACACTGTGTCACGGTGTTGGTGGCCATTGGGAGACTTTTCTTTGTTGCATGTTCTCGCTTACTGAAAACTAAAACTGATCTAATAGCAGGAGGCTTCAGAGGCACAGGAAAGCGTATAAAAAGGACACCTTTTTTTTTAAGAAAAATGAAAAAGAAAACCAAAATAGGCCACTACTGAGGCTTAAAGAAAGCAAGGTAACAAAAGGAAATTTCTGAGGGTTTGTGCTTTGTGTACTTGAGTCACTTGCAAAAAGACTATATTCAATGTTGAAAAATAATGAAATATTCTCCAGGATGTTTTTTTTTCTTTTTTTTTTTAAAGATTTCCTTCTTTAAAAGTCACTACCTTGTTGGCATTTGAAAGCTTCTCTTTGTAACCCTATAAATCACTCCAGATATTTTCTACCAGGCGGTTTTAAACTCCCCAGCATAAACAGATGGTCTGTTGTTTTTTCTGTGCAAGGAGCTCGCAGATTATATTGTAAAACAGACTGGACCAAGTCTTTAGGCTTGGAGGGGAAGTTAATGAGTAAGATTAATATGTGATGGCTTTACTGTAGTGAGATCCACACAATTAATCAAGACCATTGTGGCATATTATAATATAAAGATGTAGTGTATATATGGAGAACTCCTTTGGTTAGTGGAATTGTTTCCTAAATGAAGGGAAAGGTTGGCTCTGAGGGAGTGTTACGCATGAAATCCCAATTTCAGCTCTACTAATGCAGTTAACTTGGTGCTCATGTGCGAATGGGGACACTACATAGCCCTGCAACTTTGATCAGCCTTTTGTGAAGATACGTGGAGTTCCTGCTTCTACTGTTGACATCCTGTGAACCTGGATGTCCAACAGACCAAGGCTAACATGTTCACACTGAGGAAATCCCAGGGGAGAGTACAGTAGGTTTCTTTATACCAGTTTTCATTTGGTGTAGAGTTCAGTTATTGATAGACTTGTTATGAAGAGCAACGCTACACCAGCTAGAAGTCTAGTAACATGCTAAAAATCTGAGATCCTTAAGAGGAAAAGGAACTCAAGAAAGGAATAAACTATCATTAGCAAAATTTTCATGAAGATTCAAAAAGGGATATTTTTGGCCAATGTATCTATTTTTAGACATTCCTTAGTATCGACCTTAAAGACACTGGTAAATCTGATGAATCAAATAATGTGGCTCATGCATTCTGACACATGTCTGTTTCTAAAAATTACACATTTGGAAAATTTATCAAATGCCTTCTAAAATAAATTTAAAGAGACACAGCCAATGTGCTGAGTCCCCATATATGCCTTTCCTAGAGAACGTTAGATGTCTTTCAATGATGGAAATTACATCCGTATATGAATTCCACTCATATTAACCTGACTGACATGCACGATCAGTTTATGGAACTAACCCTATAGGCTACTTCTATAAGAAGGAGCTTTTCAAATCAGATCCTCAGATAATAACACAATAATTTTTAATGAAGATTGCTCAGTCAGCTGGTGCAGTGGAACTAGTGTTTTTCAGCCACCAATTTAGCTTTAAAAGGAAATTTTAGGCATCTAGATTTGAAATTTCTAATTGTACTTAGAAACCAAGTCAGCATAAAATGCAATTTGAATGCATTCTCTGGTTTTATTTTCACCATAGCCCTCCAACATAATGGTGTCAAGGGAAAACTCTGCACTTATGTGAAGTTCATTGATCTTCACAACAACAAAGAATCTTTCATGTCAAATCAATACCGAGGGATAGATTTTGCTGTCAGATCTGTTAACTTGAACATGAGCTGCATGGATGCACCTACATTCAGCATTTCACCCAAATGCTTAACAGCGCCACAGGATTTTCCTGATGTTCCTGGGCACAAAGGATAAAACAGAGCAACTGTGTCCTGTAGAACAAGGCAGGCCAGTCAACCAGACTGAAAACATCGCGGGCAGCCCTCGAAAAAATGTAGATAGAGCATCTTTGTTGTCTCAAGCTGTGCAGAGGAATGCACAACGTGTCTGGGGAGGTGAGGCTGGACACCAGGCACACATAGCCAGTGGAGCTTTGACTGTACTGCTCTGGGAGACACAGACTGGCTCTGTCGTTGTATGTCTTGAGGACAGCTAAGCAGCTCATCTAACCTTGATACCCAGGCAGCAGCAACACCAACATCAACACATGTTCACCAGCAACTGCAGTTCCTTGATGGGTGCTTGCTCTTCAGCACAGGAGGGGCTGAATCATTATCAGAAAAAATAATTGTTTAAGCTTCAACTCTTTTATATGAATTCTTTATAATGAAAATGTAAGATTGACAAATGCCAGTTTGGGGTTGTATTTCTTTTTATTTTTTAAAAAAAACTAGATTTTTAAGTCCTAAACAGGCTGCTTTTATTAGCTTGCCTGACCTGTTCTGTATCATGTGGATAGGGATTTCATCCTGAGTCTTCTAATAGGACAGTAACTTGTGGCTGAGCTAGTTTGTAACAATTTTGTGAACTAGAAGAAAATACAATGACATAAATTTTCTCTTTTATATGGATACTTGGGATATAATTTGGAACCATATTAAAGGGCCTCTGTCAAAGTGATCTGCATGACCCAGAATATCTAATTTTAAAAAATACGGTGATAGAAGCTTGTAAGCTGCATGTAAGCATAGTCTAAGCTTTTACTGTGGTAGGATGCTCTTCATGTCATCGCTGGTTTCTGTGGCTGAGGGACCGCTGTGCTGCTACGGGAGGGAGCAGCTCTCTTGGCTGTGCTGCCTGTCTGAGCTTGTGGCACTTCCAGCCAAGTGATTCAAATACAGTGGGAAAGGTCAGCCATTGCCTGGATTTGATGCAGTTCCTGTTCCCCCCCCCCCCTTCTGTGGGCACAGAAGAGGAGTCTGGAGACATTTTCTGGTGCTGAAGCTCGTATCCATATTATTATACACTCTTATCCAAAATAGAAATGACTCTTGCTCTTGGGAGGATGCTCATTTGCACTCAAGCCCTATCAGGGACCCTCAGAGCCTGGTGGTACAGACAATGGCACTCCAGGTCCTGGGAGGGGTCCCTGTCTGGCTTTCAGCTCGCTGATATAGACATAGCTTCTTCAACTGGGCAGAAGTTCTGCCTGAGGCTCCCCCATCCCACCCGCCCTGTCTTCTGCCTTTACAGCTGGGACAGACAAAAAGGCTCCTTTAAGGTGTGAGTTTCTTGACCTATTTTACATGTATTCTTGGATGAGTGGGACTGTGCCCTATTTTCCACTCTTGTGCGTGAGGGAAGCACTGTCTGCCACCTGCAGTGGAGATGCTGAAGTGAGGAGAGATTTACTCACCTCCAGGGCATCTCCTTGCTTCAGCATCTTCAGCTAGGACAAGGAGAACAGGCACAGCCCGGGTGGTGGAGCCCAGGGCATGTGCCAGGATCCCTTCCCTCTCCCTCTCTGTGCAGCTCCTAGATGCCATGGAGGGATGCAGGAATCATTTGCCGGTGGCAGTCAGATATAACAGAGGGACAGAGGAGTGCTGGCAAAAAAATGGGAGGGCAGCAGCTGGCAGAGCTGTGGGGAAGTTAGGAAAGGTGTCTCTGTGCTTAACCCTATGGGAGAAGGTGAGAGGCGGGAGACTAAAATGGTAGAGGTCCCCAAGCATCATCAACAGTAGCGAAGTAGTTAAAGTCTGGGGAGCCCTTTTTTGTTTGCTACATCTGAAAACAGCACAGCGCAGCCTTCGAGTACAGGCAGTGGTGTGCTGACATTTGTCACTTTGAAGCGTCCCCTCTGCCACCCCTTGCTGCTCAGTTCATGAGGCAGGAAGAGTCCAGCTAACAAGAAAAACCTCTCGAGGAAAGGGCTTCACTTCCTCAGGGCTGGCCTGCTAAAAATAGCCTGGCAGGAATGAAACAATCCACAACCCAATGTGATCCAGTACACGCTGGAATTTCTTTAAGCTAAAATGAGGCAGGCAGGGTGGGAAGGAGAAGCCTGTTGCGTGACTTTGGCACCCCAGGGATCTCTGCTACAGGGGAGAGAGGGGCAGATATCTCCAGGGCATGATCCAGAGCAGGGCATGGGCTTGGGGATCCAGTCAGCCCTCTCAGGATACCTCATTATTGGGTACCCAGCTCTCTGCTTTAACTTCAGCAGGATTCCAGAGCAAACTGCTGTGCTGCAAAACTACATCAACTTATTCATCGGAAGCTAAAATACCATGTGTTATGTGTTAACCCTCACTGGTAATGAAACCATGTCTTCTGTCAGTAGGAAAACATTGCAGCATGCAAAGAGGCAGACTGAGCTCCCAGAAGCTGCCAGATGCACATTTTTCTCACCTCCTCCTAAAATATCACTGCAATTTTAATTTACTCAGATGAACGACCAGTTGACTAAACAGACGTTCATTATAAAAATTCATATTAAGAAAAGAGACATTTGGGATAATTTTGATTGATTTACTTGGCAGAGTTTTGATAGCTACTGAAAAACATACTATTCATGTTTAGGTGAAAAATAAATGGAGTCAAACAAGTGTCACTGCATAGTACTAGGAGGTATATACAGCCACATGTAAAAATGCATAAACACAAACATTTCTGTACAGCAACTTTTCCTTTCAGTCTGTATAGAGAAACACTGGTTTATAATATGGGGAAAATATAAAGCAGACATACATGCAACAAGGACATGACAGTTACGTAGGTCCCACCAGCCTCCCAAGAGTTACAATAACAATAACAACAACAATAGTAATAAAAGCCTTTTTTTGGGGAAAAAAATTTGAAACCTGGAATGTTTTCATGTTGAGGTTTCCAGAGAGCTTCAGATGTCAAACATATCTGAAGGCGATTGAAAGGCTTGATTCAAAGCCCTGTGAAGGCAATGGAAAGACTCCATTGGTTTCAGTGAGCTTGGGGTCAGACCCAGCTGTTTAACCACGATCCCATTCTGCCCTCCCCCAAAATCCAAAGTTGAAGTCTGCAGATAAAAATAAACAATCATATCATACAAAACTTTGTATATAGAATACAAAAGGTAACCGTTGACTTTTTGTATAAAATACAACTTTTTGATAGTATATTTCTTTCACGTATGTATAAATATAACCCAAATAATATGATTTTTATTATTCCTACCAAAATATTATTACTTTTTGGTTTTTTTTTACAAAAGTTTACAAAACAAATAATTCTTTATATTTACAACCCAATACTGTGAAGAGTGCCCGGTCAATGATGAAAAATAGACTATAAGGGTAGTGCAC
Organism: Dromococcyx pavoninus; assembly: GCA_033558185.1. Classification (NCBI taxonomy): domain Eukaryota; kingdom Metazoa; phylum Chordata; class Aves; order Cuculiformes; family Neomorphidae; genus Dromococcyx; species Dromococcyx pavoninus. The sequence goes on from JAUMJL010000068.1 coordinate 1,476,272, forward strand.
TTAGCCATTGTAAAGAAAGAGCAAAAAGACACTAGCTCCATTCAGACACAGGTGTTCTGAAGAAATGATATTGTTTTCAAGTTTTGGTTGCAAGAGTATTTTACAAGGTCATGTTTCAAATGCATCAGGCATATCCTTACAGTTCTGCAAATGGCCTCTACCTTTGTTGAATTTACTTAAGAGAGGATGACATTTTGATCCTGGGGATGGCAGTCACAGCCAATGTCTTCTCCAGTTCGGGCTGAGGTCAACAGGATAAAGCTCGGCATTGAATCCACCACCTGACGATATTCTGACGTCTTGGGACCAGCTCCTCAGCTGAACAATTTTTTTATATCATTTGAGGATCTGGAAGAAAATCTGGTCTTAATACAGAAACCAGTCGTGGCTTTTTCAATGGCATGTAAGCGTAACTGAAGTTACCAGACTTCAGTGCCCTCTGCTCATGATAACATTAACCCAGCCTCACCCTTAGTGGCATCGCAGTCATCTATTCCTACCAGACCTTTGGCAGTCACTGCTAACCTGCTCATGGCTGGGCTGTGTGGCGGTGTGTGAAACAGATAAGCTCATCTTCCCTCCACTTTCACGTAGCTACTATTTCAGTCTAGTGTTACACAATTTATAGGGGGCTAATTTGTTACACCATGTTTGTATCTCTCCAATCTTAGGTGGGGCACCAGTGATCTGGGCTGAAAACCTCTTTAAAGCCTTGGAAAAAAATTGTACTGGCATATAAAAGGGACGACATGCACCCCAGCCAAAACTGGGGAGAAGAAGGAGCTTTCTGGGCAGCTGAACCACCTCATTACGCAAGGTGGGAGTATGCAATGATCACTGGCTTAGGGCAGCAGAAGCGACTCTTCAGCAGGCTTTCTCATCCCTCTGATGAAAAACATGTCTGGGAATGGACATCGTGGACCAGCCCGCCTCAACTGGCATATCTAGTTAAATGCCCATGTTACACCTCTCTTGGAGGTGCTGGTGCTCATTGTGTGACCATGCTTCTTGAAATAATCATGAAAAATTGTGCCCACGTAAAATGACAGGGTGAAATAACTGGAAAAGCCTTATTAAAAACTCCCTTCAGAAATAGGTCAGATAAGTGCAGAGGCTATTGTCAAGTAGTCTACTCATCCCACTGTCGCTAACAAGGATGAATAAAGCACTTGCATGGGGCAGAGCAATGCCTCTTGGCACCAAGGCATGTGAAAGTAGGCATTGTATTCCTTTGCCATATCTAGGTTTAGCTAATTCAGAGGAGGCTGTGAAACACATCGCACCACATCATTTTAAAGAACAGCATTTTCATTTGAATTGCAAGATCTGTTCCCATCTATGAATCCGCCTGTCTCATTCTCTGCAGAGCTGCTTTATAGAGACATAGCACCTCCTTCTGATGCCCTTACTGACCAACTCTATAGAAGAAAATTTAGCACAGTCAGGAGTATTCTCTGGCACTGAGCTCAATCTGTGTGGAACAAACTATACCCTTACTGCTCAACTCTGTCAGCCTCCAAGGCAAGGTGGCTGCAGACTGTCTATGGGAATGAGCCTTGCCCCAGGTTAACTCTCCAGTGATGCACAGAAATTACTCAGACCAATGTTAGCTGGGCCATCCCCAAACCCAAACCCAGAACAGATGATTGAATCCACTGCCCAGAAAAAAATCCGAAAATTGTTTCATTTACAAGCACAGATGTGGCTGAGTGGAGCCTCCTACTGTAAGTGGTTATAACTGATTTCCATGCTAGTTTCAGGGACAGAACGTCTTGTACTCTGCCCAGTGGATGCTGTGGGAACCTGGGCAGTCATTGGACCTCTTTCAACTCCCCTCATATAGCAAAGGGAAAGCAAGATAGAGCCTAAGTCCTGTGCAATCAAAATGATAGTGTCTCCTCAGATAGAGATGCTGGCATTTCTGCTTTGATAGAAGAGGACCGGGGTGAACTACCTGAACACTCACCGCGGGTTAAGATGAAAACAAGAATAGTAGCTTAGCTGAGCCACATCATGCATTTGCCCTCTTCTGTGCCAGACTGGGAAAATAGTTGGTGAGGGTCAAATCACGCACACCCTTGTCACTTAAGTTGTCCATTAAGTCACTGGAGTCCCTGGGGCAAGGTAGCAAAGTGAGTATTCTGAGCTTTAGTGTAGTTCATCTCATGTTTCCCTCAATGCCCAAAATGATTGTACTGCTGGCAGGACAGCAGTGTCCTCTGATACTCACTGTAAGCACTGATGATAGGGAAAAAGAATGCTAGAGCACACTGAGTAACACACTGGATGATCTGCTTCGTTCTTTCCTTGGATGAGACCACTTACCCTTTCTGTGTTCTACAAAACAGAGAGTTTAAAATAAAATTGTCGGGAAAGCAAATGTGAGTATGTACTGTGTAGGAGTAAAGAGTTCTTGTAACGCAATGAGATTTACACAGGGCCTGATGCTGTCAGTGCTGAGTAGTCCTGATGAAGTTCAGGGCTGTGAACGTGATGATTGAAGAGCTCTGGACCACTTGGGCTCTTACTTGCACTCAGAGAAATAATGTTCCACAACCCATACCACTGTCTGGTGCTTGTGTGTGTGTGAAGATAAACACATTTTTACATGCAGCCCCAATGAGAAGAACTGATGGGTTCTCAATGTGTTGGGCACCAGTATGGGGAACAAATCCTTCACATGTTCTCACTCCTCCTCCTGCTCCTGGCAGGCATGAATATCACTTATGTTATCGTTTCACTGGGGGAGACTTCAGTTTTGTTTCTAGAGCAACTCTTCAAACAGGGCAGTTGCCCCATGTGGTATTTTAAAGGACAGCCCAGTTACTGGAGTGTAAATTCAGAAAGCAGATTGTAGGCATCTAAAGAGAAAGCTAATGTCCTTACTGCCTCTTCATCTGGTTCACCCTTGGTACTGTCGCTTATGAGTGGTTCCCCAAAATTTCATCGAGGTTGATGTCTTTCATCCAGTCATCATTACCAGGTTCCGTTTTCAGTAAAGAATCTATAAAGTCTGAGTCACTGTTGAGCGCAGGTCCTATACTGTCACCTTGCTGGTTCAGAAAGTCAAATGCTAGGTCATTACCATGGTCACTTCCTTGGTAAGCCCGAGAATTTTGGTTGGTAGATGTGAAACTTGTTGATGGCAGAGATGACGGAGGTGTCATACTTGTTCCTGGCTGATTCAAGGTAGGCACAGTCTGTCCTCTCAGCTGGTTAGGTCTTATGCTGAGACCCCGTAGTGAGCCAGCAGATTGTCCATTTAGAGTCTGGTGCATTTGGTTTAGAGGAGGCCTCATTTGGACTCCTGCTGTTAACTGATTAGGAGGTGCCAGTGCACGCTGAGGAAAATGCTGGTTGCCTACATTGCGTTGCAAAGTCTGGTTAGGATATGGAGTGCCAGTGGGGAAACGGACCCCAGCAGGCTTCAGTGCGTCCTGCTGCTTCACTGCAGCTTCTTGCAGGGCCCAGTTCTGGGCAGTGGCAGTAGCCGTGATCATCATGTTGGCTGGCCTTTGTGCAGGGATGCCTGTGGCTCCATGGTTCAAGCTTGGCCTTACTTGCTGTGAGTTGACCACAGACCCAGTCCCAAAAGCCGCTACGTTGTTTCCCTGTGTCATGTTTTGTTGTCGAGACATCACAGGGTTATTTTGACTAGGCAGGACTTGATTTTGGTTTCTGTGTGGCTGCATTTGGTTCATTCCTGAAGTCACGTTGTATGCGCTTTGTTGGTTGCAAGGAAGGTTCCCGTAGCAGCCCATACTCCGAGCAGCAGGAACAGAAGGCATTCGGGTGCCAGTGGGGGTGGACATGAGGCTGGAGCTCTGGGGCATGACGCTATGAGTTGAAATTGGGTTGGATAAGGACACGTTGTTGGAGCTCACACTCACAGCTGGTGAACCACCTGGAAAGGAGAAAACAAAATGTTAAACATGAATGCATCAATGCGTGGTGTCATTCAAATACCAACTGGTTAAAAATCAAATTTTCTAGCAGCAGAACTTCTTGGAGAAGATATTTTACTCTTAAGAGAACTTGCATAAACTTGCTCAAGGCCTTAATGATGCCTATGATCCAAGGAGTGGTTTGATCTATGTGAAGATATTGGTGGTCTTTTCACCCCTTCAGAGGAGACTACGTAAGCCAAAACCAGTGCTCACTGTAAGAGAAATATCAGAGCAGGTAAGGACAGACAGAACCACTGGGCAGAAGAGAAGATTTTTCTGCCTTTTTTTACAGAAGAACCTTGGGCAGGACAAAGCCATTCTAAGCATGCAGAGGCAGAGAAGATCAAGAGCTTTTCTTTCTTACAGGGCATAGCTCATCCTGGCTCCCTCTAGAGACAACTGGGAGTGACAGTCACCACATTCTTTACACACCTACAGCAGTGGTAACCTATCCTTCTGGAAGTGCCTGTCTCAGATGATGGCAGCAGCCAAGACTGCACCTCACACATTTGCAGCACTCAGAGCTTCCCTCCCAGCCAGGGGATGGGAGAGCAGCTCAACCCGGTCTGTGACCGGGTTTTTCCTCTCGTGTGGCTGCCAAGCAGGCACCAGGACATGGCTTGGTGCTGTGCCTGGTGAGTTCCCCTTCTAAGCTCAATTTCCAGCTGGACTATGGCCACGTGCCCCTCCAGAAGCTGACTTGCCCATAAGGGAGCCACACATGATACCTGATGTGCAGGCATTTGCTGCACATGAACATCACCTTTTGTGCATCAGAAAACTAGAAGATATGAGTTGGCATGAATCTGCCATTCATGGCTAATTCTTCCCAGTGGAGGATTCTCCTGTACCTGAAATCTGCCAATGAATCACAAGAAGAGACATTTCTCTTCAGCCTCCAAACCTGGACACAAGCTCACTTTTGCAGTAGATTTGTGGCTACATAATCTCTACTTCGAGGTGATAATAAGTCATTTATGCAATGCAGGTTGATTGTTTATGTTCTGAATTAATGCCTTAGAGACTGGTTGAAGTAGACCAAATGTTTTCTAAATGTAGCCGGTGTAGATGGCACTGTGGAGAACCACGCTCAGCACACAATTAGTGGCTCTACAACTTAATTCCCTTCACTACTGTCGCTTCCAGAACAAGCCCCTCAAAAAGTGCAGCTTGGAGAAGTCAAGCTCAAGGCAAACAAAAGGAGATGCTGGTCAGACGAAGAAACCTTTGCCACATGGCACAGTACAAGCTAAATTCTTATACCACTTCAGGTGGCTCACAAAAGATGAGAAAGCTGTTAAATGGACTTGTTACTAAGTTACCACCACATTTTAGGAATTCCCTAAGCCTCTCCTAGAGGAGGAACAGAGGAACATACAGCCCTGAAGCTTTGCTATTTCACAGGTGACTACTAGCAATTGTTGGACGTGGCACACTGCTTTGGCTTGATCCTTTGCACATACAACAAGACTGAATTTGACTAACCGACTTTGCCATCAAATCTTATTTTATATTAGTCTGTGATTAATTTTATTAGTTGGACCATCATCAATTCCTTCTTATGGCACAGATGCTTCAAGACTGTGCTTATGCCTGCAGTGTTCTCCAAATACATCAGTTTCAGTGTGTGACATGTTTTCCAGTCTTTCAGTCCTTCTAAGCTCTTTTCAGAACTTGACAGTTTTCAACATTTGAATTCAAGGCTGTACATCACAGCTGGTCACAGTAATAGCTTTTGCACATCTCCCACATGGATGAAAAGTAAGCTCTTTATTTTCTTGATCAGAATCACCTCAGACTGTGTCTTTTCAGTGGCAATCACACAGCCTGTTTACAGTGATATCTGGAGACCCATCACCCATTTCCTTATGTGCTATGTTAATTATTTGTCACTCTGGTTGCTTAACCAAAACAGGCAGTATGAAGTCAGGTGCTTTAAAGTGCATGACCTGAACAACTATTACCTTTATCAAAGTTGTGGTTTCATTGAAAAAAACACCATGCTAGTTTAAAAAGATTCTTTTACATCAGCCCATGTTGCCTGGCATCAATTATATTCCCTTAATAAATTCTTTATTATTCAGGCTCTATTATCTCTCCAGTATTTTTGCTGAGCTCTGCATTACGTCACTAGAGCTACAATTACCTACTTATTCTTTTAATTTTTGTCATGGCATTAGCAGTCTTCCTTGGCATCTTAAGACTAAATAAAAAGTGACATTAAGAATTTGGAGAACCTCTCAGCCAGCTCTTTTAAAATTCTTGAAGACAAACCATGCACATACATATTTAAAGAGTCTATGTTTAGGAACAGCTGTGTCCTGTTGAAATTTTACCATAACGATGATCAGTTCCCTCAAACTGGAACCAAAGGAAAAGATTATCCTGTATTTCTGCCTTTTCTGCATTATTTTTATACATATGCTATTTCCATTTAGCAACGGATGCAAAGAATTACTTTTTTCCCCTAGATACTTAAAAATTATCTCCTCCCAAATAATTATTAACACCAAGCATAACTCCACAACCAGAGTTGCTTGTTTCAAATCAATATAAACATGTATACCTAAAATAAGAAGCTCATCTTAGCCCAGGAGGCATACTTTTCCACAATCTGGCTTTAAGGAGGAGGCACTTACCTACAGAGAATCTAATTGTCCTAACAATTATGTTGTCCTAACTGAAGCACCTAAGTTCAATTCCTGAGCTGCGCAGTTCCTGGAACAGGAGATGCTGTAGAGGAGTCTGGTTTTACCCCCATAGGAATAATCGGTTTCTCCTCCATGTGCTACCAGGGAGCCACCTAACTGAATTCACCTCTGGAAACAAAGAGGAGAAAATCAGAGCTCAGCAGGCAACCTCACGATTAGCTCCATCTTTGGCTTTGCTAGTGGGTTGTGCTTTGATCGCTGTTTTTTGGAAATACCGTAACATCTTTTCACAGGGATGATAGAGATGGGGGGCCTGATTTTTTTTCTCCCTTATGACAATGCTGAAGAGGAGGAATGACATTTCAAAAGACCTGGAAGAGCCATCTGTGGAGAGCTGATTCTCTCCCTCCAGCTGAACTACAAGTTTGTGGAGTCACTCCCCTTGCCGTTGGGATGAAGCCCCTCCAGAGGTGACCCTACCAGCTATTGAGCAGTTCCCAGGGCTACCATCTCACTGCTCCTGTGTATACTACACTCGATAAAGAGCACAAGTTGTTGGGACATGGATTGTACTTGTCGTGCAAAAGACGAAGCTTCCTCTTTCTTTGTATTACTATTTTTATTTTTTTATTTTTAACGCAAATATTTTCCATTCTGATTTCTTCCAGATGAGAAGAAATGTTTTCCCTGGCAGTGCTGTGCAGCTGGGCACCCCATTCTGCAGTGATTTTCACTGCCTGATTCACCTGCTCTTATCTTGGGGGTTTCTTGCTGTGACATGGCACTATGGGGAAAAGTATAGAGAATAAGATGCTTAACCACGTGTCTTCAAGCCCCTATGTTATTTTATTTAACTTTCTGTCACTTCTTCCCTGACCTGAGCAAAGCTATTCCCAGAAAAAGAGAACAGATTCCCTGCTGTTACTCCCTTATGCAAGAGTTTCCTAATTGCTTCATCTGGTAGCTTTACTGTGAGCTCCCAGCACAGCCCTTTCTCTCAGTCTCGCCTCAAAAGCTGCTCTTCTCCCTGGACTCACTCAGCAGGGACCTGAGATCTGAATGGACAAAAGCTGCCAATCCCACATTTCAAACCCAGAAGATGTGGCTCCAAATACCACAAGACCGGCAAAGAGTCCATTGGATTAACAAGAATAAAAGCCACATAAAAATGGCAATCTACTTATTTTGGAGCTTTTCACAGATGCGGTCACAGTCATTTCCATTTTCTCTCTCGGGCTAGAAACTGATTGTTTTTAAGTAAAAGCCAAGATTCTCAGTTAATCATTTGATTCCAGGAATGAGCCTTTAAACAATACACCAAATCACAGGATTCCCCAGCAAACCGCTGGGGTTGCCAACACATTTGTTCTACAAGCACAGGGGGTACCAAGCCAGCAAGCAGGGCTCTCTCTGCGCTGTGGCACTGCCCAGTCCATAAGTCATTACTCTGTCATCAGTGGTGCTTGTGCAAATTTACTGAGGATATTAAATGCTCAGGCCCATCAGAAGGCAGCAGTTTACAGACTGCAGCAAGCTTACTGCTGCTAGAACTTGTAAACAAAGGCAAAGGAATGCACAAACATTGCTTGACCAGCCCAGCCCCGTCCTTCCACTTGTAGCTGGGCTGTTGGTGACATGGTCAACAGGTTGGACAGAGGGGTGGCTTGTAAGGGAGCTGCACTTGGGAACTCATTAAAAACATAATAAAAGTTGAAAAAGTATTGCTACAAAAGACAGGTAGGAAGGAAAGACTCAGATCCCTGATTGAATCTGCAGAGCCAACAGTTACGGAAAAACAAACCAAACAAACTTTTTTCCCTCAGTCTGTTGTATACAAACATACATGAGAAGGTAAAGGATCTTTTTCATACTTAAATGTAGACTCTTTGCAGCATAAAGAACATCCTTTGATCCCATCTGTTGCATTTCCCCCCACCTCCTCTCTCTCTCCAGCATCTTTTTCTTACTCTGCCTTTACTCTCAGAGCAGCAAACAGCCAGTCTTGTGCTCAAGAACTGGACTCTCCAAGGAGGTAAAGGCTCAAGAGATGAAATCAAATACTAGTCCTGAAGCTTTGGGCATTTTCTAGCTTAGAACAGGGGCTTTTACTCTACTGTTCGTCTGATCTGTTGAAATATTGCTTGTAGAGCAGTACTGAGGCCATGACTGTGGCATATTAAACGGGCCAAAAGTTTAGATGGTTGTTCTGGTTGCCCATGATGGTGTCATACACAATGTATGAGTCCTCTCACTGTACATGAGGTGCCATTTAAAGGGATGGATGATTGTCATTTAAGTCTCTGAAGAAAGACGTACTATGCATGAGAGAGAAGCATCTGGATGGAGTGTGGTTGCCTAGTCAAGAGGACAATTTTTCTTAGGCGGTCCTAGTGGGTGGGCCACCTCCTTCCCTGTGCCTGAGACATGCAGTATCAGCCTGGATGAACCACCAGCTTGTTCTCCAGATCATATATCTGCACTTCTCAGTTGCAGGTGGGGGGAGAAGTAAGGTAAATGGCACAGGATAGCAGCAGCCAACATTCACTGCCTCTGTGGTGATCTAAACAGACACTCGGAAAATCAGGCCCTTGTTTATCAGTGCTTGCACAGCTCTTCTGGATGGTCTTCCAGCTAGAAGGAAGGAAGGAAGGAAGGAAACAGTTTCATTTGTCACAGAGGCACTTACCAGGATATTGGCTTGCTTGTTGCATGTTGACCATGTTTCTTCTTTGGTCTTTATAATCTGGCGGTGGTCTTGTCAAGTGTCTGTTCAGCTGATCTTGTGCAGTGATTTTCTCCTAGAAGACCAGAGTAGAAATCTATAAATTTGTTTTTCTTTATGCTTTCCTGGCTCTGTGTTTTGCCTGCCTCTTTGTTTTCTCAGTATGTGCAAAACTTCCTTTCTCCCTGTCTGGTCCACCGGAGAGGCAGCTGTGAACCTGTGCCATCCCCCACTGAAGGCTGTATGGAAACCTTTCTGTTGGTTGTATTGTGTTTGAATCCGGTCAAACTCCTTAAAATCACTGAGAGTTACTCAGCTTCTCAAACACTGGTGACGTCTGTATTGCAGAGCAAAGTGTCCAACGATGTCCGCATCATATTGCTCACCACACTCATCAGACAGAGGGGACCGATGGTTCCTCACGGCTCCCTCCCTGTCTGTGCAGCTGCTTTTGCTTTCAGAGAAAGCACAAAGGCAGACCAAACACCTGAGTCTAACCCAAACACAATGAGGGTCCACATGTGCCCCTTGGCAGCATCAATGACCATCAGCTTATGTCATCCACACAGCTCTCTCAGCATGCACAGCTGGCAAAGAGCATTTTGACTTGTCATTGAGCATGCTTTGCCCCAACAATCCCCATCCCTCACTCTATCCTTCCTCCTGCACTGGAGGAACTCCTACAAAAATCAGCAGAACCCATTGCTTTGTCCTCCCTGTGCCTCTCCTCATCAAGGATACCAGCAGGAAACATGGCTGCGGTTTAGCAAGGATGGTGCTGAGTCTTTTTTTTTTCTCAGGCCACCCACCACTGGGGCCTCACACTAATTGCCCTGTGTTCACAAAGATCTGAAAGGGGCAGGTACCAGAGTCAATGCCAAATCTCTCATCAGCATCAGTGTGACTTGATGTCTCCAGAGTGTTAACACCTGCCCAGAAGCAATAACTACTTGGGATATATGGGCCTCATGGAAGGAAAACGTGTGTTTGATCAGCTTGGTCACTGGTAAGTCATTGCTGGTGCCTCGCAGAGTTGTGCCTACTGGGCAGCTGCTGGGCAGGCTTCACCCTTTCTCTGCAACGAGCCTGGGTTTTGTGCTTGGCTGCCAGAATGGCAAACCGACTCGGCAGTGTGAAATAGAGTCAGGCCCTGCCTGGTGTTGGGTGTCCATCAGAGTAATCTGGGGATCTTCCGCCTGGGAACAGCACACAGACAGACCTTCTTGTGAAAAATCTGTTTTTCCTTCTGCCAGGAGGACTTTAAAACATTGGGAGAAAAGCCTTTTTTGTGGTATTTAGGTATTTCCACAATGCTTTCTGGGAGTGAAGGGTCTGCTTAAGATTTATATGGCTCATTTTAACATATGGCTTTACCTGAAGCCTTGCAAAGAAGAAAGACAAGTCAAGGCCCAGGAAATCCTTGCAATATATGTAAAAACTGGAGGAGGCTTTGTGTGTATTTCCATGTCCGTGATATAAAAAGAAAATGGAAGCTGATAAAAAATAGATTCTGTAGTGATTTTAATTTATATTTTACTTATTTTTAAAACAAGCTGTATGAGCAATTAACTTTTCTTTCTGCTAAAAATTCTGACAGAAAACTGCAGCACTCGGAGCTGACATGAAAATTAAGTTTTCATCTGCATAAATTAAGAAGTCAACAAATATTTCCTTCATAGGACAAATTAAATCCTTAATTTCAAACTCAAGCTTTCTAATTATATTTTCAGAATGGAAATAAATTTGTAAACAAAAAGTTATTCTCTATAAAAATCTGAATCAGTTTTGTTTTGAAAACATACCCACAAAACAATATTTTTCCAGTTCTGTTTTGTTCTTTAATTACATGAATGACAATCACTAAATGTGCCAATATTTCTGAGTCTACGCCTCTGTAGAGAAAGGAAAGCTTTGGATTCAAAATGTCAGGCCAGCATGAATGGGTCTGCCCTGTAGGTTGTCCTGAGTGAGATACATGTTGAGGTAAACCATAGAATCATACAATCATAGAGTATTTTGGGTTACAAGGGACCTTCGAAGGTCATTTAGTCCAAACCTCTGCAATGAGTAGGGACATCTTGAACTTCATTAAGTTGCTCAGATCCCCATCCATCCAGACCTTAAATGTTTCCAGGGATGGGGCATCTACCACCCCACTCTGGGCAACTTTTTCCAGTGTTTCAGCAGCCTCACTGTAAAAAATGTCTTCCTATACCTAGTCTGAATCTACCTTCTTTTAGTTTAAAACAATTACCCCTTGTCCTATTGCTACAGGCCCTGCTAAGAAGTCTGTCCTTATCTTTCTTATAAGCCTCTTCTAGTACTGAAAGACCACAAATAAGCCACAGCCTCAGTGTCCGCTATCAATGTAACCTGAGGGAAGCAAAGCACGTGGTGGTGTCACCTCCATCCTTCCCAAACATCTTCCCTGCAGCCCTTTTCTAGCTGCTGCAGGCCACCTGTGTTGCTTTCTTACTCTCTCAAGGACACATAAAGCTCAGCTCCTCTTCTAGGACTTCCCCCTTCTCTGTGCTTTGTCAAGCAGGACTACCACGGATGTAGAGGGAATGTGCTATTGTTTTGAGCAGCTGGGATTCCCAGACATTGCACTGACCATGGGCGATGAAGCACAAACCACCTTCAGCTGACTATGCGATATCAATGGCAATGCCAGTGTAGTGGAAAAAAATTGGTGGGTTCTAGTTGTTAGCACTGCCAACAAGACCACAGACATCCCTTATGCCTCATAAAATGAGCAGAAACTCCCAAGTGGTCTCTCAGATGCCAAGGGAGGGAGACTAACTGGTTACAAACACCTCGAAATTCAAGAAGAAAAAAAGAGAAAGGAGGACTTATATATGATCCAGCGAAGCAGACAAACTTGTGCTGAACACCAGAAACAATGTACCTGATCCTTGCTTATACATAGGCACTTTACATCATGCTGCCTAGGTTACAGAGCCTGGAAGTCAACTTTCCTCTGTAGTCGAAGTAGCGCAGCAGTACACCTTAGCTTATCTTGCAAAGAAAACTACTGACAATATTAATATGCCTCAAATTAAGCATATGCTTAAGCTGTTCTCATAATGAAACCACAGTAGCTTGAATACTTGAATTGTTTCACATAAACTGAAGAAGGTTTCAGAAGAGCTTAGCAAAGTGCCAAAAAACATCAGGCACACTCTAGAAGATCTAAGCCAAAGTGACCTCAATGTTTTGGGGGCTTTCTTCCTCTGTCTTAGCTTTCTTTTCTATTGTTTCTATGATAAACTTTTCCATGTAAATAAGGAATTAGAAAACTTACAGCTTCTGCCAGCATCTGCTGCTGTAGAAGGAGTTGTTTTTGCTCCATCATTTGCCGTTGCAGAGCCTGTTTCTTTTCCATCAGTTGCTGATTCAACATTGATTGTTGGGATGAGTTCATGTAACCACCACTTCCAGTGTTTGAATTTGAGCAAGAACTGGAGCTTGGAGTGGGGCCAACTCCCTGGCCTACCACAGAGTGTTGATCCTGCAACAGAAGAAAAGGCTTGTGAAGGATCAAAATAATAACAAGCACCAAGAAAAGAAAGTAATCCCTTTTATGCCATTATCTCAAGTACAGGACAAAGCCCACAGACTCTCAGGACAAATGACTGATACAAAGACTTTGACTAAACAAAAAGGGAATTAAGTAATTTCATCGCTCATGGAAGACTCTGAAATCATGCTGGGTTGTTCCAGTGGAAAATCTCAATGTTGTACCAGGAGCTTGGGAAAGATAAACAGAAGTAATGGAGTCATCCTGGGGATCTTTCAGGAAACTTGCATCGGGCGGTATGGCAGTTTGACTACAAGGGAACAAACTTGGCAACTGCTGGTTCCTACCACCTGGCAAGCAGCAAGATGTTACAGACTCATTGCTCAAAATGGCATCGATTCTTACAAAATATAGAAATGGTAAATTGTTACTTTGCAATGGGGTGAGTGGTACCACTTTCCTTCGTCCTGTCACCTCCCTGACAAGAGCTATCTCTCAGAGTTTTCTCCCATTGGCATCAGGATTAAACAGGTGTAGAGTTTATCAGCTTCCTTGGTAAAACAAAGGTGTAACAGGACAGGACTTTTACAAAGGTTTTTAGGGTCTCCCTGATCTTTGTGATGGATCTACCTGCACTTCCTCTTCCCCTTCTGCAGCTTCACGAGGAAGGGAAGGAAAAAATATCATCTCCGGGGCAATGGGGAAGGTACCTGGGGGCTCAGTCCATGAGCATACAGGATGACAAGGAACATAGGATGACAAAATGCTGCTCATTTTGTTTTACCCATGGTTTCCCTTGCTGGCAATATGTTTTCTGTCTACTTGCTCCACCAGTGTTTGGTACTTGGACCTTTACCAAATGTAGGAAATAGTTTTCTCAATCTGCACACAAAAATGTGTTACCTCCCAAAAATAATCAGCCTATGTCGGATCACTTGATAGTCAGGCATTCCTTAGCTGCCAAGCTACAAAGAAAATCAGAGATACTGGAAAGGTCACACTCACATGAGAAACATCAGTTTTCTGACTCCACTTTGTTGCAATTCACCATAGGAACTGGTTAATTTTGTATAATCTAATACACAGCAGTGTATTCACCCCAAAACACAGGAATCCACAGATGAAGTCTGAAAATCCCTGTTACGCAACAGCTCTCCCAGTACTGAGATGTTGTCCCCTAGGGTCTGGTCTACTACCTAGGTAAAGCACTACTCCAGGGACAATGCCTCCCATGGCATTCAGGGAAATATGGACTGACCAAAGTAAAGACTGTGTGGGCCCTGAAGACCCTGGAGCACTGATGCTTATGGCATTGCAAACTCCAGGAAAGCTCATTTCTGTGCCTTAGCTTTTGCACAACACTCCCAATAATACACGTACACCCCCCCCCCCTGAAACTAATCCAACCTATCTTTCTACCATCTGGCTTGGAAGAAGCACAATGATTGTTATGAGGATTTCTATTTTAAAATATTTCTGTGTCTTTTAGATGGGGCCACATGAGCATGTAGCTAGCTAGATAAAGTATTTCACATCCTGTTACTGAAATAAAAACCATGACTTTCTTCTGGAGCCACCTGCAGCCCCCAAGGCAGTGTTACAAACCCACCCTTCAAAATTTATTGGGCTCTTACACAATTATATCCCACACACTTTCTTTCAGTTCCAGAAGGAATCCAGGATTGCTCGGCACTGCCACATTTTTCAGCCCTTATGTTAACTGCAAGATAGAAAATACCTCCTCTCAAAAGACCTGCTTGCCAAGTTGTTGCGCAAACTTTTTTGTCCTTCTTAAAATATTTTGAAAGGAAAAATATGGTACAATAAATTAGCTTTGACTTCTATATTCAAATGACAACTTTAGCTTGAACCCAGCCACATGTTACATCCATTAATAGAATTCATCTGTTGTGTTTTTGCACAGATAATGCAGGCTCCCCCAAATGTGCTTTCATAGTCCTGCATGCAAAAAAAACCCAACAAAGTCCAAATTTTCTCTTGCCAGCCCATATATGCCATGGAGAGGGATTTTGTTTTGAGATAAACCCCATAGTGTCCATTCAGGATACCTATCAAAGAAAGCTTTCTGTAATAGCAATTGGCACAAAACACCAGCTGCTTGGCAAACAGGCCCTGAGAAAACAGTATAAATCATCAACTTGGAGCCAGTTTGGTTTTTTTTTGCATTTGGTCCTTTCTCTGCTGTTCATGAAATGTCAGTGTAAGCCTATGAATCTACGACGTGTTACTTCTCCTGACTGCTGATCTTCCATCGGCAGCGATGCGATAGGAGAAGGAAGAACAGTTTCCTAATAAATCAGGGGATTAGCTGCACAGCTGATTAACTCTTCATGAGCCAGTGCTATCGAGTATTACTCTCACCTTACACTTGCACCACTGCAAATCAGAAGGTAGAAGGGCTGCGCCACTGCCAGGGACATGGGGCTCTGCCCCTGCGCTTGGACAAAGCATGCTTTCTGACATCCCTTCCAAGAAAGGACACATTAGGGTTGTAGCTACCCTGCCTTCATTGAACTGTTTTATCCTGCTCTAAGCCTGGCTTCACTGAAGATGCCAGAAGTCTTTTGAACTTCATTCCTGGATTCCCATGCCTCAGGTTTATGCCCCATGTGCTTGCCTGCGTGGTAACACTATCTTCTTTCTCTGCACAAGGAAGGTAACCCTCTCCCTGCTTTGCTTTCAAAGAGGTAATGTGACTGGGAGCACAGTCCTGCAGCCACCTGGTGTCAAGGACAGGCTGGCAGCATCCCACTTCCAACAGGCACATGTGTCAGTCTGCTTTCACCCCTAACTCCTGTTCCACTGCTGGCACTGCTCCTGCATCTCTCCAGCCCTCCAGAGGAGCTGCAGCCTGTGTGGGGCCATGCCTGGTGCCAGTCGGGGCAGGGGCAGGAGCCAAAGGTGCGTTCACTGAGCACCATAAACCCCCATCTGCTCTTTGAGTGCCAAAACTCCAGTACAGCAGTGCTCTGGGTGTAAAGCAGGTACATTGCACCCTGTTTTCTGATGTTACAGTGAGATATAACACCTATGAGAAGCAGGAAGAGTGGCAGAGGCAGTTAAAGCTCCTCAGAGCTCATAGAACAACCGGAGTTTTGTTCATAAGCATCACAAAGGACATTATGCTCAAATGTTTAAATTAGCAGTAAATCAAAACATCTAAGACTGAATTTGCCTTTCACTGTCCCTGCTGCAGCTGACTTGTGTTCATTCAAATGAAGGGAGGTTTTGGCTTCTAAAACATATATGGACTTTCTGAAACAGACTTTTCTTTTTTCCTCTCTTTTCCTCCCTTTCCCTTTCCCCCTCCCTCTCCCTCACTCTCCCTCTCCCTCTCCCTCTCCTTCACACCCTGCCACTGAGTTTGAGTGTGGCTGGATATCCTCTCTGTTGCCCCCTTTGGGGCCATTCCTGATGCTTTCACTGGAAGGTGCTGCAGGTTTTCTCTTTTTGATCTTTTGCTCACTGTGTAGGACAAGCCTGGCCAGCCTCTCTCCTGCCTGTGCCCTGCCAGGCCTGGCAGCTCACACCAGTGAACTCCTGCCCAGCACCTCTTGGGCTCCTGCAGCTCTTGGCTGTAGGCTTTATCCTGTGCCAGGACTCCTCATGCTGCTGCTTAAACCTTTGACACCCGCTCTCCAGGCTCAGCCCAAAGCAAGGAGCTCTAGGAAACGCAGGGCATCCATCCTTCTGCTCCACTCTGGAGAGGCTCCTTCATGGAGCTTAAAGAGATGGGTGAAAGTCTCTCCACAAAAAGCAAGACATTACTGCCTTTACCAGGGAAAGGAGGGGATTTCCCTGGTGAAAAGGAAAAGGCTTCAGATCTATTAATTGAAGCCTACTCAATGACAGATGCCTGCTTCACCAAAAGCTGCTTCCGGGGAAGAGCTCTGCAAAGTTCTATTCATCCCTTGACCAAACCTGTGCATGATGTTCCCACTCATAAGCAGTTTGTTTCAGTTGTGCTAATTGGCATAATGGGCTATTTAGAGTGAGGATGGTGGAGATCAAGGCACCTCTGTGGATTTCCTTCTCTTAAATCAGGGATCAGTGTCCATCCTGGGCCTAGAAACTTCTCAAGGACGTTGAGCTTTGGCTGTGAACCACCCTGCACTGGGAGGAGGAGGAGAAGGAAGAGGAGGAGGAAGAGGAAGAGTATTCCAAGGAATAGCACACTGAAATCCTACCACACCATTTCAGGGTTGTGATGAGGTGGGGGCAAATCCCAGACTCCCCGTGACCTCTTGGCGTGAGCAGGCATCACCTCAGCTGTCATGTTCCTTTTCATGGCCAGAAATCAGGGCTCTCCAGCAGGCCTTGGGAGCCAAGCATGGGGGAGTACCAGGCTTGTTCAGAAGAGCTGATCTAACTCATGTAACTGTAAGAAGCCAAGCACAGGGTGCTCTGTCAAACAGCCAGTCTCAGCACCTGCCAACCCCCTTCTGAGCTACCTCTTTTTTGCTACATCTAATGCAAACAGAAACATCCTTGTGGTTTCCACGGATGCCTGGACTCCACGCACTGCCTGCTTGTGTCCTTGTGTCAGACAAGAAAACAAAACTACAGCAGGACCATGGCAGAGTGCCTGTACAGCAAGAACTCTTCTAGCTACAGTGAAAAAGCTGAAGGGCGTTCTTCTTTTTAGGAATAACTCCCACTGTTGACTGGAGTGCAGAGGGCTGCTTTCTGTGCCAGTGTATACTGCAAGAACCCCAAGTAGTCCCTGACGTTACGCTGATTTGCAGCAGCTAAGGATCTGATCTACCCATCAGGGCTGGAAATAACAGAGTCTGGGCAGAAGCACAGCCAGCCCTATTCAGCGCAATGGGGGTGCAATAAGCATCTTCCCAAGCACCTCAAATTCATTCAACCCTTTTTCATTCCTGGAACATACAGCATAAAAGTGAGCCTGCTCTAAGTTTAGATCTCTAACAAAAAATTAGATCAGTTTCTCTCTGAGCTGCCCGCTGGATCTCTCCCTTCACTACACAGAGGGATGGGGCAATATAATTAAGGTCTAGATGTCTAATTTAGACAACTAAGTTAGGAGCCCAGATTAGGTGATTCCCTTTCACTCCTCATTTTAGATGCTTCTAGTCATACTTGAGTAAGATGCCTAGAAGTGTGAGTGTGAACACCTCTTGATCTGCCAAGTACTAGTGGATCACTTCCTGAGTGTTGTATAGAGTCACCTAAAGGCAACTTGCTTGTGCAGAAAATACTGTTACAGGGTGAATTTCTCCGAATACCCTGCCAGAGAGTAGTTTTATGCACTCCAGCAAGATCGCTTTCATGTGTGTACACAGTATTTGAAAAACCTGAATATTGCAAGATCCCAAGACCTCGTTTTGCTGTGTTTAATAATCTGAGATATAGACTGCAAATATTTCCCTTCAGTAGTTTTGTGGAGTGTTTATAAGAAGTTGGTTCAGCCACATGGGACCATCTTCTATGTTTTTCTTTTGTGAACATCTGAGCTCTCAGGACAAAAATTTCAGACCAGCCATGTTTCCAAGGCATATACACAGGGAACCACGGACACCAGCGCTTGCAATTTCACAAGTCCAGGCTGTTTGCCAAAAATACTTCTGCTTTCATCCAACCAGGGAAAAGAAGCAAATGCTGTGTCACTGCTCCAACGAACTGAGTGATGGAGCTTGAAGAGGAAATGGGGGTTAATCCCTTCAGATACTACGAAACTAGAAATGATCATGAAAGTAGGGAGCACACACCTGATTTCTGCAGCCTCACAGGTGTGAGTCACCAATTGGAGTGATAGGTTTTGATATTAAGTGATGCAGTGGATACTCAACATGCAGAGGGGTAAGTTTTTCAGCACACTCAAGTGCTGTAGCTCTCACTGGTAGAGCCAAGGAGACCGGGCTTTTTAAAAGGCAGTTTTCTGTTCACACTGAAAGTTAGGTGGGCCCCACAACTATTTTAAGAAATAGGTAATTCTCCTGCTACTGCATGTTACGGAGGTGTGTACTTTAAAAGAGTAAAAAAGGACACTGTGCACGATCTCCTAGGTAAAAACGACTGATCAAACACCTCAAAGGAGCAAATACCCACTATTGGTGAGAAACCACAAGCAAGAGACTTTGACAGATAGTTATTTGTGCAGTTCTTAATAGAAACCTTTTATAACACTTTGCCTTTTCAGCACCAAGAAGGAAACTGCTCAATCCTAAGATCCTTGTGAACTGATTTTTAGCTGTGAGTGATTTATTTGCAGCCTTGACATAACCCCTTGCCAGAAAGCTGCACAGCCCTGTAGCCACTAGCAGGCACTCTTAGAACAATGTTGCCACCCTGACTCCCTAAACTTAGGCAAAGTGGGTGCTACATCTTGGAGGGTCCAAGGCTCAAATTCAGCAGTTGCACAATCACATAGCAACAGATCCAGGAACAGCGCCTCATTACGAGCCTTGCCTGACAATCAAGTCTTTCAATGAGAACAAAGGTTGACAGTGATTAATCATTAAGACATTTCTTGTTCCTTGCTGCACGTGTTGGAGGCAGCCTCCTGCTGAGGCAGTCTGGCAGATTTCCTGTCTGTGCTATACCAGGGCCCGTGTCCCAACACACAGAGATGTCTTTTCCCAAAGCCAAGCGCACAGATGAATGTCTTGTCTCCGTTTCTGAGCACAGCAAATTCGGAATGCATGTGCATTCTGCAAAAATAATAAATCCTCAGCTGTATATCTGATTGGTGTATATTCAGACGAAACGACCTAAAGGAGATTTGTTCACATCAGATATTTTCCCAGAGACTTCAAGGATGGATTATTAGTGTTTTACCACATGCACTGTGATGAACTTTTAATGTCATCTTCTGGCATAATGTATATATGAAGGCCTTCATTTTAGAAAGGTTTTGTTTATTTGTAATGAAAATAACATGCACATGTTGAAAGTTCAACAGAGGAGGTTATTATGAAATGTCTGCATCAGAAAAGGAATGTTGGCTCCATCGAAGTTGATGGCAAAACTCCAGCTGATTTCAACAGGGCTAGAATTTCCTCCCAGGTCTCCGTCCAGCCACAGGGGCATAGCGGCAACCGTGGCTTGGAGGGACCTCAGCTTACATCTTCCGGACAAGATACTTAACTGGTGCAGAGAGATACCAGCAAAGAGCCTCCACTAGTTTACTCAGGCAAAGACTGTTCTGAGATTTGTATGAAGGTTAGAATTTAAATGCTTCATGTGCTCTAACTTATATTCAAATAAATACACCGATAAGCACGAATGATGAAGACTCCTGTCAGGTTTTCGACAAGATCAGACACATACTTATTTGTTCTACTTTGGCATTATGATTTGCAGTGGCTGTAATATGCAATATCCACAGTACAACAAGCCAAGCCCTTTAGTTTATCATCACATCACATCACACAATTGCAGGAAACCAATTTACAGATGTTTAAGAAACTGCCACTCTTCCAGACAGAACAAAAGCTGGTGTGAGTGGACCTGTTTTGCCTAGTACTTCAGGACAAGGTACGTGCATGCTCGCAGGTTCTGTGCCTCTGCTAAGGAGTGATAATTTCCAGCTGAGGCAGAGTAAACTTCCTAAACTGTCTGAATGAAGCACTCGTGGTTATCTGTCTGTATCTTTACTGTGGGCATATTATATCTGTGGATATGTGTTACCTTATCCATGTAAATGTTCTTGTCTCGTTGCCATACGCTCATTAACTTTCCCAAAAATTATCTTGCCTGAGGTTGGTATGGAAAATTTCAGCCCACTTAGAAAAACTGTAAGCAGTGAAAAACGGAGTCTTTTAAGAAGAAGTGTTGGGTGATTTCTGTAATGAGTGATACCCATATATACATACTTATATTTAAACGTCCAGTTTACAAAGTGCTGCTAAAAATGACGTTGAAGTATTCATAGGTCTTGAACACCTTCAAGGACGGGGCATCCACTACTTCTCTGGACAACCTGTTCTAGTGCCTCACGACCCTCACAGTAAAAAATTTCTTCGTAATATCTAATCTAAATCCCTGCTCTTTCAGCTTAAAGCCGTTGCCCCTTATCCTACCCCTGCCCTTCCTTGATAAAGAGCCCCTCTCCACCTTTCCTGTAGACCCCCTTTAAGTGTTATGTATAACAGGCTTCTATATAACGAGTGTCAGTTTTGGCATTTCCTTCTCATGCCTCATCCTCATATTTCCCCCATGCAGCAACTCTGACAGTCCCACTAACCCAAGGGCATATGGGCACCATACAGGGGAGTGTGGTCCAGAGATCCCTGAGCTTGTGGACACATGGCCTCCTAAGACTGCACGGAGCAGCGCCAAGTGAACCACCTAAGTGTGGAATATTTATTCTCAAATGCCTCTATTTGTTCTCAAAGATAAATCATGCTGAGGAACATTGAGCTGAGGGATGTTTGGCTCGTGAGGATGCTGCGTAAACGCAGCCATCTTCCAGACATGAGCCCACCCAGCATTGTCGCTGTAAGATCAGCTCAACATTAGTTCTGCATTTGCAGAACTATTACTTTTTAACTGATTTAATAGAAATAGAACAAAATTGTCTGTGCCTTTTCTTCTTGGTAATAAACTCCATTGCAAAATTCTATAGGAAATTACTGTAATTTTTTTATTCTCTTGTTTTCCACGCTTTTCTCTAGCTTCTTCAGCTTTTCCCACTGACATTTATCTAAGTTTTCTTTGCATCTTCCATATACCTCCTCATACAAGATT
Organism: Dromococcyx pavoninus; assembly: GCA_033558185.1. Classification (NCBI taxonomy): domain Eukaryota; kingdom Metazoa; phylum Chordata; class Aves; order Cuculiformes; family Neomorphidae; genus Dromococcyx; species Dromococcyx pavoninus. The sequence goes on from JAUMJL010000068.1 coordinate 1,497,845, forward strand.
CACCCTCCCCATTAGTTGTCGGCAGTTTAAAAATAGTTGTGTCACTTCTAAATAACAATCATACACAAAAAAGGGATGATGACACAATGTGAAAATTTTCCTCAAGCAATAAAACTATGCAAAGTAAAGCAAACATGATAAAATGACAGTTTTTCTGTGGGAGGGTATGAGAACAACAACAGAAAACCCACATCAGTGGGACCAAACACTTGAATACAAATGGGCACAACATGGGTGATGTGACTGTCAGAGACATGTATTAAGATCAAAGCCCTCCTGCTGAGAATACACAACAAGAACAGGAGCACCCTTAAACCGAAGACTCCTGGGATCTGCTTTCAAAACCAACAGCTCTGAATTCTGATGGAAAACAATACCAAATACTGAAAAGCAATGTGTGAAATTGCCTCTGACCTGTGTCTCCCTGCGCTGATGAAAGTCTTGGGTGAGACGCACAGTGGGACTGGATCTCTTTGCTTCAAGCTGCCCATGACAGGACAATGTCTGATGCTGAGGCATCTGGGACTGGGACCAGATGTCACAGGGCAAAGAGTGGGTGAGTTGGACAACAAATCTTTTCCTCACTGTGACAGCCTGTGGCACTGGTGTGAGTGCACAACGCAGGGTTCGCTGGAGCAGGGATGACTGCCCATCTGCTTGCTTTTAAACGAGTAGACCCCAACAGTGATCTTCTTCCCTCTTCTTGCCGAAGGGCCTTCTTCTTTACCTTCTCCTCCTATCTTTTTTATAAAACAACTTAATTTGATGGCTGTTAATTTGCAGAAATTGACATAAAACTGAGTCTATTGCCATGCTCTCTTGCTCTCTTGTTAACTGTGATAAAACCATGTCAGTGGCCACAGCAGGCTGAGGGTCTGACAAATCTACCTATCCTTCAGCTGTTTGTGCTAACAGCAGTTTAATTAAAATTTGAGAACACCAGGCTCCCCAAAGAGCACTCCCAGAATTTGCCTCATTTTTCTCTAGGAACTCAAGAAGTTGAAAGAAATGTGGTTTTATCAGGTAACCCAGAAGCTCTGAATATCATTTCTCTGGGGCACAAGAGAGTAAGAGGGAGCTCACCCACTTCTGCTTTCGGCTTTGCAGAGTTTAGCTCTTTGCCTGTCAAGATTCTCATCACGGAAATTTATCTGCTGCCCTACTGCCCTTCTGATAGCATTGCTGGACATGGCCATGCTGCATAGTTACTACTTTTTTAATCTGTTGTTAGAAAAAACAAAGTTAACTGAAGGTGGCAGAAGGCCACTACCGCCGTGTGAAGGCACAGGGCCTTCAAGGAGAGTCTGGCATCTCGCTGAGCACAAAGAAAGGTGCAACAGTACATGGATATAGTGAGTTGTTTCTTCTGTTCTTTAATGGCAACCTTTAGAAAGCTGAATTGGAGCTGGCTATAGAGGTCAGAATAGCTTGATCCACCAGGGACTCGTCCTGCCTTGGACAGCATGCCTGGGAGGAATTATTGGAGGAAAGCCTTCCTTAAATCAGATGAATTATACTTCTGATATTTATTTAAGATATTTACTACGCAAATCTTACAGCGTGGGAAAGAATAACAGACTATCCAGGGCCTCCTGTATTCCAGCTAGCAGATAAAGTGCAACTCTGGAGAATGAGAAGGTTGTTGCCAACAAAAACCTTCTTGGATGACATCTGCTCATTTTGCATTATTCTTGCACAAGAGCACTGAAAACCTTTTGCATCCCCATTTTTGAATAGGCCTACTCATGTATGGAAAAGAACAGGTGGACAGGGTATCACTGTCCTGTTTTCTTTCTCTGAGCAGGGGAAAGCACAAATGCAATTACCTGTGCGTACAAATCATCCTCAAATTATACTGTGGCATTTCCCACAGTTTAGGAAATAGCAAAGGTCAATATGCCACAGCGCAAAGACGAGGGATCTCTGGTTATCCTGTTACACTCATGCTGTTCCCCTGGCAGACAAGCCCTGGGCTTTGCTGAGGGGGGACGCAGGGTTGTCTTCTGGCCTGCAAAGAGGCATTGAGGTAATGCAAGTTCTGCCCCATCTTTGCAAGGAGGTGGAACTTGGTTCATGGTTTGAAGAGTGGCCCGATGTCTCTCTTTTCTCTCATCCTTTTGTATAACATGACTTCTTAATTACATTATCACAAACGCTAGTGAGCGCATCCTGGAACCAAAAGCTTCTCTTTTCTCTTGCTAAACATCTGTAGCTACGTGTTTTGTTTCAGTTTTCCATGTTCCTGTTATTCTGTCTGGAGAGGTTCTTACGTCGTTCTTTATGTGACAGCAAAAACACAGATAAAAGAAACTTCATTGCAAACATTGCTTTCCTTCAATGCATAGCCTGGCTTTGGCTGGCATTCAGCCCCTAATGCCCGTGGGGAGGAAATATTTCAGCACCCTCCTGCTGCCATCGTATTCCCTACACCAGCCCTTTCCCCTTTACTCTCATAGCACATACTAAATATTCATTAGTATTATTTTAAGCAAGAATTAATATAGAAATCCCTTGTCAACATTACACTGCTCAACTTTTCTCCAACAACTTGAGAGATCAAATGCAAACCACGAACAAGACAACAAGTGGAATGGAGAATGATGTTCATCACTCTGTTGGTCACAGCCAAAACAAACTAAGAAAGGACTCTCTTTATTGATATCAGGCTTTTCATGGCACAGAGTACATCCTAACTGTCTGGTGGCAGAGCTGAGAAGATAAGAGTACAGTAAGGAGCCTTTCCGAGGCATCTGTGATGCTTGTTGAGATGTGTTGGACTAGACAGCTCAGACAAAACACTGAAGTAGAAACATCTGACTGACCACTTAACTGTGCTTTCATAAAAACAAGGAGAGAAAGCAAAAGAAAGACTACAAGAATAAACCAGTGGAACTAAATTAACTACATGGAGTTGTACTACATTCTGTAAATACTTGATTAGATAGCACAGAGAAAAAACATACAAGTTGGCTTGGTTGAACTTGGCTTGGCCTGTAGAGGTCACTCCTTTGCAGTCCTGACAGCTGGACAATAATGTAGAAGAAGAGAGAAGCATTCATTTATTGCAAGCTTCGATTATTTTAGATTTTAGATATTCCAAACTTGGATATATCTGAATCTATGACACCCTTTTCCCTGTCCTAAAAAGAAAAAGTTGGATTCACTCTTAGGCAATGACAGAATATGCATCCTTTGACTTCAAAATAAGGTTTAGGTGGGATTTACTTGGCTCACTGGTTTGTAATATCTTGTATAGAAGTAAATTTTACCCAAAGGCTGCTTTGCAGGCTGCTCCTGCAAGTGACCTTCCCTCTGGGCCACATAAAAGTTTCTGGTAAGTTTTTCAGGTGTTATGGGAAGGAGAAGCCTACCAGGCTGGAGGCTGCGCAGATTCAAACAACAGGAGAAGACTATGACACAGAAGAATTAATCTGTATTTGTTAATTAAGGGAAAGGCAAAAATCTTGTGATGTGTTGAACTGTGGTTTCAAAATATTCAGAATCTTGTCATAAAGGTTTGATTCTGGGTAGCAAGGAGTTTTGATGTGTCATCTGTGGGGTTTTGCACCAAAACTCTTAATAGATTGTTTTAAAGTTCCTAGCAGTCTTGATAAAACATCTCTAAAATACTGTGTCCCTCTTGTTACTACAAATGTAGAAGTGATACAATGGGAAATAATTTTAGTTTTAACCAATGAAATAAAATACTTTAAATGTCTGTAGAAATATATATAATTATGTAAATTAGCGTAGAGCTAGAAAGGGCAGATTTATGAAGTAGTTGCTTGGTTGCTTGGTGTCGTAAAGAGCTCTTCCCAAGTTCAGCTTCTTCTCCAGACCAAAGAGATGTCAAATTCAATGAATAACCTCTTGCTCTGTAAAATATTTCCTTGATTTTAATAATAAGAATGTTAGCTGTACCTCTTGATTTCTGCCATGCTTCTCTGTAATAATTTCTGAGTGACTAATCAGAGATGAATTTAATAAAAATAAAGTATTAATTAAGCTTTATCCAATTTCAATCTAATCTGACAGCAGCAAACCACATCTGCTGCTCTGCTGTGCACTCCTATTTGGACCACCTACTATAGATGGATAATTAAGTGTCGCAGCTACTATGGCACCTACTCTCAAGAGACTGCTGAGTGATTCAGACAGCCATCTTAACAGCCAGACCCACCAGTCCCCGCCTTTCTAAACATACAATGGACAGGAGTTACTATATTGTCCCATCTAGGAGCCAGAAACAAATTAATTTCAAGTCATTAGGAAGTCAGGTATCTAATCCAGTCACTCAGGCTCTCGCAGTTGTTTGCGGAGAGAAGGCAATTTGCTGCCTCCAGAGTGTGACTGCTCAAGACTGGCCTCTGAAATGGATGGGGTGAGTTCTTCACTGAGAGAGTGGTCAGGCATTGGAACAGCTGCCCAGAGTGATGGTGGAGTCGCCATTCCTGCAGGTGTTTAAAAGGCAGGTAGATAAGTTTCTTAGGGATATGGTTTAGTAAGGGGACAGGTACGGTTGGACTTGATGATCTCAGAGGTCTTTTACAACCAGATGATTCTATGATTCTGTGAGTCTGGAGCTGCCTCTGTCCTTCTGCTGGGTGGAAGAGCATGGGAGGGTAACTTGGGCATGAAAATGTACATTGAAATGAGACAATTCTCACCTAATGGTAAGAAATCTGAATAAGAAATTGTATAGGCATCAAGATTTAGGAGCCAGATGCAAATGCATTGGAAAGATCCCATTGGGTATTGGACCAAGCTCTGTCACAAAGACAAGTTCTTATCTGCTGTGATACATTTGAGGGGAAGCAGGTCAAAGGATGAACAAAAATGCTGCACATCTCATGACATAAAGAAGGAAACCAAATGAAATTCAGGGAAGAGGCATTTTGTGGAGTTACGCTTGCATGCATTTTCTTTACTTATGAAGGTGCTTTGTCACACTGTTCCTTCATTCTAGCCTTGGTAAAAAAGGATAATATAATGTAATGCCACAGATTAGAAAGAGGCTGGTTTTGCCTTAAAAAAAAAAAGTAAAATGGCAGTTTGTCACCTTGCTTCCCTGTGTATCAAAGTTAGCAATCAAGATCATGACCCAACAAGATGTTTAAGTTTATTAATTTTCTCAGCCTGATATCAGTGTGATAACACTGCAATCTGAAGAGCTCTTCATAATTACACTTAAAATACTGTTTTTCGCAGTTCTGGGTAATTTCAGTGCATCCACATACAGACATTCTCCATATTTGTACTGTAGTCCTTTTGTCCAACTATTGAGGATAAACTGAAGTTTATCCTCTTTGGGATGGTCTTTGAAAGCTGGTTAGACTTTGGAAGTAAGGAGGACTCGTGTCTCAGTGAACCTGTGACGAAATATCAACCTTTTCTGTCTTTCATTCCTACAAGGCCTGTATAGCCAACAACATTGCAAGAGAGGAGGGCTGGATGATATTATTTTGGCACATCAACATAAGTTTTCCATACCTTATGCTTTTAAAAACATTAACTTGTTAATAGGGCAAGAAACATGCCATTAATAGCTTTGTTTAACCTGCAGAAACTCTAGTCCTGGCAACAAATACTGTGAGCGTGAAGACTCCACCTCCTTCAGAGCTCAAGCTGTGGGAGCATGGCTGGAAGGGAGCATTTCTTTGTGCATAATATAGAGATTTCTAAGTTTCACTGGCTGTCGAGGCAGGGTACGTTTGATCTGGACGGACAGAGACGCAGTCATGTGGCATTTTGGATAAGGAGTGTAATTTATGAAAGTCACACAATACCAAATGTCATGGAGGGACAATAAATGTTGTTCAGGTGTGGACCTTAGTAGTAATTTATGTGCCTTTAGACATTAAATGGAATGTGTTCATTACTTCTGTCTTTAATGAGCTTTTGTTCTATGGCCTGTCTGCTTGTGGCTGATGCTGTCAAAGTGAGGGACGCAGAAAGCGATGTGCAGAGAACTCCAAACCCAAACACCCTCTTGGATAGACATGTTTGCCTCTGGCTTGCTCCTCCTGAGCTCTTCTGGGGGAATTACTCTGATTAATGCCCATCTCGTACATATAGTCATTTTGCAAGGATAAAGGATGATCTAATGTATTTTCGTCCCTTGCTCAAATCAGACTTATCTGGTCTTTGTCCACACATACTACATGACCTGATTTTCCTCTCTCAGATAAGTCTTCTTAAGCTGCTAAAAGCTGGTCTGAAAAGCCAGCTCAGAGGTCAAGTGAGCAGGATTTCACAATTTCACTGAATATCTTTAAGGAGAAAATAAAAGCTTTGGGTTACACAGCTGGTCTGCCAGCATTAGACATGAGCTGGGTCCACTGAAATCTTGCAGTGCTCAGTCCACTGGCAGAAAGCACATCCATCTTGAGATACCAGTGGTCCCCTAGTCAAGGCAGCTACGAGTTTAGATGAATAAAAACAAATGAAAGAGAAAAAAAAACATTAAAAAATTCCTAAGGGCTGACACCTTACAATCTGGTTTAAGTAAAGGTCTCCAGTGAGTTACCACAAGGAATGTGCATTTTTTTTGCTTCATGAGCTCTGGCAGAGAGGAATTTTCTGCTGAAATTAGGGGGAAAATCCCCACCAACTTAAGCAGGGCCATAGGCTCCTGAAGAGTTTGTACAGCTCTGCATGCAGAAGGATCCCTGGCCTCTGCAAGGAGCAGAAGTTGAAAGGCATGGCACACTCAAAATATGTGGTATAAATGGCACAATGGTTATACAGATAAGCAGATGGCTGATATATTCCTTCCTAACAAAGAAGGACAGCCCTCTTTACAGCTGAGAGAACTATCAGCATCTTTGATATCATTGTTCTTGGGGGAACTGCTGAATAAAGGGTCTCTGTCTTTTTGAGCATAATTACAACTGATTATTTTTTCCCTGATAAAGAACGTAGTCATTGAGCCATAATGACACTATTTGATAACTTAAATTCATCCTCTAATCCTTCCAAAATGGTATAAATTATTGAATAAGTCACTCAACCCTATAAAAGCACTTTAAAAACATTTTGTTCAGCACGATAATGATCAGACAGAACGTAGCAAGAGTTACAGTAAATTAGACTCATGCTCCAAGCTGACTGGCACTCAGTATACTCATAGCTAAATTTTCACCTACTGAGTAAGACACTCTGCTATGGATAAATTAAGACATAGTCAGTTCTAAAGTCTGTTGACGAGGACCTTTAGTTCCTTCCAGTTTTTAACAGGGCATTTCCATGTGATTTCTGGAGGTACTATCAGAGAGTTGTACAGTGTTGTGCCTTGGAGAGATGCTGCGGTAGCGCTGAGCAGGCTCAGAAACAAGGAAGAGCTAATGTTTCCAGCACACCATTCCAGCATGTGGATTAACTTCTCAGACACTCCCAGCTTCTCTGCTGCCAGCTTCAAGCAGTGCCACAAGTTAACCCTACAGTGTCTACACCTCATAGAGAGGTGAACCTCCCCCTTTAGGAATCCACGTCCACTAGTACCAGAGATGCTCCTGTAATGTTCCTGTGCTGTCAGAAAACATATCTACCTCAAATCCAAGACCACCATCAATAAAAGCCTTGCTGTGCACATCCTGTCTCATCCTACCACTTCCCACCTCTTACAGGGCAATGGTGATGTCACAGTAAAGCAAGCCCTTACAATATTTTGATACTGAGATAGCAAAGTGAGATCCTCACCTGAACTGAGGCCCCTCACAAATAATATGATAATTTACCATTGGTGATAAAATAACACCAACTATAGATATCTGAAACACTCAGCTGAGAACACAGTTTGACAGCGCTATCATATGATATTTGTTAGTTTTTATTAGTAGTGTCAGTGTGACAAAACAATTACTCATAATGGTCCTTAACAAAGGGCATGTTAATTGCTTGAGTGTTGTTAGTGATGATGACAGATAATGCATACCCATAATTACTACAGCAATACTGTAATTTCTGCATTTCTCTGAATTGTTGATATGTAGCTGACAACATCTTTATACAGCTGAAATACCTGCCCTAAGTGTCACCACGTGATTCCCTTTACCACTGCCTAACAGAGTTACTAAAGCCCTTAGATTTAGGGCACAGTCATGGACCAGCAGGCACTTTTGAATCAGGTCCATTCTGAGGAATTTGACCCTTCTTACAAAATACTGCTTAGGTTTGCTCCTGTGCTGGAACAGAGATCCAGTGTTTTAGGAGCCAAGCCAAAGCACTAATTCTGCCCAGTTGCCAATGTATTCTGGGAAATTTCTGCCCAAAAGCTAAACTTCAGCTTGTTTCTCTTCATCGTAAGTGATGCCTCAGCAGAAACTCTGGCCTGGCCGTCTCTGCTGCCCTTAATATTGTGCAAAAATCAGTGATATATCCTTAACACAGTAAGAAACAACACAAGTTTCCCGTATGTGCTATAGCTGTTTATAACTTTCTCCTATCCGAAATAAATAGCATAGAAGCTAGCAAACAGCTCCAGTTACCTGAGGATCATGTTTCCAGCAGCAACTGGTAATAAATATCAGGAATATAGGGAACAGAGCACAAGGAAATTGAAATTGCTTTTCCCTTTTGTATACCTTTTCCATGTCACTCATACCTGTATGCCTCTGTCTGGTCCTCCCAGATTTCTCTTTTTCAAGCTGAAGAGTGATGGACCATTTCATCTGTTTACACCTGGAGGCCATTCATACCTCTTGATTGTCTTTGCTGCATTTCTCTATTCCTCTTCTAGGGAAAATAGAACTGCATGCAGCCGTGAAAAATGTGGGTGAATCATGGGCTGAAACACTGGGATAATGATGTTTTGTAGTCTGCTTTCTATTCCCTTTCTAATACTTTGTATCTGCTATTTGCCTTTCTGATAATTGTTGATCAGAGAACTACCTGTAATAACTCGGTGTGTCTCTCCTGAGCAGTGGCAGCTAAGTCAGAGGTCATAATTTTGTACATATACACAGGATTGTTTCTTTTAGCCATGTCTGCGAGTCTGTATTCATAGACATTTCACTGTTTCATAGAGCCATTCAGTTTCCAGAAACTTTTCTCCACCTATTGCAGCTGGAATTTTTTTTACACTGAATAATTTGTGTTATAACCAAACTTTATCACTTTGTTACTCACCCCTTTTTCTAGATCTATATGTGTTGCACCAAAAATCCTAGCCTTAATCCCAATGATAAAATTCCTTTATTAAGAACCTGACCATTAATCCCCACATTTTTTTCCCTAACTTGATACAACGCTCTCTCTAACTCCGTTGATATTCTGGAGTCTGTCAGATAAAAGTCTCCAAATCTCCTTACTTACATAATGGAACTCAAAGGAAGTGGAAGTTCATCTTAAATGAGATGGGGAGCAGAAAACAGGTATCTGCTAAAACAGACCTAAAATCCACCCATATTGGCGCTCTCAAATTGCATTCCTGGCTGTAATTTCTGTAACGAACCAACCACTTCCAAAACCCAGGATAAAACACTACATTCTGGCATTTAGAGATGTCAAAACAATCCTACATGTGAGCTAAAGTATCTTGACTATCCATTCCAACCAATAGTTAGAACGGTCCTGCAAGAACTACTGTCACTGGCCAAGATCCTCCTTGTGTGACCCTGGCCATGAGACGGTCTCAGTGCCTACAAAACAGAGGCAAGTATAAATCTGGTTATGCTGGCTTTCTGTCTACATGGGGATGCCTGTACTTTAAAAATGCCAGTTGCCCTTTGAGGATAATCGTCCATAGCTTTCATAGCACAGGAGTGACACATTTAATAACCTCCGACCCTATCTTCTACCTTCAAAGCCAACATGTGAGGTACTGACACAAAAGACAAAATCCCAGTGCTCATACGTCAGAGGAATAAAGCTACTGTATTTAGATTATTACTTTAGATTGGGTTATTACCTTAAGGTTCTTTACTATCAGAGGCATGTTTTGAGAAATGAGAAGAATATAAGGATCATCAAGAAATTCCTGTCTTCACGACTTCTCCTGCAAGCACTTGGGGAGCAAACCAAGTATAGAGCTGGTATTTCTGCAGTGAAAATATGGACTGGAGACTGAACCAGTGTCACTTCCGTAAGTGCTGAAAATGTAAAAACTGATACGGGCTTTTTTTCTCCCTAGATATGTCAGGCTGGAGCATCATTACATTAAGAGGAAAAGGTGAAAAAAGAGAGTAAAGATTTGTAGGAGATATGGAAAGATTTGGAAGCCAAATTTCTGCCTCCTGGAGAAATAGCCTTTAAAGGAGAGCATTCAGTGACAGCATTACAAGGATAAACTTCTGGGTTTGCTTTCGAAGACCTCCCTTCTAAGCTTTGCTTAGAAGACAGTGTTCCATATTTCAATGACATCACAAGACCGAGCAGCATTGTTTCACCCAAGGTCAAGGCCAACCTGATGAACACTTGTGCTGGAGAAGTGCAGCATAGAAGTCTGCATGACCATTGGGCCCTTCTAAACATTGCCAGCCAGCTCATTCAGAAATGTTTGCTAAATTGCCCTGATAAACTCTGTAGCCAGCAACTATAACCATCAAAACTATAATTTTCCTCTTCCGTGGCTTTTCCTGGAGTTGTGTCATCCCTGGTAAATGTTTTGACCTGACAAGAACAAACTTTCTTTTCACATCTTCTGTGATTTTTGAGATTCCCATCAGTAATGCTGGGAGAGCAAAGCATGAATTATATGAAACAGGAATGGAAAACTGGCTGAACATCCTCTGGAGAAGACAGGAGCCATCTGAGCTGTTTTGCTCATCACTACTTTCCACCTCCCACCTGTCACCCTCTCACTGATTCTCTATTGCACTACTACAGTTTAGATCATTCTTTGCATTTAGAGGGGAAAGGATTTGTCCAGTGGGATGTTCTCTTAAAACTGGCCTTTGTTAAAGTTCTCTGTGCACCAGCAGCACTCCCTCCCTTTTGTAATGACTCAGATGAGTAGGCCCAATGACTCAGTGGTTTGGAGAGCTTAAATATCAAGGGACTATTGACAATAGCCCTCCCTATCTTGAGTAAGGATTACAAATCTCAGTGCTTTGGGACTGAAAGATTCCCTCAGCACCCTCCTAGCCCTTTAAGTTGTTTATATCCTTCCTCCCCTGTATTCCAAAGGCATAATCAGGTGGTACTCTGACGACAAATTGGAAATAAAACTTATTTCTTTCCTGTGGCTGCTTAAGCATTGTCTTGGGATCTTCAGGGAACAGAGTCATCTTGAAGAGATCGATGTTATCCCACAGTTTCTGACCTCACAAGACCCAGAAGTGTTTTACTGTTTTCCTGGCCTGAGCCTTCTCTGCCTCTGTTCTGTAAGAAAAGGGAATGCAAGCACCTAAGATCATTGCTATATTTCTACTAAAATGCAAAAACTCAATTGGCAGAAAGCCTCTGGACTAAATAGCAATGGAAGTTTGAAGGCTGCAGATGAGAGCAGCATGCCCCTGTCACCATTCCAGGTCCTCTGTCCTGTCACCACAACAAATGCACCTGGCAGCATTAGGTTGCATGGTGCTAGCAAAGAGTAGGCAGCAGAAACCCAGACATTTCCAGGAACAGGAACAGTCTGAAAAGCACATAATGGGAGATAAGAGACTGAGTAAAAAGAAAGAGAGAAGTTACTAAATGGATGACAGCAAAAAAAAAAAAACAAACCCAACTGTAAAGCATTATCAATTTGCCTGAATGTCCCTTTCCATATACACATAAGAAGCACTCAGAACCACAGTGACCAAAATAAAGATGTTATCCAGATAAATACATGTTTACACATTTGCTTTGATGTAGGTTAACAATAAGGAGTAGAGAGGATGAAAACATTCTCATATGATCATACTCATAAGAGATTACATTAAGCTTTGATACACTGTTGATACATCCAGGCAGGAAGAAAAGATTATTTAAACTGAATGTGATTTTTACATATGTAAGTAATTTTGTTTGTGCACATTTTTGTTCTGCTTTCTAGGGGAAGGAAAATGTGATGTACAGTGAATGCCTAAAAACTTCATTTTGACATTTATCTCATTTGTTGAAAACAGATCCCTCTGAACTGATTTAATAAAAGCTTCAAGTGCCAAATTTCCTGCCTGGAGCAATTATTTTAGACAGTGAATGAAGGTATTTTAGTACTCTTCCTCCTTTTTTTTGATGCAACTCCACAAAACCACCATTCTTTTCCTTCCAAATGTTGACTCTTTTCTTTATTTCTTAAAAATTTTCAAGTTTGACAATGAGATTGTGGCCACTTTTTGTTTTGTCCCAAATCCTGTAAATTTCTTCTGCCAAATCAATAAGCAACCAAGTGAAGATGGGAAAGAATTAATACCAAACTTTGTTGGAGGTACTTAGCTTTTTGGCAGTGTGTGTAAGTTCAAACACATTAAAAGTAAACAAAACATTTGCTTGTATAGTATATACTTGCAAAATCTATCAAATTTTATGACGACAAAAGGCAGCTGCTTAACTACTCCCCTGGTGTTCCAGATAGGATTTCAGAGCACTAGGACTGACTCACATGTCATTTCGTATATTTTGTAGAGGGACAATGTACCTTATTTTTCACTAGAAGGGAGAAAAAACATTGCAGCACTGAGAACAGCAATGTTACTCATGGGCTCTGAGTACAAGTAGAATTCCTCATACAATAGGATTCGCAACCTTCCTTCTTCCTCTGGCTACTATTATTATTGGAGTTGTTATTAGTATTGTACAAGTTTAATTTAATTGCAGAGGGTGTATTATTGCATTCTGGAAAAAGAAGTCCTCTGGTGTTATTGTCTTCTATGGTGCCAAAGTCTTGGGACAAGCACAAAGAAAATTTTTCAGATATAAGAACTAAATTCAGGAAGCTTGGGAGAGCTTTACATTTTAATAGCAGTTAAATCTCAAAAGATAAGTTTGTTCTCCCTCCCCTTCATAGCAATGCACTTCTTTTCTCTCAACTGGAAGCTTCCCATGGTGCTATCCAGAGCCCACGTAAAACTCATTTGTGGCAGGGATAGCAAAATGGTCTTATTCTCCCATTTTGTTGTTGGTAAGAATCACGCAAAAGATGTCTCCCTGATTTTGAGAAGAGCTGGCAATGATGTTTCCAATAGCATACCTTCGCTCTGGAGCTCCACATGAATACATGAGCTCATGCCCAAGGGTGAGGTGTTTTGTGACGTGAACCCTCATGGAGACCAGCATAAGAGCCCCAGCAAACTTAATCCTCAGTTTCAGGATCCAAGTGAGGGAGAAAAGATTTGAACTTTCAAGCAAATGAAACACAGGTCTTTCAAAGGTCAGTTCCTTAAAACCCTGGCCAGTTGGCTGGCTGGTTAGTCTATGTGACCACCTATAATTTTTCATCACTATTCTATATTTACGGCTCCAGAACTTTGAGATATAAATTTTGAAGAGATTTGAAGATTAAGCCTTATAAGTCTCTAACAATAAAATTCATAGTTCTGCGTGTCATTACTATGAACTATTGATTGTAGCCAGTGCAAGGAAGACTAGAAGCTTCCAAGTTGAATTAAGTTGACGACATGAAATCATAGAATCAAGGGTTCAACGGTTTGAGTTGGAAGGGACATTAAAGATCATCCAGTTCCATGTCCCTTGTAATGGGCAGGGACACGTTCCACTAAATCAGATTGCTCAGAGCCTTGTTCAGTCTGGTCTTCAACACCTCTAGAGATGAGGCATCCAGGTCTTCTCTGGGCAACGTATATATGATGCACCTACATTTCTGCTCTGTCCTTTCTCTGTTTGCATTCTCTTTCCCGCTCTTTTCTTTCTTTGTTCTTGACATCTTTTTACTTCCCAGCCTAAAGATGCACCTAAAGATGTTTCTAGGGCCTCCTGCTGCTAAAGCAAGACCATGGTTCATGGTTCCCAAGGCCTTAGAGCCAATAGAAGCATCTAATGGCACACATCTCTTCTTGTCCACTCAGACAGGAGAAGAACCATGCTGAACCTATCCATTTTTAAATACCTCCTTGTAAGGCTCTAAGCCGCATCTCAGGATACGTATGGAAGTGGAACTGCACAGCAATAAATATTTGTATATGCTCAAACTCTGACGCTAAATAAGGATGCTGGAGCCTATTGTTTTGAACTCCCATCAATATGCGCTCTAATAAGATATCGTTTCTCCTTTACCACGAGAAACTGACAAAGGTAATTTTGTTACTGTCAGCTCACCCAACTCCAGCCAAGAGAGAACTTCTTTCATGACTACTGTCCAATCAATCTTATTCTCATGGTCTCCCATGCGTGTTGTACTTGCTTTCTTTTTCTTTTTTAATCAGTTGGCACAGCCCCAGATACTTCCTGATAAATCATATCTAATGTCTGCTTTGTGGTTTTCTGATATGAACACCAACAAAAACCAACAAAATGAAAAAAAAAAATCAGTGGTAAAAAGCAATATTAAAAACATATTTAGTGCAATCACACACTGGGGGGAAATGAAGAAAGCACTAAGCTCTACCTGCTTCTCTATAACCACCTTGAAAGTTTGAAAGTTACAGTGAAAACACAGTGGGTTGTAGACAGAAGCAATAATGAGAATCAGAGGATTAAATCAAAAAACAATTAACAGTTTTATTCTTGACATGCTGTTTCCTGCATTTGGTTTAATTTTATCATCTTTATCGTTCAAGAATTTGCATAAGTGCTTAACTAAGGTGTTAGTAGCATTATTCAGTGAAGTTCAACATTTTTCTGGTTTAGAGATACACATTTATCAGTCCCCATTGATGACAATTATTGTTATTGTGCTTCCTGCTATTAAAAACTTTCCCTTCCAAGGCTCCTGTAGGCTTATTTTCCTTCCCACTTACATTTCAAGATTTTTAACCCTTTTTTCTCCTTTATATCCACTCTTAATGATTGTCCTACATCTTTCTATTTGACCTTTTTCTCTCTTTCCCTCCATACGCTCTTTACCAGCCTCACGCCACCACAAACAGCAGTGGCAACTGTGAATCAGCAGCTGCTCAGCCAACAGGATCAGACAAACGTCCCACCGGGAGAAGAGCAGTAGCTCCAGCGCTCCGAGCTGCGGAGAAAGTAGGAGGTGGACTTCACCCCTAGCTAGTGGCTATTGATGGACACTGAGTGTTAATTTAATCTTCCATATCGTTCGCTCACAGCTGCTTTCAACTCTGCTTCTCCTTCTGACAATGTCCAAACTTTCCAGTAGATGGCATCTCCCCCTAAGTTCTACCTAAGCTCACCATATGTCCAAAGACAGAGCTTGCAATCACTTTCTTCTGAAACAACCAATTTTATAATCTATCTGTGCAGGAACTGTGCTGAAGGAATGTGCAAAATGGAATGAATCTACACCATTACATGTTCATTTTGCAGCTTGAGCTAATATGATTGTCTCAATGTTCATACAATTGCTAGGGTTTCAACACTGGAGTAGAACCAATGTTTATTCACAGGTCAGCTCAAAAACAGCAACCAAAAAATGTACAATTTGCATCTATTGTGATAGGAACTCTAAAATGGAGTACAATCTATTACTCAACCAAGCCAAATGGTAGCAACAATAACAAGGGCAATGAGGCTCATATGCAAGACCTTCCCTTCTTAAGCAACAGCTGTAGAGCTGGAGCAGTTTCAACCCTCGGCTACATGTATGAACGCTGCATGAACACATGCAGCAGGAGAACTGTCCCTTATGCACCCCTATATAACTGCATACTTTCTTCCCATTTCAGCTCTGAGGAAAATTGAGCGTTGACTGGGTGACACCTGAGAACTTTGTCTCAATGGTTTGATAAGTTTAGATAATCAGGATTGATATCAAACTTTGACTAACACAGCCACAGCAGCACTGTCAGCTCTGCACATCTGCGGATCCACCTCCAGATGCTCCGCAGAGCCCAGTTCCTTTGTAGGCTGTGAAAGGAACAGGGAGGGAGAGGAGACAGAAAGTTGGGAAGGGCAGGTTTGGAGGATAGTAGGAGACACATTTATGAAAAATGTGAAGCACATATTGACAGGACGCACTAAAGGAAAGATTTAGGACACTACCCTTTCTTGAGACTCCATGCTGGCTAAGTGCAGCTCTATTCTATCTGCAGCTGGTGTTGCTTCACTGACCAGTATACTGGAGGAACACAGATCTTTTCTTTTCAAACTCAGCTGTTAGGCTACCAAGTGAATAAATAGAAATTATGGTCTTGGGCTGGTGTGCCCACATATAATTAACACTCACAACTCAGCCATGAAATGTGTGCAGAGAATTTTTCATGAACAGTCCAAAGTTTAAAAACATGCCTCCAGATAAAATCAAGCAATGCAGTTATCTGAATATCAGCAATTAACATTGATGTCCTACAACCAGAAAACGAGAGTAAGTATGTAGAGTAAACGAGCCACTATTTTGGGTCTAACTTTTGACATGATGGTCTGCCAGAATCCAGTCTGCTGAGAATACCAGTGAGCCACATTCATATTTGGATTTAAGAAATGCATAAAACAACAGCTACAGAAATGATAATAAACAAGAGGAGCTGCATCAAAGATACCTTTTCTTTCTGCATTGAGAACAAAAAATCCTACTCATATAAAATGTAATTAGCACTGGTACACTTCTTATATGTGTTACATTGATTATTGTTATTAAATTGCCCGACTTGTGGACACAATACTGAAACGATGGTGATCTTCACAGAATCATGGAATCATAGAATGGTTTGGGTTGGAAGGGACCTTAAAGATCATCCAGTTCCAACCCCTCTGCTATGGGCAGGGACACCTTCCACTAGTCCAGGGTGCTCAAGGCCTCATCCAATCTGGCCTTGAACAACTCCAGGGAGGGGGCATCCACAGTTTCCCTGGGCAACCTATTCCAGTGTCTTATCACCCTTAGAGTGCTTTCAACCACCAGTTGACCTAAGACTTTTATAATCTGAAGCCTCCCTCTTGGAAAGGCAGACAAACCCAAGCCAGATCTGAAGATGCAAATATATATATATATAATTTAGTTAAAAATCATGTGCAAATAAAAACTGGTGGTCCACTCACACTTCTAGATAATGAATGAGATTTAATATAAGCTTTCAGACAGCATCTTTTCCTCTTGCAATCACTAGTAATTTTTAGTTAAAGGGAGGCATATAAACTAAAGTCCTGTATTTTTGAAATGATCATTCTGTCATTTAACTGGACTGGTCATTTCCTATAACATTTTGGGCATGAATTCCGTTCCCAAAGAGAGAGCAGCTCAATGGTAATTGCTGCTAATGCAGCACGTGTCAGTTTTAGAGCATCTACAGTATTTTATTTAAAATGGCTTTCTAAAATCCCCCAAATATCTGGAAAAACTATCTTCGTGGGGACTTTTAAAAACCAACTAAAATTATTTCAGTTATAACCTGGCTTTTTCTCTTCCTTAAATGCCTTGTTTGAATTCTAATTGCTCTAACATTTCTGATTCGAAGCACATAGCAAAGGACCAGGAGGACACCTCTTTGCTGGGCAGTTCCTTCCCCGCCTCCCCACTCCCCACAATAAAAGGCACTTTGGTGCCTTAGGGAAAAGCTAGGAGGGAAGATTAGTGCACCACAGGTCCATTTTTGATCGGCCAGCAGGAAGGCTGCAGCTGAGACCCTCAGGAAGAGAGACTCGGTGGGGGGTTTAACACAGAGGGCTACAGTCCCTGAGACCCTGGGAAACAATTAAAAATTTTAAACAGATCTTGGTTTGGGCTGTTATGGCACATGGATAGCAGTTGTGCCCTGGATGGGCACAGGGTGAGCAGTTTATGCAGGAGACCTGGTAGCAGGAGTCTTCAAATCCAAGGGATGACAGACACAAGCTAGAGGCTCAAGTGAGACAGTAGCCACTGAGCAAGGGATGACAGACATGGCCAAACTGAAGTCATATCTGCTATTTATGCAAATATGTAGGGCCACAGGATGGTCTCAGTTCCTTACAGAGAGAACAACTGAAAGCAGGGTGATGCAGAGCCATGGGGGCACACATGTGCGCTGCAACCACCTGGCACATCTTCCCCTCCCGAGACAGGATTGGAAAGGTATGGAGGGCTTGGGGAAGCAGGAACTCCCCAGAATGGCAGACTCTTTTTTTCCCCACGCACCAGCTAAAAACTGAAGACACAGGCCCGCCTTCATTCACAGATGTGGTGGGGACCATGGGGGATTTCAGTGTTAGAAAACTAAGATCCCCTTCTGCCTATTCAGTAAGAGTACAGGCTTCTCTGAGAAATGCCTTTGTGCTGGGCTTGTATGGGGCAGCCTTAATTATTCCCATTCCTCTTAAATCGTCTCTTTGTGCTAGGGGCTCAGTCGTGATGATTTTTTATTTGAGAGGATTGCATCACATCAGACATGGGGCCATAAATCCCCCAGAATGAGCAGACTACTGACAGCATTGGCTTGTTTTACAGCAGGAAAGTGTAAAGTTTATTGTCATTTTCAGAAGTGAAATGATTTTAAAATGACATAATCTTAAAGAAAAAAAGAACCAACACAAATCAACAGCGACACTGCAGAAAGTTGTCTTCCCCAAACAAAGTGACCAGGTTATGGGAAAGGGTGGGAGTGGGTGTGTTCGTGGAATTAGCCAGAGATGAATGAAAACAGGAAAGGAGAGCAGCTCTAATGTGGCTGCAATGGCCCAAACAACATAACCCTTTGATGCCTCTTTTCAACACTCATGTGCTTGTTGGCTGCCTTGCCTCAAAAGATGCTCTGACCCCTGAGTGTTGTGGAAGGGATATATGGGCTCAATCATCCTCCAGGAAGCTGTATAAATACTGGGGCACATCCCTCCCAGACTGTCTCTTCCCTGGGGACAGCCAGTCGTGGGCACAAGAAAGAGCTGAGGGACCCTTGGATTGTGCTTTATTTTGATGAAACATTCAGAAATGACACACTGAGATTTGGAGAGAAGGATAGTAAAGTGCATCCCAAAGATCTAGCTCAGCATTACGCCAGTGTGGTGACTCAGGTGTGGACAGGGAGGTTTCTTCCCATGTCATCTGCACTGGCCTCACGCTGCTCCTCTGAAATCAACAGTGCCCACTACAAACTGAGAACTTCAAAAGCCCCAGCCTGGGGGTTTTGGTTCTGTTTTTGCCCAGCCATGCTGGATGGCAGCACCTCTGCTGTCACTTGGGATTTGCTGAGCTACCAAAGTGAAAGAGACATAGAGGGTGAAGAACCGAGCCCTGCTCTGGATGCCCCAGTGTCACCTTCCACAGGGAACTTCTGTCCTTGGCTGGAGAAGGATGCAAGGACTCCCTTCTGCTCCTATAAAATTATCTCTAAGTCTCAAAGCTCCTTTGTGATCATGACACCAGAGTGAAACAGGATCAAACACTTCCAAGGAGTGCATTAGCAGCCAGAAAATGCAGACCAGCAGCCCTAGAGGACAGCACATTGGTCAGTCTGAATTAGTGGAGCAAGGCTGGGAGAACTGCAGGGAGCCCTGCAGCCCAAAGTCTCTCAGGTAGTATTTGAAGCTGATGATGGTTATCACAAAGCAGCCTGTACTCCACATGTCCAGAGAGATGGAGCTCTGGACAGAAATACTTCCTAGCCCTGCTCTCAGGGAATGCCCATGCCAGTTGATCACGTAACTCTGCTGCGCTCCGGTGAATCAAGCTCCTTGTTTGATACCATTACATCAGTTATCAACTTATCTCAAAGGCAGTTTTTCTTGTATACCTTCGATTCAAAAGGGCTTACAAACTCAGGCCCCTTCTCCATAGCATGCCAGCCCCAGTGCCTCCAAAGGCTACAGTGTCTCGTGAGCCTAACAAAAGGCAGTGCATATTTTCCCCAAAAAGCCTGACTTCACACTCAGAGCAAGTGTTTCAGTGAGTTACAAGGGACATTTCTGTTCAGGCAAATGCATTTCTGTAGCCAGCTGCAAATCCATCTAACAGTAATGTTTCTATTTCAGTAGGAAAATCTATTATGTCAGAAACTGTCTAGCCACAATCGTTCAGAATACAAAAGCAATCGCATAATCCCCTTACTCTGTGCGAGATAAGCAAGGCTCCAATAAATGGAACACTTCTTCTCTTGAGGATTTAATCTCCATTTGAGGGTTTTTTTTATTGTTATTATTATCCTTTCTAATCACCCAGGAGTAAGCAAGGATTTCAAATGAAAACTGCCCCTGAAGATTTCCATCTTTATATGCATGTGCCTAAATATAACAAATATACATAAAACTATACACACACACATAAATTTGCATATATGCATCACTGCATTCACTTGTAAGATTCTCAAGATCTTCTTTTATTCTGCTTCCGCAAGCAGGATGCCTTCCCGGCAGAAATATGAAGTGCTGCAACTCCGTGCCAGTGGTTTCAAGTTGCAGGCTTTAAGCTTTCTCTGACCTTTGTACAGAATTTTAATTCTTTCTTTTCTTCCTTGCATTTGTAGCTTGAGGTGACAGAGATCTACTGACCCAAAGGGGTCCCGTCACCCCAAAAAACAAGTGAAAAGAATAAAAGTTGTGAGCTTCATAGGATTCATCACCCAGCAGGCAAGGTAAATAATAAAACGACCTTTATGGGAAATAATTCACCAGATTACTTTTCTGTTTTGACAGTAAAAAGTCAGTCCAGCTCTTTTTCTTAAGCAACAAGATATTTGCAACTGGGGAAAGAAATCTCCCCAGTTCTGAACCAGGTCATGGGTTTGAACAGCATCAGTCCCTGTTGGGACTCTGTGTCAGACACTCAGTAGCGAGTTTCTGGACTCGGTTGTCCTGGCCACAGGCCTGGGAGAAGAAGAAGCACCTTCATACCATTTCCTTTGGCCTAGAAAGAACTGTTTTCAGGAGAAGTAGTAGATTGCTACTTCAAATGAGGAGTGAGATAGAAGAATAAAAAGTCTGGAGATGAGAGTGAATCAAGTTTACAAGAAACCTCTTGGCCATGAATGATTAAGTGAAAAGATATTCCTCCCTTCACTAATGCTTCACAATTACTGCAGCTTTTAAAGGATACTTAACAGATGATATATATGAAACAGATCTTACTGGGAATACTTTGTCTTGGGCTCAGCCTTCAAAGCCTAACATAGTTTTGCTTATACATAGACAGCTGGCAGGAAGACCCTGCTCCCTCATCACAGCAAAAGTATGAAAGAACAGAAACTTATACCAAAAATGCAAACCACTGAGAGCTGCAGACTGCTGGGACCACTTCTGGTACTGAAAGCAGGAGTACAAAAGGAGGGTAAGCAAAACCAAGTTGTTCAAGCTTTTTTTGTGTAGCTTGGGGCTAACACAGATGCCAGAGAAACATGGCAATAGCAGGAGTTGCCCTACGAGAACATCTGGTGAGGCCAGAGGCTGACAGTAGTAAGGGACCAGCTTGGTGCTGTTTAAGAAATTATTGTCCCCTCGGTGTGATGCCACCTGAACACTGGTTTTAATGAGGTGATTTTATTTTGTGTGACAGACTCCCAGCAGAGATCCTGGTCTTGTGCAGTTACTAAATACCAGCTGAGAGGTCAGGCTGGAAATGCAAAAGTGCTATTTCAGAACTGAAAATATATCAATTTTGAAACCTGGCTGAAGAGCAAACAATTTAAACCTGCTGAAGAGCAATCTTTGAAACTGTTCTGACTCATGCTGTAGCTTTGTACAGGTAAAAAGTAATTGCCACTCATTTGGGATAGGTAGTGAAAATGCTTCTGTGGCACTTTCCACTAGAGCAAAATATGCATGAGTAGTTCTATTTATTATATACATACAAAATATCATACAATCATAGAATCATCTGGTTGGAAAAGACCTCTGAGGTCATCAAGTCCAATCATACCTGTCCCCTTACTAAACCACGTCCTTAAGAAACTCATCTACCCACCTTTTAAACACCTCCAGGTATGGTGACTCAGCCACTTCTCTGGGCAGCTGTTCCAATGCCTGACAACCCTTTCAGTGAAGAAATTTTTCCTGATGTCTAATCTGAACCTCCCCTGGTGCAACTTAAGGCCAGTTCCTCTCATCCTATCACCTGCCACTTGCGAGAAGAGCCCAGCATCCACCTCGCTACAGCCTCCTTTCAGGCAGTTGCAGACAGCAGCAAGGTCTCCCCTCAGCCTCCTCTTCTCTAGGCTAAACAATTCCAGTTCCCTCAGCCGTTCCTCCAGCCCCTTCACCAGCCTTGTCACCCTTCTGGATGCGCTCCAACACCTCAATGTCCTTCTTGTAGTGAGGGGCTCAGAACTGAACACAGGACTTGAGGCGTGGCCTCACCAGTGATGAGTACAGGGGCACAATCACCTCCCTTGTTCTGCTGGTCACACTGTTCTTGATACAGGCCAAGATGCCATTGGCCTTCTTGGCCACCTGGGCACACTGCTGGCTCATATTCAGCCAGTTGTCAATCAACACCCCCAGGTCCTTCTCTGCCAGGCAGCTCTCCAGCCATTCTTCCCCAAGTCTGTAACACTGCATGGGGTTGTTGTGTCCCAAGTGCAGGACTCAGCATTTGGTCTTCTTGAACTTCATCACAACTACATATCACAGTTTACACACGAGTTAAAGTACGTGTACAATTTTTAGTGCACAGATTGCCATTCACTTTATCATTGAGTGTACTCAGAACAATACATCTCTGATTTGGCCCACCTTTATCTGTTTTTACAATAGAAGTGTGAAATAACCTGCAGTGATTACTTCTAGTTATATGTGAAACAAAAAAATCTGTTGGTAGTTGAATTATTCCTAGGAGAAAAATTAGGCAAGTGTATAAATATTAGAACGAAGTTATTATATCACAAGCTTCCAGCCTATGTGCACTGATCCATGATTCAGTGATGTCAATGGGAGAGATGAGTGTCTTGTCAGATTTTGGGCTGCTACAAAAATAAAAGTGCTACTAGTGTAGGAGTGAGGACGCACATTTTGAAAGGGTCAAGCATATTGTTTTCAAATCATCAGGTTTTGTGGAGACTTTGATATTTCAAAACTTTTTTTTTTTGGAAGATTTTGTTTTAGTAGTTTAGGAAGCAGGTCTAAATTAAATACTTAACATTAAAAAGTAAGTAAAGTCCAGAGGGAAATTTTAAATTATAGTTCTTATAGAAAGAAGTTTCTTCTTTATTTCTGCTACATATTAAAGTTGCCTCTACATTTGATAAACATAGGAAATCTCAGACTGCATGTGTGTTTGATTTGGTCTGATGACAGAATTAAGTCCTTCATTGAAACATGACTTTTAAAAGGTATAGTTAGCATAAGCTTTAAAATCAGAAAGCAAGAGATTTTCTTTTCCTATGGCAGAAATCATTAAGACAATGAAATAAATTAACTAAAGACAATTAGAAAAATTATTTTATAGAACCAAAGTCTCTGAAGTCACTGGATTTCCACTGATTCCAGTGGGTCCATAGGATGTTACTGCATATTTCAGTGCATTTCATTGAATGAATTGAAACCTTCCAGTTAAACTAAATTAAATAAAGCACAAGACAAATCCTACCCTCCAAAGGACATACCTGAAGAGTAGGAGATTTGCCTGAAGTTCACTTTTAACTGATTTTTCAAGGAACTACTGGAAGCCACTTCCCTCAAACTATTAATTCAATAGAAGGGCAGCGTGAGTCCTCCCATCCCTCCTCCTCCACTGCCACAGGTCTGGCATTAGCTGAGGAGGAACCACCAGACAATAACAGTGACAGGAAATGATAAATGCCTTTTGTCTCCATCCCTCTTTTGCCTCAAGGGCAAAACTTCTGATTGTAGCCTGGTGGTTTCACCTCTGCTATGTACTGGTAGCATGCTTGAGAGCAACCTCTGTCAAGAACACTTCCTAGTGAGTGTAAATAAGTGTAAACAGCATGCACGGGAACAGTTCTGTAGAAACTGGAGGGAAAAAAGACTGCTGGCACCAGTTTCCATCCACATATACCAAAATTAGGGAAAGCTGAAATGATAGAGGTAGGAAAATGAGTATAGGCATAAGGTTCATACAAAAGTGGCACCTACTAGCTCAGTTTATTTCCCTGGTTAAATGGAATCTGCTTTGGTTAGCAACAAACACAAGAGAACAGATTCAGCAGTGTGAAATACATTGCCATAACCACAGTTTAGCTGCCTTGTTTGGTTAAATCTTGTTTTCCAACACTGGAAACAGACTGGAGTATTTGGCCCTTAGGCTGTTAATGCACAGTCATGGCACACGTAGATAGTCTGAACAGGACTTTTTTCACATGACATGTCAAGCAACCAGTTACTTTATCATTCAGAAAACTATCTGCATGGCCCAAGTCACCTATAGAGATTTTCTTGGGGAACGGCAAAGGAAAAGAGGACATCCTCCCACACTATGCCCCAGCTAGTGATGCCTGATGCTGTGAATGAACACCTAGTCTTGGGACAGTAAACTCCCCTGGTTTCTGTATGTCCTCCTGCTGTCCCCCACTACCTTCCCTTTCAGATTTGTTTCTACCTACCCAAAACCCCATCTCTTTCCTCCAAAACGGCATAGACTGATTAGGGTTTACTAGGGGTAGGACTTGTCCCACAGCTTGCTTTTTTCAAGCAGGCTGTTGACCTTTCTGTGGGGTTTCATAAAGCCATGCTTTTGTGTAGTAGCTACTGTGAACATGGACACTCAGAGGGCCGGGCTCACATTTTCTTTCCATTGCAAAATCCCTCATTTCTTTCTTTTAGCTGCCAGGACTGTGAACACCACCTGAGGCCTGAAGGTCAGGCTGTGTTCTTCTAGCCTATGCATCATCACAGCAATAAAAATGTAGTTAACTCTTTTGTTTGTGATCTGAGAATCAGAGTATGATACAGTCAGTCCTCCCTTAGCTGTCGGTGCAACGTGTTGCTAATAGGAAGGGAAAAAAGAGTAAAAACATGTTTCTGTTAGTGAAATAAGCAGATATGAGTCATAATGTACACCAAGGACCGACTGATTGAGTAAGAAGGTATCTTTTTCATTCCCTTCCTTTCTGTCTATAACCAGTGACGCTTTGGCCTCGATATGAGTATTGCAATAATGCTACATATAGTCAAAATGCATTTTTAGATATTTTTCTCTAAAAAACTTACAAGTTGGAAGGCAGATGGAAGTTTAGACAAGATAGACAATAATTTTATTCTCCTGCTCCTTTATTTTTCCTGCTTTCTCCTTCCTCCTATGCTTCCAACATATCTGAGTCTATTTAGAAAGGATATAGTTGTTCCTTCTTTCAGGGGTGACTGCATTGGTTTTTGATAGAGAGCTGCTGCCAAGTACTGGAATTGAATTATGTTTCAATTTCAAGATCCCCATCAGCTGGGATCACTGAATTTTTTTAGCTGAAGGAATCAGCCGATAGTCCAAACTCCTCTCTGAAGGGACTTCAGTGAGGTCTAAACTAAGTGCTTAGGCAGCAGCAAGTAGTTTGTAACTAACGCCTCTGTAGAAATTCTCAGTTACATGAACCAATCATTCATCCACCCTTTCAAACTGTAACTGCTTGACATCAAACCTGGGATGACAGACATCAGCAGTTCCGGACAAGCTTTTCAAAATCCCCCATTTTTGACTTTTGGCACCAATGTCTTTATAAGAAGTGGATATGGCAGGTGCATGCTTACTGTTAAAATCCAGTTACAAGTATCTGAGAGACAGCTGTCAAGTGAAGAGCTCTAGAAAACCTGACCTTCACCTTGCCTAAGTATCTTCATAAAAAAAAATGTAGTGTCTGAGTTCTCATTTTTGCAACCTTTCAACATGCAATTAGCTCTCATGTCTTCCTCTTCCATTGTTACACAGCTCTATAGAGATGAGTCGCACAGGACTCATCTGATATATTGGTCATGCGCTTGAGTCACATGGAGGGAGATGGCTCATAGCACCAACCCAGCCCACAGAGATGGCTCATAGCGCCCACCCAGGCCACTGAGGTGGCTCATACCATCAACCATGGTTGTGGCCTCTAACCAGGCTGCTGGAACAGGCGAGCACACAGCAAGCACACAGGGTATTGCATTCCCAGCAGCAATGATTCCATGTCGCTTGGTTTCTGCCTTTGACCTTCTGGCACACAGTGCACTCAGCTCTCAAGGGACCAGAAAATCATCCAATAAGCTTTGCCAGGCACAGACTCTCCTGAGATGTGGCAGAGGCTACCACACTCCCTGAAGTGGAAACCTACCTTCAGGAAGGCCTGGCATAGAAACTTGTGAGACTTGTGAGGTCAGAATTGGGCATCTCTGTGATGTTGGTGAGATGCTGGAAGTGTTGTGACGCAGCTGCCTATATTGCTTCAGTGAGAAATCCTGTTGTCCTGAGCTGGATTGGGTCCTAGGCAGGCATTTAGCAGCTCCATTGCATGGCCTGAGAAGCTGCTAAGCACTTCTGGAGATCTGGCTGCAACCATGCATGATGTGGCTTGAAGAAGACTAGTCATACTTTGGCTAACTTGGACACATGCTAAAATATCTTCAAATCCCTCTGTTGTGTAAAAGAGAATTTACACATGGGGTAGCACAAACAAGTAATGCTCCAAAGCTCCTTCAGGATAGCAGAAGGAGACACAAACTTGTCCACAGCAGGATGGTTTCATCACAGCAATAACACTGGCAAAGCTCACAGTAGAGACACACCGTACGCTGATAGGATTCCTTGTGCTGGCAGCTTTACTGCTTAAACTAAGCTGATAATAACATTTGTCTGTCAGCATAGATGTATCCCCCCCCACCCCGTGCTTCAGCCAGCGTTGTGACCAGCAAGAAGAAGTAGGGACGGTGATAAATACCCCTCCTGCACCTGGCATTGCTGCAGTGGCTCCTGTGGAACCGGTTGGTCAGGCCATGGTGTATATGAATTTCACAGGGCTGGGCTTTATTTACCCCGTTGCACGTTTATAACTTTCTGAGACCAACAAAAATTTAAGACAAGGTGTGACTGTGATTTCTACAACTCATTTAATGTCCTTGTACACAGCCACTGTGGCAGCATTGGTAAGGATCCAGCAGCTGGGCACAATCCTGAGTTGTGGCTTTATGTCATGAAACTACTAAGTATGGATCACCTATGTAAAGGTCTCAGGTTACGACCAGCAACAAGACGAACGACGACAAATTCTCATCCTCCCTCACTCCATATGCTAAGGGAAACATGCCTTTTCTCCAAGAGAAAGCAGAATTTCCCAGTAGTATGAGATTTTTTTTGCATGTGAATATTTCACGTAGCTTTACTTGCTGTCACCCATACAAGCGAATTAAACACCTTCATAACACAAAATTATTTTTTATTTGCATGAAAATTATAAATTTGCATGATGAATGAGGAATCACATTGCTAAAGAGACAGAACCTTCAAAACATCATTTTAGATCTCATCCTGCTCCAGCATCTTTATTTCTCATGTCTTCCATGAACCTAAGCTCTTCAATTTTCTCCCATACAAGTGGTCACTGAGCTGCAAATGGGACCTGGTGCAGCTCCAGCTGGCTTTCTGCCATCTACATCTATGGGATCAGAAACAGCCCTGTTTGTGACCATATCTGTACACAAAGATACAGCACAGAATAATCAGAAAAGATTAACACATCACTCAATCCTAAAGGGTCATATAATCATTTAGCACATGGGCACACTGTCAGTTTCTGATTCAGAGGCCTGAGTTACAGACATGACATGCTAGCCATAAAGTAACAAAAAAAAAAAATTCACAGTGCATTCTATCTTGATTTCTGAACCCAAACTGTCAGTAGGTTCACAATTAATATCTCCACCAGAAGATGTAATATCCAGATCACACTAGGCTCCAGTGCTTTGGCTGTGTTGCAGTTTCACAGTGGCCCTCCACAAAGGCCACCCCAGTTGCTGTTACAGCACTACTGAACTAAGGGAAAATCAGGATTTTTCCCATACCCTGTAAGCAAGGTAAGGATTTTTTTTTCCCTCTCCAAAGACAATGTGGTCAGAGGAATGTTTAGAACAGCAGTACGTTTCTGGCAGATGTAGCCTTTGTCCTTCAGTTTGCTTAAATCCTTAGTTTTCAGCATAAGATTAGATGATTGAGAGTTCACAGATTACTTCTGAGGGTCAAAAGGTAGCTGAAAATCAAGGTTTCTATTTGCTGTACTGAGTCTGTGGATTTCCTTGAAATAATGTGCATTTACTAGCTGGAAGAGGTTGAAGAGCAGCATGCTGAGCAGCCCATGGAAAGGTAGAAACTGGAGGAAAAGCATCAAAAAGAATTTCAGATTCTAAAATTTTGTGTCCCCCGTGCATCTCCAGGCTAAATGTTAGCAAATGCATCACTTCAGGATGTTCTTTTGCTATGAAATAGGCAAAAAGAAATTTCCCTCAGTCCTTACCTCCAGTCCATACAAAATGCTGGTGAATCATAAACAAAGTGGGTGGTGAAGAAAAGAAGACAGAAAAAGGAAAGAAAGAAATGTAACAGTCTACAATGGATTTGTTATCTGCGAGTAATAAGGGCAGTTACAGAGAAAAAAAATGTTTATCCCTTGCAATTACTAAATGTACCTTTCATCTTAATCATAAAACTTTGGTAATGAGATTATGCCATTTGGCTGTGAAAACCATCATTTTTGCTCTACAGTATCTCCCCAAGGATTTGTGCAAGCATTACCTCAAACATCAAACATGCATATTTTAATGAACTGTATTAGTCTGCCTTCTATTAGACTACAGTTCAAAACACCAGTGTTAATGAGTTCTCCCTGTTTCCGATAAAATAAAAATAGCAAGGAAAAATATTACTTTTTGCTGACGGGGGGTTGAAATTGTTTGTGTTTAACAATTCAAACAAAGCAGCCTTATTTTTACATTCATTTTTACTGTACACTTGAGGGATGAATCTCAGTGCTGCCATCAGTGAAGCCTTTCTGATTCTCCCCTGTAGGGACCAGCCAGTTTGCTGTCTCCTGTGCAGGTCCAACTCTGCCCTGTTATAGCATCCTGCAAAGTAACTGGTTTTCACTAATATGACTCTGGATTTGCACACAGGTGTAAATGAGAGCCCGCCCAAGCACTGGAAGAAGCAAGGAGTGGTTTGCAGTATATTTACTACAGTGCAAGGGCAGGGGAACTACGCAGATCTGCTGGCCTCACCACATGCAACGCTCACTCCATCAGCTGGCAAGCACCAAGCTTCTCCTCTGTCCTCACAAACAGGCTGCCACAAATGCACGCTCTTCCCTGCTATGTGCTCCAACTGCTCACAGTGGCTTCCTCCATTCCTTCCAAACTAGGATGTAGTCCCAGGGGGGAGCTGAGGCATCTCATTTTTGGCAAAGAATTTCGTTCCCATGAATCTAAGTGCAGATTTTACACCACCGTTTAATAACATCGCAACATTCTCATGCATTAGAATCATTGACCTGACTTGGGAAATAAATACTGCTGTAAAGCAAGCTTCTGGAAGGCAAAACAGATTCTCAAGCCTTCTCCTCTGAGACAATGTTTTAAAACATACTGAAATATACATTTGTTCATGCTGTTTAGTGCCATCGCAGCCTTTTGCATCCTTCCATATTCAGTGGACAACAGCAACCAGATTGTCTAAAGAGGAAAGATTTCTGAAAAGCAGCTTCAGTTTATGCGTGCAAGACCGAAGCTGCACGCACATTCATTTTGTTTTGAAGTGGGTGTGAAAATGTGAACAGAGTCGTATGGTTGCACGGCCAAAACACAGAAGGCAGACTGTGTGTATGCAAAGTGTTGTCCTGGTCAAATCTCATAGCCCTAAATGGAAAGAGTACACATGGATAAACATGAGACAAGTTGCAACAGTTGAACCTGGTCATAAAAAACATACCAGGCTGAGGTGGTTGTATAGTCTACACCAGCTGCCCAGGACTAACTTTCTTTACCTGTGCCAGAACACAATGGTTTGAGACCAAGTTCTCAATGCTCATTGCTGGTTACCTAAAGGCCAGGACTGTACTTACAGCCTGGCCCCACAGCCAAGCTCATGCCTGTCCGTACACCACCCTGCCAAGGGATCCACCTCATCCACCCTCAGCTCTCTGGGAGCTGGGAGAGCAGCGGCATCATTGCTCCCCCTGCCTCCATCACTGCCACTACACATCACACTGCCTCTCTCTTGGGCATATCCTGGGGGACAGAGTCATTCACTCATTCCCCAGAGAGGAAGAAGCATAAGTTTTAGGTAAGAGAAGTCCAGTAAGACAGCTGTGAACCTGAGTGAATAGTAGGTAAAATCCTTCCTCCAGACCTTTTATATCATATTGCCTGACATACAGAAAATGCCAGAGACACCTTCAGTTATGGAGATGAAAAAAGCATTGCGTTAAGGTTTCTACAGCACCAGACCTTTCTGTCACCACTACAGTGTATTAACAATTTTTAGTGATTTTTACATCTATGGCATATAAAATTAACAAACATAATTTATTACCCTCTCACACTGTAGCTGAATGTTTTACACAGAGGACCTATTCATCACTCTCTAACTAGTGCAAACAAACAGGGCTCCACAGTGTTGACTGATGGATGTATCAGGTTTCTTTACTGCTGCTGCTGCTCACACTGCTCTTGAATTAATAACTCAGTTTACATTGCACATTGTTGTCTCATTTTTTAAAAACTCTTTAGAGCAGTTGGAATACCTAGAGCCTGATTCTCATTAACACTAAATCCTTGTGACACAAAAGTGGCCTGAATATGTAATTGAATTTTTCTTCTATTAAAGGTCCCTTTCTATGGTTGTAAAGATACAAAGAGGATCTCAGCTTGAATAAAAATCAGATCCAAAATCTTTGCAATACCAGGGAGGAAGAAACAATGTTCGTTGTCATTATTTTCACAGATCACTCTACTTATCAGCAGAAGTCTTTTGAATGCAATGTGAAAAGCAGGCATTAGTATTATGGGGGTTTTACATACTCTATTTGAAAGGGATCCTGCATTAATTAGTTTGGAAATGTCATTTCCTTCATTTTTTTTTTGCAAGGAACCTTTGCAAGTGAACAAGACTAGTACCTTGACACTATTGGTTTTGGCTTCTCTATGAAATGTCATTCCATTTTGGATCAGTTATAAATGACTGAAAAATTTTCCCTTCCATTTCTTGTGTTCCTCTGGACATTTCTGCCATCCTGTGAAAGCGGTCATTAAACTTGCCTTGAAGGCAGCAACAACAGGAGTACATACATCAGTAGAAACTTTTGGGGGATGCTAAGAAATCCTAGAGCCGCCATCTTAAGCAACAACACAAAACAAAACTAAAAACCCCGTTCCAAGAGGCATAGCTCATGACCACATCACTGTGCCTGCTTTCACAACTGAAAAGCAAACAGGATATCCACTGTCAGAAGCCCTGGGGCTGCTGGGCCAAACTGGGCCAAGTCAACTGCCAAATGCAATAAGGGGCTGGTAGGTTAGGTAATCACAGAATCGCAGAATGGCAGGGGTTGGAAGGGACCTATGGAGATCATCTAGTCCAACCCCCTGCTAAAGCAGGTTCACCTGCAGAAGGTTGCACAGGAACGTGTCCAGGCAGGTTTTGAATATCTCTGGTGAAGGAGACTCCATAACCTCCCTGGGCAGCCTCTTCCAGTGGTCCATCACCCTCACAGTAAAGAAGTTTTTCCTCGTGCAGGTGGAACTTCCTGTGTTCCAGTTTGTCCCCATTGCCCCTTGTCCTGTCACTGGGCACCATTGAAAAGATGCTGGCCCATCCTCTTGACACCCGCCCTTTAGATATTTATAAGCATTCATGTGATCTCTCAGCCTTCTCTTCTCCAGACTAAACAGACCCAGATCTCTCAGCCTTTCTTCATAGAAGAAACACTTCCGTCTCCTAATCATCCTTGTGGCCCTCTGCTGGTCTCTCTCCAATAATTCCTTGTCTTTCTTGATCTGGGGAGGCCAGAACTGGACACAATATTCCAGATTCCATGACTTTTCCGGGAATGGAGGTGAAGATGACTGGCCTGTAGTTTCTTGGGTCCTCTTTCTTGCCCTTTTTGAAGATTGGAGTGATATTACCTTTTCGCCAGTCCTCAACCACCTCTCTGATTCTACATAATCTTTCAAAGATAATGTGTGGCTAAGCAGTAACATCTGCCAGCTCTCTCAGTACTTGTGGGTGCATATCACATCCCATGGATTTTTGGGTGTCCAGTTTGCCCAAATGATCTCTAACCAGATCCTACTCTTCCAAGTGACAGTCTTCCTTTCTCCATACTTTTTCTCTTTCCTCCAGGGTCTGAGATTCCTGAGGGCCAGCCTTAGCAGCAAAGACTGAAGCAAAGAAGGCATTCAGTAACTCTGCTTTTTCTGTATCCTCTGTCACCAGGGCACCCATCTCATTCAGCAGCAGGCCCACATTTTCCCTGGTCTCCCTTCCTTCCTTTCTGTCTTTCTTCTTGAGCTTAAATTTCAATGGGAAAAACATGGCTAAGCTGAACTCCCCCTAGACCAAGCACCGTTTCTGTCATTCTTTGTATTAATAACCTTTTCTGCTATGAACAAGAGGAGTTATTCTGTGGCTCCTCACAGAATTCTGTGTTACAGTGATCAGACTGACCAAGAGGAGATGTTCAGAGATGGGCTATATGAACAGAGCCACTATATGCTGAGACTGTCTCCAATATATTTTCTGGCTTCTGCCCTTTAGGAGTTTTCTGAGTGCAATTTTGCATCTACATGATGGTATTTGACTGCCCTTGAGAAATATTTCATCTTAATTTTCCCAATCTCTACTTCGGATCCAAGCCTACTGTTGGTACTCCCATGTTGTACAGAAAAAATGCCTACAGGAAATGTTTCCAGGTATTACGCATAAGACACCTTCCTCCTGCTTGTTTTGCTGCCTGACAGTTCCATCAGGTGCCTACAACTTTCCTGCTAGGAGAAACAGTGATTAATTCATCTTCCTCATGCCGTTCATGATCTCTATCTATATCTCCTCTCGCATACTTTCTCCAAAAAGTTGTCTGAAAAGTCTCAGATTAATTGTAATCCCCTCCACATGTTGCCTGAGATGGATGTGCAGATCGCAGATGGTGTTTGAGATAGGATTCCAGCACCTAGTAGTACAGTGACATTATCCTATGCACATGTAGCCATTTATGTATATCCATGTATGTATATACGTGTGTGTGCCTTTGAGAGAATTGTTTTGAAACTCAAAAATATTTGAATGTACCTTTTTTTTTCTCTGTTTATGTAACATAGCAGTATGACAATTATGAACAACATTTTGATTACCTTTGCAATAAGGACAGGGTTGTCCTCTGCATCATCATATAAGAAAATATATTTGCCTCCTTTGTAAATGGATATATATAAAGTAGTTCAGATGCAAATTCAGAAGTCATGATGTGAAATCAATATCTCCTCTGCTCTACATTTGAAAGTGTATCTTACTTTACATCTCTTTGCCAGTGTTAAGAGATGCTACTATAGCATACAGGAGCTCATTTTGAACACACATGAGTATTGAAACATACAGCCTACCTCAGCGTGGAATGTAAGCCTCTGAATTTTTAAACTGCTTTAGGCTATACATATTTAAATATTAACGAAATTAAATTCTGACTACCTTGGTAGCTGAAAGCTCTAAATCTCCAAACCTCTAGAAAGAAAGTTTCCTGAAAATATTCATTGATATTTGTAAGAATATTTGCCTACCTGAATTTTTGATGGCATTCAAATTTTAATATGAAAAATTTATAAAACCTGTAAAGTTTATGATAATTCTGAATTCAACCCTATTTTGGAGACTAAAATGAAAGCTATATTTATGCATCTAAATAGGTGGTCTGTTTCCACAATTACTGATCTACATCTCTCCTTAACTCAGTCACTTTGTGCCAAGACACCTATTTACATGCATCACATATATTTCCAATGCTTTAACTTCACCAGCTGTCTTAAAAAAAAGTGTTGATCTCAGCATCTCAATTTTTAACCTTTACAGAACAGTTAATAGCCACTCACTTCACAGAAGCTTTATGGATGAATTAGTGCACAGAAAACAATTAGCACACATTACATAATTTAATTACTTCTGCTATCACTATTGTTTCAGCATTCCTAGTGATATTTGTGCATGAACTTAATTTGGTTTAGTTTTCGCTTGTAGCATTTGTGTGGCTAAAATAACACAAAATCTGGGCATTCTACATCTTTCTTTTTCACTAATATTTATAGCATAATTCCAGCTCCTGCACTGTTTTTTTTGCCACAAAGAGAACCAGAGATATAAGAAAAAAGTGGGAAAAGCACAATGAAGACTATCCCAAATATTTACCCTGGGGGACGCAAGAGACCAAGAAGCACCTTGAAAACTTTGTTCAAGAGGACATGGGGCAGGAACCATTTGCTTGCTTCTTGCCCTGAGAGTAACATGCTATGCTGTCCAGATCCATAGGCTCAAATGCAAATACCAAGACAAAATTATCTAATTAGTTGTCTCACAATTGCCTCTGGGTGTTGAATGTTGTTTTTGTCAGGCTTGGTTTTACATAGTAGTCTCCTCTGTCTGGAAGACCATAATGAAGGTGATTAAAATGATTCATTAACTTTGTGCCCATTTGAGCAAATTATCCAAACATTTCTGTCTTTCCTGGTATCGAGAGCAGTGATCTTCACACAAATGTCCACAGATCCTCCAGCCTTTTTAATTTTTTCCACAGCTTTACTTTAATTAATGACTCATGTGCAAATTTTTGTACAATTACTGTATCAACTGACTAGGTTTCAATTTTCTTTGGATACTTTGGGAGGAAGAGAGGAAAAATATCCTTAGAGTTCATAACAACAGTAGACTATATATTTAAATGACTGCTACAATTAAATGTCTGTAAGTCTATCTGGTGCCCCTAGCCATGCCATCTGCTCCACTTTGCTTGGTAGTGGCCTATACAGCTCTCAACTTGATTCCTTCAAAGGACCATGTGAAGTGACAGCCAGAGGACTATTTTGTATTTTGCTATGAAAGCAGAGGAGTAGAAAGCAATTAAAAGCAGTTAGGTTTTTGGCGATCAGCTCTCTCCTTGAGAAATCCAAATAGTTTCTCAGATGGCTGGGAATGTGATGCTAATTTCCAGGCTAAATTTACTTATGGCCAATTTCAAAGGTGGTTACTAGGTGCATTGGTTGAAAAACATGTCAGAAGAAAAACAGTGGTGGATATGTTACAGCTATATGGTTTTTGGACTGAGTTTCTCTCGATCTGCATAAATAATTTGGCTATGGACCCGCACATCCTACTTTGCAGCTTCAAAAAGCTCAGGCTTAATAAGGAGATGAATGATTGTATCTCCAGAAACCCAATTTCATTAGTATTCTCAGGTGGTGAGCACAACGCTCCAGAAAACACTTCAGTAGGACTCAAAATCTGAAGGTTTTTTTTTTTTTCTAATGCAGTGTATATATAGCTACAGAAAACCCTTCTGAAGAACTGCTCCAATGCTTCCTGAGGCCCCAGAGCCTGGCCCATGGAGAAGAACTGCCTCTGAAAAAGGTCACCCTTGATAGCACTCTGAATATGAAACAAGATTTTGACAACACAGCTGTATTTAGCCCATGAAGTAGATTTCATGTTTACCAGAGACCTGTAATTTGTGGGTGGAGAGTTATTTACTTCTTTTAAAAATAAAACTCCACGGTGAAAACACTACATGAATAAGAGAAGATGCCAAAATCAAGGACTATGGCATATTCAAGACTTCTGCATTGATGTGAGAGATACTGCTGCCTTCTTGCTGTGTTCAGCAGACCATATGGCTGTGAGATGTTTCTCCATGGTGTTTCAGTTTTCCAGAGCTGGGTGCTGAAGAGGAACCAGAGTTAAGAATGGACAGTCGTTGGTATGCAAGTATGAAAGGTGGGCTGTGAGATTAAAAGTAATGGCACTGAGAGGAAGACAGCAAAGGAAAACTTTGCACCTTCTTTGTGCCATAAAGTTGGCATTGCACAACAGGCCAAAATGGAACAAGAATCTGGGTTTCAAGTACTTTTGGCTTTTTTTAGGAAATGCTAGCTAAACACAGAAAAAAGCCAGTCTGTACACTATTGGTAGGAATATGTTAGAGAAACAAGTGAGCTGGTCATGCAAACAGTTTGTGTGACAGAAAGCAAATGAAGCAGGGAAAGTAACGTAAAAAGTACAAAAGCTACATCTGGAAATGAGACCTCCAGATTGTTTTGAATTTGCTCTGTTTCAGATGATGCAGCAGATAAACAGTTAATGCAGCCTTTAAAGAATAAATACAACAATCAAAAAACAACAGAAAAAGGCCAACACTTGCCATAATGTAACCAAAACTACTACACTGAATGTCCTCCTTGCTAGGAAGTGGCAACACCAGATAAAAGCA
This sequence comes from Dromococcyx pavoninus, assembly GCA_033558185.1. NCBI lineage: Eukaryota > Metazoa > Chordata > Aves > Cuculiformes > Neomorphidae > Dromococcyx > Dromococcyx pavoninus. The sequence continues at coordinate 1,534,177 of JAUMJL010000068.1, forward strand.
AAAAGAAAAAATAAATGATTTGGAAAAAAATCGTCCCTGCTCCAAACTTGTCTCTTCCTGCTGGAAATTTCTGAAGTCCAGTTTTTACTATTTAGCCAGATTTGTTCACAGAAAGAAACAGAGAATGATGGAGCTGAAGAAAGGCTCAGTTTTCAGCCTGTGAAATGCTGTGAGGGCTTCACTTTAGAGCTTGTGGATCCCAAGCATAACAAGGCCCTTGGACTCTGCCTATAGGGAGAAAAGGCTGGAGAAAGAAAGACAGGCAGGTTCATACTTGGCATGCTGCAGAAAGGGTTAAAAGCCATCAGTTCATCACTCTTCTGTGTGGTGCCTTGGAAGTTTTCACAACACCAGATGTGGGAAAATAAAAGGAGAAAGAAAGAAAAGCGAACACTAGTAGACATCCTGGTGCCCTGGAAGCAGTTAAATTAACACCCAGCAGGGACAAATTTGCAGCTTTGGGAACAAGCTTAAAGTTAGTCTGTTTTCATTCCTGGAGTGAATTTGCAAGTGTGTGACAGTGAAGTATAGCCTGGGAAAGAACAGGAGGCCTTGGATTAAGGCTGGATAGCCAGAACTCACTCCCACCCTCTCGCCTCCAATTTTGTTTTACACTTAGGCTGTGAAGCTCCCAATACTTCTCCTAATCCCTATGTCTTTTACCAGTTCCAGTAGGAAAAAAAAGCCATTCTTTTCTTTTTTTTTTTCCATTCTAGCTGAAAGCAGACAAGACTGGAGTCACCCCAGCAAAGTCTGCTTTAGCTGGGATTGCAGTTTACAGTCATTTGGAGAAATCTAGTTCTGTAATGATAAAGTTGGATGCTCTTCTAACCAGAACCAAAGCACTAAATCCTTTAGTCATTCATCACTCACTTGGAGCCAGGCTATGGCCTGGGTTGCAACTACTGCAAATTATAGAAAGGACTGGAAAAAAGATATGAGAGTACATCTAATCTGTCTTCACGGAGTTAAGGGAAACCCTCACAGTCCCTTTTACTGGTTACAGAACAGACTGGTTCCATGGAAATATCATCTTCATTTTTACACCTTGTTAATTTTAAGTATTTTTGTATCAGTCAATCAAGAAGAACTTTTCTATCAATTTGGACTACACAGCTTCTTATGAAGACATGAGAGGACCATTTGATCTCCATTGCTTTTCCTCATGTGCATGTTTTGCAAGGCAGGAAGAAACTTCAATCACTGGAACAGGCTTCCGAGAGAGGTGGTTGATGCCCTAAGCCAGTCAGTGTTTAAGCAGCATTTGGACTGTGCCCATAACATGCTTTAGCTTTTGGTCAGCCCCATCTATTAGTTGAACTAGATAGATGATGGTTGTAGGTACCTTTCAACTATCCTATCCTATCCTATCCTATCCTATCCTATCCTATCCTATCCTATCCTATCCTATCCTATCCTATCCTATCCTATCCTATCCATGTTGGTTATTCAATGGCTACACTTGCAGCCATGGATGGCAGAAGAACTGTAGAGTCCCCTGACGGAAGAAAACCAGAGAACAGTATGTATTAATTTTTTTCCAGTGGGACAAATATGCTGTTTATTCCGTCTCCCTGACTGATGGAAATTGGAAGGATGAATAGCACAGACTGAAATGTAGTGTGTCCTTTCAGCTGGCAATTTGTGGGGTTCAGAGTAAGGCAGGTCCAGAAACCTGCATTTCCTGCCCTGTCCTGAAGACTTCCGGCAGATGCTTTGGGAACTACTGGACAGCAAGCCCCTTATGCCCCTTCACTTATTCCTGGCATAGCATACAGAAGCAGTTACTTTTTAAGTGCTACCAGTCTTTCTCTCTCTCCTTTGCAAAGACCATAGGTGCTTGTCCCCTGTGTGCCAGGAACTCCTGTTCTGCCCAGTTTCCTCCCATACTACTTCCCACCCTCAGATCCCCTGCCTTCCTTTGCCTGCATCCAGACTCACTCGCAACTTCCTCCATCTGAGCTCCCAAACCTTCTCCTTCATTCCTCCTTTTCCAAACCCAGTTTGCACTCTGTATTACTGCCTTCCAGGCTTCTTCTTACCCTCAGACTCTCACCCTTCCTGCACTTCATTCCTTTACCAACTCCTCTCCCACAGCTTGCTCACCCCATCACATTTGTCCTACTCTGCATCCAGTCTCACTTGGTTGTTACTTTCCCTTGCATTAAATTTTCTGCTCCCTGATTCTCTCCTGCCCTCAGCTCCTGTCCTTCCACACCCAGACTCCCTCTTGCAGTTAGTTGTCCACCTTACACTCCTTCTCTGGCCACCCTCGTAGCTGAGATTCTCCCACAGTGGCCACTCGACCCAAATTTAACAACTTGCTACTGCTGGCAAGGACAAGCCCATCTCTGCTTCCTGCCTCCAGCTACGTGCTCCAGCCACTTCCCTTGTGCCACTGTTGGCTTTGTCTGACCTCAAAAGCTGAAGGAAGTCACTAAAAGGGCAGAAATCCAACACAGAGAGAAAAAGGATAGTTCCCTGCCAGTTTTGTGAGAGCTCAGACAAGTGCCAGAGCTAATGCCAGAGGAAGGAGAGAAGATGGAGCTGGGGTGGGGAGGATTCCTTGCTCATTTTGGAAGCTCCTAGCCTTTAGATCAGCTCTGTGAAATTGCACCTGTGAGTATCCAAGGTCTCTTGTCCTCCCCTTCCTTTGACATTTTGCATCCAATTCAAGGCACTGTATTTTGAGTCTGCATATATCTTGCAGGCAGAGCAGCACAGCTGAGTTCATGGATGCTGAGAGTCATTCACAGCAAGGTTACAACCACTGTATGTGTTTGGCTTAAGTACTCTGAGCTGCGCCTTCCTCCCTGGCTACAGAGGAAGGGCAGGGAGTTAACGTTACATATAGATAACTAGCGTGAAGAAAAGGGATTAATATCCCCTCTCTCCATTTACCTGATTTCCGTGTTTTCTACTGAACAGGCACTCAGCCCCTCCCTGAATTCCAGCAGGGCATTGACAGAACAGAGCCTTGTCAGAAGAGACAAAGAAGTGAGGGAACTTTTTTAAGAGATGACAGGAAGTCAGCATGATCGGCCTGACCAATGTGGTATGAGGCTACGCTCAAGACTCCGCTCCTTTCTCACATGCAAGGTGACAAGCAGAATCTCACACACAGCCAGGGCATGTCCACTCATTCACGTGTATCACAAAGGTCCCTTGGAAAGCTGGCAAGCTGCACGGTGCACTTTGATGGGTTGTTTGCTATCAGTCTGTAGGTATATGGAGAAAAAGAGGCATCAAACACTGTTTTAAGTGCTTCAGAGGTCTCATCTCGGGGACCATGCAAAGCTCAGAGCTGTGGATGCTGGGCCTATAAAGAAGACTCTCAGGCCAAGGGCAGGGGGCAGTCAGGTCAAGGTGAGGGTAGGGGGAGTGACAGGTTCAGGCACTATCTTGAGACACATGGATGGCGTCTCTGAGATTGACACTCAGTCTAGTTCAACTCCAGATTCTGTCAGATGCTTTCTCTGCGATGGTAAATGTGTCACTTATCCAATAACTCTGGTGGATTGATTAGAATAGCTTTGGATGAAATCTTCCTTCTCTCTTTCCCAAAATATATAATAATATATAAAATACACAGTAACATTTCCTTCCTCTCAAGGTTTGGCTGGCTTGCTTATTTAGATTATAAATTCTTTGGGGCAACAGCTGTCTCTTCAACTGTGTGTGTGCATTACCCGAAACAGGCATGCAGCAAATGAAGCTGGCAGATGGTTCTGGATTAGTTCTGTTGGAGCATCTGGCTGATTTTCTGGATCAGCATCACATACAAATGGTAAATTCACCTGTGAAAACGCACATTAAAGGAATATTACTAGGTCTGTTTCTGTCTTAATGACAGTCATCTGTGGCCTGGGGCAGGTCTCCACCACAAAAACACCAGTAGTAAAAGTGGCTGAGTAGAGGAACAAATATTTACCATTAAAATATTCCTTCATTTAGAACCCCTAGAGAGACAAATTACTAGGACTTGTTCTTGAGGACTTCAGGGAATTAAAATAATAGGATAACTACAGGGAAGAAATGGGAGCTGGGGCTTGTTAAAACTTTTTTGTTCCTTAACTTCTTGAGGTATTCATAAATGGTCTACAAACAAGCAAAAATTTACAGGAAAGGGTTTTTCACCATGCCAGCTCCAAATGGTTGTGGAATTATATTGTTTTTCCAGGCTGCCTTTCCAAAATCCCTGCAGGAAATTGACTCAGGGTTTGACTTTGGCCTCAGATGCAAAAAAGCAATAGCAGAAATCCTCACTTCAACCAGGTAAGAAGCTCTTACAAATATCACAGCTTTATCAATGTGATCACAGGTCAAGACAAGACCAACTTGCTTATTAGCAGAGAATCACAACTGAAATACGCTGGTCCCTTTCCTTCCAGCATTTAGCACAAACCCGTGTCCTGTCTTTGGTGATGGTTCCCCACCATACCTCACCACCCCAGATATGCAAACTCAGCCACTGACACTGTGGATCTTCCACCTGTCCTCTCTTCCTTGCAGCCACCATCATGTTCTTGTACATATGCACCAGGCACCTTGACTCTCCCTCACCTTCCCTACTCTAGTCCATATCTTGAAGGTGGCAGTGGAGTAAAATCAGAGGACTGAAGCAGCTAGCACCCTTACTGTGCCTCCTGTCTTCAATAGCATTTTTTTCTGCACAGCAAAGACAACTGACTGGCTTATGAAATGCCTCCTGGATCACATCAGTCCTCAAATCAGCATCTCTAGACATGCAGGTGGGTAGAAGGTGATATCCTTTAAATTCCTTCTCTAAAACTCATCTTTTCCTTGATTCTTGCAGAAGGAGGCAGGGACCATGTTTAATCTGAGTTTATAGAGTTCTTCACAGAATGACATTTTGCCTTATTAGTGGACCTCTCCAGGCACTTTCACAATGCTAATAAATAATAAATAAGACATCAAGTGTGCTGACATTAGCAAATAACTCATTCAGGCAAGTGCAATGATGGTTTATATTGGTGTCTTCATGGAAGTATCTTCATAAAGCGGTCCAAATAAGACAACAGGGACTATTTCAGCTACATCCTGAATCCCCAAACCCAGAAGCATTTGACTTAAGTGGCTAATATTCTAATATTCTACCAGTGTAAATCCTTTATGCAAAGAGTTCAAGAAACCTTATGGAACTGGCAGGGTCTCTGAGCCTTTGAATTACAACGTCCTAAGGGACTGACCATCCATGATGTGACTGTTGATATATTTTGTTCAGCAAACTGAGTATGAATGATATAAGGCACTACCATGACAATACAGGATCCTGCAGCATTTTCTCTCTTGATTCATGTTGATAAACCAGCTGTGACTCTGCAATTGATGCTGGTTATTGGGATATACTCAAGTTTTTATCCAGAATATTTAATTGAGAAGTCCTTGCATGAAGAATGCGACCAAAATGGAGCTATCAAGAAAAGCTGTCATCCAAATATTATTTTTATAGCAAGCATTGAAAGAAAGGTCACATTGTTATTTTCTTACACTATGGAACAGTTTCTATTATTGCAGATTCCAAAAGCCTGGAATTGTTGTTATTTATGATCTAAGTCAAATTTAAGCCCTGGTTTGTACCAATTACCACAACCCACTCTAGGTTTTCTCTCTTCATTTCACAAATATGTGCAAAATAATTCCTTCACACTAGAAAACAGAGAGCTTGTCTCACCAGTATGTGCTCTTTTTTTCTTGTTTAGTGGTAAACACAGAAAGCCCAGGAGAATATTGTTTTGATATGGATCACCCAAAGAAGACATACTTTTTTGAGAAATTTTTGAAGTTTAATTAGAGGTGTAAGTTATAACTAAGCAGTGAACTACAACAAGAGTTGTTCTATCTGCAGTTTTAAAAAAGCCATTAGATCTTTTGCTCCTGGTGCTTCTTCCTTGTATAGCACTCTAAAATCTGACAGTTTAACATACACTTCTTATTAAATCTGTATGGTGTCTATGCTTTAAAAAAAAGGTAGAAGACCATATTCTGCTGCTTACTATGCTGCTGTAAGTCCAATTATGCTCTCCTAAAAACAAATGAAATTATCTTGGGTTTACACTGGAGAAAATGAGAAGAATCTGTCTCAGCACCTCTGTAGAGCTGCCAGGTTAGTTGAAATACCACTTCTATCCCTTGGAGATATTTAAGAGCAATGCTTACATATCAGTTAAACACTGATTTTCTGAGCATTTGAAGAGCTGGTGGAATGGAGAGGGGTGTCAACTCAGCAGCTGGAGCTCCTCTGAGTGCAAGCTCCTCCCTGGTGGCTCATCCCTTTATTCAGTGCTACATCGTGGCCTCCCTCCAGCTAAACACAGCTGTGCTGTGTCCCTGGGTCACCGAGAATCTGAAAGGGCATTGGCCACATGTTGCAAAATACAAAGCCTTGTGGTGGGACAGCATGAGCCAAGAGGCATGTGTGGGACACTAATGCTTGGAGCAGGTACTGGAGAAGGGATTGCTCTGTAGGAAGCGGGACTAGTTGGATTCAAAAGGAGCCTGTTAAGATCTGGTGAAGAAAATGATCTGAGGCATACCCCAACTAGGGCAAATGGGGGCAGAAAAAAGCCCCATATTGAAACTAATCACATCACATTCCTAGGTTCTTGAAAAAAAAAAAGAGAAAGCAAAAGAGAAGATGATCCCACCTTCAAAGGGATTAAAAGGAACGAGGACTAACTGAGGACTTCCCTGAGCTCTGTGCAGGGAAACACATTTTGGGTTTTAATTACATAGACAGCACAAAAATTTCTGGAGCTTTAAGAGTAAAGACTACTGTTTTTTTTGTCTAAAATGGAGGCTGAAGGTCTCAGTACCTATCCTTGCACCCAAAGCAGAGACTAAATAATGTACATGTCCGCGTGTAGCAGACAGAGTGGCCTTGCTTCATGAGGGTTCCCTTACTCATGAGCTCTGCTTTCTTTTCTCCCTTTCCCTGAGTGAAGAAAGTTGAATAAAAAAATTTGGAGAAAAAGACTACTTGAAAATTTTTAGTTTAATTTGGCTTTAGGCCAAAACCAGAAGTGGATGAATAATATTTTATTGAGTAGGTACAGGCTTTTTCTTTTTTTTGATTGTTCTTTGACTTCTTCAGAGAAGACTAATGGATCTTATTGAGCAAGTCCTATGGCTGATGAAAAACTTTGAAATTATGCATTGAATTTCTTAAGATTACTTAAAAACACCAAGTGTTTTTTTTTCAAAAACCATAAGTCTTATTTCAGAAGTATCTTTCACTGACTGGACTACATTTCTTCACAAGAGGAAAGTTAAACTTCAAACTTCTACCCAAACCCAGTTACAGATTTTCCCCACGTCAGCCCAGGTTCTGTGTAAGTATTACAAATCTGATTAAAACTGTGAAGAATTTGGAGCTTCTAATTATTCCCTAAACAAAGAGAGTGCTGAATTTTGAGAGTTCTTTCAAGAGTGCTTACATTGTATCGTGATAGACACCGGAAAGGTGAATCTTTCTCACAACAATGGAGAATAAAACAGAGAAGCAAACAAAGCCTTCATTCACATCAACCTTTCAGGAAACCAAGATGACTTCCATCATTTTTATGACTTTTCCCTAGAGGCAAAAGACATCTAATTAGCAAATCCCCCTACAAGTTTGCTCCGATTTGACACAAAGTGAATGTGACAAGCAGAGAAATTATAAGCCTTACATTTCCAGTTAGCAAGCTTGGGCTGATAAAGTCAAATACAAATGTTTTTTTTGGGATCTTAAAGCTTGGGGACTAAAAATCCAGAGGGTGAGCTGGTTCAGCCAAAAATGTGAATTTATAGTGTTTCAGTCAGTGTAATCTGATGGCAATGTCACAGCAGCCCTTTGTGAATGTGCACTCATATTTCCAGATACAAAGCATTTCAGCCAGTACTGATTATAATGATCTGAGGAGGAGCTGAATGATACCAATCAGAATTGAACCTTGCTTCCTCATAAAGGAATAGGGCATGAGTAAAATAAATATTAATCATGAAGTTAATTAGTAAATGCTGGTAATTAATCATGTATTACTGTTAAAGATGTGTAGGAATCCTCAGAGGTGGGAGAAGATCCTTCAGGAAAGATTGTGCAGCCTAAAAAAGGTGATGTCTCTATTGCTACAGACAGTGGGAGCTGACCCATGGGGTTGCTTTGACTTTCGTTGTCTTTATTGTAAGATAATACTAGTGGAGCCTCCTCTGATTTAATACTTAGACTCAATCTATGGGTCAAACAGGCCTCGACGAAGGAGTTGGTGGGCTTTTGCAACTATGCACGCAGGTACTAAGGGAGTCCACAGAACTCATAAATACTGCCAGTTATGTTCACACCTTTACAAAACTCAAAAATTTATGGACCAATTGCAATCCTAAGTATCATTCCAGTAGCTACAGCAGCTACTGAGAGAAATATACCTGATTTTCTGGAGTTCAGTGGAGCTTTAGAATATATCTTTATAAAAGTCCAGTTGCCTCTCTAGAACTTAGAAACAACAGCATTTTTGCTGCAAAAGCCCTGTAATCCGTGCCTACAAGGTTTCTAAGCTTCTCAGCTGTGCTGTGGGTCAGGTAGCCATATCCTGCAGATGAAACTGTTGGGAAAGCGGTTCAGGTGACAAGAGACTTTGGAAAGCTCCTTGCACAAGTCTGTGATGATAGGCAAAACTCCTTTCTTGGTGTAATATCTAAAGTTTAGCACTCAGCAAAGTTCATTTAGGGAAAGATTCCTGTGTCAAAAGATCTTGTAGCTGCACAGGTGAGAGATCCCATTACACTTATAATAAATCTTGCACATGCTACTGTAGCCATGTTGCCAAGTACCACCCTGTTGGTTTGTCTCCCTAAGCAGCAGCCCAAGAGGACACAGAGCAAGGAGCTAACCTTGCCCCAAGTGGAATTGCTCTCAGTGTTTTTATTCTTTTCCAGAATGTGACCTTGCTTTTTTTTTTTCTTTTTTTCAGAAAAATAGTAGTGTTTGCAAAAGTCCTGCCTGTCTCTCCTCTGCTGACAGATTGCTGGAAGCTTCATCATGGCTGAATGAAGGAACTGTTAAAATTCATCTGCCTGCCAGTCTATTAAGAGAATGTGGAAATGTGTATAAGAAGAGAGCACACAGTGGCTCAAGAAGGAGAGGAACAGCCGGAAGAGACCTCCCACAAAGCAGCAAAGCTGTGCTTGCTTCTTGCCAACGCTTGCTCTCCAGCCTTGATCTCCCAACAAAGCAATGTCGAGCCACTCAAAGCTGCCTAAATGCTTCACCTGGCATCTGTTGCTAAGGGAGTGTCTGCTGGAGAAAGTCACAGTTAGTTGGTCAGAGAATTTAAAAGAGTTAAAAGTAGAAAGGTGTCCATCCATACAAATATATTTACTTCATTTTTTTTGAAAAACATCAAAGTGTTCACCTCAACTGTTTGGTGAAGAAACTCCAGTTCTGAATGATTCATTCACAATGCTGCCTCCCTGGGTCAGATTTAGGCTTTCACTTTTCAGTAGTTTCTTATAGGTGTTTTTCACGTCCACTAACGATCTCCATACCTATATTTCCATTCTATGCCTTCAAATATGTTGAGCCTAAGTCCCACCAAAATTCCCCAGAGCAGCTTAAACATCCTAAGGTCAAATATGTTTTACTTCTTTTGCACCTAGTTTCCAGTTTCTGGGGCACAGTGAGGTTACATATTCAAACTTCAGTTGGCAAGTCTGAAACTTGGGATCCCTGTGCACAGAGACTGGACAGAGCATAGCTGAGCTCTAGTAATCAGTCGTGTCAGAGCACTGTCTCACGATAACACCATGGGAGCTGGCCATGTGGTATATAATTGTAGATATAACTGTGGCAGCCTTCACCTTCATATCTAAGCAAGTATTTTAACCACAAAATATTCCCAGAAGTGTGATGGGTGTTCATAAAGTTTATAGATAAGTCTTAGTTTTCCTTTGCCAAACAGATAAAAATGTGCAAACAGTATTTTTGTCATGTTAGTCAAAAGACATCTAAAACCAGAATTTCTTAACCCTCCCTGAGGAAACCAATGGCATCAAATTAATGTTGTAAAATATATTATCTAAGATAACACAGGAATTCATTAAATTTTGTCATTTGAAAGAGCTTAAATTTTTGTAAGCTAGAAAATTTGGATAGGGGTCCAAAATAAGCTTACATCTGCCCTACTATCTCACCTATATGACAAGTAAATATAAATATCATTCTGACATAATATATATCAGTGACATATTCACTCCAATGCATTAAGAAAATAGCATTGTCTTTCTTGAAATTTCTATAAGTGGGTATCCATTATATACCTGAATAGATGCTGAATGTGCCATCTCTAGCTCTGCTTAAGTATATGCTGAGATGGTCATTATCTGCCACCAGAACACATCTCCAGAAGGAATGAGGTCAGGCTGGAAATGCCTTTTTACTACTGAGACCAGAATGATTCTGCAACAAATGAGATGGAATTTGCCTTACCTGTCTATGCTGCTGAGAAACTGGATACTGCAGACCTGAGATTTGCTGGCTTTGCTGTATTTTCTGAAGCATCATTTTTTGCTGCATTGCTAGGGGTACATTAGGTGGCCTTTGAAGAGTCTGGCTCGGGAGAGGCTGAGCAGGTGGTGGCTGTGGCTGTTGTTGCTGCTGTTGCTGCGGCTGTTGCACAGAGGCTGAACCCTGTGCCTGCTGTGTGTAGTGCAGAAGAGCAGGCTTGTTTTGGGAACCCAAAACTGAAGGCATCTGCTGGTTTGTTTGCTCTGAGTTAAAGTGAAACAAAGGCTTTGTGTTGCCATGATGCTGCTCTAGTGGCGGCTGAGTGCTGTTGATAAAGTTTCTGTTGAGGTCCTGAGGCTTCTGTTGCAGGATTATGTCCATGGGATTGCTCTGGGGAGTGGTTGGTTTATAAACATAGTTGTTCATCCCTTTCGACTGGTTTCCATTCACTGGTACCCCAAGCATTGCTGAGCTTTGTGGGCTGAACTGCTGCTGGCGAAAAGAAGGACTGGGGATTTTCTCTTGCACAAAGGGTCCAGGTGAAGGTCCTGATGGAGACAGGGTGGACCAGTTGGCTGTCTGGTTCTGCTGCTGCTGCTGTTGCTGCTGAATCAAGGCATGCTGCTGCCGGTTGGCTGCAATCTGTTTGAGTTGCTGTGCATGGGACACCTCCTGCCAGTTAGGCAATGGCCGACTGGATGCAGGAGATACCTGCGATACCTGTGTTTGATTCTGAGGCACCGAAGGGATGGGTGAAGAGGTGGACATGGCAGCAGGGGCCATAGTGAAGGCTGGACCTGTAGAAGAAGGCCTCATCTGTGGGGAGCCCACAGGAGCCTGATTCATGCCTGCTGCGTATTCACTCTTTATCACCATCTTATCCATCTGCAGAGATCTCACAGGGCCCCTCTGGCTCTGCTGCCCAAGGTCAATGTTGAATGGCTCATCTTGTTTTATTGTGGCATTTATCATATTCTCTAGCTCGAGATCGCTCATTGGTGGCACTGATATGTTAGTCAGTTCATTGAATAGTTCCTGAAGTTCCAGATCCATCATTTGTTCCCACGAGTCTTCCCCATATCTGTTAGGGAACATGTTCTCATGGGACGTCTGGCCATCTAAGTGTTTGCTGCAGGACATCGTTTCTCCTGGTTCTTTCTTTACCTCTTTCAAAGCCATATTAAACATGCCATTCCCACTAGCATGTGTATTGTTTGCTAGGTTGCTAGTCTTTCTTTGTGATCCTTGCCCCACAGACATAGCTCCTGACATTGACTGGCTTTGGCAATTGTTAACATGTTGTCCACCTTGTCCCACTGAGATATTATCACCCACTCTTACCCTCTTAATGTCAAGGAAATTGCTTTCTGAAACACCATTGGGCCTCTTGTTGTTGACAGATGACAGATTTACCACCAGCTTTCTCTTCAAGGAGCCTTGGAGCTGAAAGAAGCAGAGACATAAAAAAATAATCATTAGATGACACTAAAGAAGCAGTCTGTTGTCTATTTGATAGAAGGAGCTCGTAAGTCAACAGGCAAGTTAGCATTACTTATTACAGAAAGCTACTCTGGGCTTTCTCATGAAACTATGCAGAACTGTAAGAAAATATGTTGTGAGACATCTCCCTTCCAACACCACCTCTTTGTAGCCACGAGCATTTTTCTAGCACTGCTGCCTCCTGTTGATTACAGTCCCCAGTTCCTCCATGGGTGTGAGTGGAGGGAGGTGGCCAGAGCTGTAGCTGGCAAAGTCTAGGGCATATCTGATCCAGATTTGCTCCTGTCTAACTGTGCCTGACAAACCTGAAGTATTTTTAGATAGTAGAGACTAATGTAGTCATGAAATCTGCCCTTGTGTCCACCCAGTGCTGCAAGATTTCACTCTCATGATTTTGCTAGGTGATCCAAATAAACATTTTTTCTGCTGTACAGTCCAACGGTCCTAAAACACATTTTGATGGCACACGTGAGAGTTCCACGCATCCTGATCTCACATAGGTTTATAATGGCCAGAGATGTGTACAAATCAAGATTTTCAAGGTTAACTTGTTCAAAACTGGAATTAAGTGACAGGAACCACGTCATGTTATGTCAGCCAAGGCTCTGGCCCATGATGTATTGCTGGATTATTTTCCAGAGATGTATATTAATACCTTATTTCCTAGTTGTTTTTGTCCTGAAACATCTGCTATGAAACACACAATCCATGCAATGCTGCTCTGAGAACTGTAACTCTCTTTCCTTTCCTTTTTACAGTGACACTTTCATCTGTTCACAAGCCCCGTGGGCCAACTGAAGGAAAAGAGGTTTGGTCCATCTGATCTACGCTCATCTACCACAGTTGTACACACAAATTCCTACCCTGAGCACACAAAACAAAGGTGCAGTGTCACACACTGAAGAGGTTGGACTTGGCGCACATACACGGTTGTTTTGAATTTCAAAAACATAGTTCATGAAAGAATGGATTCCTTTTAAACAAGCATGCCAATCATATCCTTAGCTCTGTACAATGAAGATGTACCCACCAGGCATTAGTCCCTGTGAACAAACAGGCAGGCAGCCCTTGCTCGGGCTGCACACAATCACCACCGCTGTTTCAGCCATGAACAGTATCAGGAAGCTACACAATGAAACACAGATCATCTTCTGCCTTTCTGCACCTAGGCAAAAGTGCACAAGCCTCAGAGGAAATAGACAAATGTCATTTGACAAGTATCAGTGTTTACCAGTTAGAAAATGTGACACCTTGGGAGCCTGTGATAGGCAGAGGGAACACTGAAAACTCTGATTCTCCAGTTAAGTGAGGAAGGATGACTTATGAGATCTTCAAATCAAATTATTTGTATAACGCTGTTCCGTGTACAGAATTCTGTAGACACCTAATACTCCCCTGTGGCCCCTGTTGCCCTCAACTTATCTATAGGAAAGAGTTCTTCCCAGATAACTCCAGGTGTGAACACTTTTATTCTGGAGTGAATACCAGTGAGTTGTTTGAGAAGAGTTCAGCTGACAAATATATATTTGTTCCATACCCACCTACCCTTCCATTGCATCGACAAATCACTGAGTATAACCCTTAAAAATAAAGCTTGTAATTTCTCTCCGTGACACTGAAAAACCCCATCTCATATCTCAAGTTAAGTTTTCAGCACAGCCTTTGAATCACAGATTCATGTTTTCATTTTGTAAGAACAGACAAACCTGGATGCCTGTTCGTACAAGTCTGCAGACCTTGTGCCTTCAAGAGTAACTAATTGCCATTAGGTATCTCCAGGGAGGGAGTTTTGGGTGGTCACTTGCAAAGAGTGTGGATGGCCTTTAATTAGCATGTTCCTTCTGACACATGAGTCACTGTACTTTCCTTTGTGAAAAAAAAAAAACAAAACAGTAAGCTGGATTTCCTTTTGCCATCATCTTTGCTTTCGCTATGTTTATTAGAAATCATTCTCATGTCCCCAAATTCATCTTCCCGGGAAATGGGGAAGTCCCCAGGTCATTAGAATACATGATTTGGCAGCACATTTTGATTTCAGATGTGCTGCTGACAGAAAGGCTGAAGAGATAATGAATAAAATATCCTCTGCATATATATATACTTTATGTGGTTAATATGCCTTTCTGAGTTACTTTTGCTTTTGCTTGACCTTTTGAATCAGAGGGAGTTGTTAGAAATGTCTGCACGTTTTCAGAGCACCTGCACCAGGCTTCCTGATACAGTTAAAACTCAGGTGTTGCACTGCGCTGTGCGTAGTAGCTGTTTTCCTTCTGCATCTGAACAAGCTGCTAGCAGATACGGGGAGCTGTGAAGTGGTTTGCCTAGTGACACGCACAAGAAAACAGCAGAGCCAGAGAGCACCATGATCTCCAGACGCAACCCTTGACCAAACACTCTCTCCCTTGACGTGGGCTGGTGGACTCCAGGTTTCATGATATCTGCTCTGCTAAAGTGCCCACTGAAAAAGGCACTATGCATTTTGAAAGAAGAAGTAACAAAAGCTGGCTTATCACATCTCCCCCAGATCTTGCAATCATTGCCCTCTGAAACTGACATCTTCTTGGTCAATAGATGTCCCCACCTTAAAGCAGCAATGAGAGTGAGCAAAGCTGCAAAGGTGCAGGGAACTCTTGGGAGACTTCAGGGAGGCTGCTGAAAAGGTTCTGTATTCACATCCCCCATGAGATAGGGATGTGGTGGGTGAGGGCATGGGAAGGATGTGGCAGCCCACAGGGATGAAGTCTCCTCTCCTTCCTTGCACTAAGCTGTTACCAATTATGTGTCAGGGTGGTTCACCAGGGACCAGTCTCTGTTTGTCCAGTGAGATGAACAGTGTCCATCAAAGCCTCTCCGTTTTGCTATTTCATATGAACTCTGCCTTCTATGGGGCACTGCTGCCTGTTTTTTTTCATAAAGGGGAAAGGGCCAGGGTTCAATCACTCAAATCTTTGCATTTTTCTAGCAGTCGTATTTTTCAGTACTCAAGCCCTTTTTTCCCAAGCAAAGAACAGACTCTTCAGAGGGTAAAAAAAGAACTTGCCAGATTTCAAGTTCCATCTCTTCCAGTTTGCAACCCAGGATTGATTTGGGTCAGTGAACATAAAGCAAAAGTTCCTATAACACGCAGGCACATTCTTCAGTTCAAACTGGCTTGCAATTACACATATCAAACTGCTTGAACTGTGTAATATTGAAAGGCTCTGTGATGGGAAATGAATGATATGACAGTAAGCGGGAGAGGAGGAAGCCCTCCACGCACAGTTCCATCCCACAGGCAGGTGGGCAGCACTGTGTGAACCACCAAAGAGTACACGCGTTTCCTGGCAGCCTCTGTTATTGTAAGACCTTTCACTGAGCTGGCTCTGGTGAGTCAGCATGAGTTCACACAGAGTGAGGGAGTGCTGGTTGCATTGGTTTCATGCAGTTAAAACTGCACAAGCTGAGCCTCTGGAGATCACGTTTGCAAGATACTGCAGTGCTGTTACCGGCCAAACTTCTCAGGGATCTTAACAGTTGAGGGCAAAACTTTAGAGATGACTTGGCCTAAACGACCCAATGTGACACCATGTCCTATGCAGAGGGAAAATTAAGTTCTATTTAAAACTTATTCTGAGTCTTAAAAGGTATTTAAGATAGGCAGCTTCTTCTTTAATGCTCTCTGACACCAGGCCAAATCAGCAGGAGTTCCACTGAGTTAATAATTAAGGCTCATAAAAATCTGCTATCGAATAGTTTCTCTTTTGGCAAAAGGAAAAGAAAAGGCTTTTGCTTCATCTTTTGGTTTAATTTTTTCACTAAATGTAAAACAAGAGGATTTTTTGCTGGCTTGAAAACTTTTTCAAAATGTTTATAGCTAGACAGTTCAGACTGGGCCAAAACACCAAAATGCTCCAAGCAAACTACAGACAAAACAAGGATTGTTATAGTTTTAATTCTCCACTAACTGTTATTAGCTGAAAACATAAAAGATCTCCTACCACCTTTGTTCTTCCATCTCTCATGTTTTCCTCCTAAGGTTTGCAGCTTTCTTAGCTTGTGTGGTGGAACAACAAAGATGAAAATTATAATATGCTACTAACCTAAACCCCAAATGATTACCACACTTTGTGTAGCAAACAGCACGGCAGCGGTTCATGTGCAGTAGTACTTCTGATGTTAAAAGAGCAGCTTTGGATTTTATGCTTTTAATATGGAAGCAGTAGACAAACCCACTTTAAAAGGTCCCTTTTGGACTTCCTAGACATTCTTACAATATGTGCTGACTGTATCTATGGCTGCACTGTAAATAAAATCCTTCATGTATCTGGGGAGGGGAAGGGGTAAAGGAATTATGTGAAAAATGCAGAAAATATTTGAACAATGGAAGTGGCCAAAAAAAAAAAGTAATTCATTCCAAAGGAAAAAAATATGCTGAATACTACTTATTTATGCTGAGAAAGCACCTTTGCATCCCAGAATTGGACCCAGTGAGCCACCGCTAGGATTTAGGACCTGAACCTGAATGACAGTAACTCTGCTTCTCAAATAGCAGTTTGCAATGCTTGCTGCCAGCTATCTGCAGTGCCACCTCCTACCCTGCCCGAAGGTCAGCTGAGCCAGGGAGCATCCTTCTGGGTAGGGTTTAGGGTTCACCAGCACAGAGCCTCCCCGTTGCAGACATTTCCCTAACACACAGAAGGACCAGGCACGCCTCTCCTTGTTTTCTCACACCTTTGAGCAGACTCACTGGTTGTGGTGACTAACACTGTAGTCAGCTGCAGAGCTGAAGTGCTCTAGGGATGGTGCTAGGATGAAACAGGGCCACTGCTCCAAGTTGCTACCTCCAAGGCTATCACATGTCCTAATGCAGTGAACACACACTCACCATCACAACCTGTTTCTGACTACAGATTGCACTTTATAGGAAGAGGCAAAAGGGCTCCTATTACCACTCTTTCTACACATCTCCTCCAATCTGGCAGCTCTGGCTGTTCCCGCTCTTCTCTCCACCCAGAACAGTAGATTCACCCTGACATCTCTCCTGAAAATCTTCTTCTGAGCACATCTCCCTAGTCCCTCTGCTCTACACTTTCTCTGCATAGCAAGAGGGTATTTATTTTTAATCTTTTGTCTTCATTTGCAACTTCTATATGACATGAATGCAAGCATGACAGTTGTCTTCAGAGAGATTTTAAAACTACAGGTTCAGAAAGCCTCAATTTGCTAGATGATGCTGATCTGGGAAACAACATTAATTTTTCATGCAGGACTGAATGATAGAGTGGGGTTCCGGGCACCCAGAGTGATGGGAAGCTGCACTGAGAGCACTGCAAAGCACCATGCTGGGGTCAAGGTGGTCCTACCACAGCTGCAAAGAGCTGTGCAAGAGTAGCAGATGCTGTTTCCCACTCCAGCCTGGTTTGCACAGGTTCAGTTCCAGGTGCCTCCTGCCGCCTGCTCTGTGTCTGCAGGAAGGGGACTCACCACTCTTTCTGAGCAGTGAGGAGGAGGAGAAGATGCCTTCAGGCCCACGCTGTCGGTGAGCGTGACAGCTCAAACCAGCACACCTCCACTCTGCCTCACTCCTGTCCCATTTAGCTAATTACCTCCTGAGACCACTCTGACCACAAGAAGCAAGGTTTACTACCATGAGATTTTTGCTCTGCATACCCCATAAATTCCCATTACCCATCCCTGTCTTCCTCAAAACAAGCTCTTTGAGAAGAGACCCGATGTCTATAAAGGGCCTTCTTCCCTGGTCTACCAGCTCTGGTAGATCCTTGGGCATAAGCACCGCTGTCAATAATAATGCTGAATGAGAGGTAACACAAGTTTTCCTCCCTGTTTCCCTGTTTACTGTACTAAGTGCTACTAAAACTGAATTTATAGTAAAAAATATGGGTGTTCCTTGGCTGACAACTATCCACTTAATTCTCATTAGCTGGGAACAAGTCTGGAATAGTAATCAGTATGTTGGAAATCCCACAATTTACCTTCACTTATGGAAAAATTACATATCTTGCCAACTGAACATAACAGCCATATAAAATATATCCATATTATTCAGAATGTACTGCCTAGAAACAAAACGGCAGGGCTTTGGTCCAAGTTGCTGAAGCACAATAATTATATTTTTATGCAGATTTTAGATCTCATGGATTAAAAAATATCATGTCTAGCCACAGCCTTTTAGAAGAATAGGAACACAGAGAAACAATAGCACTTTAACTAGGTCAAGATTGCTAATCAGAATGTAGCAGTCATCACTGTGTGCAAAACAAATAGGCATGAAAGATCTGTATTTCTTATGCTGCAAGCTGTGTATTTGTCTTCCAAAGAAGTCTTTTCTGTTCTGTTTTCTTTCATTTTTCTTTTTTTAGGATCCTTTTCAACCATGAATAAATTAACAATCACTATATGTGAAATATACAGAAATTTATGTCAGCGTTTATTACCATGAAATGTGGAACAAAGCATAACACAACCTGAGCTTTGGGAAATGCGACTGCTTAACTGATACTATCCTGATAAGAAAGAAATATAAAATGCATTATAAATGATGACAGGATGATGAGGCATGTAAAAGAGGTCATCCAACACCACCCTCCACATTGTTTACCCATTCCATAAGTCAGCTTAAGGTATTAAAAACACATACTGTCTTGCACACGAAGCTCCTAATCCTTAAAAATGTGTCTGTTGCTGTTTGATTTGCCTTTTAGAGATCAATATCATAGCAGATTTCACCTAAGAAAAGACTGCTGAGAGCAGTCTGGTCCTGGTTTTCTGCCTAGCATTGCTTCCAGAATGGCTGTGCGAAGTCTTCGTAGCTTCGTTAGACTGCATATCCATGACCATCACACATAGGCTTTTATTACGTGTCTAAGCACCTGTCTGCTCTGCAATCAAAAGTTCAATCAATGGAGGAAGACAGCAACCATCCAGCCAGCCTTGGAAATTAAGGAAATATTTAGACTTTTTCTCTCTTCCTGCAAATCAATGATGTGTCACACAGAACACTCAGACCAACTGTTCGGCCTTGAGGTCTTCTGCTGAGTAAGTTACAGTTCACAGGAAACAGAGTCACAGGAGATAGATAGACTACCAGCCAGAACAAGGGGGGCCTGCTTAAATGAGACCTGCCTTCCATCACTGCTTCAACGAGGACTCTTAATGAGCAAATGGCAAAATGGCTTCTTGTTAGGAGGAAGGAGTCCTAATTCTCTGCCAAAACCTTCAATGGATAAGGATCAAATCCACACCTGAGGTAAAGAAATATCTCTAGCAAGGTTGTTACACTCACATTTGACAGCTGGGTTTGACCTGTAATAGCAACTGCTACCTGCCTCTCCCCATCATTCATTTTCCCCCCATTAAGAACATAAAGTAAAAGCAGTACTTAATATCCATTTTCAAAACTTTTAGCTTGAACATGCAGTATCAGGATAGGTAAAGCGCACCTACAAAGAGTTCGACCTATGTGAGCAGAACAAGCAAAAATTTAGAGGATTTTGGAGACAAGCAACAACAGTGATGTAAGAGCTTTGAAGAGAACAGACAACAGAAAGGACAAAGAAAAATGTTAATGTTTGTATAATAAGACTTTAATAGATTTACTGCAGATCAAAATGACTTGTTCAAGCAAACTTGAACAGCAGTAAATTCAATCTCAATGAAATTACAAATTTTTTTTTCCAGTCTGAATAGAGTCTGAGGAACTACATGACAGATTCAGAGCTCAGCAAGATCTAGAGTGACTGGTATTTGTTTGGAAATGGGGAATTGCTGACTTAAGGAAGGTGATGATAAAATATTTAGAAGGGGATGTGAAATATTAAACATTGAGGTTCAAACCAGTCTATGGCTGATGAGGACTGGCTGAGGTTGTGAGTGGGCAGGGGAGGAAGAGCTAAGGCGGAGGAGTGGTGGCTTTTGTAGGCCTATCAAGATCATTGTGTACCTTCCCCTGATGTATTTGTCATTGCTATTGATGAGACACTGTAAGGGTTTATAAAGGACACATCTGGCCATGTTTCACAACTCCTGTATCTCCAACACTTTAGAAGTCTGGAAGAAAACTGTAAAAATGGGAGTAATTTGACCAGTATCTAAATTTTTACTACTAATTGTACCCCTGAATTTCAGTTTTAGCCTGAAAATACAGACAGAATGACAGAACAAGAATGAATAGGAAAAATCGAGTTGAGGCAATGGAAGATCATTAGCAGGTTACAGGAACTCTGAAGGCCTTATTGTCTTGGACTAGTACATGTGCCATTCAGGTAGTTTTTCATTATTAGTACTATCTTTATGATATTTTATGAGAAGATTGAAAAAATCCAAACCTAAGAAAATACCCAGAAAGGCTGAATGGAAACATTTGGAAAAAAGCAACCACTCAAGAAGGAATGCTCCAGGTGCTGGAAAGGGGTCAGTGTGGATAGAGGGGACCAGGAACAATCCAAGCTAAAAAAAAAAAGGCATCTCCAAGCTTAAAAAAAACCACCCCAAGCATTAAGACACTGAAAATATTTTATAGCACAGAGCATGTAGTAAAATCTTGTTTTTTTTAAAAAAAAAAGATTTGCTTTGGAAAAGGATATGACATTCCAACAGAGCTCATTTGTCTCAAGAGCTGTTAATTCTGCACCAGATGCCATCATCATATGGTTTAAAATGGAACATTGAACAGAGTTACACTGGTCACTGAATAGGTAGGAAGAGTATGTGCAGATCAACTACAGCTTTCTTCAAGGAGATTGTTGGTCCTAGGCTCATCACTGAGTTCCACAAGACGCAGTGGGATGCTAAGCAGCTGATGAAGATGCTCCTGGTAGTTCTGGACAGGAGCTCTTTCCCACCATCTATGCATTACTGTCAGGTATTTTCGGCTGCTAAAATATTTTTCAGTGAATGGGACAGAATTGGATTCATTACACTTGATGCTTCCTATATGAATTATTTCCTCTGTGCACCAATCATTTGTTGAGTGAATTCACACAAATAGAAAGAACACTGGAAAATAAGCAGTTCAAGGCCTCTCAAAGGCAATAGAAGTTCTCACAGTCATCTTTTCCTTCACAACAGCCTCAGGCCTGTTTCTAGAGCCAATTGTTTCCTCCTGGCTTTGAAAATTCAAAATGAGAAAAATACTCTGTTTGACAATGACTGAGTGGAATAACATCTCCTTCCTCTACACACTGTGACATAGGGACACATTCCTGTAAGACCTGGTCTACCACAACCATCACAAGAAACAACATTCCTTTGGCTACACAGTGAAAACAGCTCAGTCAAGGGCTCTAAGGACCTCAGCTACAACAGAGGTTTGTTCCATCAGTGTTGTATCACTTTTGTAGCCTATGGCTCAATGATGCACCAGGTGTGGCCAGAAGCAGAGCTGTTCAGCTTCTCTCCTCACTTTGATCAGGTGTCCAGGCACTTGGAGCAAGTCCCCACCAAAAGTCATGCAGTCCTTTGCAGCTGTATAGCTCCTTAGCTGAGTCTCTTAAATTCCATCTCTGCAGACCACTAACACAGTAGATACAGAGTTCATTTGATATTTGTGCAAGAAAACAGAAGTATCGTGTCAAGGGCCTTAGTGGAGAGTTCCTTAGAAGATCCTTAGGATCATAAAATCACGTAGCTGTGAAAGGACCTCTGGATATCATGTGGCCCAGGCCCTGCTAAAAGCAGAGCTACCTTCAAAGTTGCAACAGATTGCTCAGGACATTGTCCAGGCAAGTGCTGACACATTCAACGATGAAGACTCCACAACTTCCCTGGGCCCCGTTCCAGCTCCCCCTTTTCTCCTTACGGATGGTTACCAATGCATATTCCTTGCCTTTCATCCTTTTGTTGTTCACTTCTAAGACAAATCTGGTATGTAACTGGAAAACTTTGAATGTAGAGTGGATGGAGGAAATGTATAAATTTGACTTGTCTCCAAGTCAACAATATATATGATGAGGGAGGAGGAGGAGATGAAAGCCATAAATGACAATGCACTTGAGAAATGTCAGTCTGTTTCTATGTAGAGTCTTTCAGGGAAAGCATCAGATCAGTAGCTTTTAAATGACCAGGAAACTGATTCTGCATCAGATGAATCCAAGTTGCTAAATAATATTTTTTCTTAAGCCTGATCTCAACTCCTTTGAGAGATACAAGTCTTTAAATGGACTTTGCTGGACTTTGTTTCTCTCTCCTTGATTATAAGGTTCCATGACAAGGACTTTATCTCTACAATTATTTCTGAAAAATACCCTTCATGCATTTAGACACTGTCAAACACATTAATAACGAGCTCCGTTTTCCAGCTAAATTCCAAAAGACACCAATGCACATGCAGTGCCCTTGAACAGCAGACTTCTATTTAGGTGCCAAAATATGGATCCCAACATACTTAAGAAAATACTAGACTGGATAAAAAATAATTTTCCATTTTGAAAACTAATGTGAAAACTTTCACCTTTACAGCAGTGGTTAATGGTGACAGAAATCATTACGGTTGAAGGGCTGCACAGCAAATTGCTATATATGAAACTCTAGAGATAGCAGACCAATTCCTACTGGACAAATGACCACATCATTCTTGGTGCTAATTAGTTCCTTTCGCCCTTTGTATGCCCCCCTTTCTTAAATAAGCCTTAGTGAGGAAGATCTGGGTCAAATGTGCTCAGAGGACACTCAGCAACTTTCCACACTCAGAAAGACTGACCAAAACCTCAAGATTATCAAAGCACTTCAGTGAAACTTTGTCTTACTTATTATTTAGACTAGACTTGCTTCGGTATATATTTATTAGATATAGATACATATTTATTTTAATTTATTGTGTGGGAATAAGCATTTTATAGCCTATTAAAATACCTGCAAAAATTCAGAGAGATCTCTGTCTAGAAGAAAGACTTACTTTGTCCACACACTGACTTCTGTCTGTGGTGATCTATACTTAAAGAAGTCTTGTCCCAACCAAATCTGAGGAGTCTCCAGAGTAGTGGTTGTTCTGGCAGGCACAGATTAATTAAGCCTTTAGGTCATCAATCAGGCACCTTTCACATGCACTTTAAAAAACAGAGGAGTCAAAGTGTTTTGCTACATTCTCGAAGTGGAATTCAAAGTCCAGGGACTATATATATGCTGATATTTGTCTGCATACATATACTTCTCTGTGAGTCTGCACTGAAGCCCAGTTCAAGAGTAAGCCAAATTTCCTTTTGCTGTAAACAAATGCAGCTATACTGACCTGTGTCAGTGTTTTATTAAGAACCAGCCCTGGAGCCTGAAATCTGGATTATGAACCAGTGTTTACTGGAAGTGTGGATTGCAGCAGAAACTTTTGTTGGATGCCTATTGCAACAGACTCCTTGCTTCTTTTTAAAGTGCCTCTAGTGTTATGCAGGCTTTTACTAAAGGAACACAATGGAGAGCTGGCAGGAAAGCAACAGCTCCTCACCATCTCAGAACAGCAAAAAAAAAAAAAAATTCCCAGCAGTCCTTAAGGATACAGCACTGCTAGGTAACTAGGACAATGAATTAACAAGGGCTGACTTTTCCCTCCTTCTGTTTTCAAGTATAGTAAGTAACAAAATCTGGCAGGCTGAAAAGCCCCTTGCTCAGAGGAGAGACACAAATAGGCAGGGCTGAAATTCACTGTGTCAGTTTAAAAAGGCAGAGTTTTGCATTTACACAATATGCCCATTCTTGTTCTCCTTGACTCATGGAAAAATATTGAACATCGGACAAGAATGTAGGAATGTGTCTGGTGTCTGATCTCCACAAAAATCTAAACGCTGTTTGCATTCACGTAAGAAATAAAGAGCGGCTGTCCAGGCTCCCTTAATGTGTTAAGAAAATAACAGCAGTGATAGCAATATCATTATAATAACAGCAGTAATATAATTTTTTAAAACTGGCTGTGTAACTGGAACAAATAAAGCACGAAGCCAGGCGCTCCTAGTCCTTAACACCAAACACATCTCGGCAGAGCTTTCTAGACCATTTGCCTGTCACAAGCATTGCGAAGACTTCTCTCCACCAACTGCATATGAGGCCACTGCTTGTTTTCCCGGATAACAGAGGTTAAAGCTTTTTATTGCCTTTTTTTTTTACTTTAGATGCCATAATAGTTGCAGTGCCTATATTCCCATCTATGGCAGAGAGTCTGCGTGTCTGCCAACTGTCAGGCAGCCTATTCATCTCCAGTTGCCTTTTGCCTACTTTTTGCAGCAGAAGAATTTCCTTCCACTTGATTTCATGTGCTCAAGTCCTGTTCTTGCCCACGTTTCTGCTGCTTGTTTTTAAATGTAGCCTGGCTTCAAGCCTGGGGGCCATGAGAGCCCACAGCCCCAAAGAACCAGAGGCTCCTATATTGCGTGCAGCTTGCCAGCTGGCCAGCTATGGTCCTGGGTCTGGGGAACATCATACAACTGGCCTTACATGACTGGGGGTTGCTGGATAAATGCAATTGTTGACTAGAGTAAGAGGCAAGCAATGGGATCGCCATGGCCTGCACTGATAGACTGCTCTAGGATCCCCCAAAACACCCTTCTCCTGCTTGTCCCACGACACAGCTGTGGAACCATCCAGGGCACATGGTCTGTGTTGTGAGGATACTGGTACACATCATGTTTGGCCACTTCCTGACCCAGGTGCTCCTGGAAATCCCCTTGAGCACCCGCAGCATCTTTAGGCAGTAGCATATCTCTAAAACATCTAATACTGTGTTATTTTACCCTTTTACCAAAGCCTGCTTAGCAAGCAGGACTGTGCGGGAATACAGAAAGGACAGGCCCTCGGGCCATTAAGACCAAATCCTATGATCACAGCCCTATGCTATATCATCCTTTGCCTAAACAAATCATGATTCCATTTAAGAGAGTCCCCCAAAACAATGCTGATATCTGCTGGTTGTCTCTTTTTCTTCTCCGTATGTTAGTGCTCTCAAAACCTACAAACATACATATTTCTTGACCCACAGCATGAGATAGTGACTCACAGGAGGTGGGGCAGGGTGAACAGCTCTGCCAGACATTGTGACGGGGTAAAATAGAGCTCCCAGTTGCATGAGGCTTGTCAAATTGGTGTGTTTATTTTAATTTTTCCTAGGTGTGACCCAGCTTGTGGCCTCCTTACCCAGGCTGCAAGAAGTCTCTTAAAATTTCACTTTAAATTCTAACCCATAAGGATAATTCACTATTACCAAGCCCCAGTCATGGGCTGATCTCCCTGCCATTAGTGCTTTATGAAATTGCCTACAGAAAAGAAACACCACCTTAAAATAACCTCCCTCACAGATCCCAGCCAGGAAGCCCACAGCCAAAGGCATTTGCCCACCTCCTTGTTCCCCAAGGAGACCAGGTCTAGAGCTCCTGAAGTCAACAGAAAGGCTGTTGTAGACATCAGTGTGTCTTGGATCAGGCCCCAGCTACCCAAAAGAAGAGATGGGCTTTGCAGCCCATCCAGATGGTTAACAGCTTTAACGTACAACCACTGCCTTATTAAATCTACAATAAATTAAATGAACACTTAAGACACTCAACTGAAAGTGCTATTGATTGTGGTAATTAAATTGAAATACGCAATTAACCACACCAGAATAGGAAATTAATATATCATGGGGCACCACTTTGTAGTGTCTGAGCCAATCAGATGCTGTCTGTACCTTAATTTCGTCTGAAATAATTTTTAAAGGGAGTTTATGATTATTTAGAGATGTGTTTACACAGCACATGCATATATATGTGCATATATGTGTGCATATATATATATAGACACATATTATACTATTATATTTAAGTCTTCTGTCTGGACTTTTGGTCTTAATGTTAGCAGAGACATACTTTTAATTCCAGGTCAGCCACCATCTTCCAAGATAAACTCACACATTATTAAAACATCTAAATCAGAAGGATTACAAATATCCCGTACTGAACTTTTTTTCTTTATTAAGAACATTTATGTGAAGGTGACTGCAATTTCAAAGCCATTTTTGATTGAGGCCAAAGTGAATGTTTGGGAAAAGAAAAAAAAAAGAAAAAAAAGAAAGAGCCTTTTTTCTCTCTGTTTAGCCTGTGCTGTCAGGTCTCTGCCTGCTGCTCTAACCACAGCCACCCCAAAGCAAAAGTTTACCTTTAATAAAGGCATCTAAGCATTAGGTTCTGAACATCTCCCTTTCCTCCTCCTCCATTTATCAATCAGGAGTGGAAACTTTACTTCACCTACAATGGTACATTTTGCCCAAATGTTGATAGACTGCAGTGATAATGTTCACTTCTCTCCAGATGAGTTTTCTGGTGGAAGATGCTCAGCCATCTCTAGTGACAGAGCTCCCAGCTTCGAGAGGACCTGGGCTCGCCCACCACATCCTGTTCTCCCAGAGACATGCAAGGCCCTGGCTCTTGTTTGAAGGGGAAATTTGTTCTCCACAAATCAAGAAACTCCACCTTGTAATAGCATCACTCAGAATGACAAAAGGCCAAACTGGGTTACAGTCACTCCGCTCTACTGAGTTATTTGGGTAGTGGCAAGAGGAGTTATTTTTAATAACTTCACATCCCATCCTCAGACACTAACCAGATAGTGTCTATGAGCCTGCAAGCCTTAATCTTCACATCAGGATCCAGCAGATCCTGAGAAAACAGGGGTGTGGCAAAGGGAAAACATCTTCCAGATTTGGGGTTTGGAGTAGGAAACACATTTCCTTCCATTTTCTTAGCCATCCCAGTGACCCCGATATTGCCGCTGGCTTGTCCTGGGGTGGTGACCAAGTCCCATTCCTGCTTGGTGCTCCTAATAGCTTCAGTGTCTTGACATGCAATGGACAAAGCTGAGGCAGGTGACTCTCCTTGATGAAGCTGGACCCTGAAGTGTGACCATGTTCAGAGGGTCTGAACTGCTGTCCTCCACACAGGCTGTGGAGCTGTGGAAGGCAGAGGTGACCCTACCAGGTTTCTACAGTGTTTCAGAGGTGTCACACAGGTACCAATTCTGCAGGTCTTCTCTTTACTTTGGTCATGCCTCTCTTTTGGCCACTTGCATATGCTTTCTGGACCAAACTGATCTCTTATTGTTCCTCTCCTCATAAAGTGGAATTGCAGCCCCTGTGGCCCTCTGCCACTGTTTACGCTGGCAGAGAGCAGTGGATATTGGCAGGCAAACTTGGATGGGATTCACAGTGAGAGGGCAGGGAGGGAAGAAAGGGCACACTGTGGCCCTCACTGTCTTCATTTGCCTTGCAGAGAGCATGCACATTGCTAGAGGAAAAGGAGGTCACAGGTGTGTTGAGAGCTCTCCTCACTGGTCAGAAGACTGAGCTGAGGCAGGTTTTGAAATGCTTAGATCTGAAAGGTACCTTAGATCTTGTTAGGTATCTGTAAGACCGGTTTCCTTCTTGTGGAAGATGCTCAGCTGGCCTTAGAAGCTTTTTTCTATTCACATGACAACACTTCTGAATATATCATGCTGCCCACCCAGCCTTGTGAAGGAGAGGTCATACAGCCATGTACAAGACATCTGCTAGAACAGAGATGCCTCAGGCTTCAAAATGCATGGACAAGTTCAAGCAGCAGCGTGAAGCTGCTCTGCTTTGGCCATCCTTCCTTCACCCTACTGCAGAGAGAGGCAGGTGAAATGAAGCCTCTGTTTTCCAAGGGGGCCCACCGTTATGCCTGTGAGATGCCCAGTTCAAGCAGCTCCAATTGAAGTAAACAGAAAACTCATACTGGGCCCTGAGGCCAGTCCTTGCTGCATCAGAGCCTAAAAGAAGAACCTGGCCCAGGCTGCCTGGCTACTATTCAAAACGGCTCTCAGTTATAAAGAACAAATTGTAAGTTCTCATGTAATGTCCCTGGCAGAATCCAAACTTGTAAAAGAAAAGCCTGTAAACATCATTCCCACTCAGAAACTGTGCAGTGTTATTTTCTGACCCCGATGCACTTTGACACATCACAGAACTACACAGGGTGAATCTCACCCTGCCGGTTCTGAATGACAAATTTCAAAACGTTTCTCTCCTTTTCTTTCCCTCACTGCCTAATACAAAGAAATGTCTCATTTTGTTCATGTGGATTCAAAGTGATGACATACAGCTTAGAAATGACTTCAAGTACAACAGGGGGATTATAAGCAAAAGCAGTTCATGCGCTCCAATTCTGCCTTTACCTGCAGGGAAACTAGCAGCAAGGAGCAGGTCCCTGAGCTGCAGACCCCCTCCACTGAGCCCCAGGGGTGTGTGTGAGGGATTTGTTTACATGCTGGAGGAACAAAGTCATGTCATGGAAATTCTTCAAATGGCTTTGCTGATTTTCACTTTCGCATTTTCCAGCTCTTTGTTGAAAGGAAACACAGCCTCTCCGAACCTGAATTCTTGTCTGCTGGTGGATTATTTATTAAACAGTGATGGTAGGCTGAAGCTGTTTTCACTTAAGAACAGTTCGTTCAAAGCCTAATGGAGAAGCAGAGTTACCATAGTTACCTGAGCAAGCCCTCAGCACAGCACAGTTCTGTCTCACAACCCAGGAGTTTAGGTCAACTTGCAAGTTTGTCAGACGAAGCTTAATGATTTGCTATTTCATGCAAGTGAAGTGCATTTGTCAAGGGAAAAGTTGGTGTGCAAACCATGGACAGAATTCCCCCCTACTTATTTCTTTTGCTGGTCCAAGAAGCCCGTAGGGTTTACATCAGCTGGAAATTCTGCAGGGTATCTGGACAGCTGGGGAGGAGTTTGGCGTAAAAACACATTTAGATCTTGGCACTGGTTTTGGCTGTCCAATCTGGCCCATCACTAACAGCTTCTGTACAGCACTGTTCTTCCTCTAGGGGCTGTAAAAATGAACAAAACCTTTGTTCAACCTAAACTTCCTTTCCTTGTCTGCCATTCCTGCAGACTTTCCATTCTAGCGGTCCTATTGTTTCACTTGGAAATGTCAGAGAGCTGCAGAGCATGCCCATTTTATAAGGAATATGTTCCATTTTAGGAGGCCAAAATCGTACACTGTGTTGTTCCACAATTAATTTACTTGAAACTTGCTTGGGCTCACTATAGCTTGTCTAAAATGGCCTTCCTTTCTTTCTTTTTTTATTTATTTTTTAGGCCCCTGCATCTATTTTTAGATTGGTAGCTACCACAAGCACTCGCTTTGCACCTGAGCAAATAGGATTGCTGAGGACAAGATTAGCTCCTTTGTGCCAGCCGATTTTGGACACTGGGCATCTCAATGAACAGGCATTTTACTTTTGAACATCTCTTACTGAAAGCAGCAAAAAAAGAGTAAATACCCTGATTGTATCATCTGTTAAGTGGGTCATTCCTTCAAAGAGGACTGGAAAATCTGCCTTCCTTACTCACAGTTTCCTTTACTTCTCCTTGCCGTAGTGTTGGAGAGAGCAAAAGGGCGCAGAATGTGCATAGAGACTTAATTCTCCTGAGAACCTGGTGAAGCTGGGCAATCCACGAACTGGCAGCCCTGCATCACCACAGTGCTTAGGTTTCAGTATTGCTCTGTCCTTTTCTCCCCTTGGCTTTTGATCATGGTTTCAGACATAAGTACATCCCCGCTAATCAGCACAACTGCAATTTAATTAGGAAGCGGGTGATGCGAGCACAGTAAGGAGTGGTCACATACACTGGCCACTTCTGTCATTAATGGCTTATGTTTTGTGAGAACACATTGCTGGGTCTTGCTAAGGGGCTGTGATGTGGGATGGATAATGTTGCTGACCTGGGACCAGAGACTCAGAGGGATTTAGTCCCCTAAAGCCTACTCAAAATCAATGGGGATTAGATGTCAAAGCTCAGCAGCTGTCTAAACTCCTCTGGAAGATCTGAGGCTGTTACAAGGTGCCCACTCAAGCAGTCCAGCTCATCTCCACTTCTCTTTCTAACCAATATGGTTGACATCCACTACAGAAGCCATGAGTCATGGTGCAATTCAAGTGAAAGATAGCAAAAAGGAACAGGAGACAGAGAAGAAAAGATTAAATCATGTAGCACAGAGATAAGGATGTGATGGCAACAAGACAGGGGTGGAAAAGCACAGAGAGAAAGAGAAGACGATTGGAAGGTTGGGCGAGGAAGGAAAGGAACAATCTAAAGCACATGGAAAGAGAAGGAAATTACCTCTCTGAGAGGAGACTGACAAAAACTGACAGTGTATGATTAAGTCTGAGGAATATTAAAGTACAGAAAACATTGAAGGAAGAAATCTGCAGCAAGATCCCAGAGAACTAAAGAAGAAAGGAAGGATGAATGAAGCAAAGGAACGAAGCATAGCAAGCCCAGACAGTTTCTCTCTCTTATGGAGTCAGGTCTTCACTTCCCTCAAGTTTTAAGGGGCAGCTCATGTGTTAAGTTGTTATTAGTGAAACTTTGCAGGTCACACCCATGTTATGAGGTTTATAGCAAAACAGCATGCTCCTGGCTGGATGATTGGCACAAGGGACACCTGATTTCCACAGACAATAAACATGGAACAGCACCATGCCATTTGAAGTTTGGTTGCTTAGGGTCTTTGCCTGGCAGCACTTCCCCTCAACACTGAGCCAGCTCCAGTCAGATCCGACAGACTGGCAGGAGTCTCAGAAAAGCAAAGCTCTTACATGCTGCACGAAAACCAGCAGCTGGGAGGAGGAGAACATCCAACCTGTGGCATAGACAAAGGAGGTGCTGGCTCAGCCCAGCCGTATTTGTCCACATGAACAAATTGACCCAGCTCGCATCTGACATCGTTTGCCAGGTGAGGATGTTGTAAGACACAGGAGAAGGTGTTGGATGCATTGCGGTTAGTAAAAAAGAAAAAAAAGTAAAGGGACACTTATTCAAATCTGTAAGAAAACCAGCTTCTTTTTCTATTCCTTTGCCACCTCAATTTGCAGAACTAAATTACCCCGGATGATATGGACCATAAAAGCTTTTGAGTCATCTTCACTATTTAGTTGTGAAAGATGAGATAGCTCAGTTCAAGTCACTCATCTGAAGACATGTTAAATAATTAACAGTATATGGTCTGTAATGCTATTTACTGTCCCATGGGGCTGCTAGTCCTCTGACCTTGTAACAGCCTTATTTCATAAACAACCCTCTGCAGGATTGCACACTCACAAAACTTCTTAAAATAAGGGACTGTAATTCAATATCAGCCTAATCAATATGTGTGATGGAGCAGGTAGTTTGTGCTGGTTCTTCTGGGCCGCAAGTAAATAGAGTGAGCCAAACAATAGGCAAAACTGCAGAGGGAAGAAAGGGAACGCAGTATACAGTAGTGCCAAAACTTGAATACATTCATACGACGTAGTAAACTAACGTAAGGTCACTGCCTTTGTAAAGAAAATCTTGGCAAATTGCATCTGCTGTAGATGTCAGGCAATTATGCTCACAGGGAAACACAAACTTGCACGTTATTTAGCGTTTTCAGTCTCTGAAGTACAGTCCTATGTCAGTTTAAGTATACAACATCCCCGATGAGTAACAGATACTGCTGAACACACTGCTTTCTTACACACTCAATTCTCACAGTGGGAGAAACATTTACGGCAAAGGGGTGTTTTCACTGAGATGAGTGACCTCTTTGAAATGGAAAAATGTTGAGAATGACTCAAAATAAAATTGAGCTTTATTTTGCTTTTCCAAGTTTTCTGTTTTATGCTAGTTTTTATTTAACCTTGTTTCAGGTTTACTGTTCCATTTTGTGTTTACCATTTAATTTCAGATTTCCCAGTGCTCTCAGCAGAGGTCAACCTCTCTACTCTGACTGGTCAAGTGTCCTTTATCACACTATTTGTCAAATAGTAAAAAGATAAACCACAGATAATCACTAAATGTTATGCATGGACATTAGCAGCAAATTAAAATGCCAAGTCATTCAGAATTTTTCAAAACTAATCTCTTTTCAAGGAAAAAAATCTATATTTTTTCTACTTTTATCTTTATTCAGTAGAGTTGCTAACTATAGCTTTCAGCTTTTGGCTGAAAATGATCTTGGCATGAGAAAACTAGAAGACTGCAAATAAGGCACCAATTTTTAAAAAAGTTTTAGGGAAAATGCTTATACCAGGCAAAACGTATATCTAAAAAAATCCTAAAGAATAGCTTTAGGAGACACCTGGATAAATAGGATATACTGGAGAGGTCCAGTTCAGCTTTTGCAATGGAAAATTGTACTTCATAACTCTAGTAAGTTTTTTGAAGGAGATAAGTATATGAATAAAAGGAATTCAGTTGACATAGCTGAACTGGAAAGCTTGTGCCCAAAGCACTCAGCAAGAACACTTGTTAAAGATGCTTAAAGAAACTGAGATGTTGAGAAGTAAGAGGGAAACTCTTCACATTGAAGGGTAAGAGTAAATAATCAGTTTTCACAGTGAAGGGAGATTATCAGCATCTAGATGATAGAAGAGCAGATTAAATTCAACATAGACAAATACAAAATCCAGCACTTGGGAACAGTCCTCACTCGATGTACAGTGATGGGCCCTAAACTCCGTCTTACTTTTTGGGACTGAGATCCCAAGGTCAGAACAGACAGTGCTATAAACACCATCTCAGTGCTCAGAAGTGCAAGTAATGAGATAGCAAGCTGAATGTCAGCAAACGAATAAAGAGCAGAGCAAATACACATCACGTTGGCACTATTTAAATCCAACTCCTGTCTCAAAAAGAACATACTAGAAAGGAAAATATACAGAGAAGGTCAGAAAAGACAATCAAAGGGAAAACAGCTTCCATAGAAGGACCAGTTAAATAGACTAATATTTTTCAGCTCAGGAAAGTAAAAAATGAGGGGGGAATATGATGCAAACATATAAAATATTGCTCGAAGAGATGTATTAAATGGAGTTAAATACTATTGGAAATCAATCACGAGTGGTGTTCCCCAGGGTTCAGTGCTGGGTCCAGTCCTGTTCAATATATTTATCAATGATCTGGACGAAGGGATTGAGTGCACCCTTAGCAAGTTTGCAGATGACACCAAGCTGGGTGGCAGTGTTGATCTGCTTGAAGGAAGGGAGGCGCTGCAGAGAGATCTGAACAGGCTGGATCGATGGGCTGAGACCAACGGGATGAGATTCAACAAGACCAAGTGCCAAGTCCTGGACTTGGGACACAACAAACCCATGCAGTGTTACAGGCTTGGGGAAGAATGGCTGGAGAGCTGCCTGGCAGAGAAGGACCTGGGGGTGTTGATTGACAGCTGGTTGAATATGAGCCAGCAGTGTGCCCAGGTGGCCCAGAAGGCCAATGGCATCTTGGCCTGTATCAAAAACAGTGTGACCAGCAGGACAAGGGAGGTGATTGTGCCCCTGTACTCGGCACTGGTGACGCCACACCTCGAGTCCTGTGTTCAGTTCTGGGCCCCTCAGTACCAGAAGGACATTGAGGTGCTGGATCGCGTCCAGAGAAGGGTGACAAGGCTGGGGAAGGGGCTGGAGAAGAAGTCCTATGAGGAACGGCTGAGGGAACTGAGGTTGTTTAGCCTAGAGAAGAGGAGGCTGAGGGGAGACCTCATCGCTGTCTACAACTACCTGAAAGGAGGCTGTAGCGAGGTGGATGCTGGTCTCTTCTCGCAAGTGGCAGGTGACAGGATGAGAGGAACTGGCCTTAAGTTGAGCCAGAGTAGGTTCAGATTAGACATCAGGAAAATTTTCTTCACTGAAAGGGTTTTCAGGCATTGAAACAGCTGCCCAGAGAGGTGGTTGAGTTGCCATCCCTGGAAGTATTTAAAAGGCGGGTAGACAAGTTTCTTAAGGACATGGTTTAGTGAGGGGACAGGTACGGTTGGAATTGATGATCTCAGAGGTCTTTTCCAACCTTATGATTCTATGATTCTATGAAGACAGATTGATGAATGTTCCAATGCAACAGTTGGAGGCTATCACGTAAAATAAGCAAATGGCAAGATAAAAGTGAACAAGGAGGTCCTTATGTGAGGTACAGCTATGAAACTATTTTTAGCAAGATGTCATAGATGCTGTAAGTTTAAATGGGTTCAGAAAGTAACTGGATAAATTCATTAAAGAAAAATCCATTCAAGCTATTAAATGCAACTATACCATTTATTGATGCTAAGTTAAAAGATGATTGGAAGCTGGGAGCGTTCCTTGGAAAAGCTAATGTATGCTTATCTGGTTATTATGCTCTTCTACTAATGACCAGTAAGTGACCACATATAGAACCAGACAAACTTTTGATCTTAGCCAGTCCAGACTTCTTATTTTATTAATTAGTTTTTGAGATTTAAATCACAACATTTTCTTGTGTGTATAAAATGAAAAATCACTTTTTTCCGCTAGCTCTGTTCATCTCAAACTGCTCTCCCTTTGGTGGTGTACAATTAGAAAAAAACATTGCAAAGGAGTACAAGAAATTTTTTAGGTTCTCATGTCTTCTGGCCTGCAAATGTCATCTGCTGTATATACATTCACATAACAGACAGGAAAATGGAGCTTTCATGTGGTAGCTTTCAATTTCATGTGGAGCTTTCATTGGGTGCTGGTGTAATATAACAAACACTAATGAATGCTAATGAAGGGATCTGTTTCTGCAGACACAGTTGATTCTGTTCCATACTGTTTAAAGAAAGCTTCCAAACTCCTCTCTCATCACTAAGTGCAAATTTATGCATTGCAGCGTTGAAACAAACTGCTAGAAAACGTAAGCACTGGTCTGTCAGAAGCATCTCCCTACATGGCTTCATCACCTGAATCCATAGTGCTGCAGTCTTCACCTTTTAGAGATCAACTCAGCCATGACATTCTGAATAATGTAATTCCCCTTGGGTGAAATCTGTTGAAACTGATGGATATGTTGTTATTGGAAAGCCTGGTGGGGCTGAGCTCTTACTCCTGGTGCTTAAGTTTTGAGAACACCAAATGATTTAGTTGTAGTTGAGTAATCCTGAACTGGAAGCAGGGAATGGATGATCTAAGAATAGGTTTGTCTTCTCCAGCCACTATATACTGACAGGCTGAAACTTTGTAAAACAAAGCATAGAGGAAAACATATTATTGTTCTGCACTAAAAATGGGCAAGTAGATTGACCCGGGGGGGGACAGCAGGTCCAGCCTGACCCAGTCCTTGGACCTGACATCATTTTTCTAGTCCCAGTCCCCCTGCTTGCCTCATGTTTTCATCCTTTGCACTCCTTGTTTCTCCTGATAAAGCTAACAATGCCACAGTTGTTTTGCTCCCTGACGCCACCGAAGGCTCTATTTTTAATCGCAATTAATGTGGGGGCCAAAACAAAGCAAAACTTATCTCTCGCCTGCATTGTTTATGAAGGAGCTGTTTGGTCTGACATCATGGGGCACCTCTCGCCAGGCAGCTGTGCAGCTGCCTCTGAAGTCAAGCAATGCTCAGGGTCTGTATGACTCCTGCCAAGGAAAGCTGTCTTGCAGTTTGCTTCATACACTATGGTTTTTGTCACTTGAGGCCTTCTAAATGTTCCCTTTAACACTCCATGCCTGCAGCGTTACACTCTCCTCATGGATGCACAGTATGGCATGGATGGAAGCCAAGGAGATGCTACTGTTTCTTGGGCTGCCTGTCACTGCCATTACCATCTTGGTCCTTCTAGGAATGAGTCCACTTGTGAGTAACCATGCCTTACACAGACCTCGCCAGCTCCTCTCCTGACTCTGCGTTATTTTGTCCAGAATCAGGCCACCTTGAGCACTGTGGACTTAATGTACCTGACCAAGAGGGATGCAGACTGAGGGTATCTCTAGCACCAACCTATGAAGGTGTCCAAAAATAACAACCGATGCTCCAAAGAGCCCATCCCCTTGGGTACCAAAGGCTTCTGAATATGCCCCAAAGCACCCTAGCACATACAGAGAAGCAGGGATCTCAGTGCCATTACAGAGACTTCAACATTCTGTAATTCAGTACAGAACTTCTTTCAGTTAATCTGTTTGTGCTTTTCTCATCTACCTGAACAGATTTGAATGTGTTATAAGAAATGGTCTACGCATGGCAAATAGACTTCAGTCATTCAGAGTCCACCATGCAGGCAGGCAGCGTTGGTACTGCACCACCAGAGTGGGCAGCTGCAGTGTGCCTAATGGCTACCTCAAGAGAACAATATTATTTTCCTTGGATCTTTTTCTTAGGATTTATTCCTAAACTGCTTATTTATCTAATTTACAGGGACTGGTTGTGTTCCAATTTTGTACACAAAGAAAAAATAAAACCATCTAAATTTCGAAAGAACTTGCTTATCATATGCATTTTTCATAGACAAGATATTTGTTGAGCATTAGTGTATCAAGGCAGTTTTCTGTGCCTGTGCCAAAAGCCACTTTTCCCTGAAGAACTGAATGTATTTGAAATATTTTGAACCCCTACTTTCCGCTTGTTAAATAGAATCACATTTCTTCCAAAAGCTGATCTTCTTTCATCAGATAGCAATCCATATTATTGCAACCTCCTATTACAGAAATGCTATTGATAGGATGAAATTTTTGGTACAGAAGTATTTTACTGTTTTGCTTATTTTACTTCAGGAAAATACTAAATTTGCACATTTCTGGCTGGCATATGTGTTGATGTACTTTGTGCTTAAGCTGACCAAAACAGGTTATGTTCTACCAGCATGCTTAACTAGTCCTCAGGGTTATTTTTTTCTACTTACTTTAATATTCCACCAGCTAAGAATTCATCTGAAGGTCAGCTTTAGCAAACTTCCATTCATTTGACCTTCCATGCATTCAGGGAACCTTATGTCCATCATTAACAGTTTCCAAAGGCATACAACAATGCGCAAGGAAAATTTTATTAAAAGATGCCTGTACCATTAACTGCTTGCAGCTGCCCTATTAAAAACCAACATTATCAGCCTCAAAAATACTGAAGCTGGTTACTAAGATGGTTAGGGACTAAGCTGTCTGTTTAGTTTGAGTAGATACTTTGAGAAAATGAAGTGAATAAGCATGTGTGCAAATGATCAGACATGCTGATTTGTGTGTGATTACTCAAGTCAAATGCTTAATTTGCATAACTGAATGCAAATCAGGTACAGAACTGCAGGCTAATGTGAAGCATGCCATTTGGCGCCTGACAGTTTTAAAAATCAGACTCAAAACCTCCATGCTTTAGTGTAACTAAATCAGTGCAATGGAATTCAGCACAGCAGATATCTATCATTTGATTCTGCTTATAATTATTTGCCAATAAGGGAGGATGACATGTAAACAAGCAGCAGAACTACAAGTCTGCTTCATTTTCTATCTCTCCAAGAGAAAATGTTATTCTGAGCTTCTAGAATATTCTTTCTTGCCTTATATTTTAAATAAAAATCTCTGACAAAGAGAAAACTACGACTATACAATGATATGCAAGGGCTCCCTTGGAATAGCTGTTTGGCTGTTTTTTTGGAAGTGGAAGTTTTCCACTGTACATGGTCTTCAAATTATTTTTAGCTTTGTTTGTTTACAGTCTAGAATGACATATTCAATGTGATTTGGTGTTTCCTAGTATTCTTGATCCACTCTTTTCCAAGGGAAGCAGTGGAAAGTCTAGGACATAGTAAACTGAATGCAAGACCTCTTATGAGGAAAATATTTGTAGAGAACAATCTGACATGGATCAGGAGCTGAAGTAGATGATCTAATGGGCATTTCATTGCTGAAGTCTAATGATTCATAATAGCAAAATGGCAATTCTAATATTATTTATGAGCACGGCAAATAGTTTTTTTGGTGTTTTTGAAATTCTGGCTGATTCTCATACAAGAAAGCACATAAACACTGCTTAGGATGTCTTTTCATAATGTCTATAGGTTGGTTGTAAACCCAAACATTTCATAAGCCAGGCTTGGGAGCAGAAAAACAGCCAGAAGATTAAAATGTGGCTTAAAAAAATCTCTAACTGCTGCCTATGTATAGATC
Organism: Dromococcyx pavoninus; assembly: GCA_033558185.1. Taxonomy (NCBI): domain Eukaryota; kingdom Metazoa; phylum Chordata; class Aves; order Cuculiformes; family Neomorphidae; genus Dromococcyx; species Dromococcyx pavoninus. The sequence goes on from JAUMJL010000068.1 coordinate 1,572,041, forward strand.
CCTATTTGCTACCTTACATTTGAAGATACAGTCCAGGTGGTACTGCTGCTGAATGTGGAATTACTGCCTGTTTAAACTGGAAACTATGAAAGAAAGTCACTTAAAGCTTCTGCAACCTAAGGGACAAAAGATACAGAGTTAAAAAACACAACAACCCTAACAGCCCCAAATGACGTGATTTTGCGTGACCAGTTAGTGATTTATGATGGACTGAGGTTGACAGCACTGAGGAATTGACTCATGAATGCTCTGCTTTCTCCATCAAGGAAAAAAGAAGCAGATGGCAATGTCAGAACTGCCCTTTGGTTCTCTTCCCAACAGCAGGACAAGCCCTTTGCAGCCCTGCAGTATGGTGCGTAGGGGACCAGGACTGGAGCGGCCCCATGGAGGAGCCCAGTCCCACAGCACACATTGGACCTTCAAGAACTGTGAATTTGCCATTTACATAGAAACTGAAGGTCCGCACATGTGTCTTGTCCAGATGTTGGCTCTGACTGGGAAACCACTAGAGGAGGAAACATGAAGGAACTTTGGGCAAAGGCAGTTCTCAGTTCTCCTGCTGAACTATCTCAAGTTTTATGTATAAACCTCTGAGACAACCCCTAAACACCGAAGACAGAAATAAGCTCTGTTTATTCAAACATACAAAAATATCTTTTACTAACACCATGCATAATGTAAAAACTCAGAAGAGAGACAAGCATTGATCACATATGATAGAAGCAAGGTTTTCTAGTAAGCTGTGTGAGCCTTACATACACATGTATGTATTTCTGGGGAGCACATTCCATATTAACCTGCGAATCCCACCACTTCATTCTAGGCAAAATAGAGCTAACCTCAAGGACCAGGATTGTTTTTCAAAAGCAACAGAGTAAGCAAATCTGTTCCTGAAGAACTAAGATACTAGCAACTGTGAGAGAGAGATGCAGATGTGCCAGAGAGCAGTTGAAATTAATGGAATTTCACTTCATCACAATTGAACTATCAATATATATGTACAAATACATCACACCTGACCTGTAGACTGAAATGTCTGAATTCATCTTCCAATCTTTTAAGTCCATTATAGATCTGTCTGTGAGGCAGCAGGGCTTTCTCACTCATCTGTGGTACCCCAAGCAGCAACCTACACACTAACAAAGTCAGTCCTTACCCTTATATTTCATAAATTAAATAAAGTCAGCCATAAGAAATGAAAATTCAATTCAGAAGATATTCCTTCACTTTTTTTTTAGACCCAGTACAGATATGCTGGTTTTCCTCCAGTAGAATATATCCATATGAGTTCAGACTTGTAATTCAGCTCCCACAGCTTGACGTGTTGGTGTGTGTCAGCCTAGTCATGGCAACTCTGTGAGTATTTGGTTTTGGGGGTGCACGTGTCCACAGTCCCTAGCAAATGGACTATAATTCAAATAATCGTAAACCAAATCATATTTCAATGACAGAGGGTTATGCTAAGTCACATTTCTATGTATCTGTCAGGAACTGAGAGCATGCACATGGACAGCTACCACTGTAATCAGAAGAGTACAATTATTGAAGATGTGGTAACCTAATCAAGAGTCTGAGCTCTATGCACATACAGGCTGTGGAAGAGGTGTTGGTTGATATAGGTCAGATTTCCCTGCCTTTTCTTGACTACTACTCTATTCTTTTTTCAGTGATACTACACAGGTCTTCAGCAGTTGCCAAATTTCAAGCGCCAATTGTAACCTCACTTACTTAAAAAAAATGAAATTCTTTTGCCAGGAACTGCTAAACTGAAAGAGCTCAATGATTTCTGTGTGCTTTGCTAGGCTTTATAATCTTCAGGGAAAGACATAATCAGCATTTGCACTGCAATGTAAGTATACAAAAAGTAAGTAGAAATAGGAATACTCCCCCAGCCAAGAATTCTTGTGGACTGGATCTGCTGATGTGTTGGCGGTTGCAGGGGCTTGCAGGAGAGGGTAAGAAGAGCATGCAGGATGTCTGAGCTTTTAGGGTGGGAACTAACAGACAGCTTAGGATGCTTAGCAAGAGTGGGGTACCCTTCTGGATATTTTCAAGTCTTAGATTGTGGCTCTGCGGGTAGACTACTCTGATTTAAATGATAGCTGCCACTGAAAACAGTACTGCTGCTCTCCTCCCACCCCACCTCGTGCACTGGCATTTTTCTGGCCTCAGATGAGCTGGGTTGGAGATCCGAGACAGCTGGCTACTGAGCCCGCTTTCTGCTCGTGCCTATAGGGTTAGTTTTCTGCTGAATTAGCTTTCTGAACAGGTTTGCTGGTGGGGGCAGAAAAGTGCCAGTGCCGGCAGAAGGGGAGCGGCAGGGGCCACAGACACGGGAAGGGAAAGAAACAGAGCCTTCCTCGGCTGCAGGAACCAGGCATTAAGTACATTTAGTGACATCAAAGTATGACACCATTAGCACTCCTGTCCCAGAAAGGAAGAACAATCAATTCAACTCTAATACTTAGGGTTTCAAATCAGATTTCTCTAGGAAATACTTTGATGATAGACTACTACATTTTGCTCACTACAAACCGATGCCGAATGATGCTGAAATGGGATAGTGTTTTGAATCTTCTTTTTTCCCAAATCCTCTCAAATGCAAACTGCCCCTGGTCACACATGTGTAAGCCCTCTGAGAGCAGTGTATGGGAGAGATCAGAAGCCAGTCCCACATGGGGATGCATTTGGGTCCCTTGGCCCTAGGCAAGTGGGCCCAAGGCTTTATTGGCCCTCTGAAATAGGCTGAGCACAGCCCAGACCACCACAGAGAAGGATGAGGAGGGGAAACAGGATACAGGGAAGGGGGAGGATAGGGCCACAGGACTGCAACGGGAACTTAGGCATGCCAGCTGCCAGTAGTGTGCTCTGGTCAGCATGTCCTACATCTTCAGTATAGACTGCATTCCCTTGAATGCAAAGGAGCTGCACTGTGGACCTGTCATCCCATGGCAACAGTGAATCCAGAAGGCTGTGTGTATGGAATCTGACCCCCTGCAAATGACATGAAGCACGAAATGCTCAGGCTTATGCTGCTCTCTTCCTTGTGTTGCAATGCTGTCCTGGTCTTACCTCAATATGCATGCGGTCACTTTGGGGGTGCCAAGACTAATCCATTAGTGCTGCTCAATGTATGTGGAGTAGTTTCAACAGGGTGAACTAAGAGAACATAGATTAACCCTGACAGAGCAGCTAATTAGGCCAGAGAGAGCCAAACAGCCTCAGCAGCGAACCACAAGAACAACCGAGGCTTATTTTGACACTCCAGGCTTATGAGGTGTCCTCTGCTTCTGAAGGCCTCCTTAGCTAAACTTATTTTACTTGGGGCAAATAGTGCTACAGCCCCCACATATCCAACAAATATAAAAATGGAGAATTGAAAGGCCCCAAATCTCTAACCTGCACTTTTATTCTCCCTCTCTCAGACTTTAATGTCATTTTTTGTTATCATCTGGTAATTTGCTGACCTTTCACTTCTTCCCAACAGCTGCAGCTTGCAGACTTTGACTAACATTATTCCAATGAAAGTTTAATGAGATCTTTGCTTTAAATAACCTAATGAAATAAGGGTACCAATTAATCCCTTTGGGCCAAACTAAATTCCTCTTTATTTTCATTCTCTAAAAGAAGCTGTAAAAGTGCCTCCCGCAGAGAGTGGTCCTGTGGAACTTCATGGAGATTAACCTGTGAGGTTCAACTGAAACTATGGGATGGGGAGTTGGAAATTTTCAGTCACAAAGGTTTTTCCATTGAAGAAACGCCAAATTGTCAAAACCAATGTATTTTGTGGAAAGTATTTCCAAAGAAAAAAACATTACCGAATTTCAGTGCTACAAGAAATCAAAAAAGTCTTCCAAAGTAAAATTAAGCCAAATGTTAAAACCAAAATTCACCATGACATGGAAATTCTGAGTTTCAGCTGTTTTAGCAGAAACTTTCAGTTCTGTAAATAGCTTGACCTCTCTGAGTAGTTCTCAACAGGTCTTCCACAGCATCGACTTTACACAGTTGTGGATAAGTCCTAACACTAGAAGGGGACCTTATGTAAAAACCTGTCTATATCTATACGCAAAGTACAACAGAGAATGCTACTCTAATTCCAAAATTCCTTGATGAGATGCTGCAATATTAGCAATGCTCTTGAGGACTCTGACATGGGCTCTGCCTTCATTGCAACTCATGGGTCAAGCACTAGGGTATTTGTTGAGGTTAAAGACTTGCTGGACAGCTGGGAATGGCTGGGCTGCAGTAGCACAGACCTCTGGACAGGCTCTTTTATTCTACTGACTAAATCAATCTGGGATCTCCCCACTGTGGCTGTTGGATGGCTTTTGCACTCTGAATTAGCTCATTAAACGTTCATGTATCTCAACACTGTGCTGTAATCTGCAGTGTAGACAGAGCATTATTTCTAATCTAAATTTATCCAGCTTCAGTTTTCAGCCATCGGATCCTGGTTATGTCTCTGTCTATCCATTCCAAAAACCTTCTATTATTAGAAGTAAGCTACAGGGTTGAACAGATCATATCCATCATCACTGCTTTACGATCCTCCCACTGTTTTCCTCACTTCCAAACCAAAGTCTTCCTCCTCTGCATTCAGGTCTCCTTTTCTCAGCCTCTGTTTTGTAGTGAGGAAGTGAGCACAAGGCTGCGAGTGTAGCACTCCTCACTGGGGATGTAGCTCTCACTGGAAGAGGGTGACCAGAGGGGAGAAAGTATCTGCAAGTGCATCTGCTCAGTTGCAGGATTACTGCAGGACTTCTTAATTATGCCAATGTTTCACATGGCTGGCGGTGCTTGAAAATTTATTCTGGCTTTGGCTGGATTTCTCACCTGATAGGTATTTTCCTTCCATCATGCTCTGCTTTGTTCTGACAGTTATATGCCAGTAAAACTACCTTTGCTCCTACCCTAAACTATCCTCCAAACCTTTAAGTAAAGCATGCCACATAAAACAGACTCAGTCATTTGCCTGGTTGTCAAATCACAATTGGTTTTGGAGAGCTCAGATACAGATCTTGTCATGAGAGATCAGGTTCGTACACTGGGACGAAGAGAATCCTTTGTCTGCAAATAGCCTTTTGCAAAGTTCAGTGCAAGTTCCTTGCACAGCCCTAACATTCGTGCTCTGCCCACACAACTGAACTAAACAATGAACTGTGGGAAACATTCCTCTACTGCTCTCACCAAGCTGCCAGACTGGGATGCAAAGCTGGGATTTATAGAGTTAAGAATTACACAAAGTTACATGGCTATATAAAATGCAATTAAGATGCAAAGAATATTTTACAGCCTGACTGCATCAGTGTCATAGAATTTCATAGCTGACTGTGTGTTTTTCCATTTCCTAGAGCACTCTTTAAAAGCTGAAGGAAATGTATTAAAAGTCAGTGAGATTAAATTATACGTAGTCCCTATTACTTTGCTCTTATAAAAGGACCTCACATGGACACCTCAACCTGAAACACAGGAATGATGAGGTTATTGTTGCCATAAGCCAAACATATGTCCTTTAGGTTATGTAAGAAATATTTGTAGTCCCTGCTGGTGTTGTCAGAATGTACATCGTATATTAGATTTCCGAATACACAGAAATAACCTGCTATTAAAGCTAAACAAAAGGGATTTAATGGGTTGGACTAATGAATTTCAGGAACTGATTATCCATGGCAGTATGATACTGGCTGACGTGTTAAAAACAGTGAAATAATGTAGGTCCTTGCCTAAATAAGATTTATACACAGTGCCAGCTAGCTGGTAAAAAATAGCAATAACCTTTTAAAACATTAATTTAGGCTTTTATTAGAATACAAAGAACCTTCAGTTTTTGAAAGCAGGCATTGTCTCCCCTTTTAATTTCAACAGCACCATGGCTTGAATACAACACAGCAGGGTGTGTGTTTTCTAAAGTTGGGTTATTATCAGAGTGCTCAATGCAGTTTGCCAATAAGCCTTTATTTGGCAAAGCTTAAAACTGCTGACAAATGAGATTCTTCCTACAACAGTAAAACAAAACACAGTTCAATATGCCTAATTACAAAAACACACCGAGAACCACATATACTGCTGAAAAATCAAATGATCTCTGCATCACACCTGAGGGGCTGGCATTCTGATGCCATCTAACTGTATGAATTAAAAATATGCAAACCCAAAAGATCTGAGGACACGCTCCTGCCTGGTTTATGCCTGATGCAATCCCATCACAGCCGTCAGACCCCATCCTACCCTCACTCAGACTGCAGTGACCCATTGCTGTCAGTCACACTGCTTCTGCTCCTGAAGGTGGCTTTAGAAGCCATCTAACCTCAGTCAAATGAGCACCCCATAAGATCAAAAGCAATTTCAAGCAGGCTGAGGGAGGAATCTGAACACAAATTTCTCATCTTGAACCATAAGTTTAATGAACTGATTGCCTGCAAAATAAGGCAGTGCTTATTCTTCTGGGCCTCTCTCCATAAATGTGAACTGATACAGAGATAAGTAACTGATACAGAGGTAAGCCTCGGTCACTAACAGACTTGTTTCTTTTCACTAATAGTGTAGATAATGTGCACTTTGAGTTCAGATGTGAATCTCACTCCAAGACAATTATATACAGCATTGATGAACTCTATTCTAACTCCGAGGGAATTACTAGTGTTTTGTGGGAGATTAATTTGCCCACTAAAGGGGTACTAAAACTTTTGCTAAACGTTGTTTCTAATGCACCTTTTGTGCATTGCATTCAGCAGCATTTTAATAGTGATTTGTGAGCAATATTCTCTGATGAGTGAATATAAGCAATGAAGAACCACAGGGAATATAACTGAGAAGCAGAAAACTATTAACAATTGCATTTTGATTGAGGAACAAAGTCCATTTATAGTTGATACAGTATAAAACTTTCTAGGATACAACTCGACCTCAATTTCAGGACATTTAAAAAGGCAAAACTCAAAAGACAAATAGGAGTAAATCAGCACAGTTATATGCAACATTGCTGCCTCATGTCTCTGCTGTATTTTTTGCATATTTTAAAGATTTCATATTTTCTAGAAATATTTATAAAACCACATTATGAATCATAGAGAGAAGTAGCCCATTATAGCAAAGGCAAGTACTCAGTAAAGATGCTACAGCCTCAAATAAAATGCCCTGTAATATAATGGAGTGTCTTATTTGTTACTATGTTGACTACACTGAGTGTACCTGAATGGGGATTTACAACAGCTGCCACACTGTATCTCAGTCACCTAGAATGAGACTATATTTAAGACAGAACTTACGGGTTTCCACATTTATTCTCACTACTTTCAGGATGTTTGTCATTTTCCAGCATAAGTCTTCCGAGCATTATACTCCTAAACTCAAATTTTGGGTTGAAAATTAAACTTGGTGCTTTCCCAGTTTTTCTATGCTAGCTGAGGTTTCATACATTTATGCCTAAATAACATCAGCAATCTTATAGGAAATGCCTGAAATGCTTAAGGAACCCCAGCTTCCCTTTTCAAAAGCATTTAAACCATAAGGGAGTGCCAATTTAATAAAGAATCAATTCAATTAGGCTCGCGAGTGCAAGGAGTCACTTTTGAAAATCAGCCCCAGCCTCTAAGGTCACGTAAGCACTTTCGAAAATGTTACACACAGGCTCAAATTTGCCTTAATTGTATTGATAATAGAGTTCATGATTCTTGGGAATGATGTATAACCGAAAAAAGATTCTGGTTTCATTGTGAGATCCCAGGCTGGGCTTGCAGATCTGGCAGGGTGAAGAGAGGAGCTTTAGCATTGATCATATGCGATCTATAGATAATTGAGACACAACAACAGAGCTCTAGATGCATATCTTTCTGAAAAGGGCAGTTGTTAAAAGGATAAACTTTGGGAGAACAATACACAATATATTAGTCTGGAAATTAAGATCTGCCCTTAGCGGACTCAGTACTAGATTTATCAAAACTGTACTGTTAGGTCACTTGAAGCTACGTTTATACCTAAAACTAAACTCCTGTTTATGATGTGCTCATAAATGGCTGTCATGTGAGCACACGGAGTAGCACACTGCAGCCCCTAATGCCAGAGGAACGGGGAAACTGCACGAAATTCGACAGGCAGCAGCAAGAGATTGGGCAGATGAAAGGACCAATGCATGAGAAGAGATTACAAATAAACCTGTCTGAGCACCGAATTGAAGTGCCCAGCTAATATAAATGCCTTGAGAGCAGCATTATTATTTACAGGGTCATTTTAAAAAAGGGAACATCAGGGATGGCTCTAAAAACTTGGACACATGTAAGCCATACATCACTTGGCAAGTTAGCACGTTAGAAAAGCCACGGTAACTCTTCACTTGTGCACTTCTAGTCCAAAAACTCATTTGCCCTTAACTGCCCTGAAATAGGTTACAGCTATCAGTGTGTGATAGGAAGGGGCACAGAGACACCCCCAGAGATGAGCTCAGCTGGGTTAATTTGTTTGTGAGGCCAAGTGCTAAGGAAAACAGAAAAAAAAAATGTTCTGGATATCAGTAAAACAATTCCTGACTCTGAGATCTACTGTGTTTTATTGTTGTGTCTCTGGGAAGAAGTGGAAAGTTTATTGCTTTGGTTGTTTAAATACCAGACAGTGTACTATAAGAAATAATTCTGAACCAGAAAGGAGATTAGTTAGATGTTCCTTCACTTTTATTTCTGTAACATTCAGACAACCTTTTATAGCATTTTGAGTGAAAGAGTTTAAATAAAACAAATGCTCTCAATTTCCCTTTTGTTCCAGGATTCAGTTTACTGGACTGTTCTTTGAAGCTTTCTCATGTTAGAATAAATGTTTTCCCACTTGCTATCTAAAATTGTGAGTGACAAAATACCCCAAGAAGAGATGTTCTTATAGCATTTCCAGCTGGGACAAGACTCAAAGGTTGCCAAAAATCTCGTGAGAAAGTTTATTATCAAGAGATTTCCTACCCCATCTTTCAAAATTCTGCTTAATGCTACAATATCACCAAAACTGACTCCAAGCTCTACTTCTCCTGAAAGCTGTCCGTCACCCTAGAGTGCAATTTTAGGCACAATAACAACATCTGCAAGAAGTGAAGCTGCTGGGCAGTGTCAGTGTGGTAAGAGGGAGCTCTTCCTTGGAAGGAAGCAGGGGGCTTGGTGGGGGGAGCAGGCAGATTGGGAGACCCCTCAGCACTGCTCTGCTTTCCCAGCGTAGCTGTAGCAAATCCTTCAATTTTCTGTGACCATTGGAACATCTGTACAAATATTCTACATCCAATTGGGTGAAGACTCGTGAAGTAAATCTCTTTATCCTCCCAATTTCCACAAGTTATTTCACACCACAGAGTGGTCCCAGAGCACACAGTCTTATCCATGCAAATGAAACAAATTCAGAAGTTTTGCTCAAGAGACACACCTGATGTGTTCAGCCATGGCAGGCTGTTTAGCCCTTGAGAATGCACAAGACTTAGTCCAAAGCAAACACAGAGGGCAAGACAGAGGGTCCTCGGCACTCACATTGCTCCCCAGCACAATGCTCGCTAATCTTTGCTAAACACATGGCCACTTGCATTTCTGCTCCTATGAGCATCTCTGTGATGCTTCCCCCTCTGTCTTTCTTCATGCTCTTTATGGAGCGTAGTGCTTCCCCACCAGATATGATGTTAAAAATCTCCTTCACTGCAAGAGCCTTGAGTTCCTCAAGCAAAACATAGCCTGCAAAATACCACAGAAAGACAGTAATTAGTACTGAAACACCTTAGGAGCTTGGGGGTGTCTCACCTCTGTGATATCCCTTAAAAAAATAAAAAATTTACGTATGTGTGTGTGTATATATGTGTATATGAAATTCCAAAAGGAAACTATTATCTCCCAAATGTTCTCATGTTCATCAGAATAACAAAGCTCTTTTTTTTTTCCCAACATGAAAAGGAAAGGCTTTTGGTCTTTACAAGTTTCTTTCATAAAGATAACATGGAAAAAAAAAAGAACAAAGAGGTAAAAAGAAAGGAAAAATAGAGTATGAAGAAATTTCATTTTTCATCTTCAGATTTTTCACTTCTTATCTTTTCATCCAAATCAGAAAATGTAAACATCAAACTTTCTGATAGGTGTTTCACTTCTCCATAAGATGTTTTTTCGTAAAAGATTAGCATATACATTAAACAAAATCACCTACCAACAACACACAGCCAAAGCCTCGTCCTTGGGGCCACACAAGTTTTAGTTTACAAGCACGAGAATTTTAAATACCAGACTGTAAATGTTCTTTGATACTGGATTGGTTGGAAAAATTCCAAAAGCCATGAAGTAGAGAGGAAAGATGTATATTTAGTAAAGAAATTAGCAAAGAAAACACTAATTAAATAAAGTAAACAATAATTAAAATATTGCAATATAAGACCAAATTACTTGCATCAACTAAGGATTATATGAAGAGTATTTTTTTTGGCTCAAACCATGATGCCCAGGATATCATTACACAGAACAATGTGGAATAAAACTTTCATACTCTAACTTAATGACAGTATAGTGATTTAGTTATAACTGATCTCAGTGGAAATGTACTGGTCTAAAGCTAAGGGAATGGAAAACCATGCCCATTTGTCTCATTTCCTGATAAGAAAGCACCTTACCTTTTAAACATGTCATAGGCCTGATCCTCAGCTCTATGTTTTTTTTCTGACTTACAACACCACCTGCAAATCCTGCCCAATATATAATACTTTGTATCACTAAGATTTAATTAGAACCTGAAAAGGCCATGATCTCTCTGTGACTGAGACACACAGAGAAGTTATCTATAGACAAATCTGAGAAAAAACGAAGCAAAACCTTCCAATTCTATTTGAACTTACAAGTTTGGCAACAAAAAAAGAGATACTCAGCTCCAGGCCATGCAGCCTTTGATTGCCAGCTATGGGAATGAGCAGGTGTTAAATCACCCACAGTAGGGCTGCCCCATGGTTCCCCTGGGGCAAACCCCTGTACTTTGATCCCTCCCCTGATCTCAAAGGGAGTTTCCCCCCTCCCTGGGTCTGGGCGGACCACAGGAACTGGAAATGTTCTCTCTGAAGATCAAATCCACCTCGCAGATCCTACATCTCAGCACGCCCCTCTCTGCAGAATTGCAACGGAGAGCAGAGAACAAGGGGTTCCCCTGTGTTTTCCCCTTTGAAATCGGGATCCACAGGTGAAACATGGCATCTGTCCAAGTGCTTGGTGAGTGAAGTGCCACGGGCTGTCAGCGAGAAGGAGATGTCAAGATCACCTGTATGGTATAGACCAGGAGAGACAGTGACACACACTGGCACGCCTTTGCTGTGGGCTTCACTGTAGGTTTTATACACAACTCTTATCACTGCTCTTCCCTGAGAAGATACCTGCATTTCAAAGGTTAGGACATAAACTTGGATTTGATGGGTTCTCCTACTGTGTATGTAGCCTGTTCACCTAACAACAGCCTTTCTTAGGGAAATATCTTGCAATGTTATACGGCAACTTTATTGTAATCTTTGAAAGAGTGCAGATCCACTTCCCCCGTAGGCTTGTGCAGATCATTATGGAGATTAGACTCTCATTCTGTCGTACCCATTTATACTACACTGGAAGTAAAACTAAGACTGCCTTTAGAGTATAAATTGGATAAATTCAAGAGGAGTGAGTACATATGCTACTGCAATAAGTTTTCAGAGATGCCATTTGGGCAGAGCACGTCCAAATGGGAGTCAGGAATGAAACAGAAAATTATAAAACACATCTCAAGCTTTTACACAGATCAATAAGTAAACAACACATGCTCAGCCTCTAAGATCAAGGTACTCAGTGGACATGGATCAGAAACCCAGAAAGTCAGCATGGATGACGTGGGTGTCCATAGCAAAGGTAAGGCCTATCTATGTCAGACAGAGAATATAGTGTGGATTGATCCTCCGGAACCTCTGGAGACCAACACTTTGTCCCTTTGATCTTTCACATGATAAAGGTGGAGCACTACCTGCAAAAATATCTCAAAAAATGTAAAAATCTGAAATAAATAATTGCTTAAGGAGGAAGATCTCACCTATGATATGGGCTATTGCCATTGCTTAACATGCTTAGAGTGTCACAGAAGAAGTATAGCATGAAAACCTGAGATAAGGAGAAGGAAACAGAGGAGAGAAGTGAAGAAAAAACAAACCCAGCTTTTTTTATATACTTTGGAGATTTGAAAGTTATGCCCGTTTTTGTGCTGATAACTTGGAGACAAATGCAGGTGTATAATTCCAGCCACTGACTGCTTTCCATTTGGCCAGCTCACAAGGGGGTAGAGAAGTCAGGAATATAAGCATCAGCTTTCATCTGTGGTCTTCATGAAAGTTTGATGCCTGTCACTTAGGATAAGGATACCAAATGCTGCATGATCACAGTATCACAAGGTTGGAAAGGACTTCTGAGATCATCAAGTCCAACCTATAAGCCAACACTAACACCAAACCATGATCTAAACCATGGCACTCAGTGCCTCATCCAGTCTCCCCTTAAACACCTCCAGGGTCGGCAACTCCACCACCTTCCTGATGCAGGCCAGAAGGCCATTGGCCTTCTTGGCCACCTGGGCACACTGCTGGCTCATGTTGAGCTTCCTGTCAACCAGCACTCCCAGGTCCCTTTCTGCCGGACTACTCTCCAGCCACTCTGTCCCCAGTCTGTAGCTCTGCATGGGATTGTTGTGTCCAAAATGAAGTACCCGACATTTGGACTTATTAAACATCATCCCATTAGAATTGGCCCATCTCTCCAGTCTGTCCAGGTCCCTCTGCAGGGCCATCCTACCCTGTAACAGATCAACCCTTCCTCCCAGCTTGGTATCATCTGCAAACTTGCTGATGTTGGACTCAATCCCCTCATCCAGATCATCAATAAAGATATTAAACAGGACCGGACCCAACACCGATCCCTGAGGGACACCACTGGTGACCGGCCGCCAACTGGACGAAACACCATTCACCACCACTCTCTGGGCTCGGCCATCCAACCAATTCCTAACCCAGCACAGAGTGCTCCCATATTAGCCACGGGCTGCCAGCTTCTCTAGGAATCTACTGTGGGAGACAGTGTCAAAGGCCGTGCTGAAGTCCAGGTATACCACACCCACAGCCTTCCTCTCATCCACCAGGTGAGTCACATGGTCATAAAAGGAGATCAGGTTGGTCAGGCAGGACCTGCCCCTCCTAAACCCATGCTGGCTGGGCCTGATTTCTTGGTCGTTCTGCAGGTGCCGCATGATTGCACCCAGTATTATCTGCTCTGTAATTTTACCTGGGACCGAGGTCAGACTGACAGGTCTGTAATTACCTGGATCATCCTTACGGCCCTTCTTGTGGATGGGCATCACATTGGCCAACTTCCAGTCTTCCGGGACCTCTCCGGTGAGCCAGGACTGTTGAAAGATGATGGAGAGCGGCTTAGCAAGCTCATCCACCAGCTCTCTCATCACCCTAGGATGGATCCCATCCGGCCCCATAGACTTATGAGGGTCCAAGTGGCTCAGCAGGTCTCTAACTTCCTCCTCATGGATTGCAGGAGGGCCATATTGCACCCTGCCCCCATCAACCACTTTGGAGGACCAACTGTCAAGCGAACAGACTTCCTTGCTGTTGAAAAGTGAGGCAAAGAAGGCATTAAGTACCTCAGCCTTCTCTGCATCTTTGATTACTATATTTCCCTCCACATCCAACAAGGAGTGGAGGTCGCTGCCGCCCTTCTTTCTACCATTGATATATTTATAAAAGCTCTTCTTATTATCCTTAACAGAAGTGGTCAATTTAAGCTCCAGCTGGGCTTTTGCTTCCCTGATTTTTTTTCTACACGACTTAACAACATCTTTGAACATGACGTGGCTTACATCCCCTTCTTTCCAACGGCGATACATCCTCTGATGTCCCTCTCAGATTGGTTCTTATTTCTTGTCTTTTAGTTCTTATTCCTCCTATCAGTCTCGCATCTCTGTATATGGCATCTTATACAGTAATTAATTCAGTAGCTTAATTCTGCTGTGACACCACAAGGTGCATAAATGTAGGTACATGTTAAAGCATTCAACACAAAGTACCTTTCGGTAAGCTCACTCCTAACTGTCTACCCTAAGGGTTATTTGGTTTGTTTGTTTGCACCTTTTCCTGTAATGCCTTCAATAATCGCTGTCATGGAGAGGATGTTTCAGTTAGTGAACCTTCCCCTGAATTAGTAGGTTAATTTCTAGGCAGTAGAGAATGTTCTGATGAGCATTTAAATGTCATCACAGTGCTAGCAAACGACAACAGCAAAAAAAGCCAGATAAACTTTGCAGCCAAAGACCCTGGAGTATTTTAGAAGTGAGTTGAAAACCTACTGGGCCAGATCCTCTTCTCTCATGTACATTCACACAGCAAACCACATCCTGTCATTGAGAACTTGGTGAAAGCGAAAGTTCGCTGAGCAAAAGAGCTGGGTGCAATCATCAACAGTTCCAAGTGGCTCCTGCTTGAGCTGGAGGAAGGAGAAATAAAAAGCTCTTAGGAGCACGAGACAGGTTACAAGTTGCTCCGTTGAGAGCAAAGCTGCCCTCAGGTACAATAGCTTTAATGTGCAAGAAGCCAAGAAATGCTTTTTTTGTTATGTTGAGAACAGAAATGTATTTTTGATATATGGAAGCTATCCCCAGCAGGGAATAACATGAAAATAGCAATGCAAACCACAGGCAAAGGGATCAGTCTTCAAATGGTGTAAACTGATAGGGTTGCAAGAACCAAGCTGATGGAAGCTTTAGAGCTACCTGGGCCTTTTATATAATTTTACTCAGAAATTTAAAACTAATTATCATACAGTTTAGTGAGGAAATTTTTCTGCCTTCCTCTTCCTCCTCCAGCAATTCAGACCTGGACTATGCACAAAGAGTTTGTATACACAGGAAACTAAGCCAAATTACAGATGTGAATTTAAAGTAGATTAGTTAAAGCACATTAAATCCTTATATGGAAGGTTTCATTCAAAAATAAAGTAACTGTAATTTGCTTTAGGAATGAATCAAGCAAACTAAAGGCTCCTTTATGTCTGAATAAAAGCATCCACCCAGGGGTTTAATAGGTTTTACCTCAAACACTTTAAATTCACATTTTAGTTATTTCTCTCTATCTTCCATGCAGATAAGCCCAAGCAGTACCCCTTTAAGTGAGGTTTTGTTTCAGGTGCCAGCTAAACCTCTGTAGCCACTCGTAAAACGAAATATAGGTCTTCATACAGCACTTTTCTCTAGCTTTCCCAAACTGGTTTACAAAATAAAACTAATTCAGCCTCTGTGTCGCAATAAAGCCTAAGCAGATGAAAGAATGGGATTTATAGATAAATGAGGAGGGATGCCATAAAAGCTCCATTGATTCCTGGCTGTGCTTCTGTTCTAAATCCCATTCTCTCCTAGTCTGCTGCCTCTGTTGAGGACTGTTGGATCTTTCTTTTTTCCTTTAAAACTTTAGCTGAGTTTCAACTTGCTTCACCAGACTGACAATGAAGACTTAATCCCTCTTGGAATTTGTAAGACGTAAAAGGCTGTGAGTTAGCCCAGTTTGACAGGACTTTGATTGGGAAATTGCAAGCCCTGTTTGCTGGTATAGGCTTTTCCCATTCATGGGAGATATCCCCACTGTCACCAGGGTCCGTGCAGATCCAAGGTTGTTAAAAAATGGCATGGTAGTATGTGGGGCAACAAAATCTCCACCTTGATATATGAATCCAATCTCATTTCAGCTTCTGGCAGATTTCTAAATGGCCAGAATTTCACTCCATGGCTTGCACGCTTTGTGCTGCTCAGGAAAATACTCCAGATTGACACCATAGGCTTTTGGTTTGCTTTTTATCAATAGAATAAAGGCACTAGGGAAAACTAATCTGATCCCATTCAGATGCTTTGGTTGGAGAGATGGAGTCCTCATTGTGAATGACACCACGGCTGGTAAAGCATTTAGAAGACGCTAATGGCTAACAACAGTGACAAATGTCTTTTAGGAGGACATCATTTGCAATCAACTAAGGCAAATATTTATACATGCCATTATCACTTCCTGGTGGGATTATTGTAATCCATTATTTGCAGGCCTCCGTGCTACCGTACTTCCTTCAGGGATTTGAATTTTTGCAGAACCATGGCTCCAAATGCTCATCCTAGCCAAGATTCATTACTCACATTACAGGGAAAGCTCCACTGACTTCCTCTGCAGCACAAAACTGACTTGAAAGACTTATATGCAGAATAAAATGGTGATTAATCCATCATCCTTAGAGTGCAGACCTGGCTTGGGTCTGAATTCTAAATGTATGCCATAAACTGCTTCATTTTACAAAGCATCTGATGGTTTATTCACTATCAAAACATATTAAGGACCAAAATCAATGTTGGCTTCACTAGTTATACCTGCAAAAAGTGCCCAGAGCCTTTTCAAGGGACTTGATTAACTGAGATGCAATTACATTCTGAAAATTGGTGAGTAATTTTGTGGCACTTTTAGACACCGGCTCTGCTCTCTTTTGCTTTAGTGTGGATAAATGCTAACCCCAACCATGTCAGGTGTTGCAGCTCAGCACTCTGTGAGAGTGTGCTGCTCACTGAGGTGCAGTTGTGTGCAATTTCAGAGCCAAGAGGCTTTGAGTCACAGCCACTCAGCACATGGCAGCAGGAGTTTCAAGATGTTGCCACCAGCTTTTCTTTTTCCACAGCCACAAGCTACTGTCTTCACCACAAAACTGGCAGATGGCACCACAGGAGGGGTATTCAGCCTGAAGGACAGATGAGACCTGGTTTCACTCAGATGCTGAACAGTGCACAGCAGAGGCTGAGACAGAGGCTCCATCCTGCCAGGGCCAAGCCAGGGCTGGTAATCCCAAGACAGGAGTCAGCAAAAAGCTGCAAGTGGGAGATGTTTTAATTTTTGCAGCAAGCTTCATCAGGGTTTTATCTGTCAGCACCTTGACTTCTGCAAACCTCAGCCTACAAGGAACAGCTGAAGTTGGGCAAGACAGCCCTGATCTCTCAGCCTCCTCGGCACAGGCCCACCAAGACCCATTATATCACCTCACCACTTCCTAGAAGTGGCTTTGACAAGGCAAACTGAGAGCTAAACACAGAAGGGTTAATTTTCAGGCAAGTTCCAGAGACAAATTCCAAGCTGTCATCAGCTCAGTGCTAAGCAAATGACTCCAAACACATTTAAAAGAAGACACTATTTCTGCAACAGTGGCAGGGCAGTAATACCGTAAAGAGAGCACCTTCAAAATGTAAAACATAAATGACAAACACAACAATTTTTGGAACATCCTCACTGACATTAGCTAAACTGGGATGAAAACAACTCATCATAACAAATTTTGACTGACAGGTCCAAACCCCATCACTCCTGAAGAACACATAATTTTGAAGCTGAGTAATCATTAGAGCACAACAATGTGATAAACTAAGCTCTTCAGTGCAGTTGCTGCTGCCAGCTCTATGCCGCAGAGCAGCTTTGCATGGACTGCAGGTCTTAGGGTGAAACTGAGTCCTTCTGACAACTATTCCTCTGCAAGATGAAGCTCCTTACACAAGCACATCTGAACAGGAAACAGCACATACTTCAGGTCAAGTCTGTAGGGTTGTACAAACCTTCCCAGCAATTATCGAGCGTCACAGACTTCACCACAGGCAGGATGCAATTCTTCAGCCTAGTCTTGGAAGGATGCTTAATGTACATATTGGCATGCACATCTAACAAACATGTAATTAAACCTCCTTCCAAGCTCTCAACGACTGACACTTCTGGAAGAGGCTGGTAGAACAAACGGTAT
Source organism: Dromococcyx pavoninus (assembly GCA_033558185.1). Classification (NCBI taxonomy): domain Eukaryota; kingdom Metazoa; phylum Chordata; class Aves; order Cuculiformes; family Neomorphidae; genus Dromococcyx; species Dromococcyx pavoninus. Next base: position 1,589,857 of record JAUMJL010000068.1, read on the forward strand.
GTGACAAAGGGACAGTCCCCTTTGAACAAAACACTGCTTAAAGGCTGTCAGATGTGACAGCAATAAGCACACAACTGGTAAGAAGTGAGCGAAGGCAAAGATGAAGCCTAACTAATTGGTGAGCAGTACTGATATTTTGAAGTTTATGAAGTCTAGCTCAGGTCCATGTCTGTCTTCAGAAGAAAAAAGTAAGACAGGTCAAGATACCTGAGGGCTGATGTTATTTGGAAAGAAAGATAGAGCTGTAATCAAGCTGACTCTAACAGCATAGAGAGCTGCATAATGGCCTCTGTTTTCTGCATAGACAGAAAATGTCAGATTTCTAGCTACTAATCAGTCGCTAGAAGGCAGCCTCAGGATTTGGTCTTGGCATCATTTCTGGAAAAGGTTAAGAAGTCAAAGTTCATTATTGTGACATTTTCAAATAATTAACTTATGAACGAGACATGATTTTTTATCAAGTGTAAACTTAAAAGGCATCTTCTTGTACACTCAGCAATCCAGAAGCCATAGAGAAGTCTGGGAAATAGTTTCCACTGCCTTGGTGTATCAATATGAAACCATGAGAAAACGAGGAAAGGTAAAGAGGCACAATGGTTCTCCTCATGCCTGAAGAAATAACAAAGCAGTAGAAGCCATAAAAGATAAAGGTGGACACAATTTGCAGATGCCCTTTTCCCTGAAGAAGGCAATGGGGCAGGTGCTAGGGAGAAATGGTTCCTCTTTAAGGCTGAAATCAATGAATGAGACTTCAAACCTCTCATTCAAAGTCCAACATTAGGTCATATTTAGATAAGCAAAGTAGTCTGCGATGGAGAAAAGACACGATGGCAGGCCTTAGCTCAGACAGCAGGAAAGCAATCAATGGCTGTTAAGAGGGATTTGATATATGAATGACAGGCTGCAGTGCTTGTATGTTGTTATATCTGAGTCCTTTTTGCAGCTGTAAAAGCTTCCTCTGCATTTCTAGGGGCAACTTGGAAGAGAGACTCTGACCATATGATATCTAGTATTTCATCAAAGCCAGTATTTCCTCCTTGTTTTAACAGCATAACTTGAGATTTGGAGTTATTTTAGTGCATGCATCTGTCCTAAGGCAGAATTCAGCCACAGGGCTTGGGGTAAGTAAGATCTGAATGTGTCTTCATAAGCCTGTTTCACCCATGACTATCTGGCACAATGATGACAAGGAGATCTTTAATCATTACTTCTGGTTGCTGTCATTGCTGTAGTCAGTGACTCAAATTTTCTTGCAGGTGAAACCTGACAGCAAGGCAAGTTGGAGAATGATTTTTGTGTGGAAAACAGTAGGGGGGCATACAGTAAGGTTGTGTATCACATAACATTAAATCATCTCCTGGTGGCAGACAGTGACTCTTTCTCATGTAATAACAGTCCATTTGGTCTTGAACCTCGAAGAAGCAGTAAGCTATACTGACAGAAAACCAAAACAAAACCAAGAGGGCAGGTGGGGCAAAGTAAAAGTTCCTCTGACCGCCTGAAAATGAAGCCTATGTTTCATGAAAGCAACATGAACAGTTAACACACAAGCATTGCTTCCCTCTCCCTGTTGTTCTTGACCTGGTAGCCAAAAAACACAGTGCACATGTGGTGAATTTGATCTCTAGATAACTGCACTCAGTAGAATTGTAACAGTGCATTAGCATGAAAAATAACATACTGCACAGCTGTGTGAAAGTAGATCTGGTGCTTGTCACATATATTTTAATAGAAGATGCCTAGAAGGTGATCTCAGAACAAACATGTCACAAGGCAAAAGACAGAAAGGAGAAAAAATACCCCCAGATCTCTGTATATTCTTAAAGGGGTTTTGACAAACCAAGTGTAGGTTTACAAGAGCTGAAATAAAATTGTTTCAAGATAGAAATCTCTGTAATCCTTTTTATACTGTGAACCTCAGGCACTGAGGGCTTTGGCAGATGGGCTCTGGTGAATACTGCTGGGGTGATAGAAGAGAAAGAAAGGTTTTGCTTACTTCTACCAGCTGGTGAATGGGAATGTGTGATGGTGCCTTGCTAACCTACTCCATAGTCTGGTATTGGGGGCTGAGCTCAGCCTCACTGGGGCACTGAGGGCAGGAGGTGAGAGAAGACACTCTCTTCTACAGACTCGTCTCCTGGACAGGACAACGTCTGCAGGATGCTGAGGTGGATGGTGATGTGGCAACAACTTACCACCCCAGCAATACTCAACAGAGATTATTAATGACTTTAGAGAAACCAACCCAATGGACTACATTGATTTAGACCAGATTTAGGCAGCAACATTTTCTGTGAGTTCCTAATTAGAGCCATCTATATATGAGCTTTTATTTCAAATAAAAAAGTGATTCCTCCCTTGTAAAAGAAAGAACGCTGGTAGCTACATGTAAATAATAAATATTGCTCCAGTTGCTTATCTTTGGAAGGTTTCAAACCTAACCTCCTCCAAGGTCTTCCCAGCAAATATTTGAGAGCTGTATCTTCCCTTCAAAATTTTGCATTCCTGAACTGTTTATTGTCCACGCGCTGATAACCTTGACAGTCCATTTTTACAAGGTCTCAGCTAAAATCAGAGGGAGGCTGGTAATCTGTGTGAGCTTTTTAAAACTGTTGTCTTCCTACACTTGTATATTTTCCAGCACAACAAATAACCGACTCTTTAAAAATCCCTTGTCATTAGTATTTTGCCGTGTTTCACTTCAAGAAGACAAGCCAAAAAAAACCCCAAAGATGATGTTATTAAGCTAGGCAAGGAGCACCTGAGAATTTCAGCTCTGTATTAGGAGAGCTTTTATTTTATTGAATGCCATGAGTGTATTAGGATGAATACCTCTGTCTGCATCCTAGAAAGCTCCCTGAACTACCAGACTATTGGATAAAAACAAAGGCTTTATCTGACAGCTTTAACTCAAGCTCCAGTAAATATTTTTTTCATGGATAGAAAACTAAGCATAAATGACAGATTTAGCTCAGGGGAGTTACGGTCAGGCCTGAACTGCACTGGTAGAGCTCTGCTGGGAAGCCTGAATGCTGCTTTATACAGTCAGTACCATCAGCCCTGTGACTTTCTCAGTTCCCAGCATTTGACAAAGGGAAGAAAGTAATGCATGAAATGCAAATCTCTAAAAACAAATCCAGTATGCTTTTCCTTGGGTACATGTGACCAGGTATAACAGACACCTCAAATGTTTTTTCCCACAGATGCACGCTCAGACACTGACGTGATGGGTAACCTCTTAAAAAAAAACAAAACCAAACCAACAAAACCAAGAACCTCAGGTCTAAGGCCATTTATCCCCATGTTTACTGTTACCTGAAAGGGTCGGATCATCTACCCTTGCTCAGGTGAATGGAGGGGAGAGGAACTTCTCCCCATGGTCAAGTCTCCTTTGCAAAGGACAGAGGCGTAAAATGCCTCCTAGCCCCCAAACTTCTCTTTTTTTCAAACAGGGAGAGGCTGCAGCCACTGATATTTCCATGAGAAGAGAAAGAAGACCTCTGGAGTGGTGTTTGAGAGGGGGAAAGAATCAGTAAGAGATGATGAGAGGGAAAGAAGAAGACAGCATTCCTGCCTGTGCCTGCAGTTGTTCCCCTTTGGGGAGGTTCAGCCCCATGTCAGACTGTCAACACAATTAGGGCTGTCACGACGGCTGTGTGAGAGCCAGCAGCACTGAGCAGCGTGCGAGTCCTGCCAAACCTATGCCCCTCCAGGGCACAAAGCCTCTGAAAGCTGGACAAAGCCCACGCATTAGAGTGGAAAGGCCCATCCTGCGTGGTGTGGAGAGAAGCTGGGCAGCCTTGGGGAGGATTTCACTTTTTGGAAATTGGATTTTCATGAGGGATTTGGAAGGAAAGCCTACACTTTCTGAAACACTCCATGAGAGGGACTGGAGCTGGTCTGTGGGGCTGGCTGCGATTCATGGCCTCGGATAGCCTGAGAGAGCTGGCTCTGTCCAGGATGCCAGCGAAGCAGGGGAATGAAAAAGGAGAAAGTAGGGAGTCCACCACACTCCAGCAGGACTGTGCTGAAAACAAGGCTGCAAGGCCACTCAGATTCACTGAGTCACCAAATTCCAATAGAAAAGTACCGTTTCTCGCATTTTCTTCTGACTCGACTAGTGCTGAGCTCCCTTACCCAAGATGAAAGTCCTGCTCGGCCCCCATAACAGGAATATAGTGCAGAAAATACAACCAGAAGAGACTGTGGGAAAAAGAGGGAACAGGCATTATGAAAAGACTTGGCACAGGGGTAAAGCCAAAGAGCAGAGACGAGTGGCACTATTGGAAAATCAGACACTGAAGGCCTTGTTCCTGGTTCACATGTTCATCCCTTCCATATACAAGGAACTCAGCCAATGCCAATGACCACCACAAGCTGCCCAAGTGAGTAAAACACACAATAAAATGAACAGCAAAGTCTTATTCCATGTATAGCCGTGAGCACGGCCATGCAGGGAAGCCCCGCATTCTGCTTTGTGACTGGACCATAGGAGCCTCTGTGAATCTGTAGGAATGAGTCCCCCGACTCTGGAGGAAACTCACAGCCGTACAACATGAGAGCACAAACCTGCAGGGCGGTTGCTCCTGGCAACTTGGACTCTTGCTGCAACCATAAAGAAGATATCTTATCCTTCAAAAAATAACCCAAACTACTAAAAAGTGACAGTTATTTAGAAGTTAAAGTCTTTATATCATTGCCTTGTCCCACTTCCCCCCTTCATTTAAATAGCTTGGTTTCTTTTTAGAAGGCAGTAGGGAATCCTTGCTCAATGGCCAGCATGCAGGGACTGAGCTCATTTGGAAGATGGGTGATTTCAAAATCAGACTTCACATTAAGCAATAGCTTTGAAGAAAGACAAGGAGTGGGAGAAAGGCTCAGATCCGTGTTTGCTGAACATGCCAACTAAAGCTATGTTTACTGAGGAGCTCCAGGGCTCTAAGTCTGAACTCAGTTCTGCTAAAGTTCATTCCTACTCCATTTTAATAGAGGAAGGGGCCAAGAGCCCAGTAAAAGCAGGTCTAGCTGTTATCACAAAATGGGACACGTCCCTACACCATATGTGCACTTTGCACTTTTGTAAATGTGCTACCCCACAAAACATCTGGAGCTCAGGTGTGCAGCTAAATAGCACACTTGTGGGCAAAATTTTGCAGAAGCAGTTCCTGCAATATTGTGTCATCTACAGGTATCAGGCAACTATCATGTAGTTGAGTAACAAATCTTTAACTTCAGAATGAATACAGAAACTGTTTCTGGAAAACCCAGATTCATATCCTGGTGCAGGACTTCAAATTGACTTCAACGGGAGAAGGATTGTGCCATTCTAAGCGTTTATCCCCACCACAAGCTGTATGAGCAGGCGGTGCCAGCCCCAAGGAGATGCTATATTTTGCAGTTCTTCCTCCCACAGCTGCCCCATCTCTGCGTCGTGAGCTGCCTTCCTAGCTGCAGGCAGCATAGAGATCATCAGCCCTCATTGCTGTGGGCTAAGGGTTACTGCGCCCAACGCAGAGCTCACCAAAGTCATCTCATAAAACCTCATTAAGCTCATCTCAGTTTATTTTACAAATGAGGAACTGACTGCAGAGACCTTCAGATCCCTCAGATAGCATAAATCAGCTGACTCGAACAAGCTGGAGGTCTGGCTCCCAGATTTCTATGAGGCTAAGAACAAAAGACAGCAGAGCCAGGGTAGAAATCGGGTTAAGGATGCCATGGTACTGTTGGCTCTCAAATGTTGGGACCAACAAGCCACTACCTAACTACCTGGCTGCTCACCAGCATGACTGCACAGATCAATGCTGCTACCAGGACCAATGGCAGGTCTGTTAAGTCCATGGAGATCAGCATGGACTTTGCTCTTTGGAAGCTTGACCACCCTGCAGGTTATGAGATTGTTCCCCCAGCCCCTCCGAATTGTCAGCGCTCATACGGTGCCCAGCCAATGCTTGCTTGCCAAAGCCAGAAATAGGTTTTATTTAAATAAAATGAGATTACAACAATTTCTGAGACAAAATAAAGAATATGTGCAAGACAGCACCCAGCTCCAAAGTTAATGAAGTCATTCCAGCTGCTTCTCGCTCATGGTAGATTAAATTTGGGCTGCATTTTAAAGCTATTCTGTGATTAGTAATAAATTTGAAAGTGACCCAGAAAAATGAAGAAGTTAATCTCTTCTCCTAAATTGCGGGAGGAGGGTATCAGGTTCTGAGATTTTCACATTTTCTTTTTCTTTGTGTCACCTTATTTCATTCAAAAGCGATAGCTTTAAAACACAGCGATGAAAAAGTTATGTTGTTCTGGTGTCTTCTAAAATAAATTTAACATGAAATACAGTATGTGTTAAAGGCATTTGGATTCCCAGGGAATGTGGGTATAGATTTCACTTGTCCTGTTACAACTTCCTATGAATTTACTCAGCTGGCTTCAATAAAAAAAAAAGGAAAAAATCTGTGGGAATCTTTCTTTGTGTACATTACAAAGCTACCAGGCCTTTACACTGATAATTTAACACCAGCTAAGCACATGTGCACAGATGGGAAAATCTGAGTAATTTGGTTTCATGTGCTTTCCAGCTTCTTGCTGTAGAGAGGGATGCTGAGCCCTGTCTGAACGCTGAACTCCCAAGTACCTCGACAAGGCTGACAGTCTCTTTCCAGGGACTTAACTTGGTCCTTGCAGAAGACAAAGCCAGGCCATGGAAGTGAGTAGCACTTTGCATTCTCATGGCAGGACCTTTCTAGGTAAGGAATCCATAGGATGAAAGCTGCTGCTAAGGTTTATTCCCTTGAAAAGGACCAGCCAAATGCCTAGCAGAGGTGCACAACTAAAAGCCATTTCTCCAGCAGCAGCATTGTGCTCTTGCTCTTAGATGAGTTTCCCAGCAAGAGAGCCATCAGTGCTCGCTGCAATTGAGAGCATCATCCCTGCCTGCAGTGCTCCATGAGAAAGCCAGCACATGTGCGAGGGGAGCAAGGGCCCTTTCGTGACACCCCAGACCAGCACCTTGAGTTTAATATTACAAAAGCTTCTGAGTGCTGTAGAAGCTCAGCTCCCACTTGCAAAAGGACCTTCCAGCTTCTTATAAACTCTGATAATTTGTGCAGGGCTAATTAAGCTCAGCTGTCTGTCTGCACAGCCCCTGATTCAATGGCTGTAGCTCTGGAGCAGCATTGGTATTGGTGCCACATGATGAGCTCCTGCTCAGCCCAGGGTGTCCAGCTACTCTAGAAATCACTTTAAAGTAATAAATGGGCAGGGAGCTGGTGGTCCTGATGTACAGTCTAGGTTGGGTTTAGCTTGAGTGGCTGAAGAGTGCCCAGCTTTGCCAGTCAGTGCTGCTCTCCAACCATTTCTGCTAAGTCAGATAGGCACCATGAATGATATCCCTCAGATACATCCAGTCAAGCTTCAAAAAGACATGGGAACCTGAAATGCAGTGAGGCGACTGCATCCAAAGAGGTGCTTTACTCTTCTGATCTAAAGTCCGTGACCCATTGGCTTCAACAGACGCGGTCTTTGAAAAACCTCTGTGCCAACTGGCACCTAGATGCCCTCGGCGTCAGCAGGATTTGGCTAAAGACCTCTTAACCCTAGTTGCTCTCTTTGACTTCAGGAAACTAAACCTCATTGCAAATCTAGACTGGAGGAGGTTAAATCTCGTTGAAGGGGAACCCAAGTGGCTGTGGAGTCGATGTGGCTAGGACAACCCAAATTCTCTGGCTGGTGGTAGGAAGGAGTGATGTGGTTAGCGTCATGTTGAATGGCAGATGATTCTCCGCTCCTAATAAGGAGGTGCAGCTGGGCTAATTGAAGGCAGCTTTCAGCACTGAACAATGCTTGAACGTGCTCCATAGTAGCTGCAGTGAGACAGCACAACTGCTCTGCCCCATGCCACACTCCCATACTCTGTGTGGGAGAGAGGGGTTATTAATATTAATGTGAGGTAAAGCAGTCAGCCTATTACAGGACTGGGTGACAGGCGTTTCTGGGGCAGCTCCCACCTTGACAGCACACTGAGGACTACAGACTTCCAGAGATGAAACTGGGAGGCAGTTCCTTTGTAAGCCAACAAACTGAGTGTCTTCTTGCAGTGGCAGCAGCCTCATATGGAAATCTGCAGCATACACCACCCTGGCAGTACCCCGGTAATGTGCTGCAACAATCTCTAGTAATGTGTTTACAAAGAGTGAAAGAATATCTGTAAAATGTATTACTCCTGGTTCTGTGCTGTGGTCCAAAACAAGTCATTGAGCAGCTGGAGCTCTCGAAGGATCACATAACGAGGTACTAAGCTCTCCTTTAATAATTATTCTGGCTTTAAAAAACTATTTATAGATCTGCCATTCACCATATGTATGATTTCTCTACATAGCGTGGCATCCATTTGATTGCATACCCATTCTCAGCCAACCTTTTTGATATCTACAGCTGCTTTTCAGTCCTAAACCATCATAGAGGGATTCATCTAAGCTTGGGCAGTGGGGAAGGTCTTTCTAGTGACTCTCATACTGTTGCAACATTCATGAAATCTCTACTCTTTTCAGCACTTGCCCTGCCTTTCAGGAGTGGAGGAATACAAGGCCCTATAAGCTGTGCTTTTGGAAATGGCATTATTGCTTCTTGAAAAAAATATAAATCAAACTTGTGAGCCTCGGTTACATTTTTCTAGCATCTTAATGAATTACGTGCAAGGCTTATTTTAATTAAGTAACATGTACATTAGGAGGAAGACCTCACATGCCCCAAAGCAAATGACAGAGCTGACAATTTCTGCTTCTTCTCCCTTTTTATGAACTACTCAACAGAACAGTAACAGTCTTTTTCTTAAAAAAATACTATAAAGAAATCACAAAGAATATTCAGTGTTCATAAAAGCACCTGTCTGAAAAAAAATTGTATGCATTTTTCAGCCCTATTTAACATCTTCTGGAAAAAATAGGAATTGATCTTTCATACATCTCAGTCTTTCTGAAGCCCTTGCAATATTTCAGTTGCTATTTGCTCAATTCAAAACATAGGCTTTGACCAGAGGCCTGGTGGTGTCTTTTCTCTGGCTGCAGTTGTCACAGTAGGGGCCAGATTTTCACTACATTACCACAACACAGTTTAAACAACATCTAATTAGCAGGTACCAAATATGGCTGCCCTCCACCTCTTAAAGTCCCAGGAAACTGCTATGGGTAAGCGTTTCACCAAAGCAGCACATGATGAAGTTGAGTTTTCACCAGCTATCTCACCCTGTGACAACATCTGGACCAGCTGCACGCTCTCCCCTGGTGCTAGAGTGAGAGTTGCAGTAAAGTGATGGGTACAAGTCTTTCCCGACTCTCTGAGAGGCAGCTCTTCCTCCCCTGTGGTGTCAGAGAATGAAGAATCTATGGTGGAACTTTCATGTATTTGATATTCCCTTCTTTCCACAAACACCATGTGCTGCCTTGCAGCTCCCATGTATCTCCAGCTTCCCTCAGGAATGTGTTCATGTCAAATTATGAATACTGCTAGGGCTTGCAAAACGGTAGCAATGATTATGGCAATCAGAAGCTTTGCAGAACAATGAGCAACACCTCAGAGGAAAAAAGGTTTTCATCCTTCTAAGAATATAAAAACGGAGGGTAGGGGAACCCAAACCACCAACTGTGCAAATCAACAAAATAGTAGTCAAGTTACTACCTAACACTTTCATTTGGAGGTGAAACCATTTGGATTTTTATCTGTCATACATGTGAAAGACAAATAACATTACGCATGCATACCATTCCTTTAGGGAATTAATAAATCCTCAAACCACCTTACAGTGCTCATGATCAGCCCTGTGGACACAATATTACAAATTGTCACAGCAAAGAGATGTATCAGATATCTTCATAAGAAATAAAACTAAGTAACAGTGCACAATGTGGGTTTGGTTATTCAGTTAATCTGTCTGCAATTGACCAATTTTCTGCCCTTGACTAAGAAACTTATAACTATTTTGAGGTGAAACATTAACAATTGGGGCTACCTTACATTATGGGTGGGAAGACAACAGATCAGCTTTAAACAGAGAAAAAAGAAACTCATGTTTCAGTTACGTTGTGACTTGAAGCCAAGAGAAGCCAGGAAATTCAAAAATATTGGCTAGCTAACTACCATGGAACTGCTTGAAAAGCCAGCTTTTACCGCCAAGTGAATTTCTTCAGCGAGTTATAAGTTCCTAAACTTGGCTTTTAAATGTTACTTGCTGACATAACCTTAATCACAATGCTACAAAAGCTGTATGTACATAATAATAACATTAAACTAAATGTTTCCAGCACTCAGAACGTCTCAGAACTCCTGCAGATACCCGCATCTGAAACAAAATATTTAGAGAAGAGCAATTTAACTTGGATATGATCACTAAATATATTCTATGCAGCACTGATTCTGTCTGAATATCGAATAAAAAATTCAAAGGTCAAAACACACAGAGTAAGAACTCAATTCTGATGAGACGAGAATAAATATTTGTCCATCTGCAATGCTCTCTCAGTTAAATGTTAGCACTCGGAGCAAGGACTGTGTAGCATGGCTCTTGAGGTCTTTTCCTCAGTCTCACAGAGGTCTGTTTCTGGTGCTGGAAATTATTATAAAATGCTCTGAAACCCCTGCTTGAAGGGTCCTAGGTGCAAAGCATTACTTGGATACATTGACATTTTTAAAAAGCTTAAGAGATTTCCCCCAAACAAGGAGATAGTCAGGGCAGGATTTTATCTTTGTTTGAACAGGATGAAAAACCTGTGCTCCATTACAGATATTCTACCCCTAACAGAGCTGGGATTTTCACGGTCATACAACCAGGGAGAAACTTTCACCCCAGCGCTGATCATTTTCTGAGCACTCGCAGACCTCTGGGTCTTTATCGGGGTCCTGCTTCCCAAATACTTCTTAAAATGAGGCTTCTTTCTAATTGCACTATAGCACTTCTCATGCCAAAAACATCCGGGAAAGGCAAGAGCTGACAAAAAAGCACCAACCATTTTTTTTTCCACTCTCTTGCACATTGTTTGAAAAAGGTTTAAAGCTAAAATAATCTCTGAAATAACGCGCAGTTCACAGACAATGGCAGCAGCTGCAGATAGCAGAGGTTCATTCCTGTTTATTATTTTTCTTAAAACTGAACGGAGAACCAACTCTGTTGGCAGCACCAACTTAATGGTCATCTGAATGTAATTATTAAGAAAGCATTGTTCTTTCAAAAGATGCAAAGCGTCAGACGGAACTTCATACCCTTGTCATAAAAATCCCACTTATTTCCTACCATTAATTGGATAAAATGGGCATTGTAGGATTGAAGGTGGAGGGAAATGGGTTAATGAGTGCGCGTAGGAGGTAAATGACACTGGAAACTCAGTTGTCTACAGCGAGTGGGCAGAGGAAACAAAATCAGATGTGAGCAAATTTTTGGAAGGGAATCGGGTCAACAAAACTCATGAGACAGCACTTTGTGTTCTGATCATCCTCGAACAGTACGAAAAGCAAAACTCTGGCCAGTTTGCACATGTGTTTCAAACAACAAGTCAAGAGAGAAACAAAACCAGCCATGAATCGAGGGACCTTATCGACAGCCACAAAGCAAACTCCTTTTGGAACCCAGCCACATCCTTGCATCCTACCGTGTGTGCTATGCAGGCGTTCGCAAGGCGCCTTTTGCTGCCATGAAACTCCCTCCACCTGGCTAAAAGCTGGGGCAATTCCTCTCTGTAAGTCTCAGTGAGACCCTTCAGGGTTCTATATCAGTCTCTTTTTCCTTTAGTTGTCTTTCTCCTTTCCAAATAGATGTTGACTCCCTTGCAATGCTTGTCTGACATTAAATGTGGACCTAGATCTTGACTCTCCCCATAAGCAGGCTTGATGCCAAGAGCAGCACGTGGGTTGGACTCCATCACCTCCACATGCAGTCTGTGGGCAGAGCTGCTCTTCAGGCTCTTTGGGGCTGGTGTGTGAGCTCCCGTGGCTGTGCCTGAAATCTGGTTGTCCTTCCATTGGCAGGCGTGGATGGTAAATCATTTCTGAATCTATAGGCAACCCCTCAGCTCTTCCACCAGCCAGCGCTCTCCAATGGGTACAGCAGACGTATCTATAGGGCAGTAGTTTGGGAATGCATGTCCAGACTAAGTGCAACACCATTAGTCTGTGCAGACCATCACATCCCATGCTCCATGTTTCAGGATATCTAAGTGAACCATGAACCCCATTCCATGCCCTGGCCCGCCCAAGCTCAGCTCTGTAGCGTGTTACGTGCCAGAGCATTTTATGGAGCTACAAGCTCAACCAGAAATTCTTCTTCCTTCTCAGCCAGGATCCCCACTGATTTCTGTGAATGTTTTACGCTTCAGGGAAGGAACTGTTGAGTTGTTCCTGGGCTGTAAGACTTGTTTTCCTTAGCTGCTAAAAAAAATGACCTTCAGACTAAAGCGGGCCCACCCCCCCATTTCATAGCTATTCCCAAGGTCCATTGGTATATAACTACAAAGACAAATTATTGGACACTCTGTAAAAAAACATTCTACCTTTCAGCAGAAAGAACACATTCTTTAACAAAAGTTATTCCCTTTTTCCCTTTTTCTGAGACTGACGTTCCTATGTACAAAGCTGTGAGTCTTTTCCAGTATGTACCACGGACTTTTTTGTATAAGGGTAACTGGTATCACCTTTTATTCTTATATTAGCTGGTAATATTTTTCTTAAATTTACTCCTGGTAGTCCTCATGCACAGCCAGTTTGTGCATGTAAGTCAACCATTCAAAACCTACTTCTTCAGCCTGGTCTCCCTCTGGAATCATGTTTATGCGACTGTGCTGCCAGCCTGTCTGTCTAATTGCCCTCTTATTCCAGGAGCTTCAGAACAGTTGGATAATTTCAGCTTAATGGGAGACTGGAGTCTCAGAGGTCACAGCTGAAGGTCTAGGAGGGCTCCCAAGACCCTCTGAATGACCATTGTGACTGAGAAAACCTGGGAATGCATCTTTCTCCCCTTTGCAGTTGATGCTTCAGCTCCACTGCAAGGGCAACAGTGTCCCCAAACAGGTCACCCATCAGATGGCTAAGACAGCCAGATCTGCAGGCTTGTTCTATAGGTGCTTTAAAAAATCTGATCAAATATAACTTTTGATTCTACATTTGGTTTGATTTTATCTTGTCCAGCAGTTCAGATTGCATGGACAAAACTCTGCTCCAGCAAACCAAGGGAAGAGGAGGCATTCTCCCACTCAGCTGGAGTTACATAGAACCTAGCCATAGTCACTACTTTTGGCCTTCATACTAGATCTCAGGAAATCATTATATGTTATACAAGTAATTAACTGTGCTACACACATTGAGTGATCCCTAATTCTTGCTGCCTTTTGCATACTGGGTCGGATGTTGACACTACTTGGAAAAAGAGACCCACAAACAGAATGTAAAACTAACCCAAAAGCTCTGGTGGACGTTCAGATTTGAGGAAATTTTAGATTGCTGCCCAAAATGTTTTGCTTTGAGCTGCTCCATAGTCTGTGTGTTTCACAGCACAGGGGAATAAGAGTTCTTTTGCCATAATTCTTGCATACGTGGAGTAGTGAGAAATTTACCCCTCAGTCCTTTTGAAAGCTCCAATTAGAACTTCTGAAGGCAGCAATAATGCTGGAAAGTTGCCAATCACACTTAGAGAAGGGTATCACCTATAAAATAACTTCAAAGCAGCCAGACTTGATGGAGTAGATATGTATCAGCCATTCTTAGAGTGTATGTTACAGTCCCCATCAAAATTAATGTAAATTCTTCAGGGACATCCATAAGTCTCTCAATGACAATACAAAACGCAGAAATTTATGTTGTTTATTTTATACCATTTAAACCATCTCACTCACAAACTAACTAAACTGTGTGCAGAATGGGAACTTACTGCCAAAAGACGATTTGAGTTCAAAAAGTGAACAGATAAGTTCATAGAGGATTGGTTTACATCTGGTCTCGCTATGTTGGTGGCTACTGCAAAGGTGAATGGTCATCTAATTTTCTGTACTCTGGTCTAAACATTCACTCCTGTTCATTACTAGACACAGGGACCAGTTAGATGGATTTTCTTCCTTCTTTCCTCTAGGGATATCCTTGTGGGTAGCAGAGTGCGCTCTGCTGTATTTGTCTCAGTCAGGTGACATCATGACTCCTTACCAGAAAAAATCAAAGAAAAATATGAATTCAGGGTTCACTTTCTACACATGTAGTGAGGGGAATTTTCTTCAAACTATCTCAAACTGAATCCTCTCTAGTAAAAATAGAAACATATAATTTTTTTCTTTTACTATTTTATCTATATGTCACAGCCAAGAGGCTGCTGGTTACTTCAAAAACTGAATTATAATTTTAATAATGTATTAATAAACTGAGTAAAGGCAATACAAAATTCTTCAGTAATCACACATTCCTATGGACTTCAGTAAAAAAAAAAGATTACATTTTGAAGAACAATTTCAAGAAAAATGTTATTTCATTCACTTTTCTAAAGGGAATGTGTGGGTTATTGTGGATTTTTGTACCTTTATCATTCAGTTTGTTCAGATAGTATTGCTATTTTTATCCAATTTAAATACAGTGTGTTTTTCTTTAAGAATAAACCTGTTTACGTTACTCTTAAAATCTTAACATCTTTTACATGAGACACAAGCAATCTATTTCTATAATTTAAATTAAACAGAAATAGTACCCAAGCAGTGCATGCTGCTATTGAAGTTCTAAGAAAATAAAACAACAGGCTTCGGGGAAGTCACTTGCTGAGCACCTGGAACAAGAATCTACTGAAGTGATAAACCAGCTCTTTACAGCTGCAACTTGTTCTGCAGGTGCATAAAGTTCCTCTCAGTTCCTTCAGCTTAGTTCATTTCAGTAATTACCTCGCTCAGCACTAAGACACCACTTGAGAATTTTAAAAAAAGGCAAACCAAGTTTCTCTCTTTACTCTAGGAATAAAAACTATGTATAGATGTTTTAACCCACTAGTCCAAAACCAAAGGACGAGATGGCCTGAAATAATCTGTCCAATCTTCTTCCTAAAGATGGTTTTCCTATCATTTAATACATCAAGTAGTTTTTAAAAAATAGATCAGTTTTGACAGTTACTCTTGAAATATCCACCATAGTCTGTTAATAACAAACAATTTAATATCGTTGTGTTCTAAATTTATTTTTATTTTCCTACTCCTTGCACATGCAAGTTGATACAAATTACCAGAAAAAAATCAATACTAAAAATTACCTTATTTCATATTATCTATTATAGATAAGATTAAAATTTGAATATTTTTATGTAAAGTATGCTCTGACTTCAATGCGTATGCATTACATGCCCTTTAAATTGATAAAAACACCCTAATTTCAGTGTAAAATCAATTTTTAGCTGCAAATCAATATATTTTAGTTGTTATGAAGCAATAACTTTAACTTTCATTTTGGAAAATATCTAAATTATACAAGCAAACCAAGACAAACAGGATTATTTAAATTAAAATTATTTACTTGCTGAATTTAATCACAATTGTGACTGGTACTTTAACTCATTCTGTCGTATGTGTATACATTAATAATGGTATACCTTTAGCTCATAGATGAGGCCCTATTTCCAGAGTAGCCAACAAATACATATAATGAAATTTATATATCAAAAACCCAAAACCAGCTCAAAATTGTTGTATCTCACTTTCTACCACTGGCTACAAAAGAAATCTTTGAAGGAATTAATTTATATTAATATCGGAAAACATATGAAGAGGAAAAATTATACGGTTGATTCTATATTAAAGTTTAAAAAATTAAAATGCAGAAGAGGGAAAAATAATGTTTTCAAATGTATTTGGGGAAGGCAGAGATGCTGAGATAAGTAAGCAAAGCTCTACCTGGACTTAGCTTCCATTGCACAATATTAAGAGTCAGCTCACACAGGAAGTGTTCAAAGGCCAGGTTGGATGTGTCCTTGAGGAGCCTGGACTAGTGGGAGATGTCCCTGCCCATGGCAGGAGGGTTGGAGCTGGATGATCTTTAAGGTCCCTTCCAACCCAAACAATTCTATGATTCTATGCAGAAGAAAAGGTGAGGATTTAAAAAAATATTTCCCCACCAAAAATCTTTATAATCCAGAAATGCGTGCATTAGAATTTAAAGCTGCTACATCTTTTCCTTTCACTATTCATAAATCACTTGGCTCTGATCTCACAAATACTTCTTGCTTCCTTACAACTTGCAGCACTTTTTTTTTTTGCAGCTGCAAAATCTATAACTCCAAAGTCATCAAGGCACTGCACTTTGAGAGGCGAGGGGGAGGTAGGAAGGGGGAAATCTGCTTGCTTTGAAGCCCTGTGCTCCAAAGGATGTCATTCCAGTTTGCCACTGGCCTATCTCTTAAGCCTGTTAAAGGTTACTAAAAGACCTGTCAAAACTTCTAGCGCTGCGCAGCAGCATTTACTCCAAATCCCATGAAAGTAACTGCTCTGCTGTGATAAAACAAGCTAGAAACAAAAACACTCTTAAAAAAAATGCTCTTAGTTAAATGGAGCTGAGGTTGATGACGCTTCACGTTGGACCCCTTCCAGGCCACAAACATACCACTCTTTCCTGCAAGTGCTGGTGATTATAAAGAGGACTCTTGAATCACCTAGTTTGATCTTCTGGTCTATCATTGCCCAGATCATCCTACACTGACCTCAAAGTTTTTATTTCATTGGTGTCCTCAGGAAAGACCAGCATGTGCTCCAGGTGAAGGACAGAAGAAAGTCAGATGCTGGTGACTCCTGAAATGACGCGTTCCCTCATGACTGCATGATTCAAAAAGCCACCTGTATCTTTTCAGTTTTGAGCATCAAGACTGAATATCACAGTACCATTTTCATCCATCTCCTCATCAGTGCCATAATGTTACATGTTATGGGCATCAGTTTGCAAGGTGGTCCCTATAGCACCTAGGAGGTACACCCATCTAACTGACAGATACAGCTCATGGTTAGAAATAAAACATGGTACCAAGTGCAAGCAGAATCTATCAGCAAGATGGCAAAGTTACGCATTGCATGGTTTAAAAGTGGGAAAAGATTTCCTCTTCCAAATGCATACTCAGAATTGCCCAGGAGAAATTCAGGAGAGGGAATGCATGGGAAACTGCAAGCATTCACAAGGCAAAGGATAAAGCCCCAAAAGTAAAAAAAAAATATGTAGAAAACCAAAGGTAGCTGCAGCACAACCAATTTGTGATTATTTTACTGGCCTCCTGGAATATATTTGCACAAAGTTTAGGTCATATTTTCCCTTTTTCTTCTCAAAATTTACAGCTACAAAGACAGACAGAAATCAAATGCTTCATGGCATACTTTGTAAATGCAAGAGTTTACAGAGTTTCTCCTCACACCTCCATATGGCACCTCCAGATTAGGCTATGCTATCGAGAGGCTGACTAAAGGTAAGGTGAAGACGTAGCATTGCCTGTGTTACAACACCCAGTGCAGCATGACAACAAGTTCAGTGCATTTTGGAAATTCAAAGCCTCAGTTTCTCATGGAAATACCCTGGGGATTGGAGCAAAGTGCTATAGGCTTCAAATCCCAAGTGCTGACAACTCCAGCATCCAGCCTTACTCGGAAGTATTCAGCAGACAATTATGCAGGTCCTTGGAAAGCCATGGGATCACCACTGCTCTCCTCTGCTAGACCTCTTTCAGCCCCCGTTAAAAACTAAATGCAGTCATACACTCTCCATAGCATAGTGTCATGTTGTTCTTCCTCCCATTAAACGACACTTTAGGCAATAAACATCTGGTGATTGCTGGTCACAGGGTTAAAGCCAGCTTAGATCAGCAGGCAGCAAGGCACGCTTGAGGATGTGGCAGGACACACCTCAGCACAGTGGGGCTTTGGATTGTAAAGTAAAACTAAATTAGCTAATTAAGGAGGTGCTTTGTTTCTTTCATGGATATTTAGTAGTCATCTCAGCTTTCTGCAAATCTGGAAAAGGGACAGTGCAGGTATCCCTGTATTAAACAATGTATTGGCCATAAAATAAAGAAATCAATGTATCCTCCACCTTTTTATAGGGGAAGAAGTCTCTTAAAACTGTAGTTAGAGTTGTTGTGGGGAAGGAAGGAGGGCGGTTTTACCACTGATGTCATTGCCAGAGTAAGCCTTTTATGGTCAAGACTTAATAGTTGTCTCTGCTTCAAAATCAACAAAGAACACAGAAAAAAGACTCGTTTCCTCCTTGGGAAATGGTGTACGTTCAGGGAGGAAGCTGCCTTCCTGTTTTCTCCATAATTACAGCTTTGTATGGTTTTAGCAAGTTCCAAAACTTTAAGCCTCTTCCATATGGAACATGTTCCTCTAAACATCTGGCTCCTATTTTATTGCAGTGATAAAACAGATTTATTTTCTACAAACCATATAAAATATTACATTCTCAGTGTATGATCTACTGTGCCTTTAGAAGTAAAAATTATACAAAAACACCAATGGAGTTACAAGTTTTTCTTTTACTAGTGACAAAATCTTTTTCTAAAGACAACTCAAGGATTAATTCTGAAATGGGAAAGAAAGTCTCAATGTTTCCTCATGCAAAGCAATGACAGATACCCAGACATAAAACGATCTATAAATCCAGCCAAAGTACATTTTTTTAGGTCCAGGTCAGATTTAAACCTGGATCTCTTACACTGGTTCTTAGCCTACATGCATTGTCTTGTGACTGTCACTGGACAAGAACAAAATGCGTTGATTAATTTTGAAGTTTTCTTTCTAATTTGCCAGAATGATATTAGAAAACAATGGCTTACGCCAAGAAATTCAGAGAGCTATACAGTAACAAAGAGAAGAGCATTTGTTGATTACCTAATGGCAGCCTGGCTGCAATGTCAAATTTCAGTGGGCAGGGCACTCAAGCAATAAACCAGGAAAAAAGCCATTATAAATCAACAGATCATCTTGGCTTCCCATTCCATTAGCTGTTATTTTTAGATGTACTGCATGCATGGCTAAGCAACAATGCTGCAGAGCGCTCCTCCACAAGTTTTAATCTTTTTCTCTCTTCAGTATTTCACCTGTTGCTGCCTGAAATTACACAAGTGTTCATTGCATGCAACAAGTCTAAAAACAAGCTATAAACAAGCTTGTGAAAGATCTGGCCAACATTCATTACAGGGATGTAGTCCAACAGTAGCTTCTTTAGAGAAGTGGAAAAAAATAACTGAGTCCTTTTCTAGATGCTTTGACAAATCCTGAATTGAGCAAAGTCTGGCTTCGTGCATGTAAAAATGGTGATGCATTATACCTCTGCTTGCAGCTTTTTATCACTACCATTTACAGATTTTGCTGCCCGTGAAGCCCATCTGTGAAGCCCCTGTGGGAAAGCATCAAGGAGGGGAAATCTGTGAGAAGAGTGGGAGTGAGAAACAGTTATGAAAAGCATGGTCAAAAATTGGGAAAAGGTTTCATAAGGCATATAAGCTGTGGGAGCACTTCTGTATGGAAGTCCTTGCGTTACATCCCTGTGCCAGACCACCACAGCCTAAATCAGCACAATCAACTCAACTGACTGTCCTCACCATATCACACGTGCCAGACCTGCTCCTGTGGTCAGGAGGACCAAGGCTGGAGCGGCTCTCACCAGCAGGACAACACCTGGATGCGATGGATCCTGGAGTTCCACCCTATCAGTGCTCTTTCCAGGTCCAGCTGCACTAACATCCACCACCTGCTAAGAGAAAGTTTGCCTCGATGTGTTAAGGACAAGAGAACACAGCTCTTCATTCAGATCACAGCTCCCACTGTTCTCCTGCTCCTGCAGCATAATGCGTGTCACACGCTGCACACGTGACCAGCGCTGGCAGAGTGTAGGGGCAAGGAGCTTGGTGCTGCTGCCGGGTAGAAACAAGGTGCCAGGATGGATTATACACGGTGGAGGGCTGGATTTGGCTTACAGGCCGTGAGTTTGACACCCTTGATTTAAATGAAGACTGCATCCTTGAACATGCAAAGGTTAAATTTGCATCTTCTGGGTCTACAGTCAAAGTCAAATCTGGGCCACTCAGACTAGAGAGTGACTGGAAGCTGAGGTGAAATCAACTGCAATGTGCCATTGCTCAGCCCAAGAAAGGAGTAGCTGTAATCCTAAAGAATGTCAGGAACGGCTAAATCCTCACTGTGGCTGAACCAAGGCTCTGCCTTCACATTGGATGAGGGTCCATGCATTTTTAGGGCACGATGGTGGCACAGCCACAAGTCATCAGCGCTCCTCAGGCCTGCCAGCTCTCACTGCCCTGCTGAAGGGAGGAGAAAGGGCAGAGACTTCGCTTTCACATGTGAAAGAGGTTCTCTGATGACAGATTATGGACCCATGGCGAAGAAGGGTCACAATCTCCTCCAGTATTTCTGACCAATAACTAATTCCCAAACTAACTCAACATGAAGAAGGTTTTTTTGCAATATTTGCTGTTTTTTTGGTGCCTAATAGTGCCTGTATAATGCAGCAGGATAATGTGAAAACCAATTTACTTGGAGTATAATAAATGACAGCACTTTTTCCTTAAAACAGCATTTGTTACCTTCTCCACATAACTACCTTTCTTGCAAAATCAATATATATATTGCATGAAAGACTTACTGAAAACCATTCGATACCCTTTTACTAAACACAACCATTTTTAAAACTACCTCAAATTTACTTAATTTCTTAATATAGTCCAGAAAGCTGCTGGTTGAAAAGTACCAGACGTGGAGAGACCTCATTAGAAAGTTTATGCCTATATTTGTTATAATCAATTTACTGCACCTTCTGATAAAGGTAAATGCAGGATAACCAGAAACACCTTAATGGTTTTGAATCACCAATGCTGAGGCCCTTGTTTCAATGTGAAACAATTGAATGAGTAAAACCACGCATAAAATTACTCTCTGAAACGTAATATCCTCTAATTTATCTGAATCTGTTCCCAAGCTACCAAAGGATTGAAATACAGTAAGTACTATAGGAAAGGCTGTCTTCGGAGAATGAGGAATCTTGTTGTTGGAGGTTTGCAGGAACAGGCTATACAAGTATCTGATTCAGAAGTTGATAAACTTGCCTTAGGATAAAATGGGAGGAATTGGAGTTTGGCCTCCTCTTGAGGTCCTTTCCAACTCCATCTTCTATTATTCTAGGTGAGCAGCTCTATTTAGGTTCATAAAACTCATATGCCACAGCTAAAGCTACGCACACGCTTAAGCGTTTTAACAGAGTGATGCACAAGTGCAAAGCAGATTCAATATCTCTCAAGGCTTTAGGATATACACATTTTTCTAGCATTGCAATTCTCCCACAGCAGTAAGAAGGCACAAGCTCATACAAGCAATGGCAGCTTCCCTTGTGCCTGCTGTCCTTTGCTGGAGAGACAACAGGTAGAGAGAGATATCCACCTGTTGTACGGGGCACACCGCTTTCTTGTAATCTGAGTTGGAAAACTTCACTGCAATCAGAGAAGAATCATGCAGGTGAATGTGTGTTTCAGTTTAGGCTGAACAATTTTAACCATCAGCTGCAGTGGAGAGGTAGCACCCATGTTCCTGACCCACTCTCAGAGGCAGATGTGCATGCTCCGTTTAATTAACAAGTACAGATTTAACTCCTGAATTCTCCCTTCTCAAACTAGGGAAATTCCTGAAATCATACAAATCATTTCCTACCTGACATGAAGCTTAGATCCCAAGAGAAAGCCCAAGTCCTCTTTTTCCTCTTCTTTGTCCTCAAAGCTCAGCACTACCCCGAGTCCCAAGGTAGTTTATGCATTTCAGAAAAAACTACATCTGTCATCCTGAGAAGAAACCTAAGAAGAAATGACTCAGCTTGGTGTTCCAGTACACTAAGTCCTGGCTAGCTACAACAGCAAAAGACCTGACCTAGTAGATGAAAAGTGATCCTTCTGTACGTTAGTAGTATTACCATTAAACAAACAAACAAACAAACAAATGGAAAACAAATGGAGAGCTCTATTTTGTGTGTATCTGTGTTACTTTAGGTGAGGCACTTCCTAACAACTAGGGACAAGATAGGTGGCATTTCCAGTTCAATCCCAGTTTGCACAGACTGAATGTGTGTAGGTCTTTTGGGTTCTCCATACCTCATTTTAGGTTTGAGGAAACTTGCTAATAACTCATTAACACTAGGAGACAGCTTTGTATTCCTTGGATACAATGACTGAGGAAGTGGGAGCATGCTGTTATCATGTTTGGGTAATGAAGTAAACAGTCCTCAGCTGGTGTCAACGGCAGGGATCAGCTGGTGTCAACGGCAGGGATCAGCTGGTGTATGTAAAGCATCTGTTATACAAACTGGATCTACAGAAGCCTGTAGAGTCAGATGCTATAAATCACTTCACTGTATTTGAGATGTCTATTTTAATTCATGTTCAGGGAAATGCTGTTAAGAAACTCGGTTTAGTAGGCTGGATATGGAGTCTTTACTGCAAATGCAAAAGGAAAGCCAAGTACCTATGAAGTGAAGACCTCCACTTCACTAGTGTTTCCTGTTTCCATAGTACAGCAATGGTGAACTGGGTTTTAAAGCCAAGTGAAGTAGCTGCCCAAAGATCCTGATTTCTGAACCTGCAGGAGAGTTTGGATGAACCACATGAGCTGAAACCCATTTGGACAGACAACATCAGGTTGATCAAGTAACTGAGAAATTACTGCATGGAAGAGGTCCCTGTCACAGCCTCTCCCTGTCCTAGGACCAACATTGCCCGAACTCTTTCTGTGACGCAGGATATGGGGGAAGAGAAAGGCCACTGTTCCCTCAGCAGAGGTGGATGACATGGACCTCACTGTGACAAAGGAGGAGCAGGAGTCAGTTTTGAGGACAACCTCAAAATTCAACCTCCATCCTCGCCCCAGGACTACAGTCCTTCAGTCAGTGGGGAGAGAGACACCCCCTGAGGGCAATTCAACCTACATAAAGGTCAATACAGGCACTTTCTGAACCTGCTTGTCTCTTTCCACTGACTGTAGAGATAGTCTATATAACCAGCTGAAACAAACAGCCCAAGTTTCTAATCACTAAAATTAAGTAAATCCCTCTTCCCAGGGATGCTGAGGGGAAATATGGCTACACTGAAGTTCATGGGGTTGCAATGGACAGAGATTGCTTTCATCCCTGTCTGGTGCTCCACACTTCGTTATTATTCAAGTACAGAGAACTTAAATGAAGCAAGATATATTCCATGCTTGTTGGCAACAACTGACTATAGTTTTACCAATGTTTTTCCCTAGCAAGCCAAGGCTTTTATTCAAAATGTTAAATCCCTCCTCAAATTAGTTGCTTTTGTGAGGAAAAAAAAGGGCTTTTTTTCAGCCACTCCAGGATTTTGTGAATGTAGGCAAATTAAAGCACCTTAAAAATAAAGCCTGCAGAGCCTAAAGAAAGTCTGGAGGGCAGTCTAAGTGCAACATGCTGAGAAGCTGTGTTGTGGATATTTTTTCCCCTCAATCGCTTTACTGGTTAATCTTCCTGGGAACAGACCGATATTTACTCATCCCATGAGAGAGTGGAATTGTCAGGAATAGAAATGATACCAAGGGATAAGGTTTAAGGAACTCTACCATTATTCATCAAACGGGAGGAAGTGGCACTGTTCTTTGGTGATGGACTGTGCTTTTCTCCTTTTGCAGATTTTATCTGACTTTTTTTCACATTAAGTGGGTAAATGTTATGAATTGTCCGTGGGGGAAATAAATGCCAAGCTCAGAGAGTGATTCTCCATCACTAAGGCCTAGGGGAAAGTTTGTGGCCATCATGGTTGTACAGCATCAAACAAAATGACAATGTTCTATTAGAAAAATAATACATGGAAAGGCTGTTGCATGTTTTCCATACTAGCTTCCTTCGATGCTCTCACGGCTCCAAGCTGGCCCCAGCATTGCTCCATGCTGTGCCATGAAGATCCACCAGCACAGATCTTCACTAGCCTAGGCACCACTGTCCTGTACTCTTCTCCAAGGGGAGCAAGTGCTGTAGATTTTTCCATCTCCCTAAAAGCCATGTTTTGCTTTCTTTTTGTCTGGTTGCCAGCTATATTAAACTGCTGTTAAGGCAAAGGTTTAGAAAGCACAAGACCTGAGTTCACGTCCTTGCTCTGTGCTCTTTCTACTACTTTATGGACAACCCATATACCTGTGTCTCTACTAGAAAATTAAATACCCCTGGGGTTGTTCTTTGGTGTACACTACCACCAACATACCACAGACCACATCCAAAATGTTACACTCTTCTAACTTCCAAAGTAGGGTCTGAATGCACATTCAAATTGTATGTTGGGAATGGTGAGCTGTACCAGTGAAAAATTTGAGTTGGTTTGAGACAGAAATCAGCTATAGGCCACTCAAACATTTGTACAGGCAATCTCGTCCCATTACCATGGGACATAATTATGTCACCACTTTTTGAGGTGCTGGATCTCTGGCTCTTTGCACTCATTCTATCAATGAAGAATCATAGCAGTTCTTTCCCTACCACATGGAGTTAAGATGTCATAATACGTCATCTCTTTGCAACAGAAATAATCACAAATAGGAAAGATCAATACAACTATAATACTATTAAATGCTGCACTCTTCCAACATGCCTCTGATTTATTCTATGTAATCAGTCTACAAAGGCTACTACGCATCTTGCAATTTTGAATCCAGAGGTGCAAAGCAGCTCAAATAAACAGATTAAATAAAAACAACAGTGTGCCCTGACACAGTGACTTTACCTCTTACTATTTCAGAGCACTTGATACCCTTATCCAGGACATATAGAGCCTTGTTCTATAAATGGTCCCAATGGAAGGCAAGTGACGTGCTACTCACCATGAACAGAGAGCTCAGAGTTTAGGCAGGTTCTGACACACACAGCATGTTGAGATGGATATACATGTAGGAAAAGGCAATGTTTGGTCAGTTGAGTTCCTCCCAGAACTCTACTTGATTGCATTGCCTAGGTCTCCATTGTGTAAAGAGGAAGTTAAGATGCTACAACGATGTGTTTAATATCTGCAGCTGGATCCTACCTCATGGGTCAGCTGAGCCATGGTAACTCACCTTGTATGTACTGGATAACTGCAGCAAGTAAGGTTATGTGTCCTAGTTCAGCCTGTAATTAACTGGGGTTGACTTAAGTCTTTTACATTGGCTCAGGTTTAAGAACATGTACGGACATGGAGGGCTCCACACCTCTGCTAAGGTGTTGTGGCTTCAGTTATGGTAATTTGGGCCTAAGTCTGACGAAAGCATTTTTCGAACTAGATCCAAATAGAAAACACCATGCATAATGGGCAAAGTTTTTGCCTGAGTGCTGTGGAAAATAAATAGGACTTATGTTCACATGTTTCTTACTCACTAAGATTTATCATGCTTATTACTCTTTCATTGCCTTCCACAGAATTCTTATTAATTCACCATAGCATATGTCAGAGAAAAATCAGGAGTGCGGTCTTCCCCTGATAGTTCTCAGCTACTAAATCACTGGTTTTAAACTCAGAAAGGTAAGAGGCAGAGAAAATAACCCCTCAGTGAAGAATAATCTACTTGAGGATACCCATATTTCATAATCCTATTGTATTTATAAGTGAACCTGCAGTAAATCAAGATAAAGCATCCACTGAAGTCACAAATGCAGTCCAATCTTAGAGACAGAGGTCTGTACAAAGCCTGTGACAAGTGAGGTAGCTCAGTCAGTCTTATTGCTACTCTTGTTGCTTGTATATATGCTGCTTTTCCATAGGTCTTTGCTAAAGTTGAAGAATACTTTTGGACATGCATATATGGCTGTGTGTGAAGTCAAGCTGCTCCAAACCAAGTGGATGGGAGCCAGCTTTAGTCCCGAATTATACTTCAGTTAATGCTTCCTGATGATCTGCTGACAGCAAGGAGGAAATAAACAGGAGGTGAAAAAGAGAAGACCCACAGAGCAAGGAGGCATTGAAGAAGGAATCCAGCCTCTGAGACTGGTTGCACATGCAAGGAGCCCCAAGTCTGTCCTCAAGCCATACAAACCACCTGGATGGAGCATGTCGGCTCCTTCACACCCAGTGCTCTTGGAGAGGCCAATAATGAGATGGGAGTGAAGTAGCCACCTGTCAAGAGTACGTGCAGGAAATGCAAGATGCTGGTTTTTCCATAGCACAGCTGTGGAGATCCAGTTATCAGAGGCACTGAACTTGCTCCAGTCTTCCAGTCTGGTCTCACCTGAAGGCAACTGAAATGTGCAGTATTTCCTCAAATGTTTGCCCTATTATCAACCCCGAGAGGTCAATTCTGCAGTTCCCAGCCAGAAGGGATGACCTGCAGACAGAGGTTTCACTGTTTCAGCTAGGAGGGAACACAGATAACTATTTCAAAGCGATATACAGAAAAGTTTATACTATGGTAAGTTGCTTAACCCAGGATGTACATGCAAGCTGACACATATGGTGAACAAGCAGTTCAAACACTGGAAAAAAACCCACCCAGAGCCAAAGCAGTTTAACAGACCCTCAGAAATGTCCATCGCTGAAACCAGACTAAGCTCTGCACACAAATACAGGCCAAGCTTCCTTTGGGAGACACAGGGGAGAAACTCTCAGCTCACTGACAAGTGTGAGGTCTACAACACAAGCAACAGGTATTCTTGCCCTCTTTATGCATAGACAAACACCCAGATTCTAGGTCAGGGTGATGGAGAGAAAGCCCACATGAAGCAGTGTGGTACCCTGGGAAGTTCAACATGGGGCACGATGAGGTTGTCACCTTGTTAACCTTACACAGGAAAGTAAAATAAGTAAGTCTGGGTGCCAAAAGTGCACAAAGGTATCCTTACTTCACGACACCACATCACAGTGTAACCATCTTCCTCTTAGAACCCTTGATATCATTGCAGACCATGCTGACCATCCTCTGCACTCCACAGGTATATTGAGAAAGGTGCCCAGGGGTTCATTTCACACCATCATGGCACGGTAGACAACAAACACCTACCAACACTAAGTGCACTGTGGTGATGCTTGGCATTTTTTCCAACCTCCTTATCTTCTCTTCCTCTACTTAAGACAAAGCAACCAGCTCAGCCTCATGGTGATGACATCATCACATTGATGCATGGAGTTATTATTACAGTCTTCTGATATGGTCAGTGCTTGTTCCATCACACAAAGTGCATGAACACCAAAAAAGTGCTTGGAACAGGTCTTCTCTGCTATCACACAGCTGTGGAGACTAAATTTCTGTGGTCCCTTGAAGGGAAGCAGTGCTCTTCCAAAACAAACAAAACCCTCAAACCAAATGATACCAAAAAGATGGGGTCTTCCCCCTAAGTAAACCTCAAAACCTGGAAACTTGTATTGTCATAAAAGAACTTCTGACTGGTTCCTAAGGAGATAACAAAAATATTTATCCTCCAGTAAAACGGAACATTTTGATTTTAGAGTAAAACAATGCAGCATGAATTAGTTCTCAATGTCAGGTCCTTCCCGCCAGCATATTTCTTCTCAGGGCAGGCATAGCATTGCCTTAGACTCCTTGAAACTTTCCTAACTGGCCTCTAAAATTTCAGAGCCATCCAAATGCAATGCAAAGGCAAATACTTCCTCATGCTGGTTTCTGCCTGGCGTGTCATGTTAATTAAGGAAGAATCACTGAGCTGAGAGGTGCAGTCCTGCAGAGCACAGCTCCATCGTCAGAGCCCAGCCATCCCCCAGCAGCTCCTCACACCAGGGACACACCAGCTTTCCTGACGACATGGGAAGATCAGATTCAGCTTCCCAGCTTGCAGATAGCATCCCTTGAGGCAGGCTGTTATTGGGACTCATGGGGTCTTTGTCTCGTGGCTCATTCTCCTTGTGCACGGCCCCAGTGCTGCTCTGCAATAGCCCAGGCACTACTTCAGCTGGTCACTGCGAGCAGTCGGAGGCAGCATGCATTGTAAGGGCTGTCAACACTGCAACCAGTTCCAGTGACTCTCTTTTTGATTTAGACTTTCTACATCCTTTCTGAGAAACCTCAATTGTCTATTTAATCCCTCAGCACTAGAGGAAAAGCATTCAGCTGTGCAACCCAGGATAGCAGGCGCAAATTTGATACCCATTAAAACTGAGGAGTTACCAGGCATAAAACCCCATATGGGGACAGTATAATCCCTGGTGTAATTCCATTCATTTTCATGTACCAGCGATGAAACTGACACAGCAATTGGGACTTCCAGCCTCCCACATCCTTCTAGCGTATTCAGTCGAAACAATTCCAGCCTGCATCTATATAGGTGTGAACAGTATTAGGTTAATTCTGCAGTTGTTCTCTGATGTTCCCCTGCATGCTCTGGTCATGAGCAGCGCCTATAGCTTCGCTCTCTCTTTTACAAAGTTTTCCATATCAAATAGATCTCTTCACAGCCACACCATTTTTAACTCTGCTTACTTACAGAGTGTGATGGGAGCTGGGTTTACGGGCAGACAAACAGGACAACGACAAGAAATGCTGTACTGCAGCAAGATCCAGTTAGGACACAACACAACATTGGTACCTGAGTCAAGCGCTGCTCTCTGCAAAGAGCAGAGATGTGTGCCAAAGGACTGTCATCCAGAAGGTCCAAAGATGACAACGAGGGCCTGACCATTTGTAATGTTCTTACTACTTGGTTCAGCTGAGCACATGTGTCTCTTGTGAAGTTTTATTGTCCGGATAGCAAATTACACACCAGGATGTCTGAAAGTCACAAGCATTATACCCTCACTTTATAGCCCTGGCACTAATGTATGCATTTGGGTTTAAAGCACTTTCTTGCAAATTAAAACCCAGCCCTGCTAAGAATTGGTGTAATTCAATACTTCCTTTGAAAAACCTCTCATAGGAAGATTAGAACAATCTTAGTGATTATACTCTATCTGAGGTCCACAGATGCCAGTAATCTATGGAAATTGCGAACTCACAGGATTTATGTCTAAATATGATTTAAAATCCACCACCAAATCTCCACCGTGGTGAGGGGTTTTTATGATTTCTTTCCTTCTCCCCTCTCCCTCTCTTCTTGTTTTCCCCCTCAGACCGAATTTCTCTAAATGGCTGCAAGGTCTGTCTTGAAGACAAACAGGCACAAGTCAAGAAAGAGCCTGCGTCCTTTGTTGCAGACGCTGCCTGCGGTGTGCATGCACCGTCCTCCACGGTAGTTGCAGCAATTGCCCCAGATGGAGGCTCTGCTCTGGAGTCTGTCTGCAGCCCTCTCCTTGATGAGAGGCAGCTGTGTATGGGTTTCTGTTTATTCTGTTTAAAGATCTATCACAAACTCCCACGTGAATGGGAATGTAAAGAGAAGTCACAAATCAAACCTGAACCGTGCAGTCCATTTAGGCGAATGCTATTTGTGCCATATGTTTTGCAGGTTCATCTCATTGGAATGGTAAATCGGTCTGAAATTAGGGCCAGATTTTAGAAGGTAGCACTGAAAATACGTTTGCTGAGCATGCATGCATGTGAACTCAGCCGAAGGGACAGGTCACTCCCGACCTTCAAAGAGGCAGGGTAAATGGACACCTACATGCAAGACAAAGGGGTGGGCATATCCGATGAACTTTGCATGTGGTTACTCATGTACATCTCTTCCAGGTGACTATTCAGAGCCTATCTTTGGGATTCTGATCTGGACACAAAGCCTCCCCTATGCGAGCACATTTTTCACTTCCTGAAGTCGAGTACTCCACATGCAGATCCTCACATACATAGATGGACATATGTCCACAATCCTCTGGTAGAAATTACAATTAGAGGGCTTTCAAACAACAACAACAATAACTTTATCTTTCCGGACTGTTCAAATAAACTGTTGCAGATTAAGGGTCTGAGTTTTTGTCAAGTTTAAACAAACAAGTAGAGCACAAGAGTTCTGCAGCACTGCATTCCTGTGACAGCCAGCTCCCAGCAGCTCCCCAACACAGAGCAATGCACTGACGGAATTACTTGCCTATCAGCTCCCCTCTCACCAGCTCAGAAGATGCAGATCCAGTGGGTCCTTAATCCAAACCAGGGTTTTGATTTTACAGCTTTGGAATAAGGACCGTTTTCTTACCCCAAACCTGGCTTCAATTTTATCTAATTTCCATAAATAGCACTAGGAACCTTTGGCAATATTTTGCCACATTTTTAAGTGGAGGACAAGCAAACAGTCAAGGCCAGTGCTATATAAGGATATATGAGTAGTGCTTCTCCTTCCTCTTTGCACCTAAGAGCCTCTCAAGTCTCCTGTCCAGATGTTTTATCCTCTTCTGCTTTTCAGTCCATATTTTTGAACTGTCGTTCTCTTGTGTTTCACCTCATTTCCTCCCATTTTCCACCTCCATTTTGTCACTTAATCATGTGGGCCTCTGTAGCCTCTCATTTGCTTGTGGCAAATCTGGCATCTTTATTAAATCCAGACTGTTTCACTCAGGGGGCACATTTACAGGTAAATCTCCTTACAGGCAGCCACCTCTGACTCAATAGTACATTTAATCCTGCAGCTGTCAAACAAAAGGTGATAAATCATCTACCTCTGATCAAATAAATCCTGCTTCTTTTCATTCAACCATGGTACCTCTCCCACATTATTGTGGAGAGGGTGTTGGCTTGGGCTATGATAGCTATGGACTGAACTTTTCAACACCAAAAAATCAGTTCCCTCAAACTTCACCTAATCTCCTGTTTGTTTAATTTATTTTGAATGGGGGCCTGAAGAAAGTAATTTTCCTTGTTTTGATTGGGGTTTGGGTTTTTTTTTTGGGGGGGGGGGAGTGTTTGGCTATTTTTGTTTTTTATATTTCCTAATGCAAGAAGTAAAAAAAGTGCAAAAAAGCAAGATTGGCTCAAAATCCGTCCGTAGACCCAGGAAGGGGTTAAAGGCAGCCAGTGTCCACCCTGGGGATCCGAGCTGCCCCACAAAGCCCCACAGAGACAGGCAGGATATGGCAGGAGGTTTGCAGAGCAGTTGTAACTCCACAAGCCCGCTCCTTTCACTGCAGAGAGCCAGCAAGGCCTGTTGGCAACTCCCGCCGAGCTCATAGGCTCTGTCAGCCAAATGCTCCCTGTTTCTTTTTCTTAAAACAAGGACAGAGGGATAAGAAATACAAAAAGCCCCTGGTATGTGTATCATTAAGCTGCAAGAGCTGCTGCCCTAGTCCAAGGTTTTAAAAACCCTATGGTTTCTACTACTGTGCTAATTTGGTTGTGTGGCACCTGCAAAGTATTTTTTATTCCAGCATCCTTCTTAAACACAGATGTACATGCTGAGCTGGGAGCCTTCTGAAGTGCTCTGTGTCAACTTAACTCTTTCCCTCTAACTCCAGAAACATCAATAAGATCACTTAAGCCAAGGCTGAATACCTTGAACTCCACTCCACCTCCCCTCAGATGCACAGACCATGTGTTCCAATTTGCACACCTAAATTTCAGCTACCTGTATCTACCCCCTGATTTCCAAATATAGTCTGGTTCGTACAGTACAACAGCACAACCTTGACTTCAGTAAGGCTGTTCAGTACCTATAAAAAAAATCAGGCCACTTGTTTCGAAGTGCTTGGACATGGATTTGGGCCCCAGATGCTCAAAAACTACAGCTTAAATTTAGACATCTACATCTGTACCACTGGCAAAGTGTTTTTATTTTTGGAAGCACTGAGCCCCAGCAGCTCCCATTAATTTCAGTAAGAGCTGCTGGGAGCAGAGAGTCTTGGAAACCTTTTCTGGGGAAGCTGTGCTAACATTAGACTCCTGTTTTCAGAAGCGTTGGCTTGAAAAGAAGTGACATACAATGAGGAGGAAGGAAAATGTTTGTTTAGCCTTCCTATTTCATAATGTAGTTCCATGAGCAATGGATCTGGTAAACTCCAGTTTCTTAAGGATTGGTACCCAGTGTCCTAAAAATCCCATCACCAAACAGCAATTTGCTCAACTCCCTTTCAAGTTCCCAGCCTGTTTGGTGGGACAAACTGGTACGGACAGATCCTGCTGGCTGGAGAGTTGGCTGCTGCCACTGAAAACTCAGTGACAGTTGTATTCCCTCCTGTGCCAGCCTAATTTCTTCCTCTTTCTTCTAATCAGACTAATTTTCATGGAAATTGTAGGAACTCATGTGTTGCGGACCTTTAAACTTCTATCAAATTTGGTTGAAAAATTGCCCAGAAGTTATTACAGACAAGAAACATTACTGGATGAGATTTGTTTCCTTAGGAACCCAGGCTAAAAGGAAAAATGGATTGTAGATAGCTGAAAAATTCAGGCTTGAGAACTGAGATACAACTTAGAAAAAAATATCTACAAAGCCAAAAAAGATTAGAACGTGATGAGACCTAGAGGCAATTAGAAGTTTAGATGCAGGCACAAACCTGAGAAATGCATACAATAGACAATATATGGCTTTGTCTTCCTTTTTAACCTATCCCTGTGTAAGACAGGAGAGAGTTGTGGTGTGTGTGGTTCCTCTACATAGAAAGCACATGGCTCACATGAAGTGTACGATTCAAGTAAGTGTCACATTCAGGCAAATCCCTGAGCAACCCATAGAAGTAGAAGAACAATAATTCACACCAAGCCAAGGATCCCTGCCTCATGTGTTACAGCAGTTGCAAAGTGTGTGGTGTCTGGGGAAGAAACAGCCTAACAGGAATTTTGTACATGACATTTGCCATGCTTTTAAAACAGTGGTAAATACAACCCAAAAAGCCATAAACTCCATCTGTGTTCGCAGCTGAAGGAGACATCAGTAACTCAGTCTCTCCTTCCATGAGACAGAAGAAAATATCAAAGAACACTGCAATTTTTCTAGAAAGCAAGAAAGGAATAGAAATCCACGGCAAAAACTATGACTAAAAAGGCTGCTTGGGAAATGAAGCCTGTCAGGCCAATGGGGTTACTATTGAAAAACGTAGGAAATGCCTCATCTCATGAGGGGAAGAAGAGCTGCCAGGCTGAATTGGTGGCTTTGTATTGCCCTTTGAACAGTGATCACTCTGGCTGTGGTCTCCAGTACTGGTTTTTTGGAACTGGCAACCCAAGTTGCCCTGCTGGATCTGCTGTTGCCCTGCTGGATCTGCTATTGCCCCACTGGATCTGTTGTTTGTGAACAGAGAGGGATTTGTGGGGGAGGTGACTGTTGGAGGATGCCTGGGGCTCAGTGCTCATGAGATGATAGAATTCTCAGTTCTTGCAGGAGTAAGGAGGGGAGTCAGCAGAACTTCCACCTTGAACTTCCGGAGGCCAGACTTCAAATTGTTTAGAAGGCTCCTTGATAAAGTCCAGTGGGAGACAGTTCTAAATGACAAAGGAACTCATGAGGGCTAGATGCTCCTCAAGAAGGAAATTCTGGCGGTGCAGGAGCAGGCCATCCCTGTGTGCCATGAAATGAGTCAGCGGGGAAGAAAATCAGCTTGGCTTAACAGAGAGCTCTGTGTTGGTCTCAGGAAAAAGAGGAAAATATATGAGCTTTGGAAGAGGGGGCAGGCATCCCAGGAGGACTACAAGGAGCAGATGAGAACATGTAGGCAAAAAATTAGAAGGGCTAAAGCCCAACTAGAACTCCATCTGGCCAGTTCGGTGAAAGACAACAAGAAATGTTTCTTCAAGTATATTAACAACAACAGCAGGACCAAGGAGAATCCCCCTCCCTTACTGTATGCAAGGGGAATGGTAGTAACAAAGGATGAGGACAAGGCAGAGGTACTTAACGCCTCTTTGCCTTGGTCTTTAATAGGAAGGTGAGATGTTCTCTGGGTTCCAAACCTCCTGAGCCAGAAGACTGTGAAGGTGAACCCTCAATGTTCCAAGAAGACTTGGTTAGAGACCTGCTCGGCCAATTAGATGTCCACAAGTCTACGGGGCCAGATGAGATACACCCAAGGATATTAACGGAGCTGGCGGAGGTCCTTGCCAAACCCTTCCCCCTCACCTGTCCTGGCTGACTGGTGAAGTGCCGCTTGACTGGAGACTGGCAACTCTCATATACAAGAAGGGTCAGAAGGAGGATCCAGGGAATTATAGACCTGTCAGCTTGACCTCGGTACCAGGGAAAGTCATGGACCAGATTGTCTTGAGTGTTATCACAGAGCACATGCAGGACAGCCTGATCGGACCCAGTCAACATGGGTTTGTGAAAGGCAGGTCCTGCCAGACCAACTTGATCTCCAACTTGATCTCTATGACAAGGTTACCTGTTTAATGGATGAGGGGAAGGCTGTGGATGTGGTGCACCTGGACTTTTGTAAAGCCTTTGACAAGGTTTCTCACAGTATTCTGCTTGAGAAACTGGCTGCCATTGGCCTAGAGGGGCACACGCTCTGCTGAGTAAAAAACTGGCTGGATGGCCAGGCCCAAAGAGTGGTGGTAAATGGCGTTAAATCCAATTAAAAACCAGTCACGAGCGGTGTTCCCCAGGGTTCAGTGCTGGGTCCAGTCCTGTTCAATATATTTATTAACGATCTGGACGAAGAGATCAAGTGCACCCTTAGCAAGTTTGCAGATGGCACCAAGCTGGGTGGCAGTGTTGATCTGCTTGAAGGAAGGGAGGCGCTGCAGAGGGATCTGGACAGGCTGGATCGATGGGCTGAGACCAATGGGATGAGGTTTAACAAGACCAAATGCTGAGTCCTGCACTTGGACACAACAACCCTGCGCAGTGTTACAGGCTTGGGGA
The DNA here is from genome assembly GCA_033558185.1 of Dromococcyx pavoninus. Lineage (NCBI taxonomy): Eukaryota > Metazoa > Chordata > Aves > Cuculiformes > Neomorphidae > Dromococcyx > Dromococcyx pavoninus. The sequence goes on from JAUMJL010000068.1 coordinate 1,624,531, forward strand.
AGAATGGCTGGAGAGCTGCCTGGAGGAGAAGGACCTGGGAGTGTTGATTGATAACCAGCTGAATATGAGCCAGCAGTGTGCCCAGGTGGCTAAGAAGGCCAATGGCATCTTGGCCTGTATCAAAAACAGTGTGGCCAGCAGGACAAGGGAGGTGATTGTGCCCCTGTACTCGGCACTGGTGAGGCCACACCTCGAGTCCTGTGTTCAGTTCTGGGCCCCTCACTACAAGAAGGACATTGAGGTTTTGGAGCACGTCCAGAGAAGGGTGACAAGGCTGGTGAAGGAGCTGGAGGTCAAGTCCTACGAGGAACAGCTGAGGGAACTGGGGTTGTTTAGCTTGGAGAAGTGGAGTCTGAGGTGAGACCTCATCGCTGTCTATGGCTGCCTGAAAGGAGGCTGTGGCAGAACGAGTGTTGACCTCTTCTCTCAAGTGACAGGTGATAGGACAAGAGGAAATGGCCACAAGTTGCGCCAGGGCAGGTTCTAGATATTAGGAAGAATTTCTTTACTGAAAGGGTGGTCAGGCACTGGCACAGCTGCCCAGGGAGGTGGTTGAATCACCATCCCTGAAGGTGTTTAAAAAACGGGTACATGAGTTTTTGAGGGACATGGTTTAGCGGATGATGGGTGTGGTTGGACTCGATGATCTCAAAGGTCTGTTCCAACCGGAAGATTCTATGATTCTATGATTTCATGAGAATATGTATTCTCCTTCCATTTTTATCTTTCACATAAGAGGAAACTGTTGAAATAAAAATTTTGCTAATAGATCTTCTGAATAAGATATAAACAGAAGTTGTACATGCCAGACATAAGGGCTCAGCTGTCCTTGGTGGCAGGAAATATCAAACCCAGCTTTGGCTGTAGATCACAATGCTGTAGGCAGCTAATATATCTTGCAGGACGGCAATGCCAAGATGTTCAGGGGAGGAACACCCATGGGCAGGCTGGGACAAAATGCAGGATTTTCATGAACTCCATACATGACCCTTCCAAACTTTTTTCTCCAAGAACTGAGAGGAAAGTCCCCAAATGCGACATTCTTGGAGAAGCAGCAATCTCCCAGTATTTACTTTTGGAAGCTACCAAATACAATACTTTGAATACACACTGTTCTGGCTGCCAGGGGATGCATATCCTGGGCACAGAATGTCCCAGGTGCCCTGGCTGATAGGTGTAACAACTGCTGTTATGGGGTAGCAGAGACGTTGCCAGGGCTTCTTCCATCTAGCCATCTGCTCTCCGGGCTGCATTGGAGGGAGAAGCTGGGAAAGCCTGTGGACAACCTCCCAAGCTTTAAGGCTTCCGGAAACCTTTCGCTTTGCTCAGTGAACTGGTAGGATGCAGCAAAAGGCAGCCTTGGGGCACTGGCTTCCAACGCCAAGCAAGAGGTCCCCTCATCTGCAGGAAGCCAGTAAACCCTCTACCACTGCAGTACTGATGCCTTTCCTACCATTCTCCCATGTTTGTGATCAAGGAATCCAGTATTTAATCTAGTAACAAACTCACAACAGATCTCTACCTTCTAGTTGCAATAGCTGGCCAAGTTTTAACCCCTCTCTCGGTTTTACATTAGCAAACGTCACTCAACCTGGCAAGAAGAGATTTTTTTCCTCCTATCTTCTCTCAGGGCAATTGTGGTGGTAGGGATCATGACTCTGAAGGTGTCTTGCCCTCAGAGGGCAGGTTTTCCTACCTGATTGTGTTTGTTCAGTGTGATGGCAACACAGAACAAGCTTTTGCCAGTTTTAAGTGACACACTAGATTGCTGAGAGCTGTTCAAAGAAGAAAATTGAAGGAACAGACAACAGGAAATTTTCTAACTATGGCAATGTACTAAGTCAGCTTCTGTAATCGGTGCTGAAGTACCACAAAGAGGTAATATATAGCAGTGAATTTACAGCGTGAACCCAAGATTTTGTCTCATTCTGGTTTTGTAGGCTGTCCTCAGAAATGCTTAATGTAGGGTTAACAAAGAGCACTGTAATACAGACTGATCCTTTATCTTGCTGGGGGCCTTCGTCCTGCCATCCTGATTTATTCCTTATTCATAGAATGAAAAACCCCATTGGTTTCAGAAGGAGATATTTCAAATCAAGGACTGAAGCATTTGTGCCTGGATTTTCAGTCCATGTATTTTACACACTTCTGAACACTAACAACAATGCGGTGACTCTGTAGCGATACATGCATTTAAACCTGCATCAAAACTCCTTTATGGCCAAGATTTAAAATGTTGAATGCATTAGAGAAGAGAAACATTTGCACTGTGTTGCTTATTGTTGGTTGCCTTTCTGTGAGCACTTTCAACGCCACCAATTTAGTCCAGAAGTGGTTAAAAGCAGCTAAAGGGAGCTTTAGAGGACTCAGTGTCAGCTGGCATTCTAATGAGAATTAGACAATCGGAAATAGACAGCTCCGAGGCCAAACAATTAGCCAGACAATTAAAAGGCTCTACTGTACAGGGTTTTATGTGGGATAGAATAATGCAGCCGCAATATTTGTGCTAATAAGGTAGATGGATAAGAATGAAGTTAATTTCCCTTCTCAGCAGCTAAATGAACAGATCACTCCCTTTTAGCTAAACCCAAAAGGACACAATTTTTCCCTGAGTGGAAAAAAAAGGTAAAAGAAAGAAATAGAAATGGTAGTCTCTGGCTACTGAAATAAAACCGGGTAATCAACTGGTATGGAGCTTGCAGAAGTCCAGTGCTAATGCCACCATGCTCCGCTTTGTCTTCTGCCTTATGCAAATGACACTTTCACCTGTGTCATACCTAAATCTCTCCCCATTCCCTGTCCGGATTTTTCTGTATGTACAGGATAAGATTGTTATATCCATCTATTTTAATATACTTGATAATATGTTGCTTACTACAGATCCGAGCTCTGACAATTTCATGTGAAAAATTAAAACAGAGAAGAGCATGAATACCAACTGCCACTATGCCAAAATATATTGGTAAGGTTCTTGCATTTGCTGAAATTGCAGAGTATGGCACACCATGGATGGAGAACGAGCCTAACTCTGGGAACACCCCCTTCCTGACCACGATATCCCCCTGTGAATGCAGTACACCAGTTACGGAAGAGACATAGGCTGGAGGTCAGAGTGACCCCAGAAACAAGCCAAACTCCAGAAGGCTTATGCTTCCACTACATTCTGAAATTCTATACCTCTATAGAATCATAGAGTCATAGAATCATCTGGTTGTAAAAGACCTCTGAGATCATCTAGTCCAACCGCACCTGTCCACTTACTAAATGATGTCCTTCAGAAACTCATCTACCCATCTTTCAAACACCTCCAGTGTTGGTTACTTCATCACCTCCCTGGGCAGCCTCTGCCAGTGCCTGACCATCCTTTCAGTGAAGAAATTTTCCTAACGTCTAGTCTAAACCTCCTCTGGTGCAACTGGTGGCCATTTCGTCTCTTCCTATCACCTGTCACTTGCAAGAAGAGACCAGCACCCGCCTTGCTACAGCCTCCTTTCAGGGACTTGTAGACAGTGATAAGGTCTCACCTCAGACTCCTCTTCTCTAAGCTAAACAACCCCAGGTCCCTCAGCAGCTCCTTGTAAAGCTTGTTCTCCAAGTGTACCAATGACATGCCAAGATACAGAAAAAGATTACTCATCACCCATCCAGTTTTGTGTGGGGCAGGCTCAGTTACTGCAGCAGCATCTTACGCTGGTGCTTTCAGCTTCCCTAGAGGCGAAACTCTCTGAACTTTAACATCCATGTGGACAAGGCAGAACTGCACCCAAACCCAATGGCACAAACCAGATGCTACCAGTTTCATGCAATAGACATGGCTCATTCACCTGGACACAATCCTGGTCAGCCATTTCTAGATGGCTGTGCTTGGGCAGGGGGGTTGGACAAGATGACCTCCAGAAGTCCCTTCCAGCCTCAACCATTCTGTCAGAGTGTGGCTCTGTGATATGCAATTCATCGATGATGTAAAATACCACTGAGGCTTTGAACATTTTCTCCTGCACTGCAAGCATCATCTCTGGGAGGGATTTTGTGGAGATGTATCTAGGAGCCTTATTAAAAAAATACATACACACACAGAGCCATTTGAGGTTTCTGGTTCCCTGTACTATCTTTCCCTCTCTGTCAAACAGCGCAGGCTGCTGCCAGAGCCCACTGTCACGCTTTACATTAGGTTACTGGCTTCTGTGGTGTACCAGCAGTCATGTGCTGCTATTTAGCAGAAAGCACCACCAAAACAGTGAAAACGAGCTGTTTGCGTTTGGTGTGTCCTTGCAGTTACAAAAGACCAGCAGCAAGTTGTCATACACAAGATAATTGAATCCCCAGGAAAATAAGCTGTTTGGAAAATGAGCTGTTGGTGCATTTTACAATGGGGCACACATGTTTTTCTGCAGCCATGGTAGGGTTTTTGTATCTTTGAGGTCTACCACACATGTACGGGGTAGGTCAGGCATGGTCAGCTTTTCACCCTGCCCCTTTTTCCTTCATCTTGCAAAAAACCCATCTGAATGGACGTGACAATATCATACATTTAGAGGCAAATGTATCTACAATGCACTACCACGGTTCCGTTCAGTTTGTAACTGCCACTTTATGGCTTCAGCCATACCAATTCTCCAGTAATGCCCAGACGTACCAATTACTTCTCCTCTGCAATGAAAACAGATGAGAAACAGGTGACAAGGCCTGTTTGTAGCAGATGGAGGGAAAGGAAGTTTAGGCTAATCAGAAAATGGCTTTGACAAAACCCCTGTATCAGAACAGCATGGTGAAAGCACTTTACTGTTGTTGCTGTCTGGTAGGTCTGATGCAGAAGATCACAAAACTAACTATCACTTTAATATATTTAATACAGGCATCTGTATTATTAATCAAAACTGCTTTTTGGCCACAAGAAACTGAAAGCATGTGTTTGAGACTGCATTCCCATTTTGCCAGCCCTGTCACCATGATTTCTGGCCAAGCTGTGCTCTACCAAGCACCTCATTTTCCAGAATAACCCTGAGCAGAAGGCCTCTTTGGGGGATCAGGTATACATTGGAGTCCTTACCCCCTCTCTACCTTGTTTCTAATAAGGCCTTTTTGAACGATTGTTCCCTGGCTCTTGCTCTTTTTGTGAGTAAGCACATATGAAGTCAAGGATCTCCATGGTGCACAGATCACTGTGCAGCAGGTGCACAGCTCTGTTGCCTCTTCCCTGGACACCCTGACACAAAGACTACAGTAGGGATGTAAGATGCAAATAGCGTCTGTCTAGATGACTGGAAATTGCATTTTTTGACCAAATGACCATTGTATCGAAACCTAGTAGGCAAGCAGTTTTGTCAAAAAATTCCTGACTCTATCAAAACCCCTGGAAAACAAGCAATGTCTTCCTCCATTCAAAATCAATCTACATTCACTAGCAGCAACAGTGGAAATTTTACCTGGCTGACATACAAAATGCTCATATTGATACTAGTACTGCTGCCTACAAACCACAGCACTGGAAAAACAGTTGCACGTCACTTCATCAAAGGCCTTCAAGGATACACTTGCTCTGTCTGGCATATACAACTGAAAGCTACTTAATTTTAATTTTGTGCTTCATGTACATGACATCCTCACTAATGACAATGAGGCAGAGTGATGTAGTGCTGGTGGGAAGGTTAATAGACTTACACTAGTCTGTAAAAGAACAAATTCTTCAAACCTATGTACAACAAACACATTTCAGTAAGAGGGCTTTTTTTGCTATGATATCATTACCATTACAAAAGATGTTGTAGCACTTTTACTAATATGTGGAGAAGTGTTGTTCACTTATGACTAATACATAATTGTCAATCATTTACACAATTAACATGTTAGTTCTTCCCCCCACACTGATTCAATCACATCTGTCCTCTCACTTTTGTTTATTTTATTTTAAGCACCTCTAAAAACAAGATGTATGAGGCCTGAGTGTGGGTTAGCAGTGCAGTTATCCATAGGACTGAATCACAAGTCCTTTGAGGGCATTGCTTTAGGATTTCACTGGAGATGCTGGTGCAGAGCTCAGGTGATGAGCAGTGGCTTCTGGATGGGTTTTGACATATTACCTGTAACCAGATGAGAACCAGCTTCTCCTGAAGTCAGTGGAAAGTCCACAATTTCACCCAGTAAGATCCAAGAATGCCTGTGACTCTAGGATATTTACTACAAGGAAGGCCAAGCTGACCAGCTTTTGTTTTCTCCTGAATTTAGCTATGATTTCCTGCATTTCCCCATTGTGTGGCTTTGGCTTCTGAGCCCATCTGCTACACTTCAGGGTATGTTTTCATTGTGGTGCGTGGGCTCTTGGCTCATTAACATAGTGTTAATGGAGTATGGCAGCTAGAGCCTTCCTCCACTCACTGATAAGACATTCTTTCCGGAAGGAGGTTTGCCTACAGCAGATTCAGCAGCTGAAGCATTTATTTGCCATGGAGTGTTAATAATTGTTGAGCTATAATTACCAAATCTCAATATTTACAGAAAACCAGCCTCTCCATTGTGCAGCTAATAGCAAAATCTTGAATGTACAAAATGCCAATTTGCTATGAATGAGGAGCTGCTTGCTAAAATTCAAAAGCAATTAAATCGTAAGCAGTAGCTGACATTTAATGATTATACTGTTTACCAAGGAGCCACCACTTACTGTGCACAATTCTGGCAGTGAAGATGCTTTCTGGGACAAAAGGACCTGGGGAACCTCCTCAGCTACCCCACAGAGAGGATTAGTGCACGCTGTGCCTTGGTTGGGAGACTGGAAAACTCAACTCATTGGAGTTGCCTTGAAAAGCCGTCTGACAGCAGATTGCATTGCACCTTCTTTAGCTGCTCTGAGGTGGGATCAGGCTGCGCTCCAAACCGATGAAATGGCTCCTCTGTTTTCTACTACTAAAGAAAGGGAAGGTACACTTAGTTCCCCTGTCTTTATTCCTTAGCTCAATTGTTCTAGTTTTTAAATGTGGTATGTGTCTTCTCTGTATGACAACTGATATGTTTCTTGATATCAGCATTTATGCCACACAGTCAAATAAACAACAATAAACAATTTTTTATTATTATTATTACTCCTTAAACAGTGTTTTTCGGTGTTTTGATGGCCCAACCCCCCCTTTTTTCTTCCTCAAAGAAATGAAAAGTTCTATTCAGCTTGGGTTCAACAGTAAAATCGTCATTCAACTTAAACTGAAACATGTTTGTTTCTCTGGAAGGATTTTTCTTCTACTGTTCTTTATTATTACAAAGCTGAGAGAAATTTCAAAACAAAACTTTGTTTTCTAGTGAAAAAACAAACCACATCAGTTATTTCGAAAATGTCAAGATATGCCTGCTCTGCTGCCGCCAAAACCACTTGCTAAATTTCACAAGTTTTGGTAAAAAGTTTTGGTTGATCCAAAGCTGTACTTTTTCTGCAGCAAAGAAACTCTGTCCCCTACAATTTCACTCCACCCTCCAGAAAGCCACCTTTATGCTAAGACATCCTGGAAATCATGACTGCAAGGCCTCCCCCAGTATTTTTATATAATTAGAGGATCACCTGTAGAAACTACTTTCAGTGGATTAAATGCAGCAACAAAAGCCGATTGGCTACAATGGCAGATCTGTGGATGTTGTGCTTAATCCAAGGACCAAGATCTCCACAGGAGACACCCGGCACAGGATGGGATCCAGACCCACCCCGAAGCCAAGCCATGAGCACTGTACCCCTGCAAAGGAGAAAACCTGACAGAGACTGCCTTAGTATCCTCATCCCTCCTTCAAAAAAGCCCAGCCAAGGGGCATGGAGGGCAGCCAGTATCTGTGCATGGGGTGTACCCTGTTTCTCTACTTAAGCCCTGTGTTTGCCCTGGTAAATGTAAATCCAGAACTGTGACTCTGAGCTTTATGCAGTTTTTGCAACCCTTCTTTTCCATTTTACCTGCTCCCATACAGCCTGCATCCCGCTGCCTGTGTCCTAGGAGTGTCAGCCCAGCATCTGACCCTTTCTGACAAGGAGTGGTGTTAAGGATAAGCTGTTCAAAACAGTTCCTGTGCCTCTCCAAGTGTTTGGAAAGGAAAAAAAAATCCACTCTTGCTAATACTTGTTACAGCTAGGGATAAAGTTCTCTATCTCTCGGCACATTTGGTAACTATTTACTTAACTAAATGGTGAAAAAGAGAAGCCTCAATTCTCCAGAGTTGCCTCCCTCAGCTTGTTTATCACTGTGTTGCAATGGCTCTGTGGTTGTGAAATCTCGAGCTGAAAACTCAAAAGGAAATTTCTAGTGACAAGCTTTCCTTGAGGCTGTAAACAAATAGAATTCATTAGGAAGAAAGAGAAGCAGAAAATATTGAAATTAACACATGCGCGCGCACACACGTGCACACACACACTTGCTGCCTTTTCAGATGGTGCTGTGAAAAAAAAAAAATCCTTCTGCAAAGCTTTTTTTTCCAAGAATAACCAGCTTGATCTAATGGCCTCTGCAGCTGGTAGGAAGCTGAGCCTTCTCAGACTGCAGCAGAAGTCAGTTTGTACTTTTAGGCAGCCTGTTTCATCTGCCATTCCCTGGAAGTGCTTCCTACACCTGCTTGTGCAAACTCCACAACACAGCTCTCTAGGAGTTTTCAGGTGTTTGCTGATAGACAGCATATTTGCTTAAAAGAAAAAGAATGAATAATGAATTAAAAAGAAGCCTCTGAGCCAACTGTACTAATGGCTTTCTACCTGTAGCACCAAGACCTCGTATATTCTGGCTTCGTGTTAAAAAGCGTGCTGATTAAACCATAATATTATATTTTGATCTAGCCTACAGCTGAATGAGTTACTGGCAGGAAACACAGCTCATGAATTCAATCAAAACCCCTTTCATTTGTCACAGCCGCTTCCTGTCCGTCTTTTAAACATCTGCTTCTCTTGTTCACAACAGAAAAAGTCTTTGTTAAAATAATAAGCACTCACCGATCCTTCCTTCAAATAAAGTGCACAGTTCCTCAATGAAACACGCTTTCCTCCCCCCTTCAAGTTTATTTTACATATCTTTAATAGCTTCCTCATACCCCTCTTTCTTTCCGCTTCAAAATTCTGGAAAATCTCAAGCTGACAAAAAGAGGCATTTCCAAAGCACAAGCTGGAGCTGCCCCCAGCCTTTCTGCCAACGGGACCCAGCGTTTGGGATGCTTTGCTGCAGTCCCTGCCAAGAACCTCTCCAGCTCCTTAAAAGGAAGCCACTTCCTCTCCAGGGAGGCTAATCAGCCATCCAGCCTCCTAGGGCAGAGGTGTTTCTCCAACATCCTCACTCTCCTCTGCGTGCAAATCTACAGCTGGGATAAGCATAGGCTTGTAGGAAGCAGCACCGCTCCTTTCTCATCAGCCGCAGAGTCCTCCTGGTCAAATTGTTGAGCAAGAAGAGAAACTGACAGCAACTGCTTTCTTAACTTTCATTGCAATGACCACTCTCTGGTATCTCAGATCTAGGCTCATTATTCAGCTATTTGTGCAAGTGATGGATATCAGCTGTGCAGCCCCCTTCTGCTGTCCTTAAATGTCTCACAAATCCAGAATCAACACACTGGTGTTGCATGTTTGGCACTATCAGAAACTCCACATTTCTTTACAAGCTTCTACAGCAAAAACACCAGTCTTCCAGTGAAATTTACTTTGAAGTAAAGCTCTTTCATTGCTAAGTACTTCTTAATAATTAATGACATGCTTTCTGTAGTTCTTCTAAAAGCACTCCGAGTGTTCGCTTCTAAACTTGACGATCCATTGCACAGCATAAAAACACAGCTGACTCTGGGGGGAAGCCTAAGAGTCATCTAATGAACCTTAATAGTGCCCAGAAAACTCAACAGTGCAGGCATTAGGCTGGAAAGTTGAGGGCTCAAGAAGCAGCAGAAGCTGTATTAAAAAAGCTGCAACATCACTCACACTGTACACCAATCATCTGCTTCTTCCTAAAGCTATCCAAGGGAGGACGACTCCTAGTGACTGAAGTGGTCAGGATAGAGCAGATGGCTATCTTGTGGGAAGTCAAATTGAAGTACTATTCCTCACTCTGAGGAGCTGGAAAAAACAAGCTGGTTCAATTAACACATTTTCATGTTTTTTTGCATCATGCAGGCTTTGAAAATGTGAGACACTGCTTGCAATTGACTGAAAACTAAGCTTGTATGTAGTTTTTTTTTTAAAAAAAATGTAACAATTTTTTAAGTATAGATAGCTTTTCTTGCAGAACTTCACTTTTACTTTGATTCTTTACTATGATACAGCTTCACCTCATGACCCCAGTGTTATATCTGAATAGAAGTGATGTAAATAAGGCTTATCCCAAACAACAATTTCTGCAGTGGGTCACGCAAAGCTCACTCTGTCCACATGTACCGTCTCCAGCTTGGGCTGACAGCTGGTACACAGGGAAGAGGATGGGAATGGGGTCAGCACATAGGAATAAAACTTTGTGTTTTCCACAAACTGTCAGCTGTTTGTAGTTTAAGGATCTCCTGAGACAGAGCTGAGGTGTTTGCATTTCATGGCTGTCAATGGATTTTTCTTCCCAAGATATGTTTAATTGCTCTTTACCTTGCAAATTTTTAGCACGTACAGCATCAAGTGGCAATGAGTTCCACAGGTTAACTGCGAGCACTCACTCTCCCTGTCTGGAGTCTGGCACCACCTTGTCATATTGGATGCCCCATAGGTCTTGTCCTGAAAGGAGTCCAAATTGTTTCCTGCTGACTTGCTGGAGGGCATTCATGTTTGTGAGCACCTTTTCTGACATGAGATTCTCAAATATCTAGTAATGCCCTATACTTTGTGTTATCCTTTTAATTTTGGTACCTTTTTATTTCTAATATACCCTTTCTGAGAAGGAAAGGCACAATCAGTGAGTTCTTATGGCTCTGGTTTTCCTCTTTTTTCCTCATAACTCCTGATGTTTGATTGGTTTTGCACAACTATCAAGGAACAAGCTGCTATTTTCACAAAGCTATTACAGCTCTGGGATCTCATTCCTGAACAGACACAGCTAACTCACAGTCTATCAGCTGGCATCTACAGTTAAGAGTTCTTCCCATGCACAACACTCTAGATTTATCTAAATTAATCTTGTCTGCTCTTTTATTGCCTCATTCCTAACTATAGTGAGTGCCTTCTGCAAGTCTTTGCAGTCAACTTTCATATTTATTATCCGTAATAGCTTACTATCAATAGCAAACATTGCCATCTCACTATCCACCCTCTTTTCCAGATTGTGGAAGATAAGAGCTCCAACCTTGCCTGGAGCCAGCTGTTCCTAATGTAGTCCCAGTTACAGTGACAAACCCACACTTCTGCAAGTAGAACTTGTTTTGCTTGTGGCAAGCGGTTTTCCAGTACCCATACAGCTTTGTCAGATGCATCCACACTAGCAGTGCTTTGCCAGATTAATCTGATGTTAGTTTTGTACCCATACAAAAAACCTCTTATGGTTTACAAGCTGGCCTTGGACACAGTATGAAATCTGGGAGTGGATTGCACCCCTCCAAAAAGAAGCAGGGCAGTTTAAGTAGAGAGATATCAAGGCACTACATAACTCTGGATATTTAACCTTCTAATCTAAATCAGGATGGTAGTACTAGTCAATGCAAAAGAACTCCTCCAGGGCTATAAATTAAGAAAGAAAAAATGGAGCTGACGGCAAACGTAGAAGCATAATTTATTTTCTATAAGTAAATAAGCAGACAGTTGCTGTCAAAGCTTTTGCTGCACATCCCTACACAGCCACATTAAGAATTCTGTGGTGGCCCATGCAAACATGGTGCTGAATTTTAATAGGTACTTGGAGGGCATCTAAAAATCAGTTACTTAAGATTTGCAATATCTTTCTGTTGCAGCCAACCCAAGCTGGTGCTCTTCTTGAGTATCCCATTTTCCTGCCCTCTGCCTTATTTGGCCTCCAAGGGCTGCAGGACAGCTGTCTGAGTTAAAAACGCATGCATATGAAAGACTCCAGACAATATCAACTTAACTTTAGGCTACAAACAGTAAGAGACAGGATGGAGCAAGATTGGCGCTGGAGTAGCTGCCCATTCACCTGCCGAACTGCAACAAGAAGTCTCCCATTGGGGCTTTGCGTGCTGGGTGCTGCTGGGGAGAAGGTGGCAGTTCACCAGACAACATCAGTGCAGGAGGCTGAGACGCAGTGATTTTGCAAGGTGAAGCATGACAGCTGGTTGTGTATGCCTCACACCTGTGACCTGGTGAGTTTGGAGCCTCCCATCCCTCCTTTATTTTCGCAGAAAAGGCATTAAATTCAACTATCAGGCAGCAGGTTTCACACAAATTAAAGTAAGCATGTTTCAATCCACTGGAAATTAAACAGTGGAGCTCATTGCCATCAGCTGTTGAAGAGGTCAGAAGTCAAACCAGCAATTAGACAAACTTGTGGAGGGAAAGTCCATTGGAACTACTAAACACAAAGAACTTGTCTCTGGCTGAGGAACTCTCAGCCCTGTGACTGTATCCAGAAAAGGACTATGCCACGTTCACCTGTTTGCATACATTTTTCCTCCAGCACCCACTCCTGGCCAGAACTAGGACAGGATCCTGGACTTGACATACCCTTTTCAGACCCAGTATTGTTCTTCAGCCACGTGTGAAAGTACTGCGTCTCATTTTACAACTGTACATGCCCTACTTCAAGAAACCCTTCTTGCTCTTGATTTTGAAGGCTCGACTATTACACTCAGGCAAAGTAACCTCCTCAAAATGTGATTTGGGTGGGTAATACACGAGGTCCTGCCAACATTTCCCCTTCCCTACCGTTTCTGTACTATGTACCACCTGAATGAGAAAAGCAATGCAATCCACTAGACTGAGCACTGTCCAGTGCCAGGGCAAACATGGGAGATTTAGATCATACATGAGTCTGGCCTTTTGTACCAGATGTGTTTATGTCAGCCTGGGGTTCAGAGGTGACCACTCTGACTAAAGAATTACCCTCCTCTGGCCTCTCTGTTGAGCGTCTTTGTTGCCTCACTGATTGTTAAATGCCAGAAACTAATTTAGTTTTAAATGATCTTTAATATCACGCATTTTAAAATCCGCTATGAAGCTCCTACACTTCAGAATTGCAACTTGACACCCAATTCCCATCTGTCTCCTATTAACAAAAACAACTCAGATAATCTACAGTCGCATGTGGCAAGAGATATGAAAAACTGATGAAGATTACACACTGTGGACCACCAAGCAATCAACAATATATTAATGGTACTCATTTGAGCTAGTGGTTGGTTTAAGGAATGACTGAATGAAGAGGAGGAGATAAAATGAACGGATAGGGCCAACTGTGTACATTTGCAAAGTGAAACTTCATTTAGAAAGGTGTAGAGGGTAGCTTACTTGTGTTCAAGGCCACTCCAAAACTTCGCATCATTATATAAAGCATCAATTACATGGGCAGGCTTAGTAGAAAAGTGCTGGAGTCAAGAGGCTTGGTGAATAATAATGCTCAAACATCCAGGTGGCTCAGTGCTGCCCCGTTGACTTCAGGCCACCAGGGAAACCTTCTGCAGCCCTAGGAGGGCTCCCACCACATGTCCCCACAACCCAATACAGCCCCTCACCTACAGCCCACAGAGCTTTGTAGCGTCCTTCGCTGGAAGCACCATGCTATGCAGACTGTCAAATGAGAGGAAGAGAAACCTGTACAGCCGAAGAAGAAAAGGCTGGATTCTTTGTCTGCAGCTCCCAGAAGAGATGGGACAGGTGCAGAGAGGAAAACCATGAAGCATGCTGCTGAAACTATGAAATCTGCTGCTGAAGCACAGCACCTCGCAGTATTCCCAGCAGGAACCTTGGAGCTCACTTTGCAGTTGCTAGGGCACAGGGTGCCTGTTGCTGCTGTTGCTTCTATAAATAAAGTTTCCATTGCAGGACAAACTAAGCAAGCAGCGGTCGCTTTTTAGGGAAATCTCCCCTTCATCCCCTGAACACACAGAGAAACAAAGGATATTCACATCCACCTGTCGCTCTGCCCGTCATAAAGCAGTGAGTGAGCTTGCACAGTGGAAGGCAGCTGAGAAAGAACTCTCTGGTGGCAGGCAAGGACTGTCCCTGGCTGCAACCTGAGGCTGCCTGTCTGTGGAGCAAATGGAAGCTTTCTGCAGACACGCAGATGGTTTCTCACACTGGGAGGATCACACGCGATTTTTGTGTTTGGAGAATTCCACTGCATATAATTATTCCTTTGATCATGTTAAAAGAGCAGACATCGTGTGCTTGAATCATGGCTTCGCTGTGAATTATCAATTTAGACAGGGAAAGGAGGCTGTGAGAACAGCCAGTCCAAGGAATGGGCCTCTCTGACAAGTTCCTCTTTTATTGTTTTTCTTTTTTTTCTAATTTGTACGTATTTCAAGCAAACTGTGCTGCTGTCAGGACAAGCAAATCATTCCAGGAACTGCTTTCATTATCATTAGCAAAGTAGAAGTCGTGTGCTGCATTTTCTTTGGGCCCAGGCAGCTGGGCCTGCACTTCAAAGGTCTCTCCTTGGCTCACATTGGAGCACCACTCTGGTTTCCTAACCACAGTCTCCTCTAGCTCAGGACCTGCTTCTCCTTTCATTTCTCTACTTGGTTTAGGCTCACCAAACATCAGGGGGCTCAGTCACGTGCAAGTAGCTCCCAGCAGAAAATGAAGTGTCTAAGGCAGTTGACTTTCATTACCTCACAGAGTTGGTAATCTCATAGGACAGTCTGTAGCTAGCAAATGACAAGAACTGGGATTTATAGAAAAAAAAAAACCTGGATTTTTCTGGAGGATGTAGAAAGCTCCCTTCTGATATTCAAAACGCTCAGAGCCAACTAAAGGTCAAATGCTGCAACTTAGCCATGAGTCCCTAAGTCCCATCACCTTCTCACACCACGGTCTGTCCCAGGCAAACACTGAGACAGAAAAAGATGCTTCATCCCACACTGAACTGGTCCAGCTATAGGAAAGTGAAATCATCAGTGGCTCTGGCTCTCAGGGTTTGCCTGGTAACCACATGGCTGGTGTTTGTACCACCAAGGTTTGCCTTTGATACACCAGCACTTGCTGCACACAGCCACTGGAGAAGAGTAAACCAGAGACAGGCGAGCATTTCAGGTGGAGTCCACCCAAATGCTGAACTAGGCTGGGTTTGACAAAGTAACACTGACTCCATCAAGCTCTTTGGGTGGGTTCAGAAGCTGCCTTCACTTTTTGTGGCCTACTGACCCCACCACCATGAGGCACAAATCTGCTTTGTGCCTGTGTTTGAGCAGCTATGCATCCCAATTGCTGGGGGTTCCCCCTGGACTGACGGGCGCATGAGCTCTGAAGCCACTGTGGTCTCTGCTACAGTCAGATCGCTGCAGACACTGCTCTGCTACTGTGCCAGCTCCCAGCTTATACTGATTCCAACAATTAATTGCTTTTTCTATTTTTAAATATGAAAGGGTCTCTGTTTGGCTGTCAAGTGCAGTTATCGCAGGCATGAAAGAGCCAGTTTTCAGCTGAAATTTATCCAGAGGTTGTTTAGGATTTGTAAAGTATATCTAGGGTCTGCATTTCACTCCCGAGCGTAGTTCCTCTGGGCTTCTGTGCAGAATTGGCAAGTCTCATACAACTCCAATCTTCCTCTCTCCGCAGCTTTAGGGCCAAGACCAAGCATCACAGCCCTGGGTGCTGCCCTGACTGGGCTAGCTGGAGCTTTGCCCCACTGTGCTTGGTGGCCTTGAAAGGTGGATCCTTCCTGCTCATAAATCACATTTACTGGAAGGGGCAAAGTAGGTGCATTCCCTCTCTTTGTGCCAGACTCTACTTGATGGCTCCTTATTACTGGGAAAAGTCCAAGTAGTGCCAAAGCAGCTGGTGTCAGGGGCACCAACACCTGCTTGTTTTTCCTGAAACAGGATTGCAGCTGCCCCTAGGGATGGAGGAGTAAGCTGCACTTTTTCTGGGGCAACTGGAGGCTGTGGTGGGAATGGCCAGAGCAACAAAGGAGCAAGGTACAGCCTTCACAGCATCCTCCTCTCTCTTGCTGTTTATTGAAAGAGCAACTTGGACAAGTAGTTAAGGGAATTTCTGTCCTACAAATGAAAACACTAGTGATCTTAACCTATTTTTTTGTCTGATCTTGACTTGCAAAGTGAGTTGTCTGTAGACTAGCAGTCTGATTTTCCAGATTATGCTGAAAATGCTGAGTTTTTCTGTCTGGATGAGCACTGACCTCACTACACTGCTGCACTGCAGCACACTGGCAACAGTCATCGGCTACCACCACCTCCCTCGGAGGCATGGGATTGGCATAAGCTTCCTGGGTTATAAACCATCAGCTGATGTCTCAGGTATCTGAGTTTGTTCGGGTCACAGAAACACCAGTCAGGACTTTTCATCAGGCTGTTACAACACACCCCACTACAGTGCCCAAGACAGCTTCTGCTGACAAGGTTTTTGTAGTGCCAGCTGACACCACCTTTGAGTTGGTGGTATTCTCACCAAGCCACTCTAGCTAAAATGCCTTCCTGGAAGCAGCTGCAAGTGGCTGTACCTACACCAAGGAAAAGGCTGAAGTTAAACCAGGTTTTCTAGCCCATGTTAGCCAAACCCAATGGAAGACTGACTCACTTTTGAAAACAGCTGTGGTTGTTTAAAATATTACCACCCCAGGTGTTTGACTCTGTCAGAGTCACAGCCCTTGTAGCAGAACTGACTGGAGAAAGGTAAGTGTGCCCTGGGCTTCCCAGTTCGCTGCGTGGCATCTTACCATGAAGCAGCCTCCACGTGTTTGTTTCAGTCCTAGGCTGCAGGGATGCCTGTGGCTTGGGTACATATTGCTTTCTGGGATGTTAGGGTGGAATAAACTAGCAGAAAAGAGGAGATGGATGGCACAGTAGCACAAATTGCTGGAGTCAGACTTTCAGAGCGAGTGAGGTACTTGAGGGGGGCAACTCAAGCCACCCAGATGTGATGTTTCTCCCTTCACTCAGCCTAGCATAAGGAGGAACATGGGCAACAGAGTCACAGTTGAGTTGTCAGGAAGTCACAGGGACACCTGTGATCTTCACAGGTATCCCCCATTTTTGTGTGTGTAAGCCTGAGGACTTACACCAATCAGAGTAGACTCCAAGACTCTCACAAGGCTTTTGCAGTATAATGGGGGAGAATTCCTCTTTCCTTACTGAGAAATTTGGCAGCAGGGATAGGAAACCAAACATGCCACAAAAGAAGCAATCAAATAGTTTTCTTAATCAGGGCTCACTTTGTAAGAGCTCCAGCAAGCTACTGAATTTTGCTGACTGTTTCAGAGGGCTGGTATTGGTATTGCTTTGAAATCCGGAAAAAACGCTCAGCAAGTAAGATGAGTATGCGTATTTCTTAATTTACGTCCAGTACAAAGGACATCTCCAGCATGACAATGTGTGGTACCTCACTCTACTCTCATCTGCACAAACCAGAAGGGATTCCCAACCAGGCAATGAAGACTCATGGCTTCTCATTTTCTCTTTGCTTCACCCTGACTATTGAGAAGAAGCAGGCACTGAGATAGCAGGCCTTACATTTCTTCCCTGATATGAATACTTCCTTTCCAAGACACTTATACACCGACTGCTGGAGAAGCCAAAGCTAACAGTGCAATAATACCTGTACAGCACTGCTGAACAAAAGCTCAAAATCAGGTTCACTGTATCACTCGTGCTCCCTGTGTGAGGAACTGAAGGTAGTCCTAAAGATTATGTCAGGGCTTTTGGAGATTTATGATATAATTCCAGGCTATCTATGGGCTTTCCCCCCAACTTGTCCAGCTGCCTACAAATTATAATAAATTGGAACCACTGAATGCTTGAATATCCAATATCCAGGGTCCCTGATACAGCGACGGCTGATGTTTGGAGTTTCACTTCTCAAAGTGGGTGATGTCAAAGTGTGTGACTGCGGACAATTTATCACCATGACAAAGACCCAGCTATAGTGACTGGGGACAAGAATATATCAAACTCCAAAGGTTTAATCCTGGATGCATTTCTTGCCTTCTGATTTCACAATGTTACAGTATCATAAAATGGGAGAGCTGACTAGGGGCTGGAGACTGCGATTCCATTATTGATCTGCTCCTTTTTGTCCCCTCATTGGATTTTTTTACTGGAAACATCACAAGAGGTTCATGGGTTTTACGAGCTATGCATTTTAAGAACGCATTTATGCACTATGCTCTGCTCTCAGCTGCACCACGGTAATTCCAGAGTTATGCCATTTCTTATTCAGTAATAGGGCAGAGAAATCACTGCAACCTCCTGAATTTCATTCTACCTTTAGGCTGCAGCATAGTGGTTTTCACAAGTAAATAAGACAGTTGCCGGAAAATACAAATTTTTACTCTGGTGGGAGGATTTAACCAACTAAACAAAATCCCAGCAACTGATCATGCTTGTAAGGTACCAAAGAGTGAAAAAAGTTGTGCTCCCACACAAACAAGAGCGATATTTTCAAACATGATAGCTGCATCTAATGTTAAAGAAAAAAAAAAGAAAAAAGAAACCAACAACATCAGTAGCAGCACAAAACATCCTTTGTTGCCGGACGTGAGAAAAACACTAGAGTTCTAAAAAAAGCCATAGGAAGGAAGTGGAAGAACCTCAGAGGCGAGTGGGAGTGCGAAAGGAATGCGGCTGCATTTTTCCCCCTCCCTGCATGTAAGCTTGCTGTTCACAGCCGAAGGGAGAGCTGTTGGAGGAGTTTTACTATTTGGGAACTTTGCTGTTCATAAGGGCAGTGCGTACTAAAGCAATTGATTCTTCTGTGCTCTCTTTCTGGACTTTGTGGTTAAAGAAAAAACAACATCCTAAAAGATTAGCAGGTTCAACTTCTGTAAGCTCAAAAGAATCTCATTTCTGATGATAACTTTAATTCTTGCATTTTACCGCCCTTATGCCCCCACTCTTTGCAGTCTCCTTGGTGCACCCACAACCAATAAAACATGGAGGGAGCGCGAACTGATGACTTCGGCACTGAAACATTCGGAGAAGCTCTGAATTATATTCCTTGTAGTTCTCAAGCCCCTGAGATTGCCAGAAACCAAGCAGAAGAAAACAGAACAGTCATTTGAAAACAATGTCATGAAAAGGAAATCAATTTCATATGCATTTCTGAGATTAATGACCAGCATAAAAGAGAAGGAACGCGTAGACTGCAATCTTAGGAGGTCTTTGTGTCACACTTTGGCAGAGAACATATTCTCTACTTACAATCACCTGCATCTTTAAAACACCTAACTGGACTAATGGGCCAGAGAGTAACCTGCTGGCCCTGAATCATGAATTACTTTCTAAGCCATAGTGGCTGCTGGCAGTATGTCTCTAAGACGACCATGTTTACTGCACAGTGGTACATGTGCAACTTTTGCTTAATATGAGAAAATGCCTTATCGTTTCAGCACAAATTCGAATACTCTGCAGAGCTAACAGTATGAAAGAAAATTGGAGACTTTGAACTGATATAGAATAAAAAGAGACTGAGATAGTAAAAATCTCAATATACAAGAGATTTCTTTGTTTATTTGTTAGTGATGTTTGTCATCCCACTGCCTGGTTAAGTCTTGTGGTAACTGTGAAATACACTAAATTTTGTTTTATGGGGTAGTGATATAAACTTTGACAGGCTTCACCTTTCGTGTTCCCTCTTTGCAACAGTGTAATATATTCCTTCTCTTCTCAACAAGAAATATCATGTATACTTAGCATTTCTTTTCACTAGCTCTCCATTATTAATGAGGTTTGCATGAGAACATACTTTCTGTTTTGTTCTAGAGCTTGTTTGCTCCTGTGCTTCCTGCAGCTACACTGTGCATCTCCATATGCTGCTGCAGAGCACCAAAGGCAGTCAAGGAGCACAGTGAAGACAAGGAGTAGTAGCAGTGATGCTCCTGACAAAGCAGGTTAGCCAAGGGTCTGTCTCCCCTTTCCCAGGAAGGAAAGAGGCGAAGCAAAAATGTGACAGAGCCCCCCGATACCCCATGGCTACTGTGGCTGTCATGCTTCACGTTCCTAGTTGCTAGAGATTTGCTGTTATCTCAGTGGTAACGTAGAACAGCTTATCTCTGTGTCCAGCGGTTCCTGTGGGAAAGCACGGACCCAACTGCTGCCTTGTGTTTAGCAGAACTCCTTTTGCTGGTGCAAAACAGGTGGGAAACACCTACCTCTGTGTAGTGTCAGGGAACAGGAACCTCCTGTTTTGTCTCACCTTCCTCCCAAATACTGAGACCGAGCAGGGGTCCCAAAGACAGTTCGCTCCAAGCTGAAGTTTTTAAAGTTACTTGCATGGGCAACCATGAGAGCCCTTGTGCATACAGGAAATACATCTCTTACAGTTCGCTGATGAGGCAGAGTAAGGCAACGTCTCCATTTTACACAGGGGATCGGCAGCCAAAGAGCTGAAGGATGTGCCTAAAGCACATGTGGGAAGTCTGTGGCAGAGCAAAAGGAGGTATGACTTCCAAACCAGCAGGATAAGCCCTTTTCCCGAAAATAGGCCCTTCTTCCCATCTTTCCTAACAAAGGCCTGATCAAGCCCTGGGCTCTGGGTGCTCTGCACTGACTCTTCACCCAGACCCTGCTCCAGGGGTGGTCAGAGATATTGAGTTTTTGTGTGGACTTCTCAGTGGTGGTAGCTGACAGCAGCTCAGAGCATACCAGATGCCAGGGTGATGAGTGCCTTCTAAACATACCGATAGACAGTTCCTGTGGTTTTGCTTTTTTGTTTATGCACGCAAAACCAGCCCCAACTCTTCAACTCCTTCTGCAGAGAGACATCTGGAGTCCTGATGGCCAGGGAGAGCCACGGGAGAATGGTCCCAGTGGAACGCGTGGTTACAGCACTGTGCTCTGATTTGAGGAACTAAGTGCCCAGTCCTGTCTTCATCTTCCTGGGTGATCCTGAATAAACATCAATGGACTTGATCTACAGCCCCTCTGTTTTTTTCTGGCTGCCTTCAAGGTCTACCAGATCAGGATTCAGTTTTCTCTAAGGTTATGGGCCACAGTCATCATGACCACTGCATCTTATCACCAAGGTCAAGAAGAGATCCAAACTATCCACAGATAGACCCTTGGTCACTCTACCACTAACGGTGAGGGATAGGCTTATCAGCTAATGAGAATTCTAGCAGGCAAAGTGGATGCGACCTTCAGCGTCCAGCCTGCTTGCTGTACAGGGCAGCGTTTTGTTTCACCTTAGTTCTGCAGCTCTTCAAGGTAGGACCTGTCTCCTACCGCCTGTGATACAGCAGGAACTCCCTCCAGTGTAGGGGCCCAACCACTCGTGCTGTAATGTTGAGAGTCGTAACAGGACCCCGACTCCACGGTGGGAGGCAACACCCACACATCCAGGGAACGATGCTGGGAAAATTCCTTGATGCTCCTCCCACGGCCCATGTGCCCCAGTTCTGCCAGTACATATCAGTGAGGGGAGGGCCTCGGCCTCCTGTGCACCACCCTCCTTGCAGCCTCTCTGCTCCCTCCATTGTGCAGCGAGACAGGTATAAGGCGCTGATGAGGATGCAGCTGTGGTGGTATAAAGAATGCTCTGCATCGCCTGCTGTTGCAGGCTCAACAGCAACCAGTCTTGGACAAGACTGTTCCCAGAAGTCATTCTGCTCTCACATTAATGAGATCACTTTTTATGAAACTGTGAAAAGTGAGATCAGATGTGTTTTTCTCTGTGGGTAATGCATGGCTGTTTGTCATTTACAGCACTGCCAATAGGATGACAGTGCGAAGAGCTGCATATGCTCTTCCTCTTCACTTTCTCCACATTTGGGTGAATGGGTCGTTTTTCCTGCGCCTTCCACTATCACCAGAGGTCCTTTTTAACTCCCTGATTGTCATTGTACCTGTTTGGTGACTTCCAGTGCTAACAAGAGCTCAAAATTGCCTGTTGCAAAGCTGATGCTTGAGTTAGTACCAGCCAATTCAGCTTTTGGTTCCTACTCAGCAGGAACCAGCAGTGGTGAGCGAGGTGAAAGTGCTGTAACCCATTACCCAGCCCCTGAGTCAGCCCAGGCCATTTTTTTTGTTGTTTGTTTTCTTTACAGAAATCTCTTGAGTGGTTGCAGAAATGCAAACAGAAAGCACTCCTGACAGATTTAAAACAATTAGGAACATCTCAGAGTCACTGGAGCAGAGATTTTGTTATGATAATAAAGAATGTTCTTTGCTAGCATATTATTTTAAAAGGAGAAAATTAGAAAGAAATATATCATGAAGGAGCTGACAGTGCTCAAAACCCACATCCTGTTGTTATCCATGGGCCTGGTACTATATACTGCTGGCAGCTGTGAGATGAACTTTCCCATTAGGCCCTTTCCAAGCCCTTAACCCTGACCCAAAGGGACCTTCTTTCTCTCTTTTAAAGGGAGAGAGAGAAATCGATCTCCCTGCTGATTCAGCTGTGGGCCTCTTATGTCCAAAGAATATTAGCACTGCAAAAAGAAGAAGGAAAAAAAAATGCAGATTGAGGTTTTTTTAATGATGTGGATTGGTGATATTTATGGACTAAGGTTCCTATCCATGGGACCCATTTGATGCAATCAAGTTACTTTCATAAAGCATCAAAGACTCAGATTTTAAACTGAAACCCCTTGTTTCGTCTTAATTCCTTCCAGCGTGCTTAGAACTAATAACTTCCAAGACCAGATTAAAGTCACGGATACTACTACTCCTACCTCTTCTAAATTTCCTCCTGCAGGACTGCTTTAATTTTTTTCTCAGGCTTTTTAACAGCTACACACGTGTCTTTTAATGTCCTAAGACAAGGCTAGTTCTTTTCAAGATGTTTCACTGGCTCACTGCTATTACTGTCAAAACTTCATTCCTTTTCCTCTTTTGCCTGTTCTTTCTCTGCTTACAGGCTTCTAGGAATGCATTAAGCTGTACTTTTTGAACAGCATTTCCTTCTTTTTACCTGTCTTATTTTACAAAGAAGAGAGAAGGAAAAAGATAAAAATGAGGAAAGACTCAGAAAAGAAAATTAAAAAAGAGAATAAGAGAGAGGGAAGGGAAGGGAAGGGAAGGGAAGGGAAGGGAAGGGAAGGGAAGGGAAGGGAAGGGAAGGGAAGGGAAGGGAAGGGAAGGGAAGGAAGGAAGGGAAGGGAAGGGAAGGGAAGGGAAGGGAAGGGAAGGGAAGGGAAGGGAAGGGAAGGGAAGGGAAGGGAAGGGGAAGGGAAGGGGAAGGGAAGGGAAGGGAAGGGAAGGGGAGGGGAGGAAGGGAAGGGAAGGGAAGGGAAGGGAAGGGAAGGGAAGGGAAGGGAAGGGAAGGGAAGGGAAGGGAAGGGAAGGGAAGGGAAGGGAAGGGAAGGGAAGGGAAGGGAAGGGAAGGGAAGGAAGGGAAGGGAAGGGAAGGGAAGGGAAGGGAAGGGAAGGGAAGGGAAGGGAAGGGAAGGGAAGGGAAGGGAAGGGAAGGGAAGGGAAGGGAAGGGAAGGGAAGGAGAAGGGAAGGGAAGGGAAGGGAAGGGAAGGAAGGGAAGGGAAGGAAGGGAAGGGAAGGGAAGGGAAGGGAAGGGAAGGGAAGGGAAGGGAAGGGAAGGGAAGGGAAGGGAAGGGAAGGGAAGGGAAGGGAAGGGAAGGGAAGGGAAGGAAGGGAAGGGAAGGGAAGGGAAGGGAAGGGAAGGAAGGAGGAAGGGAAGGGAAGGGAAGGGAAGGGAAGGGAAGGGAAGGGAAGGGAAGGGAAGGGAAGGGAAGGAAGGGAAGGGAAGGGAAGGGAAGGGAAGGGAAGGGAAGGGAAGGGAAGGGAAGGGAAGGGAAGGGAAGGGAAGGGAAGGGAAGGAAGGAAGGGAAGGGAAGGGAAGGGAAGGGAAGGAAGGGAAGGAAAGGAAGGAAGGAAGGAAGGGAAAGGAAAGGAAAGGAAAGGAAAGGAAAGGAAAGGAAAGGAAAGGAAAGGAAAGGAAAGGAAAGGAAAGGAAAGGAAAGGAAAGGAAAGGAATAGAAAGGAAGAAAGGAAAGAAGGAAAGAAAGAGAAGAAAGAAAGAAGAGGAAGAAGAAAGGGAAAGAGGAAAGAAGAGAGAAAGAGGGAAGAAAGAGGGAAGAAAGGGGAAAGAAAGAGAGAGAGAAAGAGAGAAAGAAAGAAAAAGAAAGAAAGAAAGAAAGAAAGAAAGAAAGAGAGAAGAAGAAAGAAAGAAAGAAAGAAAGAAAGAGAGAGAGAGAGAGAGAGAAAGAAAGAAAGAAAGAAAGAAAGAAAGAAAGAAAGAAAGAAAGAAAGAAAGAAAGAAAGAAAGAGAAAGAAAGAAAGAAAGAAAGAAAGAAAGAAAGAAAGAAAGAAGAAAGAAAGAAAGAAAGAAAGAAAGAAAGAAAGAAAGAAAGAAAGAAAGAAGAGTGGAGAGAAGGAGAGGAAGGAAGGAAGGAAGGAGGAAGGAAGGAAGGAAGGAAGGGAAGGAAGTGAAGGAAGGAAGGAAGGAAGGAAGGAAGGAAGGAAGGAAGGAAGGAAGGAAGGAAGGAAGGAAGGAAGGAAGGAAGGAAGGAAGGAAGGAAAGAAAAGTCCACCACACTTCACCGTAAAGCTCAAACCTTTTCAATCTTTGTAAAAGCTAACAGTGCCTCATTTAGAGGCAGAAGTAAAAAGTTCACCAGAAATGCCCCCATCTGGAAACATTTACTGGCTTAAGGTATCTCTGTCTTTTGCCATGTTTCTGTGAAGTCACATTTACAAGCTAAGCCAGCCTTTCTGCTCAGATAGTCAGGATACAGAGGCAAAGCTCAGAGCCTTGAGGATACTCATGGTGCCTTATAATATGCCACTGTCATAAAAATCCTGTTAGGGCAGCCCTCGCCTGCAAGACATGCTCTGAAAGTAGAAAACACAGCCATCTTGGGAGGTCTCACACCCGGCCAAAGGTTTGTGTCTGGTCCTGTATCTTCTGAAACTACTGAGCACGGATTTCAACGATCTTTGTGGGCTTACCTTAGCTTCCACTCAAACAAGCTGGAGGTAGATAAATGAAGGCTGTTCAAAAGTAGACTACTTAGTTCAGCAGTCTGGTTAAATCCAAAATTAATCCCAGTAATTCTTTGTTAATGTGACAGTAGAAAAAATGCACTTTAAACCCACTACATTTTATGCTATTTCTAGCTTTGGTATCTAACCCAAAGTATCCTGGTTGGAAAACTCTGACCTAAAGGTTTTCTCCATTTCATCTGTAAATGAACTCAACAAAGGTTTTCCTGGCCTGAGTAGGAAGTGGTGAAATTTAACTCATTCATACGTCAAAACCACTCTAAGATCCTTGGTGATGAAGCATTAAGGAAGAGCTGAGTGCTCAGAAATTGTGACTCAGCCTTTCCTCTCTCCTGTCCCACCCCCAAAAATTACAATCAGGAATTGGCTCAAAAAGTGCTTATTTTTTTTTCTTTGAAATGAATTGTGCAGTATTTTATTAGACTCCTAGGTTTGAAGTGACTGTGAAGGGAGAACTCTGACTTTTTCTTCCTCTTGGTGAAGCTCTAGATGTTATATATAGGATGTGACCTAGGAGGAGCCACAGTATCTCCAGTGACTGGGGAAGGACTGTGCAGTCTGTCTCCTATAGTACTCCCTTTCATGGTAACGCTACTTCACAGTTTCTCTTCTTGTCTGTGATTGCCGAGAGTGCCACGGACCAGGGTTGAGCTGTGCCTGAGGCAGGGATCTTAGAGAGGAGGGGAGGCCACGGTGCTCCAGCTGTGGGGCAATATGGGCCATGGCCGAAGACCTACACCCTTGAAGCAACCACAGGACTCAAGGACCTGGAGATTAAAGTGAAACTATCCTCCAAGGCAAGACTGCTGCTGCAGTCAGGAGAGCTGGCAAGCTGCCACGGATAAGGTGTTATCGTCATTCTAATTAGCTGCTGAGTTACCATATCTGATTTCTTCATTTCATGCAGTGCACAAAGAGCACTTGAGGGGGAAGGAGCCTTAGTATAACGTTCACTTTCAACACAAAAACTGGGCTGCCAGGATCACATCATCTTTTGGCTCATCAAATTACACAGTGGAGTATAGGAATGTGCTGAAAAAGTAAAGCCCCCTCTGCTTCCGACTCGCCCCTAAGGTTAAGGATGTGACAGAAGCTTTGAGGGGAATTAAAATTAAAAGAGAGCTAGCTATTTGTTTAAAAAAAAGACAAAGAAAAAAGAATATAACCATGTGTAATCATAATTGTGTGAACACTTTCTGTTGCCATCAGACACAGAAGATACAAAGAGGATGCTACTGCACATCACAGGCCTGATACAAATTGTTATTGGAAGAGTAGCTTTTTGTGGACTTCACATTTGGGAGCAGACCTAGAAGAGAGAGTGAGGAACTGGCGATAGAAAGGACAGTCTGGGAAATGGAAGTTATAGCCATATGATGGTGTGACCTTTCAGGCCTCAGACTTCAAATGAATCTTGGAAAAACAAGACTCTGTCCAGAGGGCCAGGCATGATGGCAACAGGGTCATGTCACATGAAATCTGAGAAAACTCTGTCTTGGACAAATAAGAAGCAGTGAACTCTGCAGCTGGCCTCATCAGCACAGCTTCCCACCCTCGGGCAAGCTCAGGCATCTGCCACCGCCTCCTCAGATCTGTGGTCCTGTTCATGGGCACCCACAGCTCCAGCGAGGACTCAGAGACATTTGCTCCCCTCTTTGGCACCTTCTTACCTTATCCCAACTATTAATCCATTGTTGGAAAAGAAAAGGTTAACATAATTCATCTTCTCTAATGCCTGTCTCTGAAAGAAAATTAGTTTTCCTGAAGTATGCAGATATGGTATCTTATCCAACGTTCTGCAGGCAGAGGAGCCTTTTAAAGGGTCTTCCCTTCAGAAACTGCAGTGAACATGGCTCCACGAAGACACAGGCACATAGAGCATCTACACCAAAGTTCTCTACTGCTCTACTTTACAGTTGCCACAGGTTGAAGAAGCAGTCTCACCAGAAGCTGTTGCTAGCACCTATAACCAGCTATTCCAACCACCAGCAGCAGCTGGTCAACACCAAACGTATAAGAAGCGTGAATAAAGTGCTTACGATTGCCTTGGAGATAACAACTCTTCCTGCTATTATCAGTGGGGAAACTGAGGCACAGAGAGGCAGGTAGTTGCTCGTGTTCACATAGAGAGAGAGTGGCTGGACTTCTGGCTCCTCCACCAACATTCTCAGCTGTAATCACCCCTCCAGGCCATGCTGCCTGCCACGAGGAATAAACAAGAAGCAGGTCTGCAATTTGGCAGCTTACAAGACCATAAATATAGTTCAAGGTTGCGGTGATACAATAATAATCTGGAAGAGTGAAACCTGAGACATTTATGTGTGTATGTGTATAAACAGGGCTCAGAGATGTGTTTATAACACTGCTCAGAGATTTCCTCTCTGTTATACATAGAGCAAATGTGTACTGTGCTGAACACAAAATATTCTCTTCACGTGGCTGTGTTTTCTTGGTCCTTTCTCATCTTCCAGGTGCAGATTTTTTTCTTTCCTACCCTACCACTCATCCTCCTCTTTGCCATGAAAATCCTTTCCCTCCACTCTTGTCTTCCCACTCACCTGGGACAACAGGAAAAGCCAGCCAGCAGATTTGCCCAGCAGGGAACAGTGCAGAGACCTTCTCTTCTGCATGGTATAGACGAGTAGAAGGCAAGTGTAAGAAAAGGTAAAAAGCTAAAGGACAGTCTGGCTTCCAAAGCACTGCCTGGGAAGTCTCTAAATTGTACAGTTGATGTACATGTGTATACCAAACTGTTACCAAGGATATGGAGCAAAGATGGCTATCCCTGCCTTCCCAACACAGTTTGGGAGTCAGCTGAGAAGAGAGGTTACTACCTCCTCTCCCTCATGCACTTCCCTACCTCCTTTTCCTCATGCAAGAGGTGTCCTTCTCACAGCTTTCTTTTCATCTCTCCCTGGCTGCCTTGCTTTGCTCAAACCACAAGACACAGACAGAACTAGGGACAGGCTGCGGGGCCAGCATGCCTCCCCCTTTTTTAGTTGATTGTAATCTTACCTTCTTGTGTTTTCAACATAATCAATTCTCTTTTCCTTAAATAAGTCAAGGCTTCACTTTTATCCATTCACAGTTTTGCTTCAAGAGCTTCTCCTGTGAAGTCACCCCTTGTGTTGCAAAGCAGGATCACATCTAATTTGTGCCATTCAGTCTCTCCTTCAGACCAGCCTCTGTGCACAGCAGCCCCAGTCTTTTTGTGCCATTGTCCCAGGACAAGGCTTGGAAACTGGACCCTTCCCTTTGGAGCTCTCTTAGCTTTTCCACTCCTTTCACTCCCACCTTACCAGTGGGTCTGGGAACAGCAGTTACAGTGGAGCACTACACCCAAACCTCTTTGTGCCCTTAGGCCAGTCAAAGAATGCCCTAGTTCGGGATCCTTTCATGTACAAATCTCTGTGTGTCCTGACTTCTCAGAGTGCTGGGCAACTCAGGTCAGAGTCAGTGGGTATCAGACAGGCTCAACATCCCTAGGCATTACAGCCAGGTATATGGCAAACAGTAGCACCCCTACTGAGGAGACAGATTAGACTGCAGAGCCTCATTCAATTCCCAGGGGAAAAAGATGAAATCTTTAGGTGAAGGTCATAACTAGTCCCAGTCATGTCAAATAAGTAACTCCCACAAGCACAGTTTGCACCAACTGGTTCAAATGCATCACATTCCTACCCTAATCACTGATTAAAGAGGAGGAAACTGCACATAAATTCAGTTATTGCATGGGCTGGACTTAAACTCCTATCAGTTCCTATCTTGTAGCAATCATAAATTTCCCTCAGTGACAGCAAGTTTTTTATCAAGAAGTAACCATATATTCCTAATATCTGGCAGCTGGCCTAAGAAACTTGTTTTAAAATAAGCCTTAATATTCGTTACATATATTACTGTAAGACCCTAGGGTTAAAAAATGCAAAAGTTGGACCACAAAATCATGAGACTGGCTTAAAAAAACAATCCAGGAGATTTAACAAAGAAAATAATGAAAAGAGTCCAACATTTATTCACTACCAGGTTTTGAAGCTATAATACACATTCGGCTAAATGTTCACATTTTTTCCCTACAGCCATGATGGAGTCATATATTTCTGAACAAACTTGGGATTTCTGCTTTCTCACTTTCTTTCAGGAGCTGCTGGTTTACCAGAGAAATAGTATTATTAGAACTTGCCATCATAAATGTATGAATTCACCACACAAACTAAATGAAGTTGGTGATTATGGAGTAAATCTTTTTGCTAATAATGACACTGACTATGATGGAGTCATGCCAGAAGTCTGATGCCATTCTGGTTAAGATTAGAACATTATATTGTCCCACAGATACTAGCAGACATTTCAATAAGCTGTCATAATTGGCAGTAAAGCCAGACCTACTCAATCCAATACATTCTTCAGCTGACGAAATGGACTAAAATGATACAATGGGATCTTCATGGGCATTAGAAGGAGTTGGAAAGGGTGAGGCGATTTGGCAGGTGTAGAAATGAGATTGGGAAAAACAAGATAAATATTTTCCCTGTGAATAATTGTCCACAAAATCTGTAAGTGAGACAATAAAACACAGCTTACTGGAATAGCTCTTGTTTGTGAAAGAAAGGCTTTTGGTGAAGTGGTGCAGAATGACAAGTTAGAGCAAAGGAGCATCCTGCACAAACGCAGTCGTGAGGCAGCATTGTGTGAAGGCAGGATGGCTTTGGGAACACCAGTGTCTAGTGGGGACTGTGCTGCCCAAATCACGTTCAGTTCTGCAAGCAGAATAGCACAGCCAACAGCTTACTGTAGTTCCTCTGCAAAAGACAAGCAGCTTTTTGTGTTTGCACAGTGTTTCCATTACAAAGGCTACTCATTTTTGATAAATATTTTGGGCAGTGGCGAGACCACCTACTCCAGATATCTAATGCAGCACTCCACCGCTTTGGAACCTAAAATCAAAAAAGGGGCTCATGTTGTTTGCTACTCACATTGCCTGGCTCTTCACAACAAATACATAATCTGTTCACATGGTACCTTCTGGCATCATGTCTGAGCTAAGAATGGTAAGGATTTGGTCTGGTGGTGTTTGGGTGGTTCAAGGAATTGAGAGGAGAAAGCTTAAAGCTGTCCATAAGTAACTGGGATATTTAAATAAGGCACAAACCACAACTGGTGTCCTGCTATCCTAATCTTTTTTGCAGACTGTACAAGGAGTTGGAGTAAGCCAGCCCAACCTAGTAGGTGGTTTGAAGCACAACTAAAATAATACCTCTTGCAGACAGACTGATGATGGCCATTTTATTATCTGCCTGTTACTGCTTCTGATTATTTTAATGTCAAAATTGATCTCCAAGCCCCCCCAGATCTCTGGTACAATTGGCATTCAAAGATAGATAAAGAGAGAAAAGGTTTATACTTGCTGAGAGAAATACTGACTTGCATACTTGCAGTTACATTTATATAATGTGAGCAGCGTTTTGCCCTAAATGGTTGGATGGGGCTCAAAACATTTCTAGAAAACTGCATCCAAGTAATCATTTATCTAGGCCGTGAGAAGATGGTTGTGTAGCTCCCCTGAGGGTGCTATAGTCCTGTAACCAACAAAGCCTTTTGGAAAGGCTGAAGCCCAAGCAGAACATGAATCTGGCCCAGGTTTATCTGGAGGAGATATGCTTAGCCCTGAGCAAGCAGGAGGTCCAATCTCGAGGAAAGGAGCACTATCCTGCAAGGGCAGCTCTACAGAGTTCTGTGCATCTTCTGCCTCCAGTATTTAAGATCAGCATTGATACTTATACAAGCAAAAGGAAAGATTTTGTCCCTACAGGAAGCCTTGAAACCTCTACTGGAACCCTTTCCTGAAGATGACACACTTATGAACAAGCATATTGCAGGAGGCACATGAAGGGCATATCACTACTTAGTCAACTACAAAGCACTTGGGACTCTCTTGATTTCCTAAGGTATAGAAATATTTACTTTATTTGTTGGATGATGACAGAGGTCTTGGATATTTAGCCATGCTCAAATTTCTTAACTTTTGAAAATAATTGATAGGACAAGAGGAGAAAAAATGCTTACAAAGAGTTCTGGCAGTCACCAGTGGTCTCTCCCGCACACTCGAAAAACTTGCAGGGAGTGACACAAACTGACAAAAGAAAGGAAATTTATAGATACTGCTGCACCATTAAGCCAACCCAAACATGTCTTTTGTGACAGGCAGCTGAAGGAGGTCACTTGTATATTTTGATTCCCAAAACAACCAAACAACCCAAACTCCCTGCCAAGAGAAAACCAATGCCTGCTGATGAGCAAGCCATGGAGTGATTGTGTTTATGCAGGTGGGGCAGGCTCTCCATTGAAGTGAGTGGTTCACTTGTGCCTTGCAGTGGGAGGAATAGCTTGAGCACCATCCTCCACTTTTCCGAGCTTGGGAGTGGGACAGGTAAGGGTTGCCTGGGCTTTCATTACACCATGGAAGCTGTGAGACTCCTGGGCTTAAGGCCAGGATTTTCCCAGGGAGCAGGGTGCATGACTCGACTCCCTGAAGCTGTTCTGAATATTATCCGAACTGATGGCTAAAATTTTGTCCTAAGTTATGTCTTCTTGGACACCTGTAAGGGCTCCAGTAAGTGCTGGGTTTGAGTCAGGTGTTAATTACCAAGGTTTATCCCTTTCCATTCTCACAGGGAAGCTGTTAAAAAGAAATTGTAGGGGTAGATGGTTGTAACATAGCTTCATTTTGGTGGATTTGCCTGGTTCACAGAATTGCTTACATTTTCTCTGGCCTTAAAAGAAAAAACTAATAATAATAATAATAATAATACAGAAAAAAAAACAGGGGCCCAGCCCTTACAGGAGTATGCACAGAGGAGAGAAAAATCTCTCATCACCAAAGTACGACCTATTCTCTCTTCAGGCCAACCCAAACACACAAGGAACTCCACTCTTGTCAACAGTGTAACTGGAAGAACTGACCTACATGGCATTTAATAGGCACTCTCTCACACATGCAGGTTATTATTTGGATGATCGTGCCAACTTGCAACCCTCCTCATCTCTGAGGATTTTGCCATATGTACTCAAATGCATCAGCATTTCTGTTACCTAAACCTCTACTCAACAGGGCATATGCACCCACTGCAAACCTTCACTCTGAAATTAGCTGTGCAGTTTATTCCTCTGCATATGCTTTTAATAATTGAAAAGCAGCTACGATCTCCTCAGCTCACTGGCATTTTGCAGCACATTTGTCCATATTGAGAACTGTGTCTGCTTAATATTTGCAAACCAAGATAAACAGAAACAAAAGAAAGGAAAAACAATTTACAGCTTTCCAATGCACACATGTCCAGCAACATTTTTCTCTACCAGCAAATACATCACAAACACATTAAGCCAAGAGTGGCAAATGTAAGGAGTGCCAGGACACTGAAGCAGTTTATTTTACAACCAATTAGACCAATTGTCCGCAACCTAAAAATTCTCTAAGCTGGCAGTCACACCAGGGAAGAAGAGACCTCTGCTAACATGGCCTACTAAGATGTGGATGTTAAGATAATTGTGAAGTCTGCTTCTTTTACACAGAAAGGATAACATCTGGTTTATTTATGCACAAAACTCTGCTACTTTTTTTTTCTAAAGGTACTCACCTATCTGTTTATACCACATAGCAAGCTGATTGCTCTATCTGTGTATGCAGTGAAAGGTCTGGGGAAGAAACTACCACCTATATGGTCTCATTGGCCTCTGCAGTTTTTCCTGTTCTTCTTATATCAGTCAGGGACGTGGTAACAGAGCTGCTTTCTCTCAAAGCTAGCTGACCTGCATTTCTGGGAAGTGCTTACTGGAGCCCAACTTTCTGCAGTGTTTCGTCAAGGCCTCCAGACTCACAGCTCTTGGATATCCTGAAAGCATCCCCACCCTCATGAACTCCTGCCTTTGCTTATGCATTTTTTATTGTTTTTTATCAGAAAGCTGATCACAGAGCAGAAGCCTCCCAGAAACTGTGCCTCTCTCACTAGCTTAAAGGCTATGTGACCTGTTGAATGCAGACTGGCTGAGGACAGGAGGGGTAGGACAAGCAGAAGACCACCATGGCCAGCAAAGCAGGAAGCTGTCTTGGCTCCTTCCTAGCTTTGTCGAGGCCTCTGCCCAAGACAGTTTTACAGAAGGTTTGAAGTTAAAGGGAGAAAATTTACTTGATGTTTTGTACATTTGAAAAATTTGTTCCCAAAGTTGCACAGAGACTTCCTCAAAAATTCCATTAGTGACCAAATGGGCCACTAAAAAATTCAGCAAGCCGGAGGAAAACCAGAGCAGACAGGGATTAACAAAAGAGCCCACAAAGCAGAGACAAGTAGCTTATGTCTGGTGTGAGTGAGAAGGGGAAGTCAATCACAAGATAAAAAGATGGTGGTGTGGTGAAGGCAATGAGTGAGGAAAATGATGTTTTTGACAGTACTTTGAATAAATCCATTTGCCTTTCTGTTCACGCTGACTTTACTTTTGGAGGCTGTCTAGAGATGAGTTTTCAGAGTGTACTCTCTGCATTCTCAAATTACAGTAATTATTAATTAGTCCTTTCAGCTAGAACTGAGGTTTTACACAAGATTTTAGACTCACGCCTTTGCCAAGTTCTCTAACGTCCACTCTCTAGGCCTGAATATGAAGACTGAAGTTGTCCCAGTTTGGACAGTTTACACCAAGAAATGCTCACAGCAGGACTCAGGCTGCATAATCAAGTTCAGAATTGTGAAGAAGTGTTAAAAAATGAAACCATTCCCCAAGTTCTCATGGTGTGACTTGCACTGATTTTACCAGAAGTTCTGACTTGCTCCCAAGACCAGAAACATTCCCAGGAATGCACATCTAGTGTACATTAGTCACTATTGCGCTAAACAGCAAAACACGCTGTGTATTTAATGAGTTATCCTCAATTTAAGGCCTATAAAGAGTCTACTTTTCCAACAGACCTTTTTTAATTTGGCCTCATTTGCTAAAGATTGCCCATTTAATGCAACACATCATTATGTTTTTATTGTTAGTTTTTTATGAACTGTACCAGATTAGCTGCAGAGAATTTACACTAGATGCCCTAATTAGACATTTATAGGTAGCCATAATTTTCTTTTCATGTGCCCATAAAGACTGATAAATTAATCTGCAGGAACATGAACTCTGTCATCTTTTCTCCCGCTCCACCACTCACTCCTTCTTCTGATAAAGCCCTAATGAATCCACTTGCACAATTCCCTTCTGTTTTGTTTTATTTTAAAGGCTAATTTCAACTAGACAATTCAACTAACTAACTGCAATATTTTTCCATATATGATGCCAGACAATAAAGAGCAAGCATGATCTTTTCTCATATGATTTAATCATTTGCATTCTGTGCAGAAATGATCCATCAACCACGGTAAAACAAAGAGGTGTAATCCATAAGTTTTAACTTTAGATCATTTATTTAACAGAGGGGAAAAGCAGGCAAAATAATAGAATAAATGCCTTGGCTGCTGTTGGTTAATTTGCAAAAAATGTCAAAGTAGGAATAGAATCTCTCCTAAAACCAGTAGCAACAGAAAGACTTTTCTCATTACAGGTTTGAATACAACTTTCACACAGAAGATGGTACTCTTAAAGGATCCAGTCTCTGATTCAGCAAAAAATATTTTTAAGCAGCAAAATCTTAAAAACATCATATATGCTTTAAAACTCTGCTAATTAGAAGTGAATTTGGGGTGAAGGTTGGATAGGATGTTTTACTTTAGATGGGATGTCAATCTAGTCTACCTACTCGATAGTTGCAGGATCTCCATTCAATATTTTTGTTCTTCTTAAGACAGACATCAGTGAAGACAAATAACATGTTGTACTCATTAGTGCTGGCACCCAATTGCAAACTGAAGACCACAACTTTTGCTGTGCTAAGTCCTCATCGATGGCTTGTCTTCTTAAATATTGGTTCAAATTCAGCAGTTGTAGAAGGGATTGTTGATAGCATTCATGCCTGCAAAATGGCTAAATGCAGTCCTAAACACACGTACAGTTTCCTTCTTGGGTATTGAAATGAAAGTATCTATACTTCCAATACCAGTCATCAGCTACAAATGTGAAAGCAGTGTACTTGCTAAGGAACTATTCAAGATACTTCAGGTAAAAATGTGACTTTGGTTTATTGAAAGGATGAAACAATATTAGTGGTCTCCATTGATGGAATGTGAGGTCTTGGGCTTGTTTGAAAAAGGACATTACACCAAAGCATCTGCTGTAGTCTGCTATACCAAATGCTAAGGAAAAAATAGTAATTTAAAAAAAACATGCATGGGGAGGATTCACCAAAGATAGTACCCACAGTGAGTGGTAAAGAAGCTGAGTCACTGCTTGTGCTCTGTGAGATTACAGTAGGTGGAGGAAGTTAGGATGAGGCCCTCATGCACCCTGGAACGAGAAAGTCCCACCACAAAGCTCTCCTTAACACAGGGCATTGTAGTTTTCCTTGGCCTCCTTTTTTACTAAGGTGAGGGGTTTTTTTGCTTTACTTTCTAAGGAAAAAAAGCACATGTGGTCCTACTCCATGTATACTTACAAATTAATACTTGCATCTGCCTAGCTTTAACCAATAATTCTTATATTTGCTGGTCAATTTTAACAAAAATGTTGAGATATAAATGAATATGAAAACATTTTAGGTAACTATACATCTAATTACAATAGGCAGACACATACAGAAAGCAGAAGTGTATTCATAACCCCACTGAGGCAAAGGTGCAAGATGAGTGATTCCTTAGTAGACATCACTGAATACACTCAAGGCAACCAGGACACACTTGTTTGCAGCACACAGAACAATCAAATGTGTTTCAAGGGGTTGTTTTCCCCACACTGACTGTGTCAGTGTAAACCGACCACTGCAAGGTGACATCAGCACCCAAGTCCACCCCAGGGTCAGATGCCTAAATGGGAGACACCCAGGTGGCCTCTAGGTCTGTGAGCCTCCTGCACCGATCGAGGGTAGGGAGTGCCCTCCCTATTGCTCTCCCTCTGGCCTCTCTCATCTGACCCCCACGCTGAGGAAGAAAAGGAGTCTTACACCACACTGGGACCCTTGTCCATCACACGGTGTCTTCAGGTAATCATCTCTAGCAGATATCAGCAGATATGCTTTTGCCCTCTGTTAAGCAACCTGCACCTTGACTGTTAGCAACACTGCAAAATTTAAACATCTCAGATCTTGTAATTACGCATTAAGCCATCTTGCTCCTAATTTGTGCCTTCAGCTTATTGAGTTCTGGTAAATTTTATCCAAAGCAACAAAAGTAAAAGTGAATAACAAAAGAAATACATAAAGAAGGAGTGAGAGTGGAAAATAAATAGTTTAAACTTCCCCTAGACACAACCGTTCCAAGAGTGTAATGAATTTTATATCAAGCACCAGTCTTGCCAGCCTCATTTAATTATAGGACCATATACATAACCCTATCAAATTAAGTAATCAAGTACACAGTTTGGCTCCTGGACTCAGTCAGTGTCTTTTGATTACATTGGGGGAAAGGATATTAGGCCTTTGGAACAGCTATAGCTCGTGTGTGATTTTTCACATTATTGCTGGCAAGCATCTAGGACATGTTCTTGCAAATGCATGGCTGACCAAATAAATCTGAAAGATCTGTAGAGCTCTCAGCAAGAAAAATGCTCCTTACTCCTGTCTTTTGGGTAATTCTAAAGGGGCTTGCTCAAGTGAGGATATGTTCCCAGTAAATAAAAGATAGAATATGTTTTAGAATTGCATGCATTCATGGCATCAGTGCCAGACCTACCATGTGTTCTGGACAAACACTGGCATCATGGTGAATGGCATCATGTACCAGGTGCTGGCACTGTGTGTGTTACAGGGCTCTCACAGGGAGCAGGTTCATTAGCTGTGTCCTCCACTGCTATCATTTGCCTTTCTTTAAATCCAGAAACTGAAAAATCCTGCCCTAACAAAGAATAGTTCCCTCTGCCCACAAAGGCTGGTATTGCTTTCTGCCACCTGAGGTATCACAGCGTGCTCAGTCCTTTCTGTGACCCACCCAGACGACATGGTCACAGAGTCTACTTTGGGATGGCCATAGACTTTTAGAGGCAAGGGTCCAATGGGTAATGTTTGGCTTACAGCCTCAGCTAAAACTAAACCACACAAATGTGAGTCACTGCACCCTATGGCAGCAATTTACCCCATACCTCTTTCCCCTGGCACCACTACTGCCTAACCGTGACAATTAGTTATACTGCTCAAGAGAAGCATTTACACAGTCTTTATGAAATGTCCTAATCCTAAAAGGTGCAGAGAGGGCTGCTTAGGAAGTACAAAGGCCTCAAGAGCTCAGCACCAGCACTAAAGAGACTGAACATTCATGGGATTGGATCATTTGGTCAAGCCTATGTTGTAGACAACTCAAGTATTTGCCGTGCATGACAAAAAGCATTACAATTCATCTTTAGGGATTGAATAGGATCTGGTCAATGCCTTTTCTGCTCAGCAGGAACAAAAGTGTGATCCATATATTTTTAAAGCAGGATCTGTCCTATACTTCTTACAAATTTAAAACATTTCTTTGCTTTAAAGAGCTAAAGATTTTTGTGTCAGAAACCCTTCAGCAGAGTTGGAAACATCAACGGTATCCCCAATGCAACAGCACCACTCCCCAAGCATTCAAAAAACATGAGTCAGATGTCCCCCTCCAAAAGAAAAATCACACAATTGGCTTCAAAACATGCACATAAAAATGTAATCAATTCCAAATATGGTTTTGGATTTCTTAGGATATAAGTGGGGTCATGTTTCAACCATTTTTCTGACACCAAAACCAGTAGAAATTTTCTTTGTTTTTTAAATCAGAGCTGAGAGATTCTCACATAATCCATTGTTTCTAGGAGCTGGGGTTTTAAGCAAAATAGCAAACACTGGCTCATGATAAAATCAGAGAGCTGGCAACACTGCTAGTGTGATACTTTTCTCCTACCATTAAAATCCTGGCAAGGAAGGGAAAAACATTGACGTTCAGAAAGCTAAAAGCAAACTGTCCTTTTGCATAAAAAGCACCTTTTCTTCAACCTCTGCTCCGTGCATTAAATTTGATAGGGATCAAACTAATTTTATTAAAACATCACTGCTCAACAGCATAGTAATCTACAGCAAGAGCTGCATTGGAGATCTTTTTCTGTGAAGCCTTCAGTGTGCTTCTAGAGGTGTTATTGGAATATGAGAGCATTCAAGTCCCAAGTCCAAAACATTGGGATAAATCCTGAGTACAAGACATGCCATGCAGCCAAACGAAAAGGTGAATATGTATCCTTGAACCAGGCACATCAGTCCCTACAATGGCCTCCTCTCCTTATGGCCAACAGTAGTTCAGACAGGGAGCTCCAGGCCATGCCTCCATGCGGTCTCCAGTGTAGTGCAAAGTGCTCTGTGCCATGTCCCATTACTGCCTCTTGTCCCCCTCACTTGCACAAAGCTTGCTTGACCATGTGTGGTGGCACGCTGTGTCACAGGCAGGCTCAGGCAGGTGAGATCTCACAGGCTTTGGAGGATATGTTCTGGCTGGGTCCATGCTGTGTAGTGAGCTTGCTGCCAGTACAGAGAGTAAATCCTACAGGCTGCCTCAGGGCCTGTTTGACTTACAGTGTAGAAGTACCCCAAAAGCTTTTACCTCTGTCTTAAATAGTCTTATTTGTCATTCTTCTCCCATGACAAACACTGAAGGGCAGGGCGTATTTTGCCTATTTATAGAGCTCTAGGCAAGAGCAACTCACCCTCAACTCTTTTCTTTATTCAATGGAAAAGAGAAAGCACTTCTAAGGAATAATTTTTTTTACTTAATTTGGATGTTCATATATCAAATCCCACACAAGGTGTTCTTATATCTCTCCACAGACCATAAAGGCATCCAAGGAGATCAGCTCTGCTGCAGATGTCTAAGAAACCTTTTGGAGGAGGGCACTAGAGGACTCAATAGATGCATGTACAGTAACATCTCCTTATTTAAGCCAAACCTCCTGCCAGGTTTTATGACAGGACTGGTACCTGCTTCATTAAGGAACAAGGAGAAGTGACTATTTCCCACATTGCCATTTAAACCACATAATCACTCCCTAACCAGAGGGAAAACCAAGTCTGTAACCACCAACAAAGCTTGCTTTGTATCCAGCTCAGATATAAATTGTTTCTGTACTCAAGAAAGCAGCACTATGCCTAAAATGTCATTTAAAGCATCAAGTATCTCTACTTGGACTCTCTGGACAACATGAAAACTGCTATTCCTAGCCATTTTTTAGATAGAGTTGACTAAACTAATAAGACTTTGGCCATAGCTGTGCAAACTATGGGCCTGTATTTTTTTTAATGGAAAGAATAAGACATTTTGTCACTACTGGGAGGACTGAATGGCCACAGGAGAACATGTCCCACTACACTTCCCAAAAGTGTCTCCTGTCCAATATGGTCACACCTAACACCACTGAGCTCAGTGGAAAGGTTTGTTGGTACTCACTAGGAAGAAAGGTTTTAAAGATGCGCTTGGAACTTAGTGGACACATTTCACTCGAGAACATTTATACAAATACATATCTTTTACATGTATATACATATATACATATATACATATATATATATATATACATGCTTTCCTCAGCACTTCGGTCCTCTTCAGGTCTAGGAACAAACACAATAGTCAACTGTTATATGAGGAGGTAACTATTCTGACATGGCCAAAACTGGGATCTGTCTGACCAGGAAGATCACCATATGGCAACTCCTGGTTTTCAGAGAAAGCTGACACAATACTCACGGGGGATGCCAAGACAGGCTTTGAATGAAAGGCAGTTGTTGTTCTGAATCCTCTAACTCTGAGCTCAACCACAGTGCTGACTGTCCTGCTCAGCAGCTTCATAAAGCATTTGTAGAATTAGATAATGGACTGACTAAACTGCTTAAGTTTTTTTTAAAGCCAATTTAAAATGGGAAGGAAGTAAAAGACCAAAGAAAAGCAAGCATGGTACTGCTTTTTGATCCTGGAGTGATCGTTGTAATTGTAATCTTTTATATCTAGCCTCTCTTCACAGTAAAATAATGAAAATTATGTCAAGACATAATGATTTGCTGAACATCTAGAGGGAAAAGGAAACCCAAATAATATGCAGCATAGATTTATAATGAGTGTTTGCTTTTTTGTTAAAACACACACAATTACCAGTGGATGAAATCTTAAAGGAGAAATAATTCAGTATGCCAGAACAGGGCCACTGTGATGTGGTTTGAAAACTGGCTGAGGGTTCATAACCAAAGGCTAATGCTCATGTAAATGTAATGAGTTCTGCCCTGTGAGGCAATGCATGAATCAGTGCATTAATGTGTTCTTTTTTTAAGTACTTATTAATGATATGAAAGAAGAAATAAACAGTCCTGGAGTGAAACTGCCAACTGCTAACCGAATAGGATAAACTGCAAGAAATGACGAAAACAGAGGAATACAGCAAATAGAAAGAAACCTGCAGTTAGAAAGTATAAGAAGCTGAAATTCAATTCAGGAACAAAAATGGCAACTGTTTGCCTGTGGAAAATGATTACTTGGCTTACATAGATTCAGTAAGGTGGAGTCCAAGTGTGCAAATTCTGAGAAGATACTGAGCGTGCAGAGGAAGAGCAGGTAAGTGCCATAAACATGCATACCCAGAGCCTCAGAGGTATCCAAGCTCTCACCTCACACTCCTTTTAATGGGATGTAGGTACCTCTGTCCTCCTGAGAAATCAGTCCCACAGAATAGTGGCAATGACTGGAGGGTATTAATCCACAGATGCGTTAGCCCAACACACAGACAACTGGCTTCCAAGTCTTGGGACTGCTGTGCTAGGAGGAGACAGGAGAGAGGCAGAAGGGGACTGAGTACAGACACACAGAATAGTTTCAAGTGGTTGAATCCCCCTGACACTGAGCACCTGAATTGGCTGACAGCAAGGTGACAGGGCTGCCGTGCCTGGTGCTGGTATACAACAGGTTTGCTAGGGCTCAGCATGTGTGGCTCCAGCCCTGAGGACTTCAGGTGGCCAATAAGGTGATGCTATGCTGGAGAGATGAGACATGGTGAGAGGGATGGGACTTTTTCTCCCCTTGTAAGCTCAGAATGAAGAGAAGGGAATATGCCCAGGAAGCAAGACAGTGTGATTTATGAGGAAAACTGAGGAGCTGTGTGGAAAGTCTAGCAAGAAATAAGTAGAAGAGAGCATGGATGATAACAACCTCCAAATACTTGAAGGGTTTAAAAAACAATCATAAACACAGAGAACTTACGGCCCACTTTCCAAGAAGAGTTCAGCCTTCTTTAGCTATTTACATCTGTCTATGTCTGGTACTCGCCAAGAAATGAGAGCTGAGCCCTTCTGAAAATCAGTAACATAAATGCAAAGAGAAATTGAAACAGGAATTAAATCAATACTGAATCTCAAAAATGACACCTTGATGTTGTGATGCCGTGGGACGGCATCCTGAGAGACATTTCATCACTCAGGCCTTTATAAACTGGAATGAAGAAAGCATTAGGATCTGTGCTTCTGCAGGGAAAGAGGAAAGCTGTTTGCATGAGTAAGTGTTTTCCTCAGCAGCCCCAAACTTTTAATTACACAGTGCAGGTTCACTCTCGGGCTTGTTACAGGAAAAAAAGCATTTTGAGTCCAAATACATACTTTCTCAGCCTCCCAAGCTCTTGCCCATTTGCAAACAATTGCGAAGGTGGAAGAATTCAGGGAACAGATGTAGCCTGCCCCCCTGGTCCCATCTGTTCACATCAGAAAACCACCACGCAATCTGGCATGGAGAGCTCTCTCTGCTGAAGATAGATGCTGGCCTGGACTGGGAAGGGAGAGAAAAAGGAGGCTGGGGAGAGGCGGTGGTCGCAGGTCGGATCCGGGAGGCACTGCCAGCACTGTGTGGGAAGATTGCACAGCATCTGACAGTACCATGTCTGGCTCAAGTCAGAGCAAAATCCTCCAGCAAAGTCTGTCAAAACACAAAGAACCTGCACGGAGCTTGTTGCATTCCCCAGTGTGCACATCTTCTCACAGTGCCACTGCGGCAATGAAATGTTTCTCGCTCACCAGTGAGCCAAAGGGGGACACGTAGGCATGAGAGGTGTGCCAAATACAAAGTGTTGAAGGGAAGGCTGAAGTTAATGGGTGTTCAAGGGTGCAGGCATGAATGGCAGGGGAATACAGAGTATTTCGATATTTGGTTTCCTTCACTGCCAATTGTTAACAGCAGTGCTCAGCACCCTTGAACGGGATAAAATCCCAGTGTTTCAGTGATGTGTATTTAGATCCTGTGTATCCAGCAGTCTAGAAGCCTGACTCAGGCTATGTCCCACTCAACCTTCCCTTTTTCATCACCATCTCTTCCTGCAGCCTTTCTGCCTGGCTGGCTGCTCCAGCCCACTCGGGAGCACACAAGGCAGCGGTGAGGTGATGGAGCTGCAGCATGACAGCCACCGGCGCCAAGCAGAGAGTGGAGACGGCTGCCAGCTCATGCTCCTCCCAAGCCTCCTCCTTCTCTGTGTGTGGAAACAGGCCAACAGCACTTCGCTCTTTCTCAAGTGTGTTGCAAAGATCTAGATCCATGAAGCGTTCAAATAGTGCACCTTTAGGCAAATATCTAGTTTGTAAAGTATCCACAGCTCTGCCCTAACAAAGCAGTTCTGGTTTGTTAAAAGTTTCTGGTTCTCCCTATGACAAGTGTAGGGTAAAACCAGCACGCAGTCAAGGTGCAGCGTTAATGATGAGAAATGTGCACAGCCTGTTTCCAAGCAAATAGAGAGCTATAACATCAATGAAAAATAGCAAAGCTGTTCCTCCTCCACTTCTAGCATAATTCAGCACTTTACATGTGAGATCACAAAATATTAATGGGAAAAGGCAAAGCCACAGAGCTCTTCCCCTACTGATAGCTGAGGTATAACCTATTTTTAATCCTTTTTTTGGTTAATAGATTTTATTGCCTTGGTGTTTGGGGGTGCTTAATATCCTCTGGGAAAGATAAACATCAGTGATTATTTTAGGCCTGTATGACCTTGCTGAGGAGTAACATGACTCCATACAGGACTGAGAGCAGACTTGGCAGAGTCTAGTTGTAAGGAAGTCTTCTATTGTGCAGACTTGCTTTGCCTATGAAGCAATGTTTTTCGTCTTGCAGAGTGAAGCTCAGAGAAAAGGTCCAGCCTGCACCAAACTCTTGCAGAAAATGACTGACTCATTTTCAGAAAATCAAACAGGATCACAGGAGGAAGTAATAACTGGCCTTCAGAGCTGAATGCTTTAAAACCCTGCTCTTGATTCACCCTCACAATGGCAAAGGAAGAAGACAGAAAACGACAGTGGAAAACAAGGCACATTCTGTTCAGTTTCAATCAGTCTTTGATTTATGACAGATTTCACTAAATCTTTAAAAAACGCCCACCCTAACATCTTCGGCGATGTTTTCTTTTAAACTAACAAAGCAGCATTTCAAGTGCCCAACCACATCTTGCTTGGCCAACAGCAGAGCCTCTTTTCCGAACAAAATGATTTGTTGTAGCACAGACTGGGGTAAACCACGACAGCTGTAAATCTGCATTTGTTACTCTGTCCAGCCCTGCTGCACCTGCAGATGAACTTTCAGTTCTGAACCTGAAACAAACAGCCCTTGCAATAAATGAATTTATTAGCTGTCACATGCCCAAACTACTGCAGGGCACTTGAGTCACGGATGGCGTTATGAACAAGGGACAGGTTATAACCAAAGCAGCATAATGCAATTATTTTTAATGCTGCTTCCACCAGGTCTATTGCTCCTTTTAAGTCCTCTGCAGTTTTGCCAGGGAAGCCCAGAGCACTGTAGTGGTATTATCTCTTTGCCTTCCCCTCTCCTCTCCCACTCACATATAGTTGTACATGCTGTGTACACCTGTGCCATGCGGTGTGTGTGAGTCCTACACAGCATCCCGTGCCCATTTCCACCCAGCCAGCTGCTGCAATCAGCTCTTAACAAAAAGCCATCCATTGGGAGTAAATGAGTGCGGCTATGAGATATTCTAACAGTGCTTAACTTTCAGCACAGTTCAAAATCCTTTTTAGATCATTGAAAATTAAGATTGCACTTTTGAGCTGAGGACCTGTTTTAATACAGCATAAAGAAACATGCAGGTCTGATGTAGCTCTCCCTGAATTCAGCAGAGTTTCTGCAATACCCCAAGTGAAGAATGTGGAAGGATCTGAAGAGCTCTGGTTTACATGTGAGTCAACTTCTAAGAAAAGGCACTACCAAACAGGCACCCAGGAGCTTCCAGGTTATCCACTACAAGAGCTTATCTTTGACTTCTCCTCCCCATTAGAGGGATTTAGGTGATCTCAAGGTGGGAGAAAAGCTGCAAGAGAAGGCCAGGAGAAGGAAGATGCACTCTTGCAGCTGTGTTGATACATAGCATGAGTTGTGCCTCCGCAGACCTTCTACCTGGCTGGGACAGGGGTAAAGAAACATCGTAGGAATTCACAGCCCTTGCAAAAGTTTGCAGTAGCCATTTGGAGCAGCAAGGCTGTTAGGAGGAGGCTGGGAAATATGGATATCTCTTTATCCCTCATCTCCACACCTCATCCGTACTATTGCCAGCATCCTTGGTTAGCCCCTGTAATTAGTCTCTGCCTAACCATGAACCTTCCTTCTCACTTGGGTAGGTTGAAATGCTGCTAGCTGGTAAAAGGTAAGACTTCAGTGAGAAGACATCGCTAAGACAAACAGAGAAGATTTCAGCGTGTACAGGGGAAGCTTTGTACATCGCTGCCTAATGAAAAAAAGGCAACAGGACAAGGATGCAATTAGGTTTGAAGCAAGTTTACAGCTTCACTCCAACCTCCTCTCCGCCCACT
Source organism: Dromococcyx pavoninus (assembly GCA_033558185.1). Taxonomy (NCBI): domain Eukaryota; kingdom Metazoa; phylum Chordata; class Aves; order Cuculiformes; family Neomorphidae; genus Dromococcyx; species Dromococcyx pavoninus. Next base: position 1,669,443 of record JAUMJL010000068.1, read on the forward strand.
GCCTTGAAGCTCAGACAAGCCCCATGCAAACACAGCAAATCTCCTGGGGCCAGGGGAAAGAGCGCGCAGAGGCTTCTTTCCCTTTTCTGCCCATCTCACCCCAGTTCTGCCAGTTTTTCTTTCCTGATGCTTGCAGATAAACATAAATACCATTGACACCCGTATCTAGGGGCCTTAAATGGCATAAGCTAGACCTGCTGTTGGACATTTCCTTAGCTGGGCCTTGCTCAATAGCTATTAAGACTATTTTTCCCTTGAGGAAGGAAAATAAAACAGGAGCTCCGGAAGCCGACTTCCCAAATTTCTCTGACACCACAGCATGCATGACCCCAGAAAATCGCTGCTGCAGTTTATACCGGCCAGCTCCTCTCTGCTAGTGGAGGAAAAGCCGAGAAATGTTGCAGTCCTTAGAAAAGGAAACATCAGTAGCTCCTGGGATGAAACAGCATAGAAAAAAGGTGCATTTTCAAGACATGGTTCAATTTAAGGATGAGTCCTTGAAAAATAAACAAACAACTTTGTGGATACTTTCACTGAGCACTCAGTAGAAGTTTTTCCTTTGGAAGACAGGAGTACAGCTGGGTCCAAGTGTCAGTAAGAAGCCCAGCATTCATGTTCATCAGCTATTAAAAGCAATCCCTTCATTTCGTAAGACCTCACTGCTTTTAGATTCCTCTACATCTGTTGTCCCCTTCTTTTTTTTTTTTCTGAAAAGACTTGGAACAAATTATCTCCGTGAGTAAACTGGTGCATCTCAGATGATGTCAGTAGTGCTACACCAGTTTGCACCAGTGGCAAATCTGGCACCAGCCACAGGAGAATCAGGAAGCTGAGGTTACAGAAAAGGTTATTTGCACTACAGGAATGAATGACAGCGCAGTTTAAGTTTTCTATGTGAATATATTTCTTGTGTCCCTTACTTTTGGTCTTTCTCAAATACTGCATCCTGAGCACACCATGCTGCGAGGAAAGACTAAAGGTATTGCACATCTCATTAATCTGGAGTGTCCCTGAACATGTAACTACTACAGCTCTGTGGGGAGTACACAAATTCCTGTACTGAACCAGCAATGTTAGAAAACAACTTAACAGTGAAGAGGAAAAAAAAAAGGCAGGATAAAAGTAACTCTTTTGAGCAGATCATTAGCTTTAAAGCAGCAACTGTTCAACACCCTGGGTAGGTCCTCTGCTGTTGTAAACTATCACAGCTCCATCAAGCACAATTATTCAGAGCAATTGATTTGTCCTGCTGTATTTGTATCACAAGGTTAGTCCACTTTTTGTTGCAGCAGTGGTAAACTTCTTGAGACATCACCAAGTAACTGGAAAATCAGGTCCCAAGATAAACCTTGTCAAATGCAATGAGAGAAAGCAAGGGGGCAGTGGGTTCACTGACAAACTATGGCTGGATCCTATGGTGGTATCTAATCTTCAGACTTTATCTAAATGACAGTGAAGTCAATAGGAGACTGTCACCTCCCACGTTGGCAAGTTTTGTCCCCAGCTTCTCAGCTTGAGCTCCCAGATCAACCACAGAATTCTGCAAGTCAGTCTTATATCAGAAACTGTGATGGTACTTAAACAGTCTTTTACCTTTGGAAGTAAACAGGTAATGTTGTTGGCTTAAGTTCCTAGGAGAAGTTTCACATTGACAGAGGTTTTTCAGGATTCACTTCCTGAATAAGATCACCAGAGGACTGCAAGCACTAGAATTTTAGCACTGACTGCTGCTGAGCCATGATTTCCCTACATGTTCCTTGATGAAATCCTAGAGAAAGTAATTTTACTTTCCCTGTTCTTTTAGAAATCAGAGTTTTGCTAAGTCATAATTTATGATGAAACTTTCCCTGAGAAGTATATGTTAAAATAGCATTCCTAAGTGCATCTATTGTAACGTTGAACAGTCAGGTAGGAAGTTATGATTTAAAAAAGAAAATAAAAAAATTACCCCCACAATAGTACTTGCCTATAGAAAATGGATGTTTTCAAATATCCAGAGGCCCTGAAAGCAAGAAGAGTCCAAAACAAAACCCTACCTTTTTTCACCTCCTCAAATACATACAGCTGTGTTTTAATATTTCAGAATAACCCTGACAACCTATACCTAATTCTGTACACTCAGAGGGAGTTTGGTGAGAAGGCAGTGGCTAACCAGGGATTTGAACAGGGTATAGTCTCCTGGATGAGCCCTACGGCCCCCAGTTATCCCTTCTCTAATGTGAGAGTGATGAGACTGGCTGCTTTAGTAAATTGCTTTGAGATCTGCCCATAGGAAGTGATTTGTAGAAAGCAAGCGTGGCTATTAATTCCACCTCCAGAGAATACCGGCACTACTGAGAGTATGGGAAGCTCAGTATGCAAATAGGTTTTTCTTCTGGATTGGGCCTTGATTTATTTTTTTCCCTGTTCACTCTATGTATTTACTTTTTGCACTTCATTCAGGATAGATAATGAAAATAGTATAGCCTGCTTCCACTTTTGTTTCTGGAACAGATCAAAGACTTTAATGGACTCGGACTCAGCAGAACTCAAAATGCTCTTTTCTGTACACATACAGACAATTAAATGGCCCTGTTGGCTTCCAGAAGGATTACTTGAGATCTCATTATTTGCACTGCTCTGAATTCAGTCTTTTGAAAGAGAGCAGATACATTCTGCCAAAAAAAAGAGAAAAAAAACGAATATGGAAAGGATTTTTTTGCATCTCCTGTATTTAATGCAATGAGCCTTAGCAAAGTGCACTGCACTCCTCCTTGTTAAAGCAGTCCTAACGTTTTTTTTCCTTCATCCCTGCCTTGGAATTGCTACAGAGGGATAAAGTTCTGCATGGCTCACTCACTCACACAGTTGTAATAAGTCAGAGCAGGTTGGCTCTCTGCCCGACAAAACACAGTCTCCCCTAAAGTCTCCAGCTTTTCCATGGCAACACCACAATCATCAACACAGCAAACAATCCTCCAATCCCTTCTACATCCCCCCTCTTAGCATAAGGATAGCATTGCACCCAACCCATGGACCTGTGCTAATTATCAGGCATGAAAGGAGATAGTGATGGCGAGTGTGTTACCCTCTGTGTTATCCTCTGCGTGGAACTTTAGGTGAGATCAAAGGAAAGAAATGGCACTGAAACACTCAACACTTCTCACTATACTTTTGCTTAAATGAAAAGATTGTTGCTGCATGTACAAGACATGAAATGCCAGAGAGTGTAAGTGTATTAAAATTGACCAGGGGTTAAAAATAGCATTACAAAGTGAGAGTGAAACACTGAGTAAGTCCCTTAGCCCAAGAGAACCATGTGTCACTCCAAAGTGTCCATGGCCTAATCCTTGCCATGGTTATACACGTGAACTTCAGCCAGGAAGGCGCCTGGCTTTCAAGACTGATGGTTCTGCAGACATGGGATTGTTCCCCATCTCTGTGCTGTGAGTAGCACTGCTCATGATTTGTGTGCGGCAGGAGCAGTCACAGTTCTGGGTCCTGATGTGCCACTGCATTGCATTGGTGCTCTTCACACCTGTACAATTAAGGGGCAACGCTAGGACTGAAGACCACCATCCTCATCTGGTAGCATTTTACTCTCACTTCGTGTAGGTATAAGAACTCACAAGCTGCAAGGCAATAGAAAATGAGGCCCAAAAGGTCCCAAAATTTCTTATTTAAACTAAGACCAAGGGGTTTTCAAGCTGCGATCTGCAGACCCATGAGGGTTTGAGGACTGCTTCTGAAGTGTCTGTGAAAGTGCAGCAAGGAAAGCAAATCAATTGCCACAAGCTTAAATTAGTTGTAAATGAACCTTCATATGCAGTGGAGAACTTTCAGAGGTTCTGCAATTTGTAAAATATTGACAGGTATGTCCACAGGCTTTATATTCCCCTGTAGACACATCAGGAACCTGCTCTATGCAAGGAAAGTTATCCTGTTTTTAGATAATTTGAGCGTATATGCGACAGTGGATATGAGTATGAGCAGTTCTCTGCCATTAAGGTTCACCAATGTAAACTCAGAAGTAGATATAATTTTCCTGGCATAAGCAATATTATCACATAGTGATTTTGCTGGTTTAGTTTTAAGGCCTTCGTTAAAGTAAAAAAGCTTTGTAGGCTGGAAGTGCCATAGGCTGACTAGCTCCTTGTAGACCAAGTAGAATTTTGAAGGTAAAGTGGCCTCAAAACAGCCATTTTCAATTCAAATCCTGGTGCAAAAGAATGCCCTTCAGGCTATTCAAAATTATTTAGCTATTTTTATAACATTTGAAAAAAAATTATTTCTCTGAAAAAAGCTCAAAAAGGAAATAATACACCAAGTATTCAGGCTTAAACAGAGGCTTAGGCAACACCGTGCTTTCTGTGTGCCTGGCCTCAGAGTAAGCCTGACAAAAAGTATGAAGCTTTGCCACTGGCCCGGTGACTTGAGGGTATCTACCTCCATGGTAAAAATACTGCCACTGTTAGTCTTTCTTCACTGACACATGTGTGACTGAGGCACCATGGGCCTTAGTCCCTCGGACAGGGGGTCTGCAGGCTACTCTGGTCCAGTAAAAGTCGTGGGAGAATTTATCCATCCTTTGGGATGAATGGTGCAAACTGTGAAGAACTGTGGGAAAGGTTTTGGTGCAATTCATTTATACATGTTTCAGGCCAAGTTAGTGCAGAACTGCTCTAAACCATGCCCTCAGCCAGATCAACCTACGTTAGAGTTATTTTGGTGTGACTAGTAAATAGCTTAAGCAAGAGGGTAAGCTTTCTGCACAGTAGACGTACATATGGCTCCGGTAGGATTTGCAGCAACTACAGCAAAGTTGGAAAACTAACACTGAGTTTAACTCCCATTAGCATTAACAGTACTTGCACGATGCCAACAGTGTGATGAGGTTCTACTATGTTTGATGCCATTTTAAGATTGCTTCATCCCAGCTGCTGGGTTACATCTGCACATTACAGGTACCGAAATATAACCCGCTAGTCAGTGTGTGTTATGCATTTGTTTCTGTGGCTCATCCTCAGAGGAAATGAGCTACTACCCTAAAAAAGCTTGTTCTTCAGCCCACACTATGATAGTTCATAAATTTAATTCCAGAGATCCCTGACCTCTAGAATTTGGTGGTGGTGAAAACAGTGGTTAGCACACAAGTCTCTGTGTGTTAACATGAAAAAAGACACAAAAAAAAGAGGTTACCCTATGATTACATACTGATGACCTTAACAAAGCCAGTCAACCCAAGAGAGTTCTGTTATTAAAATTATTTTTAATTTAAATTTTCCTCAGCTTTAGAATACAACATTTCATTTTAGGCTTGGGACTGGTCCTTTTTTCTTTAGTGGCAACATGACCACTGTCTTCTATGTGAACAGGGTCGCTAGCACCTGGCGCCTGAGATTAAGAGACATCCAGCTCCCTCCTGGGACTCCAGAGACTGTGTGATGCACTGCCACAGCGGTCTCTAAACCTAAAAACCCTACAGATCCTGAAAAGCCACCTGGAGCTCTGCATTAGTCTGCCTCAGCTGTGGACGGGTTCCCGTGTGCAGGCTGGGGAGCCTGAGGATGGACGTGGCATTCCCCCTATCCCTTCCTTGAGTGCTGCTGCTAACAGCTGTAGATGTGCATCAGGATGTGAGTCCCAAAGGGATGCCTCAGCTGTAGGAGATCAGATTGGATTCCAATGAGACCACAAAAGCAAATATCAAATGGCTTATTAAGCAAAGATGAAATTTCAGCTTCGTTGCTATTGGTACAGATTCTCTTCTTTCTCTCACTGGCGTTGATCAGAAGCAAATCATGAGATTGGGTATAAAACTGAAGGGGCCTGCACTAGTCAAGGGTCTACATGTTCACTTTCTGTTTTGTATGCAGCCACTCGAGAACCATTCCATGTGAAAAGGAATTCCCTGTCAGTAGATCACACTTGGCGAACATCAGGTGCTCATTTTCTTCACACATTGATGGGGCAAAAACTCTTAACTATCTTCCTAGAGTTCCTGTGCAAGCCAAGGAACCACTTAGCCCACACTGGGAAAACAAACATGAAGTCCTTCATACCACTGTCCTACTTTATGATGCAGCCCTGCCCACTTCATATGAAAGGTGTCCCGTGTCATTAGCCACAACAGCCCCAGGTACCACTTGCTCTGGTTTGCATGTCTGAACCCACCACCACATAACTGTGCTATTTACCGCTGGCCCACAGCCTTTATCCACACCAGTGGGCAGGATCACCACTGCAAGCTGCAACTGTTCTTAAGTAAGAACAAAACACTCCTGCTTAATTCTGTATTCTCTTTTTCAGGACCATTTTCAGGAATAAACAGACCTTCTTCTGCCTGCTGTGAGCGGGGAAGGCACTGACTGTCCCCTGCTAAGCAGCCCATACTGGCTCCTGCATAAAGACTTGGCACTGCTGCATCTCTAACCTGGCTAAGAAGCAGGAAGCTTTGTGTGTTGGTTCGTGTAGGGCCAATCTTCATTTCTGATGCTGTGCCCTAGGAGTACTCCTCTGTCTGAAAGAGTCTGAGTGCCCTAACAGGCCCTCATAAGCACCCCTGGATGCTAAGATGTCCTGTTTGGTCTGGGAATCACTTGCTATGCAGTGTGCATCTTTCTTAGTGTTTAATCACTTGAATGTCTGCTGGAGTGTAACTAGACAGTCTTTTACCTCAGTAACTGTGCTATGTAAGAGGAATTGCTGGGAGTGTTTCTGTGATGCAAAAGCAGACAAATAAACAAAAGGGAGAGTTAGTGGGGAGGAGGGTTGATTAACTGGAGCATCCTAAGCACGGGCTATTGAGGAGTGCCACAAGTAAAACTAACTGGAACAAACACTGTCAGTAGCTGTAACTCATTCCCATCAGTCAAAGCAAATGAAATCCAAGGGTGCAGAAACTGCAAGACCTAAAGTGATCTCATTAATAATGTTCCTGAGCAAATGATCAGAGGTCTTATTGACATCTATGGCCTTTTATTTCAGTTTTGCTAGAGAAACCCTTTAAGACACAGGAAACCTTTGAACAACCCATTTCTGGGCTCTAGCTTCTCAATGTCTCCCACACTAACCAGGCTATGCAACCAGGTCCTCGCCACTGCAAGGTCAGTAGGATGGAGGAAGGACAAGAAGGTCTGCTGTTTGCAATGCTCAGTGCCGTGCTCGTACGCTCTTTTAACCTTTGCCCAACAGTATGTCTCATTTTTGCCTCTGCCTCATGCTTTTAATCAAGGCCCCTGTCTCCTTCCTGTCATTTTTTGATAACAAAGTAATAAATGCAGTAAAGATACTGATATGTTAGATTAGATAAGAGAGAGTTACGAGAGACTCTGACTGCTGTTGTAGAGTTGGTCAAATTGGATCAGTGGGCTTTTTTCCTTGAAAAATGAAAAGAACAACTTGGCAGGAGCCAAGTTCTTTTTCTTCTGCTTGACAGAATGATTATCTTGCTCTGCATCAATTCACTTTCCTATTCCCAGGGTAATTCTCAAGCTTCCTTTCCTTACATGTCATAGGATTATAGAGAGAGATATACTCAAGCACTGACAGCAAAATTTCACTCTCCTCCTTTGTCCTCCAGCTCTGCTTGTACCCTCAGTTTCTAGCACTGGCCTCTAACACCACACTAAGATCAATGGTTACCACATGCACTGGGAAGTCCAGGCATCGCAGCACCCAGCATGGACCAAGCATCTGTGAGAAACAGTGAGTCTGAGAGATGGATTTTCAGCATTAACAGTGGATTTCCTGGCTGGGACCAGGCTGTGTGTGGTATGCCTACAGTCCTTTACACATAAATTCCTTTCTAATAAGTTACCACCTTCATTTTTTTAATATATTTTCAGTAATATATGTAAAGAACGAAAAGCCAAAACAAAGGGAAAGCAGAAACAGTGACAGATAAGAAGAAGGCAATGATAAAATAATAACTCAGCCCTCTCTGAAGGAGCAACACTTACATCATCAGCAAGAAAAGAGACCGGACAGTCTCTTACTGGTACAATTCAGGATTTTTCTTAGACCACACATACTAGCAAGGAAGGAAATGGGCCTTTTACATTTTTTCTCTAGTATTTCTAACTTTTAAAGAAACAACAAGGCCTGTCTTTATACAGGCATTTAAAAATAGTGTTTTCACTGTACAGCAACCCAAAATATCATGTTAGTACTACAAGTATAACTTGAGAAAGTAAATGGGTAACTACTTTTTAGGTAAATACAAAGAATACTTTGACCTCTGGCACTGATGGATGACTCATTGACTGATGCACTAATGTCACATGCTTGGTCTTTTTTTTTGTGAGCAATGTCCCCAGTCTATATTCTTGACTCAAGCAAAATCTCTGAGGGATAAATTTTCCAAAGCACTCCAGAGATTTTAGGCTGAGATCCAAAAATACAATTAGGTGTGCAGTTCCCAGTAGTTTCTATTCAATACAGGGAAGATCATTGGGATGCAGGAGAGGAATCCACGGGTCCAAGGGTCCAACTCACCATCAAGCACAGTCATAGGAATACTGCTTTGAAAGAACATTTCCTTTCTAATACTTAATTGCTTTTCATTTAATTGTAATTTCTCTAAATAATCTGTACATGAGCATGCAACACAATTACATTACAGAACATTACAGTGGTGTGTAGGCAGCAGCACTGCCAAAGTGTATTTAGAGTTCAGAGACATTCAGATTTCTGGAGCATGAATTGAAATGTAAGAGATGATGACCAGAAGAGCCTCCACAATTTCTGCCTTGTCCACAGCACCCTGCCCTATTTAAGTCATTAAAAATACAAGATAGCAGACATATTTCTCTTTTTAAAAGTTCAGGATACTCATAAATATTTGCTTAATTAGACCAAAAAGGATGCCTTCTCCAATATGGGATCAGCCTTCAAGGAAGCACCACTCAAATGAAAAAGCATTTAATCATATGTTTAACTTCACATATATTCTTTAAGAGTTTTTCTGAACTGAAGCCTGAGCATTCAACAACAGCACGCCCAGTTTGTGAGCACCCATGGCCTGCAGTGAGAGGCCGGAGACTCCATAAATACATTGTCAACTCACAGAAGTTTTTGCTCTAAGTTTCTTGTGACAATGACACAGGACCTTTGAGCTTGTCCTTTACAAAACTAATGAGAGGAGGAGAGAATATACTCATGGTCATCAGATTTCCAGTTGAAGCAAAATAAGACAGCTAGAGAAGCAGTACGAGGGAAGATGAGGACAACATGTGGAAACCATGTGTTCAGTATCTTTCTGTTAGCCTGGCCCCTTGGCCCTTTCTTCCAGGCTAGAAAAACAACATTACGAAGCAGTGTCAGAAGCATGAAAGAAGAGAAGGGAGGGCAATAGCCCAGGTGAGAGAGGGGTGAATGTGGAGGAGAAGGAACAGCTAATAGCTGTGGGAAGTGGAGGAGGAGGATGGCAGAGGAGGACTTTAAAAGGGGAAGGGGATGAGTGTGACTTTTGTGACCAAAAGAGGTGGTGTGAGGCTGTGGTAAAGAGTCTTTCTGACCTGTGTTGGAGAGACTGTGCTTTGATGACAGCCTGGGAGACCCAAGCACCGACAGTACACCCTGGGAGACGGCTCTCAGAACCACATAATGGACCGTTTCAGTAAATCGCCCTTTTGACACACTGGCTATCCAAATGCAGTTAACCTTCATGTGCTTGACAGAATGAACACACATCCAGGACACCAGAGAGGGGGTTAGCGACCTCACTAGCCATCCTGCCTCTATCAGGGTCTGTGAGACGTATTGTGTGTGGTACAAATGTATGTCAGATGCCTTACATATAGTGGGTATATATAGAAAGTTTTAGAAGTACACGCTGTTTACTCAAGGGACTGGATTAACTTCTGCAGAGCTATTCTGGTCCACCTGTAAATACATGGACTAAGGGGCCTTATGAAAAGTAGTTACCGCGTATAGACAACTGCCACTTTTTAAAACCTGAGTATCTCATGTTATGAATGCTGGGATTTGGGTCTGTTTTTTAAGTATTGAAAATTACAGAATTGTGTTATGCAACTACTGGATAGCAATTTTTATTATATTATTTTTCAATTCAAAGTTGCTTTTTTCCCCTGACCCCTAGGGCTGAAAAAGTATGTGTTAAACTTGCAGTATAAACTGCTGCTGGGAACTACCCCAGACCTAATGCCTTTGCTTAGATGAATAATGAGGTCTGTATGACAACTGACCAAGGCGATGACAGAGGACAGGACTGTGGTGCTCATAGCCCTGCCTACACAGGAGCCTCACAGATTTCAGCCCAGGCGTGTCCACAATTCCCTTAGCCAACTGTGATACCAATAGCATTCTAGAGCATCGACATGGAGGATGGTCATGTGTAGGCTGAGGACAGCCTTTGCATTGCACCTGGGGCTGTTCAGCATCAAAGGCACAGACAGCAGACTGAGACTTCAGATTGCCTCAGGGCACTCCTGGAAAGACAGTCTAGACGTACCCAAAGGGGTGCTTCAGAATAACTTAGCCTGGAATCAGAAATTATCTCTGTTCTGTAAATTCATGATTTTGATGGAAAACAAGAAGATTTCATGGTAATAAAGAAAAAAAAAAGCTGGGAGGTCGGGGGATGGGGCCAGAGTCTGTTTGCAGCTGCTGTCCATCAAATTTCAATTCAATTCAATTATAGCTCAGTTCCAGCTCATGAGAAAGAGAGCTTTTGACGACATATTGACATAGCCCGAACTACAGTGGTCCAAGTGGCAGAGCTATAATTATAAGGATTATTTTTAATATAGCACTTGGAAATGAAGGTCAGAAATGCTGTGACTCTCTCTCTCCTTACAAGCTGGCCAAAATCTGTCTTAGGAACCACTATGGTAATACGCAACGTTGGTAGGAAAAAAGAAACGTCGGAACTCAAATCATTATGAAAGTGAATCACGTGGCAGGCAGCTCAGGTCTGCTGGGAGTTGAGCAGTGAGGAGTAAAAATGAGTGTGAAAGGAAGGGCAATTGCATTTGCAGGAAAAATGGAAAGTAGTTTTATAAGTACAGAATTAATTGATTCAAGGAAATAAGTCAACTGATAATTAATATGCTACTTACTTTTAAATTTGGTTTCTTTTTGTAGCATGTCACAGGCTTTAGCCAGGCTGAGGCCTGTTTGTTGAACAAAGACCAAAGCGTGCAAATACTTCTAAACTTGCTTAATTCTACACGTCTTGATGTCAGTCCAATTACCCATGTGTGCACAATTAAGCACACGCATAACTGTTTCCAGGAACCGGGCCATAGAGATAAGCAACCCCATATAGAAGACCAAGTGTATCTAGCTTGAAAGGATGTCAGGGGGAGGGAGAGGGAGAGGGAGAGGGAGAGGGAGAGGGAGAGGGAGAGGGAGAGGGAGAGGGAGAGGGAGAGGGAAAGCAAGACATTGGAGTGTCTGGAGATGGTTTCTAAAGCAACAGAACCCTAAATAAATGGTCTGAATTTCCAAAGTGAAAAACATAAACTGAACAGCCCATGCAGCTTCTTTGCCAACTGTCACTGGGGTGGCATTTCTGAAATCTGGTGGAATGACTCATCCCAAAACAACAACTGTTGCCAGTCAGGTCTTTCCTCCAGGTCTAGTTATTTGAATGAGAGAGCTGTAAAAACAAAATAAACAGAAAAATCAGAGGCAACTCCTTGTCTTGGGGTTCAAATCTGAAACTTCCTGTTAAGCCACTCTCCAAGATGCCTCTCCATCACACTGAACAGGAATCCACGCAATCCTCTGGGTCAAGGAAAGCATTGGTCCAGCTGGAGTGAACTCCTTGTTCATGGAAACAAATTCTTCCTTCTGGGCTCGGTCACCAGCTCTCACACAATGCACATGTGCAGGATGCATCCTCCTGAGCCATTTTGCTCTCCACATTAGAGATTTAGCATGGCAGCAAACATTAGCAGGAGAAGCGTGACCCTGCTGACAGGTAGCACAGCTCTCAAACTTGAGACCAACACCTTCAAATTCAGTTGGAGTGGACCTGGCCCAATGAGTACACTGTCGTGCAGTAATTAACTGTCAGCACATATAAGCAGCCTTCTTTGGCTAGTACAAAATACAACAATTTCAAAGACGCTTTCTGAAGCAGCGTTGTTTTGCTGTATAATTTATGTCCCTAAGTCCTCTGAAAATGAGCAGCATACACTTCAGCACTGCACCAGCTATTCAGTGGAGACAGTGCACATTGTGTTCAGTAAGCTCATCACTTAAACACTGTTGCCATGACTATAAGAAAGTGATTATACTATTGTTTACAAGAAACTCAGTAAGTCATTACCACAGTAGGAGAGTTTTGCCTCGGGTCAAAATTTTGGGGAAGAAAAAAGTCACAGGTATAATTAACTTTGTGATTAAGACAATTCCATTGACAGATTTTGAAAACCATCGGTGAGGAATGAAAACAAGTAAGAATCACAAGTGCCTCATGACTGTTGACTTTGATATTCTCACTGTTTCATTCGTAAATTCCACGGAGAAGACAAGCTCTGCTATCTAAATAACTGTTCTAGCTCATTTTCAAGGAACAAATCATTTATAGGGCAAACACCAATGCAGGAGTTCAACTGTGATGAGTAACTCTGTAAAAACAAACCACTTTGTACACAATGTAAGGGAAAAAAAGACAAAAAAAACAGACTTAGAAGAAGCATTCTGGACAACGAAATAAGGCTTTTCAGTGTCCTGGAATGAAATCGATACCTAGAGCACTTAGTTCTGAATCCTTTAGTGCATATATCCAGTACATGACCTCTTTATCTCAGTAATGTGTGGATGATCAATAGTTTCCAAAACTAAGAAATAACTCTGAAACTGTTGGAAAGTCATCCTCACATTTCCTATGGATAGTAATAGGCCACAGAACACAAAGCAAAGAGATGATTAATAGAGTGCTGGACTAGGAGTCAGGAAATCTGGGCTCCGTTCCCAGCTCTGCCACTGACCTGCTGTTTGACCTTGGGCAAGATACTTGACCTTTCTGTGCTTCTGTTCTTCCATCCATTCTTTGTCTATCTTGTCTCTTGAGGCCCTAAGGTATGCAGGGAAGGGCATGGTCCTCACAGGGTGTTTGTGTAACACCTACTCCAGGGAGGTATCTGCAGAGCTCTGTAATAAAGCCAGGGTACCACGGGGATGACTCCGGCACAACAGCCTGTTTTGTTTCAAAACAGAATAGCCATGATGAACCTTCTTGGGGCTTCATCTGCTAGTCCAGGATCTTACTGGGTCATTCAGTTAGCTTCAGGCTCAGGCAGCACATAAATGGGTTTGCAAGATCTGCTTTCTCACTGTCAGAAAAACTTTCATGACGACTTCTAATTGGTACTAATTTATCTGCACCTTGATTCAGCTCGGTTTCCAAGCACATCAGAACGATAACTGAGTGACACAGATAAAAATAGCTACAGGAGCTATTTTTAAACTAAAGCAATTTCTTCAGGAAAATGCCAGCACCTGTATGTAAAGCCACGGGCATAAGGTATTTTCAAATTAAAAACAAAATAATCTATAATTTTTCAGTAGGTGTGTTGGAATTTTGTATAAGTTATTCAATTAAGAAATATTTTTGAGTCTTCCTTCCACCCCAAGCCATAGACATGAACCTTCCTCCATTATTACAGTACAGTCATCTTACCAGATGGGAGGCAACACATGCAGGACAAGGTGGCTCCCACCTGTTGGCGCTGGGGTGCAGCTGCAGCCTTGACGGAGAGCAGATGACTTATGCATATGGTCTCAGTTCTAGTCCCATTTTGCTCCCAGTTTGCTGAAGCACCAAGTACACAAAGCACTTAATTGGGAGACTAACTTGAGTACAAACTGATGCAGAATCAAAAGCAAGTAAAGCAAGAAAATATGAAGCATTTATTTATTATTAAGGATGAAAAGCTAGGAAATGTTTTTCTCTCCTAAAAGAAGGGGCACTGACACATCTTGCACTCAGGGATTGGAATGGGTTGCCCAGGGAGGTGGTGGAGTCTCCATCCCTGGAGGTGTTTAAAAGACGGGCAGATAAGTTTCTTAGGGATATGGTTTAGTAGGGAGACAGGCACGGTTGGACTCGATGATCTCAGAGGTCTCTTCCAACCTTATGATTCTATGAAAGCCCCAGCTCTGGAATTTGTCTAATTATGTAAGAGACTCACTTGGATTGGTATTTCCAGTAGTCATACCTGTGGGTCAAAGGCTGAAAAGGTGATTTGAGTGCACTTCAGAGACTCAAAACATGGAAGTCAAATAAGAAGAATCTGTAAACTCACAAACATTGCCTGCACCTTGACAAAGCAAATGTTCAAATATCCTGTCTTAGGCTCCATCAAGTCGTGAAACTCACTATCACACCTCAATGCACTTTACAAATTTAATAAATAGTATTTTTCATATAGGAAAGAGATTCACAGAAGTGACATAACAGGAGTAATCTGTTGAATAAATCCCGTAGTCAGAGTAGAAACACTGAGGTTTTAGTTTATAGTGCACTTACCTAAGAACTGTTGCTTGAGATTTGCAGGTATTCTGTGTTAGATGTTGGTGTTGGCACTTCAGTACAATTATGGATTGATTACCAGCATGTAATAATACTTTGGAAGAACGTGACAAGGTATGACAAATTCACAAGTTGGCTCTCAACTGCCTATAGGAAGCTTTTCATGGGAAATATGGGGTATAAATAGTCTATGCTTTTGTCTAAAAAAACCTCAAAACTCAAACAACAGAAAAAATCTGTCTCTTAATACTGCTAAATTGAAAAAGTGATACAAATCTCACTTGGCACCAATTCCTTTCCTGTATCCAAGACCTCTGCCTCTTTCACTGTTCAAAGCTGGTCCAAAGTGCAGTAGCATGATACAAGTAAGATCCTTTTCAGGTTTACAACCACTGATTCAGATTTATGGAAAACACAGCACTGTCATGAATCCCAACAGCTTCATCCTCCTGCTGCTGGGAATACCATCACTGTGAAGCTATACAGAGGAATGCTGACATGTGGACACCAGAGAGAAGCCAAGGAGCAAAGACGTCGTTCCTCTTCTTCTCTTTGGAGCAGTCAGGTTGCCAAAATTCTTCTGTGTATCACATAGCTGATTATGTGGCCTCTAAGGTGTTGCAGAGTGGTTTCTTTAATCACCTTCCTGAACTTCATGGAAGCGATGGTGTCAGGTCATTATCATGTAGACCTGGGCCCTCAGCAGAGACCAAGGTCCAATGTGCTAGGCAGTAAGATAATGCCACCAGAAAGTCTCAAGCATAGAAGGGAAATAGTGGTACAACAGGGGACATGCACAAGCTCACAGAGACATTTGCTAGCAGCTCTATGGTACCTCTATGCCAGTGCTTTGTCAGCTGAAGCAGCTTGCAGCTTCAAGCTGCTCCTCCATCACATAGGAGGTGCAATATGAATGGATCGATGGAATTATTGCCCTTCCCAGAGTTATCAAAGGGACCAGGATGAGACCCTTTTCAAGGAATTAAAAAGGGGTGAAGTTTTAGTTCCATAAGCAAACAGACAGACAAAACGCAGACTACAACTGGCCTCTGAAGATGATATCTTGGTAGAAAGGACCATTGACAGTGGTTATAAAGAGGAAGAGAGGCACGTTATGGCATTTCTTAATCTGCTAACTGACTAACCTAGTTGCTGGGGGTCTTTTTTGGTCACTGCAAGGTAACCGAACCCCACATTCACTTTCTGCAGGCAGTGTTCTTTGAGAGGGGAGAAGTAATAATAGTGAGAGAAATCAAAGTTTCAGCAAAGCAGCTTCTCTGAACTCAGATGCGCCTTTCTAAGGTTCAGGTTTCTCCACAGAGCAGCTAACATTTTTGCTGTAGTCACACTTTTCAGTGCAAAAGGAACAGAAGCTGTATATCACTTTCTTTTGTTGTGATACACACAAGGGATTCAATTTGAGTACTGCAGGGGACGTGGAGCTCTATCAGAGGACATGCTGTAATAGTCAGGGAAGTTAAGAGCCCCACAGGTTGGCCTCTGAGAGTGTTTTAAGTCCAGGAAGACAAACTGTTCTTCTGCTCCCTACAGAAACTTTCGTGGTGGATATAGTCTGTTAAATAGTTTCAGAATGGAGGTGAGATATTCATTAAATGTACTCAAAACTTAAAAACCTTCAAAGGAGTCAAGTGATTTGATTGGAGAGCTAGGAGTGAAAAGGCTCCTACACTAGCATATCTTTTAACAAATTCACTTGCTGAACTTTTAATGAAATATAGCTTTTCTGCAGTGTTCAGGGGATCTTCTTGATTTTGGTTTGGAAAATGTTCTCACAGACGAGGGGAAAAAAGATCTCAAACGGCACCCATGTCCATCCTAACCAAATGTCTCCCAGCAGGCCAGAGGTCCATGACAGCAGATTAAAGTTTTCTGTTCACAAAGGCAATATGACTTACTCATTTTACTTGACTTGGTTACACAAATGGTTTTTATCAGAACTGAGCTTTGCTCCTGCAGAAGCACAAGAAGCAGACAGTGGTCCTTCACCTCACAAACAGAACATTTTGTTGCTTTATCATCAAACTTTGTTAGTCAAAAAATACCACCTCAGCTTTGCAGAATGATTTTTGCTTTAATCCACCTGTGCTCACCACACTATAACATCACTTCACCCCATAGCTGCATTCTTCAGAGCGCTTCCAAAAGTTGTGTATGTCCAGAACCAGAAATGGCAGGGTACTCCAACAAACAAAGCAGAGATTGAAAGATGGAGGAAGTGTAAACTTGGACCAAAGATACCAGAGCACAAACCTTCCTTTAAAAATTCTTGAGGATCTTTAATGTTAACACAGGAGAGATCAAACCTCAGAAAGCACAGTGTGGATCATAAAAAAAAGTTATTGGGAAAAAAAGTCAGGGCTTCCATGGTCACTAAAGGATCTCTGCATAGAGTAGCTGCCTAAATTGAGGTTTTACAAGTCAAACTTGTCTCTTGGTACCAGTCAGGCAACACTGTCTTCTACTGAGGTCCTCAGGGAACTGGGAAAACCCATTGGCTCTCCCATATTTTTACTGCCATTGATGAGAATTTAGGGGAGGAGGAGAAATTAACCCATTACCCTATTCCTTGGTTACATCATCTTTCTGGGACTGTTTTCCCTTTTCTTTTTCACTTTCTTGCAGACTACATCTGAGGAGCAGGCCACTTTCACAGTCACTCTTCTGAGTACAGAAAATATTTAATATTTTTATTAATATTTTTAATTAATGTTTTAAATGAATGCTTATAATGATAAATTCAGCACAACTTCAAGATGGGTGAAAGTAGGTGAAAGTAAAACAAGTCATCTGTGACTGATTACAAACATATTCAGAGCCACTGGTGCGATGGCTGCAATGAAAGAACCTGACCAGAATAATGCAATAATGCCCACAATACAGAGTTCCCAGTTTGCACAGAGAAAAATGAACGGTGTTCAGCCTACGCTGGAAGAACAAAGGAATGAATCAGCTGCCGGAGATCTGAAACTGCAGTGCAAGAACTTTGGTATTACCAGTTCAATGCTTAAGCCACTGAGGAATGCCCTCCAGAGCTAACTGTTTACATATAACATAAATAATATAAACAGCTAAGTGCTGGAGGGCATATACATGCATATAGATGTACGTATAAAAGAAAGACAGAATATTTTATCTGTTCCACTCTGCACCATGAAAAGTAACACCATCATATAAATAAACAAATGTCAGCTCTTGGGAAATGCAGGGAGGCAGAAAGTACAAAAGCTTTCCTAGGCATGTCCCAAAGAATAAATTTCTCCTTGACATGCACCCACATCCACTGGTCCAGCTAAAAAATCTGCTTTCCACTTTCCAGTTAGACAATACTGCTGCCAAAGCAACACTGCCAAATCAAGCCCAAACCAAACCTCACTAAAAACTCTCTCTTCTGTCGGTTTTAAATTGTCCACTGGGAAAAGATAAATATCAAATAATAGTATCAACAATGTCAGATAATCATTTCAAACCCTTTGATAAGTTCAAGTGAGCGTTGTTTCAAATGTTATCAAGTATCAAATATTTACTTGAGTTCAACTGTGTAAACGACCCATCCAATGCCACAAAACGTGGCAGGCACGCTTGTAACAAGAGCAGTGGGACCTGTAAAGCAAAGGAAACAACCCAGCTATTTTCAGGAGAGGAAGCATGGGGACAATCTTGGTTTGGCAGAACAAAGAGCATCCTGATAGTCAGAACTCCCCAAAGAGAGTTATGCCTGCCTCAGTGCTTATCTGTGTGGAGTTATTTTTTTGCTTAGTGGAGCTATAGCAAGGCAGGTGGAGCTTTACAGTCTCCATGTGGAGCTGGAGATGTGTCCAATCTCACATGCCCAGTGTGAGACTCACACAAACTCTGTGTCCTGTACATCCTTCTGCCAGAGCTGTACCTGCTACAACTGAAACTTAAAGCTGCACCTCGTTCTAGGACCCTGTGCACCTCAGATCTGCCATCTGCTACAGGAAAAAAGTCTGGAAGTAAAGGAATAACCATTGGTGCAAATAAGACTTCCACTGGATTTCCTCTTGAGAAACACCCCACGGAGGATGAATTCTGACACCTTAGAGATGGTTCTCTTTCCCCATCCATTTCTAATGTGCAGGACAACAGGCTTAGTCTGCCTTGTGAGTTCCTCTTTCAAGTACCCTTGGAATAACTAGTAAAGCAAATTCCTCCTCCAGCTATGGCCAGAGTGAAAGCATGACTCCATTACTTCCTGGCCCATCCCTGCCCTCTGAATTGTCAGTAACAGGAGCACAATGCTGTGCTACCTAACGTATGACCCTCAGCCACTTGAATTCATCCCACACTGTGTGGTTTGCTTTTCCTTCTTAACAATTGCAACAACGTTCTAAAGAGCTCTTGGTAAACGGGAACATGTGCCTCCATGACACAAAGACGTGACTTTGAACCAATGCAATTCTCTGATCCTTAATTAGGCAGCCCTACAAGAGCAGCAAATGAGGAAAGTCTGTGTCAAGCACGGAGTAGGAGGAACAGTGATATGCAGTGATATCATTACAATACTGCTTCATGAGCCAGCATTTCTTCAAATGTCAAAACATAGTTCAGGGCCCCAAACATCATGCTCAGTGAAGTCACGTACCCTGTCAGCAGGATTACTGAATGCTAGAATGCTAAAACGAGGGGTACTTTGTCAGACCTTTTCCATGTCAAAGACATAAGTGCAGAGTTATCTGGAAGGTAACACAACATGCAACATGGAACGAGGGTCATGCACAGCATTCTCCAGCAAAGAGCACATTAACAATCATTAGCGGTATTTCAGAAACAAGGACAAGCTCTCTGTATTTAAAAGATGAAAATCTTTCAATATTTTCTTTGGAGTTGTTTCATTTAGCACTTTCAAACAGCTGCCTCCAGCTATTTCATAATAATAGTAACAACTAGTAAAAAAAATTAAACAAAAACAAATGCACACAGGCCTGTTCCTTGATTTCAGAAAGTTGATTTTTCTAGGACGTACATTATTAGACAAAAGCATTTTTCCCCATAAGACAAGTGCAAAGCATTTCATTAATACACACTGCAAAAATAAGATAATGGCTTTCTTGATTGTGACAAGGAATGTGGGGAGATTTAATCTGAACACTGAGTCAGGTTGAAGTGCCTAAACTCCCCTTGGACAAAGTGTTATCGCGTTAATGCTTACATCACTACCCTCACGAATGATGCTGAGTAACACAGCCCCAAACATCGATCCACGCACCACAGCAAACTCCCGGGTAAAACGGGAGCAACAATCACGAAGGGCCTGTTTTAGCATATGTCAGGCACTAGGAAAGATAGGTTTGAAGACTGGAGCAGAGGGAGCGATCTATTTTCAGGCATTCAAATAGCAGCCACAGGCCTATCAGAATGCAGTCACTCCTCTTAATACTTCGCATGTGTGCTGAGAATTAGGAGTTGGAAGGCAGCACAGCTCAGCATACGCTTCAAAAGCGAGGTACATGGACTGCTCATAATGAAGTAACAGGAGACAAGGCTTCGCCTCCTTGACATGTTCAGAGCAATTTCCAGTTGAAAAAGGTCAGCATATCGTTTACAAAGTGGCAGTGCCTGGAAAACACTTGTAACTCTCCTGTGAAACACAGGCAGTGATAATAACAAACCGACCCTTTCTGGTAAAGCTGATGCTCAGAGTACCGGGTATGGGACACCTTTGGTCTGCTGGATGTTGCTGTACGTTGCTGGCTCTGCCAGCACCAGTTGGTCGCTGAGGTACACAGAGAAACACACACAAGGGCTCTCCTTCCTCTACACTGGTCGTTATGCAGAAGTATTGGCTTAGTTCAAGGGACACAGCCATTCGAGTGAAAACAGCCACCTGAAGCCCTGACGAATGGGATAAAATGAGGCAGGGGGGCAATTTTGAAAGCAGGGATTCTTTGGTGCTACCTTCAGGAATGTATTTCCAGAATTTCAGCTTAGGAGTGCATTGACAGCCTTCACTGCTTGGGCCTCTCTTCAGGGATGCTGCTGTCACTGCCTTGGCAGGGTAAGGGCGAAGGCAGGTGATGCAAACTGATTTATAAAAATGACAAGTGGTCCCCAAATTCCTTTGATGGAGGGTATGTCTCTCAGCTCCCCCTCTCTGGCCTCGGCAGAGCTGCCTGCTGCTCCTCACACCCTTGACTCCACTGTAGGACTCAGCAACAAATAGGGACCACAGAATCATAGAACGGTTTGGGCTGGAAGGGACCATAAAGCCCATCCATTTTCAACCCCCCTGTCATGGGCAGGGACACTTCGCACCACACCAGGCTGGTCAAGGCCCCATCCAACCTGGCCTTCAACACCTTCAGGGAGGGGGCATCCACAACTTCCCTGGGCAACCTGTTCCAGTGTCTCATCACCCTCATTGTGAAGAATTTCTTTCTAATGTCTAACCTAAAACTTCCCCCTTCCAATCTAAAGCTGTTTCTCCTCATCCTATCACTACATGCCCAGGTAAAACGTTCCTCCCTAGCTTTCTTCAGGTATTGGAAGGCTGCTATAGGGTCTCCCTGGAGCCTCCTCTTCTCCAGGCTCAACAACTACAACTCTCTCAGTCTGTCCTCATAGCTAAGGGGCTCCAGCTCTCTGATAAACTTTGTAGCCCTCCTCTGAACCCATTCCAACAGTTCCATATCCTTCTTATGTTGGGGATTCCAGAATGGGACACAATACTCCAGGTGGGGTCTCACAAGAGCAGAGTACAGGGAGAGAATCACCTCCCTTAACCTGCTGGCCACGCTTCTTTTGATGCAGCTCAGGACACCATTGGCCTTCTGGGCTGTGAGTGCACATTGCCGGCTCATGTTGAGCTTCTGATCAGTCATCACCCCAAGTCCTTCTCCGCAGGGCTGCATCCCACATCCTGTACTGAAACCATGCATTTCCCTGACCCAGGTGCAGAAATTTGCACTTGGCCTTGTTGAACCTCATGAGGTTCATACAGGCCCACATCTCCAGCTTGTCCAGGTCCCTCTGGATGACTTCCCATCCTTCTGGTGTGACAACTTACCCACTCAGCTTGATGTCACCTGCAAACTTGCTGAGGATGCACTGGATCTCGCTGTCTATATCATCAATGAAAATATTAAACAGTACTGGTCCCAGTACAGACCTCTGAGGGACAGCACTTGTCACGGGTCTCCATGCGGACATTGAGCTGTTGACCACAGCTCTTTGAAGCCCCTTTCAGTACTGGAAGGCTGCTATAAGGTCTCCTCGCACCCTTGTCTTCTGCAGGCTGAACAACCCCAACTCTCTCAGCCTATCATAGAATCACAGAACTGTTTGGTTGGAAAAGACCTTTGAGATCATCGAGTCCAACCATGCCTGTCCACTACTAAACCATATCCCTAAGTGCTTCATCTACCACTCTTTTAAACACCTGAAGAGATGGTGACTCAACCTCCTCCCTGGGCAGCCTCTGCCAGTGCCTGACCACCATTCCCCCACCTGGGGGAAGAGACCAACAGCCACCTCGCTACAACCTCCTTTCAGGTGCTATGATACACCCCCCCAAACACCGCCATCGCGCCGCGTGCCCGGAGCGGAGCGGGCTGTCCCCGTCCCCGCCCTCCGGCAGGGGGCGCTGTGACTCACCGCCAGGAGCGCCGAGGCGCGCTGCTCCCCCGCCGGCTGCTCCCCGTTGATGCCGCCGTTGCTGAGGAGATGCTGGGGGTACTCCGGGGGCGCAGCGGCGGCGGGGGGGGTTGCCGAGCCGCCGGCGGCCGCTTTCGGGTGCTTGGCGGCTTTGCGGGCGCCCTGTCCCTGCTGGACGAGGTGGAGGAGCTGCAAGGTGCTCTCCCGTTCGCGGTCGGAGCTCTCGGCGCGGCCGCGCTCGTAGCGGCCCTCGCAGCTGAGGTGGTGCTGGCGGCACACGGCGATGCGGGCCCGGAGCCGCTCCACGATCGCGCTGTGCACGCGGGGCGCCGCCGGGCCCCCCCCCCAGCAGCCCGGCCCCCAGCCCCGCGGCCTGGGGGGGAGCCGTGTCGCCCATCGCTGCCCGCCGGTCCTGGCCCTCCGGATGGGTCGGTGCTCACTGCCGCATGGAGGGGAAAGGCGGGGGGGGGGGGGGGGGGGAAGGCGGGAGCCCGAGCCCGGGGGGCTGGCGGCGGGGCGGAGGGCGGTCAGCCCCGCGCCCCCAGCCCACCCCCAGCCGGCCTCCGGGCGGTGACGGCCCCGCGGGGGGCTGACAGCGGGGCGGGGAGGGGGCCGCTAAGGCTGTGTCAGCATCGGGCGGGCGGCAGAGGCGGGGGTCGGGGACGGGCAGCTCCCGCCGAGGGGCTCCGCGGGGCGGAAAGGGCACCCGGGGAGGGAGGACCGGGGGAGGGGAGGGGGCTCCGCCGGGGGAGGAGGGCGGAAAAAAAAAATTAAGCGAGCCGCTGCCTCCAAAATGAACCCCCGGACGAAGGAGATCTCCCTCGGGAATGAGTGAGACTTGGCACGGTTATTGATTTTATTTTATTTCGGGGGAGCGGGGAGGTTATTCCTTGAAGCGGAAGTTTATGCAAGGCAAGGTATTGCCGTGCTGGGCAGCACGGAGGGACCCCCCGGCGGACCAAAAAGCTCCAAGGTTTGGGTTTGTTGGTTTTTTGTTTTTTTTTTTTTAAATGTCTTTAGTAAATGTGCGAATAAAGAACTGGGGAAGGGGAAGGAGGTGGCTCGGGTTAGTTTAGTCTTTGTGCTTTCTCGTTTCTCTCGCCTGCTTCTTGCTGGCCGCTCTTCGGTTTATCACCGTGTCCAACTGTGCCGCTAAATTGTAGCTCGTCTGAAAATAAGAGACGGATCTCCCGGTCCCAACAATGTCAGTCAGTGGACTTGCAGACCATGCTTCTCCTTCAGTTAATCCAACCACTGGATAAAATCCGTATTGCTTTCAGTGCTTATTTCCCCCCTTAGTAATAAAACAGCAAGCAACGAACCCAGGCAAAGAATTCCTCTCGCATACTTTCCCTTAGACTCCCAGATATCGAATAGTTTCAAGTACAGTTTCAAGAAAAGCACGGGGGAAATAAAAAGGGGGGGGGGGAGATAAAAAAGCGCCAGCCCCCCTTCACACAGTAATTACAAACGGAGAGTTGCACTTACAAACTTCCAGCATTTTGCACCCAGAACAGTCCAGCCACTTTTCCTTTGTGTTTTTGTATATTCCATCCCCGACACGCTGGGGTGGGCGGTTGTCGCTGCGCTGCCGCCGCCGGTGCTGCCGCCGCTGCCGACGGGTGCCCGCGCTGCTTGTCGCTCCTCGGTGCGGAGCGGAGCGGGTCCCTTGCGCGGGGGCGGGAGGCGGGTGTCAGCGGGGCCGGGGCGAGGCGCGGAGCCTCCCCCCAGCGGCCGTGGAAGGGAGACGGGCTCCGCGGGAGGTATTTGCATGGGAGGAAGCCAAGGAAATCCCCTTTCCCTTCCTCGCTCCGTACCTGGGTGCCGGGCGGGCTGAGCAAGCCGCCCGCTCTCCTTCCTCCCCCGGCGGCAAGACCTTCGGGCGAGTACGAGGGAGTTCTCAAATAAATCACGGCGCTGCGGTCCTCTGCCGGCTGGATTTCTCTGGAACAAGCAGTAGAAAAACAAGCAGTGCCTTCTAGGGCGCTCTCATGCACGGCACGAGGTCAGGCTTGGGATGTGGGAGCTCCGGACTCTGACAGGAGCTTCTTGGGTGTCCGGGACAAGTCACGTAGCTCCTGCCCTGTGGTTCCTCCCTAGGGAAGCCACAGTCTTGGTGTTTCTCTTGCCTGACTGCTGTTTAGAGCAAGGGTGGCCCAGCTGTGAGATCTGGCCCCTTGTGCTGGCCTTGCTGCAACTGGCAGCCGTCAGGTCCTGCGTGTTGCTATAGGTGTGCTGGGGAAGATGCAGAAGTAGCCAGGAGCTGGTCAGCTTTATTAAAGCAATATGCTGTTGTGCTGCTGTGGCTGTATGATCTCAATTCCAAAATACCTCTTTGGGAATTAAAAATGGCCCCCAAACATATGGAGACACATCTCTGATTGAAAAACTTTTGGGACTGAGGGTGCATCATTGCATTTAGTTCTGCAGCGGGTCCAGTCAAAGATACCCACACACATTTCATCACAACATAGTTGGAAGCATTAAGCTGAGGATGAGGAGGAACTAATGATAACCCTCTCTGGTGGTTTTGTCCCTTTCCAAGGTCACACACACAAATGCTTTGAATGTCAATGCTGAAATGACACTTTCCTGGAAACTGCACTAAAGTACACAAATGAGTACTTCGTGCTGAATACATGGGAAATACCAAAGACCCCAGTTTCATGACTGCCATCTCCTTCATGTTGCAGCAAACATCCATGTGGTTTTCCAGGATCTGGTGGAGTGGGCACCAGCAAGAGCCTCTGGCACAGTCAGACTTTAATTCTTCACCGAGGGACAAGGTCTGGGGAAGCCAGATTTGTGGATGTGCTGCTACAGAGGAAGGCATTATTGCTAACAGGAAAAGGGGACTTTTTTTGTTTAACCTTGAACAACTGAGGAAGAGTGGGTTATTATTTGATACACAACAGTAGCATGCATCTGTTGAGAACAATGGGCTGGCACAGTTAAAAAAAAAGAAATTTTAATGTTTATAAAATAATGGACAATATTACCTTTGCTTCAGGCCTTGCTAGGGCTTTTATTTGTTCTTTACAACTCAGATGTCACTGTGGGGTCAGTTAGAGAGCACACATGTAACACTAACACACGAACTTTGTGGAGGATAAGCGAGCATATTGTAAACGAAGTCTTGACTGGGGGTTCCAGGATTGCTACAGGAATATGAAATCGGCAGTGCTGCTGTGGCAGATACCAGGGTAGCTGCAGTAGTTCTCTCTCTCTTAAAAGAAGTTGTAGAACTCAGAGAATGATCTTTCAAAATAAAGATTTTCAGATTTTAACTTGAGACTTTTAAGAATGACTTTTGCCAAGCAGTATTTCATGGGTTTTGTGGTCCAATGTATCGCTGACTGAGCGAGAGACACCCGACTGTGCACGAGTCCCACTCACTCAAAACACAGCAAATGCTGCCCCTGGTGTTTCAGAGATGGAAATAACCCTAAATCCGTCCCTCTGCTTTTCCAGTTTTGTCCAGGAGACCCTAGTGAATGATACCAACCCCGGTACACTACTCTCAGCTTTTGGATTGGTTGGTTGTCAGTGTTCTTAAAAGTGAATGGTTCTCAACATCATAACACCACTTGCAATTTATGTCATAGGCATTCTAATAAACACATACGATAAAACATTTACATCACAGGTCCTGAATAATTAATGGCTTTTTGTTTCCTTCTGTCGACATTAATCTGTGACTTTGTTACACGATATTGTAATCTCACATGAGCTGTAATACTTGGGCATTTTTTCTGTGTGTATTCACTATTTCTTTTGAAGCACTGGGTTCCCCGAGTGAACAGCCCCTTCCAGAACAGCAAAGCATTTATTTGTCCTGGGTTCACAGCCAGGAATTGTGATCATAGACATTGCCACGTGATAATAACTTTCCAGAAATGGAACAAAAAGACTGTGTTGAACATAGGTTGCTTAAAAACCTGACTACATGCTTAAATCCAGGCACATACCGTGTTCACTTGTGTTCAAAAATCACATAACAAATTACTTCAAAGTTATATTAACCCCACTGGAATAGCACATGCTTAATATTGATCCTGTGGAGGATTTTGCAAACTGGAACTGCATGTGATTGCTGCTCTGTTCAAACTGTAAAGAAAAAAGCTATCTTGAACATACAGCAGTTTTTAAATTAAGAACATAACCCTCAGAGCAATCTGTGTCAATGTCTTAATAAACAACGGGGTGGGGGGGAAGTAACCAAAACAAAATGACCCCATGTCATCACCTTATTCCCTAGTAAACCACCAAAATTCACATAAACCATTCAGAGAGTGGAGCCAATGCGGGGGTTGTTATCAGGTTCTTTCAATACCATTTCACATATTTCTCATATTATTCCTTGGCTGGGAGATCACACTTTCTCACATTCTTTTGTCTCACCTTTCATTTCAGATTAGAAATTGGTATTTCTTATTTCTCAAAGCAGCATCAGAAAGTCAGCTTTATAGAGTCTATTTTGCGTGTGCTGGATATTTCTCTTGGAGTGGTATTGTATTTACACGTGTTTATCTAACACACCCACTCTGTTTATCCAGACAAACTTAAAGAAGGATAAAACTACAAGTCTTTATTTATCCAAATAAAAGTAAACTGGGAGAGTTAAGCATGGGAATTGCCTGTAATTGCCTGCTCAACTGCTAGAAATAGCTGCTTTTTGGAAACAGGAGAAGCCTTAGCTGTCAAAAAAAATGTCAGTAACAGCTACCTACTATTCACAAAGTTTACCACCCCGTTTCATCCACAAATGACTTTCTTTCAAAAACTTGAGAGACACTGGCAGAAAAATCACTTCTTTTTGTACTGCACTACAAGAACTTGACATAGAATATAGATCAAAAGGGCCTTCTCTCCCAGAAGTACCTCACATTAGAAAACCTGATCCTGTGCATAAATAGCTTGTGTGAACTTTATCAGTCTCCAGTTACAGAACTTAAAGAAGAGCAAATTATTGAAACATTACAGGAACTAAAGTAATGTCCAAGTATGATCATTAATCACCCCAACCAAGTCTAATCACATTCTGAGCTCCCTCCGTTGTTCCATTAAGACAGGTACTTCATCTCAATTAGAGTTACTACTTCAAAAATTAACCCTAAAATTGTCCTATCACAACAAACAGTATATTCTCTCACTCCTTAATTTCACTCAGATTCTCTAATGTGGAAAAGGTAGTAAGGACGACTGGTCAGATTTCTGACTTCTCCCATCTTTAGATGTTTGCACAAAATTTTCCTGCTAGAAATACTCTACTGTATATAGAAAGTCTTAGGGGTAAGAGTCCTCTTTGTACTTCATGCTGCACAAGTACTAGCATTCACAGCCTCGCCTGGAGAATTTGATCTAAATTTTTACATATACAACTCTTCTAAACCATCTTTTTATTTTCTGTGGTGAAGACAAATGTAAACATGATGTAATCATACTTCACGTTCTCTATCTTGTAGAAGCTCTTCAGGTGAAACAACAGCCACAAAAATACTATCACTTCCTCCAATCTCAGTGAAGGGGATATCAAAGTTCAAGAGAGACTGTACACACACAATCATTAGTCAGCCCCTACCAAGCCAGATCAGATTACAATGTCCTACTGAAATAGAAATCAGTGATGTCAGTTCTAGGCATCTTCTTAGTCTAACTGGCGATGCCTCAGACAGGATTAGTAAACCTATGTAGGCACTTTCTTACAATAAGCTCTAACAAGATACTTTTGTATCGCTGTTAGAGACAAAAAACATAAGAACTGGGAAAAAAATGCCTGCAGGAACAAGAAAGAAGTAAGTAGCTCACCCTTTTTAGGTGAACAAAGCGGATCTGGGATGTGGTAGATATAGTAAAAAGAGTAAAATTAATCACTGGAATAATTTTCCAATTTCCTTTTTCAATCAAAATGTATGCATTCTTGAAATATTATCATTAATCAGCAATCCAGAATTTCTCAAACAGCTTAAATGTAGCAAAATGAGAAACCTACCATTCATTTTCATAGCAATTTTTTAAATAATCATCATGCATCCTTGAGAATTTTCAGAAAATTCTGAAGGTAGCAGAAATTACGACCAGTCAGGAAGGCTCTGAGAGGGCATACCCCATTATGTGGTACAATCCCCATTTAATTTAGAACAGTTTTCCTTTGTAAGAATGAAGTTACACCAAACATTTATCTTATTCTATTATTTTGGAGAAGCCAACAAAAGTGTACAGAGATTTTGTTAACAGAAAGAAGTGGGGCATCAGGGGGCATTACTTTTCCTAAAAGGGATGTATTAAAGATGGATTGCTGAGTGCTTTTAAGTTGATGGGTGTGTTCCTACCAATATTCCCAGCAGACCAGAGATGAAGAAGGAAAAACAAAAAATAGAGTTCCTTCAGCTTTGGTAATCAGGGAGATAGATAAAAGACATATCAAATCTCAGAGTATTTACATCCCTAATTCACAGTTAAGGTATGGAAATAATATCTTCAACACAAGTTTACTTCAGAATAAGTCTTAATCTGTTTACTGGGATTTTTCATTTTAGTTTGTAAGTCTTGTGAGCATGGTGGAACAATGGAGAACTGATGATGTTAGATCATTCTAATAGCATATAAACCATTACTAAATTTCAACCCTTTATAATACAAAAGTAGTTAATTTATTACAATGAATGCTGGGAAAAGGGTACTGAATGACAAATCTAAGGTACAGTTTCTATAGAAAAAAGCCAATAGACGTTCACCATTATGCACTACACCTGGCAGCAGCTGCCTGGCTGACCACGGTATCTGTTACTTGTAAAGTGGCATAAGGATTTCTTATGGACAAATACAAAAGAAATTAGATTTCATTACTTTGGCTTCTAGGAGAGCAACTTGTTAAAAGAATCTAGAGTGTTAACAGTACCTTCCCTTTTACTAAGTTGGTTAGCCACGCAAGACTAACAAAGGAGTACACGCACATAGCAGGATATAGGAATAGATCCTTGGTAAAAACTCTCCACCTTTACTGTAAGCCCCCTTTAAATATTAAAAGGCTACAATAAAGCCTTCCCAGATGCCTTCTCTTCTCCAGGCTGAACAACCCCAACTCTTTCAATCTTTCTTCACAGGACAGGTGCTCCAGCCCTCTAACCAGTTTCATGGCTCTCCTCTGGACCCACTCCATCAGGTTCACATCTTTCTTGTATTGGGGAACCCAGAGCTGATGCAGCTTGCCAGTGGGGTCTCATGAGAACAGAGTAGAGGGGGAGAATCACCTCCCTGACCAGATGGCCATCCCTCTTTTTACACAGCTGAGGTCACAACTGGCTTTCTGGGATGCAAGCACACATTGCCATCTCATGCCAAATTTTTCAGAATGGATGATACGGTACTTAACCCTTCCTAACTTCTAAAAAATCTACTCTCCTGACTCTGATTTGGGCTTCATGCAATTCAGGTAAGCCATTTATCGTGCTGTTGAACAATTCCTACTTCTTGTTAAGTAAGAATTCTTCCAATGTAACTTATCTCACGTGGCCACCTTAATCCATTCTCTTAATTTTTTTAGTTGCTGGAAGTTGTTGCCATTATGTTTGCACAACATAACTTGATGTTTATAATCTCAGCAAATTGCTGCAGCTGCCTATAGCAGACTGCACTGTGGGCCCAAGTGTTCATTTAGATGGCTAAGTCAGACTCAGTCTGTATGACGCCTATAATGTGACTATCACCTACTCTCTAAAGAGAAGAATGACTTTTGTGCTGCAAATGTAGTCAGGACTGCAGAAGACTCCCTCTATTGCCTTGCAACAGTCTATACTGATTCCTCAGAGGGGAAAGAGATCTTTGCATTTTGGTCCTGTTTATTGTAACTATCATTCTAAATGGCTGGACTTATACGCATGTAACAAGGAAGGCAAGATGCAAGTTATATGTTGGCATATAACATAGCCTTACCTTTCCAAATATACCTACTTCAAGAGGTTTTAGCATCTCCTACCTTCCCTATAATGCAGTTCAATATAAACAGGTGGAAGTTTTATTTCACAAGTAAACAAATATTAAGATGCTATTTTTAAAAACAGAAAGAAACTTAAAGTGACATATGCACTAAGAATGGAAGGACTGATTTGGTAAACTTTGGGTTATTATTGACACAGATGAGAAAAAAAGATAACAGCACATTCTGAAAAAGTAGTTTACAGGCATACAGTTTTAAGTATAACACAGCCTAAAAAAAAGAATCTTGAAGACCAAACAGAGATAATGTGCATGTAGATAAAGCAGGCCATTCAGACTTTCACAAGGCGTCTTTCAAAGAGCTGTATGACCACTTATTCCATTTTCTCTTCTTGGAAACTGTCTGCATCATCCATGTACTCCTCAAGATCATTATATCTCTGCAAATAAAATAATACAGGTTTTATTTAATCAATGTTTAATAACTGAATTACATAAAGACTGCTTTTTCTTTTTCTTCAATACATTAAAAAACATGCCAACAATTCAGAAGCAGTATCTGAAAGCTTGCTAAATGCAACTGTACTACAAGTTCTCTTAAAATAATTCATAAAATGTTTCTGAATAAGTCAAAGCACTTCAGTGTGAACAGAAGCATAAAATATTTAAGCTGTGTCTCACATGCATGTTTCCAGTCTTTCTAAGCTTGAGTTTGTTGTGTTACTGCTTTCAGATGAAACAGGAGCCTGCCCACCACAGCCCAGAAATCATGCAGCTGTCAAATTCTTCATGTCAAAAGCTGACACAAACTCTATGTGAACACAGCAGCAGAACACTGAGAGACTGGGTCAGCAGAGGTGGATGAAGGGTTACACTGAGTTCTGTTGTTGAAGCCCAGTAATTCAGAACTGATCAATTAAATCAGACATATTGTATCAGCTTGCTTATATCCTCTTGGAGAAGGATACATAAACTCAGTCATACCTTCTGAATCCACCCACTGTCTTCCAACTGGCTGAAAAGCCGATCGACTGTGTCTTTGACTGGTTCATCCTCAATACCTTCTGATTCAGTAACTGAGCTGCAATCCACATACAACTTGTATTTGAAATGCTTCAAATTATGATAAACTCTTGTACGATTTGCACACACCACGCCAACCTTCAAAACCTAGGCCAAAGTGAACAAATCATTCTCTCTGACAGAAAGAACAGCTCAGTCAGTCTAGTAAGATTTTTTTAAGAATTAAATAAATAGAATGACACTACATGCATAAAATCAATGTAAACCCATGTAGTTTTCACAGCCAGGGTGGAACAATTTTAGAGCAAGCAAACAGCCAGGAAGTCTATGCAACGGCAGCTTGAAAAGTTTCCTTGCAAACACAGCCACGTTTATAATTAGTAGTATCTTTCCTATCTCCTGGTGGAAGATAACTTTGTTACAAAACAGTTAGCATTTTAAACAACTATCCTATTGAGAAAGCAGAGGAGAAATAATGTGATTATTTTTGCTTAATATGCAGCATTTCCTAGGGACATGAAACACTAGTTCTAGCATTTTGTAGATTGAATAACGTTCAATATTTTTTCAATAACTACATATGAATACAAATACACAAGCCTAGAGGCAAATATTTGATAAATATATTAAGCAATTCAAATTCATAAAAATAAAATCTGAAAACCGAGGCTTTATACAACACAAGCGTTAACCTGTAACAGTCTGGGAGGTACGGCTAGGCCATAACGATGTAGAAATCAAAGCCTCTGCATCTCTCAGTTATTACCAGTTGCATTTCTACAATCTCCATGCAGAAAAGACAGAACTCTCTTATTTAAGAACTTTCTTTACAGCATTATTTATAGATAAACAAATGGTAAATACACATGCAAATACATAATCAGAGTACAGATTAGAGTAGATTCATTACCATCTACCAGCACTAACATTAAATACACAAGTATCTGCATGTATCTTGAACTTAGATTTTAAGATGTTAAGTGGTGAAAGTGTTAATTTGAAAATAATAATATACTGCTTACAAGATTCTCTGGCAATCCTGTGTCTTCACTAAAAGTACATGAAACCAGAGGTGTGGGAAGAGAAAAAAAGTCAAAGTTCATCTGTATTTAAGGACTTATTGTATTTCACAAGAGTACGTTTTGTCCCATTTCCACAAGAGAAGCAGTTCATGTATGTAGAAAGACAAACCAGAAGAGGAATTTATCCCCTGTAAATGACCCACAGGTGCACTGACTACTACTTCAACGCATGGAGACAAAGCCTATCCAGTAAGAAATCCACATTTATCTGGTTTTTGGAGGTCAGGTTTTCTATGCTCAGAAGCAATGTGATTAATACACGTATAATGAACTTCAGCTCCTGATAGATACAGGACAAACTGATTTAATTTCACTAAAAAAACCACTCCATCAACTTATCCTTCAAGAGCAGCATTGTTTTGGACTGAGGTCTTGTCACACTTTTGTGAGTAACAAGCAGGTAAATGGCTAAAGGTCAGAATTCTTTGCATCATTAATGCAAGCTGCAATTGTATTGCTATTTCAGATTACAAGCACATATATAAAAAACCCAGCTGTGGTATATATTGCAAATTATCCCTTCTGAGCCACAGCAGTGATACCCTTTATTGCTGCCATTGGTTGTAATCTGGATACTCTTAAATTATGAGAAGGTTAAGTTTTAATCAAGGCTTACAACCTGCATTTTCAAGAAGCTTTTCTGAATGCACAACCAAATGTTTTAATCTGTGAGCAGTTCAAACACCTGACCTACTTGTACAATCTAGCACTAACAGTATCTACTGTCAACGGAAGTAACACAAAAGCAAATTTATATTTATAAAGATTATACAAACTGAATTTATATATATGTATTATTTATGTAATTTCTTAAATACATGAATACACATAATATATTAACTAGCAGTGCAACTGATATAAGCGAAGTAATATCACTAAAGTCAACAGAGACACACTCACTTAAAAGAACTTTTGATCTTTGATCTGACCTACAGTAGATGGTTATTAACTGAAATTTTAACCATCTTTTGATAAAAAATTCCTGTTACTATATTGCAGTTCTCTGCTGATCATGTACATGTACCTATATGCAGCTCTACTTCCTACTCTCCCCCAAACTGAAAAGCTAAGGTTTGTGTTTGGTGCTACAAGGTGCTTCTGAAGTGCAAGACCAATGCATAATCCTGATTTATTCAAATTTCCAGAAGTACCATTTCAAATACTAAGAACTGAACTGTGGTGTTTCATAGAGCATTTCATTACTTTTCAAGTATCCCAAGCAATGACGTGTGACATCTAGAACACTATGTTGTATAAAATAGGAGATACCATTCTGAATCAAACTGATGTCCCAGTTCTTCCCCTGCAACAACAGCTAGTGGGAGATACTTAGGAAGTTAGTATAAGATGCAGGATAAACACCAGAATGAGCATAACATTACCATACAGCTTCTAGCAGTGAACAGTTAAGACAGTCTTTATCATCCAAACTATCATGTTCCACAGTGTGGAAGAAGCTTCCCCAAGAATCTGTCTAATCCCTTTTGGGACCCACTAACACTTGTAGCTTCCAAAGTATATTGTGCAATGAGCTTCATACTTTATTTATGTGTGAGGTGTAAAGTATTTCTACATTGCAGAAACACCTCAGGAAAATAACTAAACATCATATAATGTCATTATGTATGGTGTTTTTAAGGCAAGAAAGATTGTCTATAAATACAAGGCTATTTCAGAATACAGCTTCGTAAAGAATCTCAGTACTGTATTCTATTTTTCTCCCCCTTGCAGTTCTCAGTGACTCTGTCCTAATGCTTAACTTATCTCCTCAAGCCAGCCATATCGGCCAAAGCTGTGTTAAATCACTTTGTATGGAATGCAGGAGCATAGCCTGACAATAGCACAACATGTAGTGACTGAACCCATGTCCTCTAAGCATGATTATAAACAGAAGAGACATGATTACAAACACCAAGACTGAGAGCAGAAAACAGTTTATATTCCAGGTGAGATAGGAGGAAAGAAGTGTGGGGGATACCCTGCCTCTAAAATATTTGATTTTCCCTGCCCATGGAGGAATCAGAATTGGCAGCTACACACAGAACTATCACTGCAACACTAAGCAAAACTGGAACAGCTGTTTCTCTTCTCTTTCTACTGGCAAAGCAGAATACTTCAGAGATGAGAGAAAAGGAAAGTTTTATGCAAAAGAAAAGGGTTGGAGGTCTGTTTTTGTTCTCTCCACATCCACTTTTCTTGGGTATTTTCAAATAAAACTTTAGAAAATAGTCCAACTGCGTTTTTCCATTCAATCTGGTCTATCAGTGTTGAAGTGCCTTCCCTTTCAGCCATTTAAGTTCTTGAAGTGCCAGTTTTATGTAGCTGTGTGCCTTTTTTTTTTCCTTTTCTCCTTTCTTTTTTTCTTAATTGCAGGACAAGTTGATCAATGCATTGCCAGCACAACTTCAAAGACTCCTTGAAAATGGTATCTTTAGCAGTCTAGATTACAGGTCACCATGAGAACAGGAATGCTGCATTACAAAGGCACTATCAAAAATTACTGGGAAGTGTTCAATAACTCTCAGACTTGGGTCTGTTCTACAACCCCGGAGCTATACTGAGCATGCACATGGCAGACATCTCACCGGATGCAGAGGCATCCAGGGTAAAAAAAGCTCTCATTCTCTACTGTTAAGCTGAAGAGAATGAAAACGAACTAGCAACTTAGCTTAATATTCAGTAGGATATTTCAAGTTTCTTTCAAAGTTTCTTCCATAACACAGCCAATGCGTTATGTAGGACAATGTCTGCACAGCATTGGACAGAGGGAATTGCTACCGTTATTTCCACAGTTAAGTTGGCAGTTGAGTAAAGATTAAATTCTTTGGCTAATTCACTTATTACTTCTGGTTAGGTAAGGCATATACTTCTCATGAAAAACTGAAAATTTTTAAAGTAGTGATCTACATTTAGAGACCCATATGAAAGGAAGAATAATGACTGTACAACGGACTCCAGTATCAGTGTTAGTATGACTGCCAAGGACTTACTGTTTTCCTGCAATAAACAAGGGGAAAAGCCTTGCTGGAAAAGCCTAGCTCTCTATCCCGCACACACAGACTTGTCCAAGCAGTGTATTAACAAATGCTGCTGAGAAGTTTCTATGATCTATTTAAGAAAAACTGTGGCACAGATCTTCCTAGATTCTGCATTACACGCAGAGCCCAATATGATGACATAATAATAATCACATATGCCCCTAAAATCTCTAATATAGAATATTTGCAAAGATCTAAATGATACAAGGTTAAGATTCAGTATTGTGCATTTCCAGTTTCACAAGGGCTTTGCTTTGTTTTTATATAAGAAATACTATTATACTTAATTTCAAAATATATTGCAAATACAACTTGTTCTGACACTTTTTTTCATCTGTGTAAATACTGTGGAGAAGTTCAACTGTATTCAAAAATTCTTTTACACTCACAAAGAAAAGGAATATACCTTCTACATTTCCCGAAAGGTAAGAAAGGCAAAACTTGAATATCAGCTTGGCACACCACTGTAGCAATACTTTATTCTTGAGAAATGGCATGCTTTGGATTTATCATAAGAGGTCATGAAATACATTACTTGAATTACATTACTTAAGAAGGTCATATGCATACCTAATCATAACAATTACTGATAGCTCTAGATCCCTAAATATTAGGAACACCTAGGTTCTTTACAATCAAGGTCTTCAAAAGTCTCAGTTGTGAACTATAACAGAACTGACTACTCAAGTAATCTAAAATGACTGCCTAGTGCCACATCACGTAACAACGTGAAAGATGTGTTTCATTCAAAAAAATATAATTTAATCCAAAATGTCCCTATAGAGAAAACTGTGTGAGAGAAGATGAAAGACTACCTAAATGGAAATGTTTTCTAGTTTGTACAAGTAATTCTGATAATGCAGTGATGAGAAAAAAGTCCCTAATAAAATGTATTGAAGTAGTTAGGAACAAGTTTTCTCAAAAGGACATCAGCAATTTCAAGTGCCAATGCAACTGAGATGTCAAGATACTTTGTCCTGGGTGAAGAGCTACATGGGAAATAGCAGATGTGAAAAAATCTGAAGAATGAAGCAGTAAACTCTGACTAGGCTGCACTAGGAGTATTAGAATGACAGTGGCTCTATTTCACTCAGCGTTCTGACTTAGAGCAAACACGACCTGTTGGAGTGCACAGGGATTCTCCAAATGCTAGAGGCATAGGAGGCTAGCAAACCTACTGGTCCAATGTAGAATAAACCTTGCAACAAAATAGTAAACACCATCATTCAATGGAGATCATTGTCTGTTATACAGGAAGTTACTTTTATTAAAATGTTTCTGAAAGCTAATTAATACAAGATTGCTGCTGGAAAAGTCTTAAGGGCAGCCCACACAAAGGTAAAAGGCTTTCAAGTGATCTAATTTCCATGAAAAGGCATTCTGGTATTTAGAATGTATGTAAATCTGAGGTAAATGTCATTCTTGGTTTAAAGCCTCAGACTCCTGGCACACAGAGACAGGATCTAGTCAAGATTACAAAAAAAAAAAAATTCCAAACCCATACTATGTCTCATGTACTTGGTGAAAACCAGGAATGCCAGGTGTCATCATTCAGTCATGTAATTTCTTTACCACTGGTTTTCCTTTCTGTAAGATAGGCATTCACTTTAGGATTTTCAGTCTTCTATTAAATGTTATCCGACAAAACAAAAAACTACTTTAGAAATAACTGATTGACTGCCTGTATTAGAACATTGGTTAATATGTGAAGTTTCATGTGTGCTGTCAGCCTCTTAGACACACAGCTTCAGATTGCCTCTCCATGCATCACCAAAGACAAGCATGCTGAGTAGCTTGTGTAGGATGCCACATACCTAGAGTTTCCTTCTTGCCCTGGATGAGACTCAAGACTGTAGAGATTTGAAGGAGAGGAAAAAGTGAGGTAGATGTCAATTTTGACTTGAAGACAAGAGTTATCAATACACCCTACTGTATGTCTTACAGCCCTTTATCTTCTTTATCATGAAGTCCAGCTCATGGTTGGGTATACTTACTAGCACTTACCACAGTGCAAGTACATGTGCTGTACCAGGTACTAAGTGGCAAAAGTAGGCAGGAAACAGCACACTCATCATGGTGATGCAAGTAAAAACAAAGGTCATAGAATACCAGCAGATTTATTTTCTTGATAAAAGTTAGGTTTATTTGAGGATACGTTTCATCACCTCTTTGCCAAGATGTAAGAAAGGATGGAAGGGGGAATGCCTCTATTCATCCTTTTAAGTTCCACAGGAACTTCCTTCATAATTCCTAGCTAAATCCAAGAGTATACTTCTTAAAACTGCAAAATGGTCCTCATATTTTAAAAATTAATAGGGTTTAGACATGGAAGAACAGAAGCTTAACTCTTGCCTCTAGCACTATAGACATTAGATGTGTTGAAGGATTTCTATTCTGTGTATGATTTTCTGTAACACTAGACAAAGCTCAAAAATAATTATATCGGGTTCTTGTTTGAAGTTACCTGTGTGTCATCCGACATGAAGTCATCTGCTTCCAGAGTTCTACTATTATAAAGCTTTCCAAAGAGCAATACATTAAATTTACAATATCGTTTCAATTCACAGGCGTGACAAGGCACATTTTTTGGATTTTTCAAGGTTATGCGAATATCTGGATAACAATCCACACGCTCCTGAAAAACAGATTTCAAGTAACATTAAAGAATCTCCATAAAATGAAAGATGCCTCAAATAGGCTGCCAAGACCTCTGTACTCATGAAAATTAGTGCAAGAGAAATAAAAAAGATTCAAATCTGAAGGCTTCCACCATTCAATTACAAACATTTTGGGCCCTTCAATACAAGATGGACATTGAGGTGTTGGAGCACGTCCAGAGAAGGACAATGAAGCTGGTGAAGGGGCTGGAGAACAAGTGTTATGAGAGGCACCTGAGTGAACTGGAGTTGTTTAGGGTGGAGAAAAGGAGGGTGAGGGGAGACCTTATCACCATCTACAACTCCCTGAAAGGAGGTTGTAGCAAAGTGGGTATTGGTCTCTTCTCCCAGGTAGCAGAACAAGAGGAAATGGCCTCAGGCTACACCAGGGAGGGGTTCAGATTAGACATCAGGAAAAATTTCATCACCCAAAGGGTTATCAGGCACTAGAACAGGCTGCCCAAAGAGATGGCTGAGTTACCATCCCTGGAGGTATTTAAAAGATGGGGAGTTGAGGTGCTCAGGGATATGGTTTAGTAGTGGACAGGTATGGTTGGACTTGATCTCAAAGGTCTTTTCCAACCAAACAATTCTATGATTCTCATTCATTTTTCAACACTTCACTCAGTTCTAGTTCATTAATTTTTTCCTTCAGCTTCAGACCTAAAGAATGAGTCCTGCATCCTATCACTTATTTTTCTCCAATAGCTTTTTTTTTTGGAGGAGGTGCGGCACAAATATATCCGTTTGCCTACTTCAAATAAATACACTGGCTATACTCCATTATTACAGTGATCATTAAATCACCACATCTATCACACTAATACTATTCTAGTAATTCAAATACAATGACTAGGTTACTGTATATTGATTTCATTTTTCTTTTTACAAGTAGTAGAAGGTTCATTATGAACCTAATGGTTTGTATTTTTGTGGGAAGAGAAAGAAATTTTGTTATAACATTTAGCAAGTGACAAAAAGTCCTGAAGAAGTCATCTGCTCAAGTCAGCAGGAGAACCATTCAGGTAACTGAGGACAGATTCTGTTCCATTACCTGTTTGTTTATCTGGTTATAAACACATAAAATACTTCCAATATTTATAATATCAAAACAAGGTACATAAGGTAAAGAACAATGACCTTCTATTAAAAAGTATATATAATTATAGCGATTATTGTACCTTTACTGAGAATTACAGTATATATATATAAAAATCTGTCAGTAGTAATATGACTTGGAGTCCACTTCACTATTTAAAGTAGCGGCTACGTACCTTGTATCGGTCTTTCCAGCGACTTCTAGAGATTAAGTTCTCAAGACGAGGCTGAATGAAGCGGTCATCCAAATAATGAAGTGAGAGCAACATGTCTTGTGCATACTTCTTTTGTCTTGTTCCATCTGTTCAGTGAGAATCATTACTAATTGGCTGACCACCATATGTTGTACAAATTTCTTCAAATAAAATTTTCAAGGACATTCTGTTTCTGCATACTAAGAACTATGAATTAATTTTAATAAACTGTTAGTGAATACATTTGCTAATGTTATCCATAAAAATGATACGTGCATAAACTGATATATTTAATTATTTTAAAATTCTGTATCACAATAGCTACATGAATAAACGCTACAATCAAAGTTGAAGTGAAAAGCTGTCTTTCCAAAATAGAGACCTATTCACTTGATCCAATTAAAAGAACGGAAACAGGCGGAGAGAGGAAAGTGTCTTGCCTTCTGTCCAGGTTATGTAATCTGTTCATAAAGTATAAGGGAGGAGGTTTCAATCCATGAAAACAAACTGCTCTGAGCTGCTTCACAGCAGGAATTTCGGCAACTCTCTTTGTCACTTATACAGAAAACACAGAATCTGACCTTTACACTTTACCAGTACAGTCAGATGCCTTGAGTTATGCAGTGTAAGAACTTCCAAATACTTACTCAAGTAAAAGAAATGTGTGAGGATAAGTAAAATCGGCTATTCCACAATTGTCTCCCAAACATGTGCTGGGCTCCAGGAATTAAACAGGCCCTTAAAGGTGCAGGCCAATTCATACTGTCTTGAGCTTCAGCATGTACACACATAACTCAGCTACCTTTCCTAGTCTTTTAGCAATGGTGTTATCAAAGACAGAGCTGAGAAAGACCACTGGCTATCTAGCTTTCTATATGAACAGTTAACTGTCATTATCACTATAGCTACCATAATTACAATTAATTGCTTTCTCATGTACCCTTCGCACACACATGCGTTTTCAGTAAGTCACTGTACTATAAGCTTGAAGAGACTGCGCTAGACTATAAAAAAATCCCTCACAATAAAACACAACTCTTACACTAAAGTAGCTGCTCTTGATTCAAACTAATTAAGAGATTCACTTTCATTATCTCAGAAAAATCCACTCTGTGTTATAAAAATGTATCTTTGTAACACTAGGCTATGTTCATACCATACAATGTTGTTCAGAAAGACAGAACACAACCTCCAACTCACCTCCATAGCTGATCTACTTCCAGCACCCTGGCAGTAAGCTGTTTGTTATGCAGAGCAGAAATTGAAGGAAGCTACTACAACATAAACCTGGCAGGGTTAACTTACTACATGAGCTTGTTTTCACTCATTAAAACAAAATAAAACTAACACCTGAAAGAAGGAGCAGTGGTAGATGAAAGACATTTTTAGCTCCAAGAATACACAGCCTTTATTCTGAAGACTGTGCTGTACTTGAGTTTCTCTATTCCCTCTTTTTTCTTGATGACACTAGTACTTTTCAGCACTTTGCTGACTCCTTCCACAACATACCACTGACAGTCCTCTCATTAATCCCATCTTTACAGTGCTTCAGAAACTACCTGAGGTTGCTGTTCAGTCCTGCTAGACCAAATGCCAAAAAGAACCTCCTCAGCAAGAACAAGTCAGGAAGTACTGACTGCAGTTGAAATTTATTTGTTTTATCTAAAAGCACAAATGTTAAAAAAAAATATGCAGTAATATCCATAACTAAAAATATTTATTATCTATCAAATTCCTCACAAAAAGCTATGAAGGACACAATGTTTTGATAAATCAGTTGACCTTGTAATGTTTTCACTAGTCTATCACCTTTGAAATTACTTTCACTTTCACGCTGTAGCTGTTACTACTGATCAGTAACACAGAAACACTTCCCTACATCTCAGAATGCCTTCTAGGTTTAAAAAAAAAGTCAACAGTTTTCCAAAATTATGCTGTCCTTTTCAGATAGGTTTCCCTCCTCCCCAAAGCTACAGAGCAGCAAAGCCGAGAACAGATCTCAGGACTCACAGTCCTGTACTCTAGTCAAGAGACACATCCTTCCCTAGAACAAACATCTTTGTATAATTTTGAATGCACTATTGTATTATTTAATGCAATTTACTTACCATATAATGATCTCAGAAAGGTGTCATCAATTGCATTTATGAGGAAAGCCTTTACTATTCTTTTGAAGTGTACATAATGATTACAGCGAGATACTGGGAAGAAGGCAATTAAACCAGAATTTATCAAAAGAAAAAGGAAAAAAAAATGGAAAAAGATATAGGCAATGTTAAAACTCCTGTAAGAATTAATTTAAATATAGGTTTAAAAATAATTTCAACATACAACATCCACACCCAAGACCTTGCCTTTAAATAGTACTTCTCATCCCAATGATCTTAATGAACTTTAGCATCCTAAAGTCACAGGTTCTTTCAATAAGAAGAGCCCAGAGTAAGAGCTACAAACACTAAAATAAGAGAATAATTTGTCCTATGAAGAGCAGGAAATAATGCAAACCAGAGGAAGCCAGGCTTATGGAGTTTGTTGCTTGCTTTTTCTAACTTTCTTTCAAATGCACACAATTCTGCTCAGGTATTTATTGGGAAGAAATACCACAAATGCTTATGACGTTCTACACTAGCACGGACTGTCCAGTCAGTACATACCAGCTTCTAAACAAAATGCATAAGAAGAGACCTAACATAAAGTTCTGCTTCAAATCTCTCTGCTCCATTCAAATATCAATTTTCATTAAAAAAAAAGTTTTGAAAAGTTTCCTA
Source organism: Dromococcyx pavoninus (assembly GCA_033558185.1). Taxonomy (NCBI): domain Eukaryota; kingdom Metazoa; phylum Chordata; class Aves; order Cuculiformes; family Neomorphidae; genus Dromococcyx; species Dromococcyx pavoninus. The sequence continues at coordinate 1,711,358 of JAUMJL010000068.1, forward strand.
GCTCTGTGCATTTTGGCTGAAATCGACCAGTAAATTTGGAAACACCTACAGACCTGTGCTCCCACATCTCAGCGTCATGAATAAAAATAATAAATCCCAATCCCCCAAAGCCCTAAACTCATGGCAAGAATTTTACATCACTTTCCAGAACAGACTTAGTATATATCACAAGGTGGAGAATGATGCTTTTATGTCTTCACTGGAATGACTGCATCATAGGTGGCCTAGTTCATTCAAAATCAGACCAACTTAAAAAACCTCTGCAATAGGGTTTCCCTTCCTTCCCATCCTTTTAATATGATACAGAAAGACTACACTAGTTTACTGTGGAAATCAGAGCATTTCCACAAAAAAATGAAGCCTTTTAGGAATCTGCTTTTAAACTATTATATCCCATTACATAGTATTTGTATTTTCAGACCATTAATATTTATTACAGTACTAAAAGTAAGTTATACATATCACAAGTAAGTTATACATATAATTGTCACGATTTTGATCTTACATTGTGGGACGTAGTATGCCAGCAACTCGCTACTTGATGTATTTAGTTCCCGTTGTGGCTGGTTTTCACTCTCCACATGCTCTGTGTTGTCATCATCATCTTCCTCGTCCTCTACTACAAAATCTTTCAAGCTGTCAGTGTCAGTTTCACTTACTTCTGTTGGTGTGAGGGGCAAGTGCCATAATGGTTCCTCTTCTATTTCTGCTTCACCATTAGAATCCTAATTAAATTAGAAAAAAAAATCAAACACAGGAATTTTCTGCATATATATACACACACACACTACATATACTAGGTAAGATTTTTGATCTCTAATAAAATCATTTGTTCAATTAACAAAAAATAATGTGTTTCAAAAAACCCCACATCTTTCTGTACTAGATGACAACTACTTTCAGCTTTAAATGAGACATCTCCATGTATCTCTCTTCAGCCTATTTGCAGAAATTAAGCTAACATAGGAGATCTCAGAGTTACTTCAGCAGGTATCTTGCTTCTTGATAAAAATCATCAGATAGTCCTCGTGTCTCTTCTGTAAAGAAAAAAGGAATGAAAAAGAAGTTCTCTTCTGACGTAGAAAAGATAGGTATCTGTATTCTAAGCTGCTTAGCCATGAGAATGCCTGAAAAAGTAAATGAAGGGAAATTCTTAAATCCTCAGTGATTAAGATTAAACTCAAGACAAAGGCTTTTAGCAGTCAATATTGTTATCTAGTTAATGGGACAACTGTTAAAATGGGACAGATTTGTCATGGATAAAAGGCAAAACAAAATAAATAAAATCCTACTGATGTATATATCAATTAGTCTTCACCGTCCGCTACACTGAGAATTTTCTCCAATTGAATTTTGAATACAAAATCCAGACCTCATAATTTTCACTGCTGCTGGATGTCCGAGTTCCTCTTTGTCTGGCAAGTTTTTTCAATTTTGCAAATACTTTCTGTTTCTTCTTAGCAGAAATATTTTCTGTAGGGCAGGTTTTATCAGGTTGTTGTTCTTCTGAACTCCCATCTTCATCCATTATACAGTGGCGTTTAGCAAAAACATTTCTAACAAGTATATCACTGTCCTCACTTTCATCACTGTCATCCAACACAGAGGTGTTCAACCTTTTACGCTTCCCAGGCACAATGCGCTCATCCTCACCATCTTCTGTTACTTCCCCGTTGAGGCTTTTCTGTTCCTGTTCTGAAAGGCTGCTCTTCACAACAGTTTTGTCTTTGTCATTTACTTCATCTTCTGATGTGGTAGACTCTTCCTCCTCAGAGGTACCTGAAGATTCATCACTGCTGTCAAGCAGTACCAACTCCCTCTTAGTGCGTCTCCAGTCAACTCGGGATTTGGATGATGACAGTTCTGGTCCTGCTGTCTTATTTCGTGTTTCGTATCTTCTAACTGCTTTTATCTTCATTGGAAGGCTGTGAAAACACACCAAAATACTGGTAAAACAAAGCACTTATTACATTATCCCATAAAAAGATAAAGCACAAGGGCATACATAATTTGTTACACACATGTAGGACTTAACAATATCATTATTAAGAGACACACAGAAATCAGCACCAAACAAACTAAGCATGCATACTAACTACACCCACAGGCCCGGGCAGGGAGTGTCAGCCACAGAAGCTATGGGGCGGTGGACCCCACAGAGGCTACAGGGGGGGCCCATCTCACACAGGCTAGGGGGTGCGGGGCCCACCCGTCAGAGCCTGAGGAGGGCTCACCCCACAGAGGCCATAGGGCAGCCCACCCCACAGAGGCCGGGGAGGCTGGCTGGGCACAGCCCAGCCCAACCCAGGCCTGCCCAGAGAAGCCAGCCAGCCCCCCCCCCCCATCCGCAGCAAGACCCTAGGCGGCTGGAACGTCCTGAGGCGAGTAGTGCCCCGAGACGAGAGGCACCCCGCTGCCACGGGCCGCTCCCGACTCCGGCCCGGCCCGTCCGATCGCGCAGACAACCCACTCCCCCACACAATTCCCTCCCACCCTCAGCAGCGCGCGTGTCAGCCATTACTTTTACCGTCAACGTTCCAGCAGACCCGCGCTGGAGCCGCTGAGGAGAGGACACCGCCCCCCAGGCGCTCCGCGCGCCGCGATTGGCCGTCACGCCTGTCACTCAGCGGCCGCGATGTTTACGGAAGTGCTGGCTGGTCGCGGCGGAGGGAGAAGGGAGGTGTGTCACGTGGGGTGGCTGGGCTTTGTGGGTTGGCGCGAAGTGGTGTGTTTGAGTCAGGGCCCCTTTCAGCGTCTCATCCATAAGGTATCAAACCAGCGTTGGAGTGTAGTGGCTTAGTTGTGATTGCATCTTTGCTTGCCCTAAATTGTGTCCAGTTCTGGAATCCCAGCATAAGAAGGATATGGAACTGTTGGAATGGGTCCAGAGAGGACAATGAAGACTATCAGAGGGCTGGAGTAGCACCTCTGCTATGAGGACAGGGCTGAGAGAGTTGGGCTTGTTCAGCCTGGAGAAGAGAAGGCTTCGAGGGGACATCGTAGTGGCCTTCCTGTACCTGAAGGGGCTACAGGAAAGCGGGGAAGGGACTTTTTACAAGGGCATGCAGTGATAGGATGAGGGGGAATGGCTTTAAATTCGAAGGGGAAAGTTTTAGATTACATGTAAGGAAGAAATTGTTTTATGATGAGGCTTGTGAGACACTGGCACAATTTGCTCAGGGAAATTGTGAATGCCCCCTTCCTGGAAGTGTTCAGGGCCATGTTTGGATGGGGCCTTGAGCAGCCTAGTGTGGTGGGAGGTGTCCCTGCCCACGGCAGGGAGGTTGGAACTATATTGTCTTTGAGGTCCCTTCCAAACCAAGCCATTCTGTGATTCTATGAAAATCAGTGTGGGCCTGTGTGGTATAGCACCTCCTTCAAGGGGCTGCCAGTGACTGCTACCAGTGGCTGGTTAGGGAGGAGCTGCATGGCCTGAGGGCAGCTGTGCCAATGCAGCTTCTCCACAGCCATCAGCACTTTTCCTGTCTGTTGCCTTGGGAATAAATCCTCTAAATTTATTGTGTGCAACCCCCTAAATGACGTGGGTCATGAAATCAAGTGGTATGGAGGGTTATGGCAGCTGTAAGTAAGGGGATATTTTGGGGGTGCCAGGCTGGGGTCCAGCCGTAGCAGAAAACCTAGCAGTATCTGTGCTTTGGAAAGCCTCTGTCATCCCACCTGTCCTCCATGGGTCCCTTAGAAGAGGCTGTCTGTAAATCATGTTTTGAATATAGTGTCTACAGCTCCTCATGGGACCTCACAGATAGAAGCAGGAGCACACTGAGGGCTCTAGTTCTCTGTGGTTCATGCTATATTCATGTGGAAAATCAGCAGCTGGGTGACAGAAAGGGTCTACCAATGCTGGTGCTTAAGGAGAGACCTGGCCACTCCGCCCAGGACTCTTGTTCTTGGTAGTAGCAAGTTTGGTGCATGCACTGAATTGCTGAGCACATGTGCTGCTGCCAGCTGGGACAGGCCTTAATGTGGGAAACCCTAGAAATGGAGGTTAAGGGATGGGGAGGTGGCCTTCATGCTCTCTTGGTCACAAGGGAAAGTGGGAATGTCGCAGAAGAGGAGTTTGGGAGATGTAGGGTACAATAAATTCGTACGAAAGTAAGTTGCACTACTTTTGCTTTTGAAAGAGCAGGACATTTTGTGGATAAGTGTATGCAGGAAACGATTAAGATCTTCAGTAATGAGCTTCTGTTGTTTTTCTGCTTAAAACATCCATTGAATAGGATGCTGGATTCTGTTCAGAACTAATACTCCTACAGATGCAGTTTAATAACAAGATTTGTGTGTTGCATTTGCTTTACTTTGCTGAGTCTGTAGTAGAAAACTAATGCTACCTTGAAACTCATTCTGATGATGTTTTTTGTACTGCTTGAATAAGATCTTGTAAAAGTCTCCATATATTTCTTCAAAAACAGGTGATAACGAAACCACACAGAGAAGAAACACCTGGAAATGGAAGACAATTCTTTTCCATACTATTTACATAGCACTGCTATGGATCTCACATGGTAAGAGGTGTGGACAGGTCTTTATGTAGACAATAGGTTGAATTTGCACCAAAATATTTATATTGCAAGGATTAGAATGGTTATAATTCAAGGATTATATTGTATTAAGGGATTTATAGTCCTGGGCTGTCATTTTTTTTTTAATGGCTTTGAATTTAAAGTCAGTACGTGAATTTTCAAATAAATAAACAGAGCAGAGTTTGCCCGGGATTCAATGTTTCCTCCAGACTGCGGCGGGAGTTAACATTCCGGAGTGCTGCTCCGTTCCTAGTTTTCATAGCGTTTCTAACGCCGCCACCTAGTGATAATAGGCATGAAGAAAACCTCGTAGCTGCGCTACTCCCGTACAGCAGGCAGGAATAAGGTAATTACAATGGATATATTGTATGTAACTGAAGAAAATATATAATGACTAGATCTTTTTAATTAAATGATATGAAGAGTTTCAGTTAGTGGCTTCTGAAGGATGGCTAGGAAGATTTTCTTATGCACGATGCTGAAAGATCTTGTCTTGATTTTTCTCATGATTTTTCAGGTGAGTCCCAGTCCCAGGGGAGTCGGCACTGTGGGGTTATGTTGTGTCCACAGATTTTAAAAGTGGGCTTCTAGTCAAGAAACACAAGTTCCCCGAAAAGGCCACTTTTGTTCAAAACTGTTCTCTAAATGTTTTTAAATGTTCCCTATGCATTAAGCAAACTCATTTGTCATGTAGAAAATAAATGCAGTTAACTTTCATGTGTACCATAGCCTTTTTACTGGGCTTATGGAATCACCATGCTATGTGAGTGTCTCCTCAGTACTGAGTTTTCTATTTTACTGCAGTAACCTAGTAACCTAGTCCCGATCCCTATAATTTTAGATAAGAAAGAAATTAATATATTGAAAACTTTGATTTATTTTAAGTGGCAACCTCCACTAACCACTTCTGTTGCTGGCTACTTTCACAGCTGAGTATTTGCTACACTGCTTTGCAACCGATCTATTTGTTGTCTGGCTACTGCTATGCTTACGTTGCAGTTTCTCTGAATTTTGAGCTTTTCTGGGATTTGGTAATGTACAGGATTATATGGACATCTCTTCCATTAAATAGACCCTTCCTGCCTGGAACATTCTCCTTTCCCTAAGGTAAGCAATGGGAAGCTTGGAGCCCATATTTCCCAGGGACAGTTTCCTGCAGCAGTGCTGCATTTGCAACCCCCCTATGATTCCCAGGCGTACTGAGCATTAGGCTGGCTCATGCCCAAATAGTAATGCTGGAATTCACCCCAACTAAGAAAAGAAAAAAGGAAAAAGAAAAGCTCTTATTCATTTTTTAAAGAGGAACAAACCCAAATTTATGAGGAGGTTAGGCCTCCCTGTCAGTGGCACAGCCACCAAGCTGGCTCTTGCTCTCTGACAAATAGCAACAGCTCAACAGCTTGTTAGATTAGGAATGGGGAGTCACCTCTGAGTTTGACAACAAGAAGTTTAGCCAAAGGAACCCACAGAGTGAGCTCTAATGCTTTTGAAATAAATTTTCGGCTGGCCTAAAGAGTTTCAGCATTGCATTTCCTTACAAGGGACTGCTCTTTTTACCATTCACCAGCTTAAGCCAGTAAGGACTCCCTGTCCCTTCCCCAAACACACTGCTCAGTCCATTTATGTCATGCATTAGACAGAGATGTAAATTAAACAGACAATAACTATTTTATCACCAGAAAGAGCTGCTAGGACTCACAGGGAGGCCCCCAAATCAGTCTATGCCTGGAGCCTAGAAATTGAATACAGGGTTATCTTTTGTCATTCTTTTGTTCTTTCTCTCATTCTTTTTCTCTGTCTCTGTTGAACTTTCAACCTCCTACAGGGCACATGAAGAGAATTTTACAGGGTACTCATTTCTCTGCCTCCTGTTCCTCATCAATGGAAGACCATTTTCATAATTTTAGGGAGAATGCTTGTAAATGATAACCATGTCCAAAAGCTCTGGTACTTGCCGACTGACTTTGTCACAATTCTTTTCATTTTTTGCTATCGCTTTTTAGCCAGTATCAACAGAGGAATTTACCTTAATAGTTACAATTTCTTAGGAGGAAATATTTTAAGATTCTATTTTAATGGATATTTTAAAAAATGTTTATCTCAATTTAGGAAAAAAGTTTTTCCAAAAAATTTAAAAAGTTTTCTAGCATAAAGGTTATTTTCAGACTAGTTCTAAATGTGCTTTTCTGGCATACTTTTGTTAATAGTAGAACTTTTCTCAGAGACTGGAATTCATTTTGCACAGAAGCCTTTTTAAGGAATTAAATGGGGTTTATGAGATCCTTAATCCTGATTCTGGCTCTTTGTGCAGGGTTGAATTTCATAGAAAGAGTGAATTTCAGACAAAAGAGACCAATGGAGTTAACATTTAATCTCTTTTTGAACCGCTGAGAGCTTTCTAGTCTCATGAGATTCTGAAATCATGCTCTGTATACAGAAGTTTTCTTTGTCTCGTAGGCTGGATCATGATTACTAGATGACTTGCATGTTGTCTGCAGTGCCTTTTTGAGTTCTTGTTCTTGCTATTTAAAAGTCTCAATAATTGATAAAATGTGTAATTTACTTTGCCATTTGTGTGTAAGTGAACATCTTGTACATTCAGTGCCTAAAGTGTATACAATCTAATACTAAGCTAGTACAAGGCTGAATGTAGTTAAGGTTCATTATCGTTATGTGAAAATCACCTGAATTTTGCTCTGATTCCACTCCAGTAACACTCAATTTATTCTATTTTCACTGCCATAACAGTTCAGAAATACCCTGGTCTTTCACAATCACATTGAGTATGAATTGTATCCTTCTGTGTTGAAGTAGGAGACTGAAGAGTAAGCAGGATTTGATGTTTAGCTGATGCTGGAATGAGATCGAGGTATTCCTACCCTGTGCTGTAAAAGTTCTGTTTGAATGATATTGAGTTTTAAATAGCATTGGCCGTAACTTGACCATATTGATGTACTGAGTTTTGAGCAAGAGTAGTTCAAGGCATAACTTACCAGCATCCACAAGAACTGCGTAACAAAGGTCAGGATTTTTGTGCAATGATGGAAGTGGTATTTTATTCTCCTTTCAGAGTTTTTCACCTTCATTTTGATATTTCTTTAAGAATTTACTTTTAGCTTTTGGGTGGTTTCTTTTCTCTTTGTCACAAACCACATATAATTGCTTGGCAGCAGTTCTCTAGCTGAAGTACAAACCTTTGCCAGGAAGAATGTGATGAGTCGTGATGTGTGACCAGAGTAGCTGTACTATTAAAATTGCCAGAAGCAGATGGAGTTCCACCTATAAAACTGTGCTTAGCCATTCTGATGTATTTAACCTGGGACAGCAGAAACAAGGAATGCTTAGAACAAACTGTAGTGGCAGAAGCTTTTATCTCCTGGTATAAACTGCATCTGAACTAACTTCTTACCATGATAATATACCAGAATCTCCGTATCTGCAAAGACTTTTAGCTGCAAACTTAGCCTTCATTTTTGACCTAGCCTGATTAACAGCTATTAAAAGCCTAATTTTATGTGTTTCCTCGCATTATATATCAACATAAAAAGTAAGGTAAGTATTTTAAACTACGGTGAATAGAGCACCTGACTGGTTAACTTAAGCTGCGTGTACAACAAAGAGAATACCAAAATATATGCAAATAAACTGACATTCCCACAAATAATTTCTTATTGTGCCATTTATTTCTTATTTAATTGAGGAAATGAAGCTGAGGTAATCCAGTTTGTAAGAAGGTGGCAACTGACATATTATAGCTGTAAAGGTTAGAAATCTATTAAATTAATTTGCTTAATAGCAAAGTCAGAATAAAGGATTGTTTTGTTTGTCCCAGGGCTAATGGTTCTTCTCCAAGATTTACTGCTTGAAAGGTAGTAAAATATCCTTTATCTGAAGTTATATTTTGCATTTAGGTCCTTGGCACCAGAAGAGAGATACAGATATCAGGATAATTGCAGATAGATTATGAGTTTTGGGTATAAACAAAAGTTCAGCTGGCTTCAACCCCACAGACTCATACATGGAAAGATCAACACAGGAAAAAGAGGTGTGTGAAGACATGTATAAGAGATAAAGAACAAGTTTGCCTGCGTATTCTTTGAAATCTATATATAATATATTTTGAAATGTAATTTTAGTTCTAGATTCGCATATTTGGACTAGATGAAAAAGTAGATAATAGGGCGAGTTCTTTCATTGTTAAAGTAACTAAAATAGAAGATGGATTTTCACTTTAAGTATTCAGCTCTGAAATCCTGTTTTTTTCTCATTACTGTGAAATTTGCACATCTGCTCTTGTTCACTATTCTCCCAGCCTCCCCTCACATTCTTTTATATCTGCTGATCTCTCATGCAAGAACTGGTCTGTTGTACAGCAATGCTGAATTTAGGGGATAAATTTTTAATCTTTAAAATCTGGGAATCTTTCAGCATAATTGAGGATATATGGACAAAATAATAATATTAATGATATGTATTACGTATCAAAAGTAGCTGAAAGCAAACTGTAGACAAGGCGAACACAAATGCCAGTACCCAGTAAATAAACAAAAATTTTGTTCTTAAGCACAAGTTCCTTGTTAATTACAGTAACTTCTTGTTTTCTTAACAAAGTATTTTCAGTGGTTCTTAGTATAGGTATGGTCTTTGCAGAGCAGATGTAGCAGTGAGGTTTTTTGTCTCCCTTACTCTGTATTTAAAAGTTTCCCATTCCTTCTACTAAATGCCTGTTCCTTCCCTCCAGAAATAACCTTTGAATTCACACAAGCTCAGCTGCATTATATTGAGGTTGGGATATGGCCTCTGGTGAGCCAAAGGGAAAACCTCGAAGAAGGTGCTTGACAAAACCCTCCTGTTTTGGAATTCTACCTTGAAATGATCTAAAACACAGGACAGGAGGTGGAGGCCAGCACAGGCTCTCAGCTGCTGAGGTAATCCACTTCCCTTGAGGTTATATAGATCAGAAATACTCTAATGCCTACCACCTTTCCCCACACTCCCAAAAAGTACATAGTGCAGAATACCATTTTTTTCAGCAAAATTAAATAGGCCTGAAAAAAACCCCACTTAGTAAGTAAGCAATCACAGGCTGAATTGCCCCCGAATGCTGCAAATAGTGAAATAATTTGGTCATGTGAAAGGCCACAAAGACCTGTGCCCTTAGAGGTCTGGGCTAGATTTTTTTCTTAGATTTCTTAGGCTAATGTAGTTTGAAAGTTACTTTCCCATGACTTTTCTATTTCTGATGTTATCTAAGCATATGTGGCATACTTTCCCATTCAGATCTAGGGGTATATAGTTCATTAACTGGTGTCTTATATTTTAGCTACACAACATGCTCAAGAATTGTCACAGCTACTTTTTAAGCACATGGGGATAGTGTGGGAGGGAAACTAAGTTTTTGATGGGGAGTGCTGGGAAAGTTGCTTTTATTAGGTATGGATGTTTGCCAGTAGTTTGACTTTAAAACTAGTGCTGGCTGTAATTTTTATTTATTGAAAGGCTTTTGCATCCCCTGCCCCATATTTTTCTTTTGTGTAATTTGGCTTAATAAAAAACTTATTAAAAACTCTGCTAATTGCATTTATACATTCCTATAAAAGACTTAAACAACTTCCTTCTGTCTGAAGAGAAATATCTCTTTCTGTCCCACAAGTTGAAAAAATATCTATATAACCAATTGTGAGCAAAACTGGTCACAATGAAAAATTTCCTGCTGTGATTGCTCATACTAAACATGAATTTCTTATATTTGGATATAATTATATCATGCAATAACATGGTTTTTTACCTTCACATAGGGTGCCTCCTTCATTACTAGGGCATAACATATTTTGTGATTACGTTTTTCTTACAGTATTCATTTTTGGCTTCGTTAAACAGATCCCATTCAAAGTTGGTAAAATGGTGGTTAAATTATGTGTTAAATTCAAAGCATCACATTTGCGAAGCACTTGATATTATTTGTAAACAGAAGAGCACAGAGCAGAACATTAGAACATAATTGTCTGATTGCTGGGCCTCTGTTTTGCCCGTTTACTAGTATAACTCAAACCACAATAACTTCATGCCTACTACTTGCAGGGGAGGCACAGATGGTGTATTTCAATTCGCTGTTGCTGTGCTTACCATTCATTAGTTGTGTAGAGAAGCACCTACCATCTCACACATAGTCCTGCAGTGTTAGTTGATTATAGTGAAAAGATGGCCTCTGTTCCTTAGAATGTACAGTTTAAAGATGAAATAAGAGACAGAAGGAGGATAAAGGAAACTAAAAGGAACAAAGAGACACAGCCAGTTATTTATGATTGCAATGATAAGCAGAGGCCACAGAACTACAGTTTTGTAAACTGTGAATCAAATCTCAGATAACTTTAGAATTTCATTGTTGTTTTGGCTGAAAATATCATTTCTGTAGCCTTAAATTACTAAGACACTGCCTTTTCCTTTAGGAAACATGAGCAGTTATCTTAGCATTTTAGCTGGAGAGCTAAAGGAGATAGAGTTGAGAGAAACTCCTAAAAACTTAATAAATACAGGAGAAGATTACTGTGCTTATAAAGAAGATTTAATGCAAAATAAGCTTGTTTCACATACACGTTCAGGCGAACTAAGGGTGACCACTTTCTCCACTTGAATATGATTAAATGATTAGTGTTGATACTATTTTCTGCAGCTGTAGAGATTTATGCTCTAAACTGGCTATTGTTTCTGCCTGCCTTTAGACCCCTAGAGTATTTTGCTTAGTCAAACCATGCTGTTTTAGTAAAGGCTACATTTAAGCAAACAACAGATTCTGCATAGGACCTTCCTCTAGTTGGACCTACAGTTGATCCTGTACCCGAATATTGTGTTAATGTTTGTTTAGGTGGTGTTTGTTGGTGGGACTGGTGTCTGCTGTTGTTCCTGCTTCCTACAGTTGAGTAGGCAATGAAGGAAAGTTTCTGAACTGCAGGTTCATGAATTCTGCCTGTGACCACCTATCTCCCCCATCCCTGATACTGTATAACCCCAGTGCTAGTGATTTCCAAGACCATTACTCTTTCTGCTTCCCATCTCCCACCAAATATCTTGTGGTATTTCAGGTCTTATGGCTCCAAGTTTGGGAGCGAATGTAATGGACATATCTGATGTATAGGTAATATATAGGTAATAGCAACAACGAGTCTCTTGAGATATGCGGAGATGACTATTTCCTATCTGTGCTTCATAACAGAATAGCTCACATTGCAAATACTTCCACCTCAAAGAAAATCTGTGAGTTAGTTATGTAGGAAGAATAACAATTTTCTTTATTCTTTTAATGGAGGCAAAAGGAATTAAGCACATTACAAACATTGTTCCTTATGATTGCTCACATATTTTTTTTTAACATGCTATTAATTCCAGAGATGTGCATCCCAGGAAGTCATTTTGAAACAACTGAACAGTGTTCAATAAAACTCTACAGTCACTGTTTTTAACTTCTGGAAAATGAGAGGTTGAAGTCATTTAGGAACTTGATTTCCCACTGAAATCCTTGTGTGTCTGGCCCCAGATCATATATGGGTACTTTATTTTCTTTAATTTCAGTAAAAAACATACGCTTTAATGCTTCTGATATTCTGAGGTTTGCTTCCTATTTGTCTTTCTACTATTTTGGGGTGAAAAGAAGCCTCTTTTCCAGTGTAAGAGCAAATCGAACTAAATTGCAGATGTCGTGGCGTGGTAATCCACCCCAGACTAAGCAAGTCATAATTTGGAGAGCCTGCAAAGTGAGGAGACCAGGGAAGCAGAAAGATCATAGTGACCAGTGGTGGTGGTGGAAGCACGAATGATGGATACTTCATAGCAATACAGCATAATAAGATTGTTGTAGGGTGCAGGTTTTCTATCGCGCTCCAGGCATTGCACAGCAGAGGTTGCAGGCTCTGGGCCCTAAATCAGGGTGTAAAAGGAATCTGTAGAGGGAGAAACAGAGGAAAAGTCCTGAAGAATGATAAAGCAAAAAAAAAAGTTGGTTCCCTTGCACGTTTATCTATGATTAAGGATGGATGACTGGGGATGGGAACCAGTACTGTTTGGCTCAAAAGCAAAGTTGCAAAATATATAGGTCTCTTTGCTGGTGAACACCTGACCCATTGACTGGGGCTGGAGATCCTGTGAACTTCAAAGTCTGGGACTGTGTTCTCCTCCCCTGACAGAGGTTCAAAGGTACCTGGAAGGTCTAGGCTGCTTCTGCTGTGTCAACAGACAGAGAGAAAATGACCCAGAAAAGCCCTTTTCTTGCCTGCTAACATAAAGTATTTTTATCTTTCACAATGTATGCAGTTTTATTGCTTTCCCGTTACGATGTGGTTCTAGAGAAAGAATTTGAAGAGAGTTTTTAGCATAAGTTATAACAGTAATTTTTTAAAACAGGCATTTAGAGCAAGTTTTTAAAACTGATTCTTGAGGAAAGAAGAAAGAACTGTTGCTATGGGGTGATTTAGCGATAACCCTACTTCATTCCTTGACAGGTGCTGATTTATCTTAATCTGGTGCACTTACTGTAGATTATGTAACAGTGATTACGTATTGGGACGGAGCTGAATTTATCCAGTATTGTCTCAGGAAACTGCTGTCTTGCTGGGTTTGTTCTTTTATTCTAATTTGATGGAAAAGCAGTAGTTACTAAGGAAATGCAATGGTTTAGGAGCTATTTAATAAATGAGTTTATAAAAAATGAGAGATTGAGATTTTTTTTGTACAAAACTTTTTATAGAAATAGGTTAGTCAAAATTACCTCTTGAGCTTAAATATTCCTCAGAGTAATTTTCAGAATTACCAAGATAATATAATATTTTCAAAATTGATAAAATCTTGTCTTATGTTTCAAAATAATTTTGTTTGAAACTATATATGTTTGACAATATTATAAAATTTCTTAGAAATCACACGTTCTAAATTACCCAAATAAAATGATTGGTATCTTGCATCAGGCTTTGTCCAGTTAAGTTTTTTTTGTTAAAGTTTAAGGGATTTTGTTGTATTTAGTTGGAGAGTGTGCAAAGAAGGGCAATGAAGCTGGTGAAGGGTCTGGAGCACAAGACCTATGAGGAGCAGCAGAGGAAACTGGGGTTGTTTAGCTTGGAGAAAAGGAGGCTGAGGGGAGACCTTATTGCTGTATAACAACTCCCTGAAAGGAGGTTGTAGTAAGGTGGGTGATGGTCTTTTCTCCCAAATAAGAAGCAATAGGACGAGAGGAAATGGCCTCCAGTTGCACCAAGGCAGGTTTAGATTGGATATTAGGAGATATTACTTCATGGAAAGGGTTATTAAGCATTGGAACAGGCTGCCCAGGGAAGTGGTGGAGTCATCATCCCTGGAGGCATTGAAAAGACATGTAGATGTGGCACTGAGGAATAAGGTTTAGTGGTGGAATTGGCGGTGTTAGGTTTATGGTTGGACTTGATCTTACCAACCTAAATGATTCTATGGTTTTTCAGGTTTTGCCTATTCCTCACAGTTTGGAATAGGATTTATTTTAAAAAGTTTTAGACTTCTCTCATTAAGTAGGCAAATTCCCATTTGTCCTATTAAAGTGAGCCAACACTGAAAAAAATCCCAACAAAAAATTTCTGATTGTTTATCTATAAATCTGTAGCCTTGGGAGGCAGGTTAGAGAGAGAGAGGAAGATGGAGAAGGAGGGAGAAAATGACTATGTGTAATCTTAATCTTGTGCAATATAAGATAAATTAAACTGCATGGTAGTTTTGCTCTGTAGCAGATCAAAGAAATGAAGAAGGAGCCTGAAAACCAGAGCTTCAGCTCATAAAACACTGCTTAATTTGCAAAATAATCTGGGGTTTTATTAGCCCAGGATGGAAAAATGCCAGTTCTGCTTATGCTTTGTCCTTAAGGGACCTGCTTCCTCAAATTAGGGCTGTGTGCTGGGAGCTCCCCAGGTAAGGACTCTTGCTTTATTTAATGAACTGATCCTTTCTGGTTCTGGAGCCATGCTGAAACCAAGTGTTTGGAAAATAGGCTTGGAATCAACAAAAGTGAAGAACACTTAGAAAGCTGGATAGGGCAATCAGTCTCACTCCAGTCCAAAGCTGGTGAATTGGATAGAAAGACTCCCACTGACTGCAGTGGACTTGCAGTGTATAGCTCATGCTATGAGCCAAAATTGTGGTAGCGTTTCCTTTAGGCCTTTTTTGGGGGTTCTTTTTTATACTTCCAAGTACTGTGATGTTTAGTAATTACCTGGCCTTATTGCACAATATATACTCTTTCAAGATGACCTTTTTTTTTTTAGGTGCTTGGGAGTGGTTTTCCTGACATGAATCATGTTTGCTCTCTGAGCTGTACTTACATTGCAAAATGCCTTTCTCTCTTTAGTGTTTACAGAGACCTTTGTGCATGCATTTTTACATTAAACCTTTAATGGTTGCAAGGGCAATCCTGTTCCCCAGCTCAGCAAAGCGAAGCACTTGAGTACTGCATAAATCTCGATTTCTCGAACCAAAGTGAAACATTTAAAAAATTTCCTGAGCTTGAACCACTATGGGAAAACTACCGCGGGAGGAAAAGAGGGGAGAATGCGAGGCCAGGAGTGAACGTGTACTTGCTATTTTATAGTATGAAATTTGCCCAGTAGATGGCATCTGAAGCCCACACAGTGTAAACTGCACGCCGAATTTTCGGGTATCTCACTTTTCCTTGCTGAAGTGATTTTAGTTAACCCATACCCTATGTTTTCATTAATACTGGCCCAATGAGGTTACTTTGACCTTGATTAATAAAATGTATAATCATTTTGGAAATATTTGGAGTCGGAGACCTGCCAACTGCTTTTTTTTTTTTTAATTCCCCAGGATTGTGCAGTAATCGATACAACAATCTAAATTGCAAATCACGCAAAGTGTATTGCATTGCACATTTCCCTCTTAGCCTCCCTTCCTGCCTCCCTCCCCGCATAATTTAATCCATCCTGGAAATGATTTGCACGTGTCACTGCAGGGATGAGGAAACAATAACCAAACTTGCCCTTTCTTGCTACTTTTCAAGGAGAATAAGTAATGCAAATGTACAGAAAATCACTGCTGCCACCGCACACGGCATTAATCAAAAGCCTACTGAGAGCTCTGGCACAGCCCCAGGCCAACCTGGAGACTTTAGCCACCTCGTTTCAAAATATTTGTGAAGCTGAGGGGAGGGCTGGGAGCGGGGGCGCCGGGGGCGCTTCCCGGTGCGGGACGGCGCGGGGCCTGCAGGGGGCGCTGCTGCCCCGCGCTCCCCGGCAGCGCCGCTGCCCCCCCCCCCCCCCCGATCCCCAGCGCCCCGGGGTTGGGGTGACCCTGTGCCCCAACTCACTGCACGGGCAACGCAGGGCTGGGAAAGAGCGTCGTTAGGACCCCAGCAAGGGTCCCTTCCGGTACTTCTCAGGGAGAAAATATCCTAACAAACCAGCAGGTGTGTTTGTAAACCAGTAGCCCTTTTTTTCCTCCTTTTATAATTTTTTAAATGTATTTTTTAATGTATTTTTTGCGGGGTTTGTAAACCAGTAGTTTTTTCTTTCCCCATGTTGTTATTTTTTAATGTAATTTCCAGAGGGGTTTGTAAACTAGTACCCCCCTTTTTTTCGCCCTTTTATTATTTTTTAATGTATTTTTTGAAGAGGTTTGTAAACCAGTAGCCCCTTTTCCTCCCTTTTATTATTTTTTAATGTATTTTTTGGAGGAGTTTGTAAACTAGTAGGCCCTTTCCCTGTCCTCCCTTTTATTTTTTGGGGGGGGGGTGTTGTGTGTAAAATGTGATTTTCTGTATTGTATGAGGGGGCAGCAATGATTGTCTCCTTCCCTTACAAAGTTTTCAATATTATGTAATACTTTTAGTATGTTTTTAATACAGACTATCAGTTATTTGGTAGGAAACACACATCCCGGGAGCAAATTAACTGTATTCCTGATTTGCACGTTGTCTGATGTGTTCTTCTATAGAAATCAAATGTCCTCTTGTCTTAATGTTGAAATATCTACTTTAAAGTGCACCTAAAACCAAGATTTGCTATTAGTGCTCCAGGAGATGTATTATACAGTACTTCTGTGGTTGTGTCGTCTCTGTGTTTCTGATTGTTGCATATATTTAATGATAATTAACTGATCTGTGAAGCACTTGAGCCCGTTTTTAACTCTAAGTCTACAAGAAGCCCTGCTGAAGTCAACAATTCTGTTTAAGCACTTTAGGTTAATCATGTACTTAAATGCTTGGCTATCTCTTCAGTCACTGCCTTACAACATTTGCAGAGGAAATGTGAAGAGTATTAGGATTAAAGGTGTCAGGAGAATCCATGATGAGATCAAGTCCTGTGCCTCTGTAATAAGTTAACACCATGAGGGGTCCTGCTGGGTGCAAGGTCCTGGATTAGGGGATACGAACACAAGATCAGTGCTGATCCAGCGGTCTATCTGGAGATTAATGGCACTATTGTGCTGAAGGGGCTGTCACAGCATGTTGTAAATCCACTGTCATGTCGTATGTAGTCACTAAAATAAGTGAAAAATGCTTTAACAGAGCCTGGATGTACACTAATGGCCAACTTTCAGCATGGGATTCCCTACTTACACACATCCCTCTCACAGCTTCAAATACCATCAGACTTTGTGTTAGCTGATCTGAGTATAAATCAGCTGACATTGATTTAAAGGGATAATCTCTACAAAAGTATTGACCTCTGCATATGAAAGAACTAAAAAGAACAGCAGGTAACTCACTGTGTGAAACCAGCTCCTGAGGCATTCACAGGCTTTGTATACCTTAAACCTAACCCCTGCAGTGCATCGAGCCCACTCTGGATAAATGATCACCACCTGTGTGAATGTTGTATCCTCAGTTCTGCAAAGCAGAAGCCTGAATTATGGTGTTGATATGTTCAAATCTTAATGAGATGTAAGTATTTGCCAAAGCAGGGGGAAGGTGGCATGGAAAGAGTTAAGTAATTGATTCGGCAGCTCAATATACAAGCAATAACAATGAGTTTTACATATAGTTTTAAGCAGCATAGTAATGAATGCACTGTGGAGGCAGATGACTGGAAAACAGCATGAAGAATCTACTTCCCCCTGATTTAGAGGTGGACAGAACATGAAAGTCGTCAACTAGACGACTAGAGTTACAGTAGGCTAAAGTCCCTCCTCAGTCACTTGAAGGTATTATTGGGACCTTAGCTGTTTCAGTAATAACAAAGTATTTTCATTATGTACATCACATAATGTCTATCTCAATCTAATTTAAACCAGTCAAATGGCTGGTCTGTAAAATGAAGGCTAAATCAAATAGAGATAACCCATCATTTCGCTCAGTACTGGGGCCAGTTCTTTCTAATATCTATATCAATGATCTGGACAGGCGATTAAGTGCACACTCAGTAAGTCTGCAGACAACACCAAGTTTGTGGGAGTGTTGATCTGCTTGAGGAAAGGAAGGCTTTACAGAGAGAACTGGACAGGCTGGATCGATGGGTCAAGATCAACTGTATAGGGTTCAACAAGGTTAAATGATGGGTCCTGCACTTGTGCCACAACAATCCCATGTAATGCTACAGGCTTGGGGATGAACGGTTGAAAGCTGCCTTGTGGAAATAGGTATTGATCAACAGTCTGTGAATGTGAGCCAGCAGTGTGCCCAGGTGTCCAAGAAGGACAATAGCATCCTGGCTTCTATCAGAAATGGTGTGACCAACAGGACCAGGGAAGTGATCGTTCCCCTGTACTTGGGGCTGGTGAGTCAGTACCTTGAATACTCTGTTCAGTTTTTGGCCCCTTACTACAAGAAAGACATTGAGGTGCTGGAACATGTCCAGAGAAGGTCAATGAAGCTGATGAAGGGTCTGGAGCACAAGTCCTGTGAGGAGTGGCTGAGGGAACTGGCATTGTTTAGCCTCGAGAAGAAGAGGCTGAGGGGAGACCTTATTGTTCTCTAGAACTCCCTGAAAGGAAGTTGTAGTAAGGTGGGTGTTCTTTTCTTCCAAGTAACAAGTGATAAGTCAAGAGAAGATGGCCTCAAGTTGCATCAGGGGAGGTTCAGATTGGATATTAGGAAATACTACATCACGGAAAGGTTTGTCAAGCATTGGAACAGGCTGCCCAGGGAAGTGGCAGAGTCATCATCCCTGGAAGCATTTAAAAGACATGTAGATGTGACACTTAGGGACATGGTTTAGTGGTGAAGTTGGTGGTCTTAGGTTTATGGTTGAACTTGATGATCTTAAAGGTCTTTTCCAAGAGAAATGAATCTATGATTATATTAGATGCTCTTTAATTTATTCAGAGGCAGGCATCTGGTAAGCATCAATAAATTTCTTTTGTTATTGGAAAGCAATTTATTGCATATTGTTTTCTACTGCATTAAAGTTAGCTCATAAGGTAAATTAGAAACAGACTCAAAATATTTTGCTTTTTAGATAAACAGTAAAAACAACAAAATGGTTAAATAGCTTTAATGAATATATTTTTAACAAAGTTATTTTCTATAGTCTTCTGATTTGAATGGGTATCTCAAAACTCACAAAGATCACCTTCTTCTGCCTCTACTTCTATTTTTTACCGAATATTGTGTTTAGAAAGTGCGATCAGACTATTTTCTGTTTCACACAGCTGAAAAGCCAAGCCAAACTCCTAAGGGAGTTCATTTCAGTGATGTGTAAAGTGAACAAAGCCTTTTTCTTTTTTTTTCCTAATTTTAGGGTAGTACAATATGTAAATTGGCTAGAATACTCTGGAGAGTTTCTTTTGGGAGTTCTCCTGACACCTGTGATGTCTCACACTTTTTGTTCCCTCCTGTCTGCAACTGCATGTGCAACAGTGCTAAAGCCTCTTTCCCACTTTGTAATTGTTATTTTTTTAACCTAACTCCAAGCACTTACCCTGCAGAGATCCTGTTTTTTTGAGCTGATCTTCCCAGGGTCCCTTTCTAGTAGATGGCATCAAGAAAAAGGCATTCCTAGGGCATGAGTCACCTTACTATAATGTACACAACTAAAATCAGGTAGAACACTTTTGATTTAGCAGGAAATGTGAAGTGTTCCAGATTCAATGCATTGAGAATCAGGGAAATTAGGATTTCAGCATTCTGTTTTCCTTTCTTTCTGCAAAGGGCATGCATTTGACTGCAGCTTCCTTATAGCTCTTGTGAAAATATGATTCATTAATAACTCTGAGGTGTTTGGATAGAGGGGTCACACTGGTTAGGTAAGTATGAGGATACCTAAACAGGAAAAACATTCAGAATGAATCATGAGTCTGTGCAGCAAAAATAAGGTTCATTAATCTTGGAACTGAAATTAAACTTGTGCTCAGTGAATAGAGAGCTTTCACAATGTCATAGCCACTCTGAGTTCTTTCTTTGAAGACAGGTAGAAATCTAAGACAGCTCATCTTCTCAAGCCATGGGTAATCAGGGAGATAAAATGCTGCTCTGAGATCCTCAGATTCTCCATCATGCACCCTGTGCTGCCAGGCTGTTAGCAAGCCACCATTTCCATGCTGTATTAGCAAAAAAAATGTTTCCCTCACATCATTGAGGCATAAGATGAAACAAAGTCTTTTGGGAAAGGGACTTGACTAAGTGTCCCACCTCTCCCTCAAGTTTTGGCAGCTTATATTTTCAGATATGAGTGACTAGAGTTAAGTTTATGAAGCTGTAGGCAGAGGATGCAGAGAAATGACTGTTTTTTTAGGACTGCTGAGTCACTGAAGCTGGGTTTGAAAATTAAGCCTGTAACTCATTAATGTTTATAACTTTTTATGAAAACTGAAGGAAAGTACTGTACAGGTACTAAGAGTTTAAGTGTAATTATTCCGGTGTCAGAAAAAGTATATTCTAAAATGTCTGTAGCCTATTTATTATTTTTTAAAAAGAATAGAAAGGCATGAGGAATGACAAAATGCCTCTAAAATCTCCTTGAAGTGTTATAAAGCCATGAAAAGGCAGTGCACCTAAACATGGAGTGGTTCAGCCAATAAGATATGCAAAGACAGACTTCCAGCAGATTCAGGTTTATTACAGCCCCAGCTAACTCATCCACTGAGAATCTCACTTTTCTGGCCCACCTGGTAAAGCTGCTGTATGTAGACCACAAAATGTCCCAGATCACATCTCAGCTGTCCTTAATGCTCATTTTGGCTGGCGCGGGGGACTGTGCTAATTGGTTGAGTATGTTCTAGTGTCTGGCCACCAGCTGCCAGACACAACATTGCACAGTGCTGCCTTAATGCTTTTTGTTACAATCAGTTAATTTGTCAGGATTATGAACTCTTCTGCCATCAGGAAGAGAAAAGCACTTTAAGGCTATTTCAATCCGTCTGCTCTGCCTTTCCCTGTCAAAAGTCTAATTTGCAATTAGGAATTTCAGCAGCACTTTCATGTGCTCAGAAAGCAGCAAAGCAAAGCTTCTAGAGAGATTTATTTCCCATAGAAATAGAGGTATCAGCAATTCCCAAGAAGCTGGTCTTTACCAGAAGTTAGTAAATTCTTAGTATTGTTGTCGTTTATGGAGCTATAAATGTGCACAGAGACGAGTTGTCTCGTCTTGAGACCAATGCAATAAGCAGTGCCTCACATGGCTGGTTCCTTTCTCAGGCTGAGCCCAGCCATGAGGCAGGTGGCAGCTGCACCACCAGGGGATCAAGAAAGAGCTCTCTGCTGAGAATTCCCAAGCTGGGGACTGTCCTGTCCTCTCTGATGCCCTAATAATGTGCTGGTTAGTGTAAAAGAGGGATGAAATGGATCAAATCCTCCTTGCTTCCTATGAGACTTGCTTCCAGGGCTCTCCCTCTGCTCTTATAGCTGTGCCTTTGATTTTTAAGTTATGATGCTTGTAGCTGAGCTTCCCAATTTTTAAGACCCTAATTCAAGAAGGTGCTGAATTACCTCCTGGAAAAGTGTTGTTTTTATACATTTGCCATCTATTTTTTTATGAAACTAGCTAAACCTTTGAAATTATGGCTTTTGGTTTTTAGTTCTTTTGTTGTTATTATTTGTACAGTGCAAATGCCTTCCAAATGAGTGGTGTCTACTTCTGACAGTGTTGCTCTGTAATTAAAACCTGGGGCCATGCTTTCTGAGGTGTTTCAACCCAGTGAGTAATTACTCATTGAAATAATCTGTAAATAAAGAAGGCAGTGATACTGCATGAACACAGAAAGTTGGAATTGTATTCTCACAGGTCCTTGTAACTGTCCCTCTCTGAATTAGTGGCCTTGAGCCCTTTTATAGTCAATGGGGAGAAACAAACTACGCTAGGGTGCAATTCCTGTCAAGCTAAACAAGCTAAACAGATAATTCGTGCCCTAAAAATACCTATTTCACTCTTTTGACTACAGTGGGAGAACAGGAGGACGAGATCAAATGTAGATGTCTATATTGTAAATGTCGGAAATTAAATGAAATTAATCTTAGGATGAATATGCTCTGGGGCAAAAAGCCAGCATCTTTCTTCCCAGGTTACAAGCAGCTACAAAGAAGTCCAGTGTCAAGCCCCAAACACCATGAACTTCAAAATTAAGGTATCATCCCCTTTTTCTGGTGTTACTCCATCCTTCCAGTGTCCCTTTGGGGACACTGACAACAGAGGGGCTGGAGGGGTTGTCAGCAGCCACCACTGTCCTCAGTTCTACCCCAAGAGGGTTTTGGTGGCTGGAGGTCCCTTCCTCCTCTGTTTTGGGGTCAGTTTGGGTTTATGTTTATCTGTTTCCTTAATACAGCCTGCAGTACATGGGCTTTCTTTTCCGTCATTCTCAGTTATTCAGTTTTATGGTCTCTTTGTTATATCTAAACTGATGTAGGCAATTGCATGCCTGCAGTGATCGCTGACTAATCATTGGGTTTGTCTTTACAGTTTGGGACATCCTGTACAATCCTGTGTTTACTTCTTTAGAACTATATTTTATTCTAGGATCACAGGTAATATAATCTACACAGAATATCTACTTGGTATCGCTATAAACTAGAGCTTACCCAAGGCAAACTGGACTGCTGGACATTTTTTACCCCAGATAAATAAAGTAAGTTAATTATCAGCTTAGGCCAGGACAAGCCCAAACAAATCCTTACACCCTTGCTGTCAGGTCAATAAAAAAACTGTGGCCTTTTACTAGGAATAACAGAAAAAATCTTTTACTGTGCTACACTAAACACCATCCAGAAACTGGCTGTGTTTGCACAGTGCTGTGCCTCATCTGTTCTGCTCCAAAAGTTATGTAGCTGTGTTGACACTGCTGTGCTAATACAGCTATACAACTGCTGAGCAGCATTTAGCTTGTGTATGTCCGACTCAGCACACGGACAGAGGGAGCTTCCATCTGTCTCCATCCGTCTGTACAGGCAGGTCCACAGTCTATCTCTTGTAAAAATGTGAGAAAGTAAGCAGACAAACGTTCTTGAAGTGTTCTTATACCAATGGCTTAGTGTTTAGGAAAGCCATCTAAGCAATTCTAAATGCCTGGATATTTGGAAAACAGCTGAACATCCAGTGTCCTGAGCACTGGCCTCCTTGAAAGTGGTTTGTGTACCTGAGGAACGGCAGATCACAAGTTCCTTAAAAAAAACCCCTCAACTCAAATATTATCTGTTCTTCCAGTTATTCATTAGTAAAAATCAAGAAACCATTCAAAAAATGAGCGCATGGTTTGTTCTTCAGTGATTATAATTCCCAATGTCCTGGCATGATTATTTTTAAATGCAGTTTTAGAATTGCTGTACTGACAAATTGGAATCTTTCTAATTGTTTAAATGACTTGCCACCACCAATCAGAACAGAATATATACTCTATTAAGTTGGTAATTACCATATATTTGAGTTATTTCACAGCCCACTTAGTCTTCTGGTAGAGTTCCCTGAATGATTTCCCACTCACATTTCTTCCTGTCTAGCAGATTGTTTTGAGGAATGTTTTAACACTGGAGCAGGCGATAAAATATTTCTGGTAATCCTTTAAGGTGAATTATGAGCTTCTGGGAAGAAGGATTCACTTTCATTTAAAGGATAAAATATGGCCAAATTCAACAACTATGGAAAAATAGCAGCTGCCTGACAGTATACAGACAGAGACACCTACACTAAAGGGGTGGGTAGTTTAATTTGCATTTGTGGGATGCAGTTGACTACATACATATCATACAGATGACTACGTTTCAGCTGATCACCTAGGTTCTCTTTTATGTCAATGTAAACAAATGATGGCTTCTAGGATTAGAGCCATCGTGTTGTGAAAAGGGCTTCTAAGACAAGCCAGGCAAGTCATGCTCCATGTGTTCCTCTCTAATGTGTTCCTCCATGTGTTCCAGCTCTAATGGCTGGCTTAGTTGTAGATGCCCACTCTATTGACATCTATAGTTAGGTTAGATAAATCCTATATGCATCCTGAAGGCACTGCCTCATGGCTACAGTTTTCAGTGATGAATATGGAGTCTCATAAAGTGCTGAGCACATATGATGCCAAAGTTGTGGTGTACAACTTCACTTTAAAAGACTAAATCAGATAAAAGCCACCGTTGACACATGGTGCAAAACCAGAACTGGTGCAGGGTTATCCTGCCAGTTCAAATGTTATGTTTTTTCCTTTTGAAGGGATGACTTTTTGCCAGTGGACTCTTCCAGAGCAGGGAGAGTTTCATGTCATTCTCCTCTTATAATGTGCTGGGTATTGACTATCTTTTCCAAGTGACAAAAAGCTCATGTAAGTACTGTATCATTTTATTCTAACAGGACAGAAATACAGTGATGTGCTTTTGTCTGACCCAGATCAAATTTTTACTGTTCAGTAATGAACGTTTCAAGTATCAATGAAGGTGGAACCAAGGGTGTGATGTAAGGACCTTTATTCCTGAGCAATAACACACTGCCATCTGGCTTGTCTCCTGGCCTGTGCTGGCAGACCCCATTTTGAAAAGTGAATAAACCTTATCAGGCACAGATGCATTTCTGTTCATGGATCATAGTTACCTGCTTTACTCTCTCATTTGTGCTGTCTAACATGTCTTTTTTTACCCAAGAAGAGCTCCTTTCAGGTGATACTTGAGGAATGGAGCTAACATGTGCTGGCATCTTCCAGTGCTGATGCTGATTCCATAACAAATTTCATACTTTGAGATGGCTGCTAGCTTTATTGTTGCGATAAATGTTTTTGGCTCATGTTAAATGGGCTGTGAGCTTGATCCAGATGGCCTGCTGAATACAGCTTTAAGGTCAAATGCTGCTGACACTTGAGCCAGTAGTGCACTTGAGCTTCAGCATCTGGGATCAAAACCATAATTCTTCTGTTAATCAAACCAGGCCTATGTTAGTTGTTGGTGGTTTTTGCAGCATGAATTTCTCACTTGATATACACTAATCAAAAGAGAACTACTTGTGTGTTGTAACTTGAGATAATTGACGCAGAGAAGACAAACCATCAGAAAATATTCTTCCTTCCTTCCTCATTTTCCCTTGCATTAAAGAAGGTATCTGTATCAACAGCAAAGCCATAGGAGCTCCCTATAAGTAGATGGTGCCATTTCTCATAATTTCTGAGACAGATTTCCCAGAGTAATATGCATTTTAAAATCAACTGGTAGATTTGTATTCAGACAAAATAATAAGACAGCACACAAAAATAAAATGAAGGAGCATATAAAATTGGCCAGGAGACCCAATGTTGTTTGCTGTCAGGTGTAATTTGTTTTGATAGAAGGAGAGATGTCAAACAAAGCTTTGGTAAGGACACTAGAAATATTTTTTGTTGATAGTAAGAGCAGAAATTCTTAGCAAGTTCACTTAATTGTGATTGCACCTTTCTTCTAGTACTCAAACAATGTATAGATAGTAAGTGGTATGAGACAAAACAGTATTTAAATCAAACAGCAAAGAACTTCTGCAAAGTACAATTCTTATTCATAATTTTATGGTTGCACAACAGGAAGCAATTTGGATAGTGCATCGTTCCAGTCTTAGAGAAGCAGCTTTCTATGTGACCAGTGAGTTTACTCAAAACTTTACAAGTTTTAAACATGAAAACCTTACGAAACAGATTTAGTCAAGCAGTCAAATTTCTTGGAAAGATTAGACAGTTGCCATGGTACTTTGGAAGTACTGTAAAATCTTGCTCTTTTTTAAAGGACCTTCTACCACAGCTAAAATGCCACTTTTAACTTTGAACTGTCCATGTATCTGCTCTCCTAAGGGCCATTACCCTTCCAGATACTAAAATAATACTTAAATAAAATCAGCAAAGTAACCAGTCAACCAAGATACTCGTGTCTCAAACAAAAATCGACAGTTACAGTTGTTCCATAGAGATCATGACACTTTTGCTGTTACTAGTACTATATGGAGCATGTTTCGAATATTGCAGTATGCAGTGATGAGATACACAAAATTAATTCACTGGGTGTTGTTAGCTTTATCTTTCCACTCTGTTTTAAAAACTCAGAGTCTACTCAGGGATGAGAAGCACAGACAAGGCAGTCAAACAAATAATTCATTGGCAGTTTTTTAAGAAAGTGTAACTAGGCTGATCCTCCACTATTTTCAGAACATCTAGTATTACAGATGTGGTCTAGGAAGTGCGTTTGGATTTAGGTACCTGTTATTTGGTGATACTTTTTAGAAAAACTGCCAGTAACAGGCAGTTTTCTATATTTCATCCTTAAAATTAGTCAAGACGCCTATGCTGATTCATGCAATACATATGATTGATACCAATGAATGGTTGGTCATCCTTTTTTCATATTAATATAGGATTGGTTCTATAATATGTTTTTGAGTGTCTTCTGTCATAGAATCACAGAAAGTTTGATATTGTAAGGGACCTTTGGAGGTTGTCTGGTCCAACTCTCTTCCTACAGCAGAGCCATCTAGAGCTGACTGCCCAGGACTGTGTCCAAATGTCTTTTAAATATCTCCAAGGATGAAGACTCCACTGTCTCTCTGGGCAACCGTTCTAGTGCTTGGTCACTCACAGTAAAAAAGTGTTTCCTGATATTCAGAGGGAACCTCTTGTGTTTGGGTTTGTGCCCATTGCCTCTGATACTGTCACGGGGCTCTGCAGAAAAGAGTCTGGCACCCTCCCTTCAGATATTTGTAGACATTGATGAAATTCCACTGAGCCTTTTCTTCTCCAGACTGAACAGTCTCAGATCTCTGAGCCTTTCCTTATAGGAAAGATGCTCTGGACCCTTCATCATCTTTAAGACCTTTTGTTGGCCTCTCTCTAATATGCCTATGTCTCTCTTGTACTGGACCCAGTATTCCAGTGTGGCCTCACCAGTGCTACGTAGAAGGTAGGATCACCTCCCTCACCTGCTGGCAATACTTTGCCTAATGCAGCCCAGGATACCATTGACCTTCTTCGCAGCAAAGGCTAATTGCTGGGTCACATTCAGCTTGTTGCCTTCCATGACCCACAGATTATATTCTGCAAAGGTGCTTTCCAGCTGGGTGGCCCCTGGCCTATACTGGTACCTGGGGTTATTCATCCCGAGGTGCAGGACTTTGTAATTCACTTTGTTAACCTATCCATGCTTTTTTTAAAATACTTAAGCAATAAGTCTCCTATCCTTTCCCTTGTGGAAACTACTGCATAATTTAATAGATCCCACTGTTTAAAAATCTTTTCTCACTATTTTGGAAAGACATTAATTCCATAACTAACACTATTGGCAGCAGCTTCAGGATGAAACTGAAAGAGGAGATAAAATGGGAACAGTGAGAAGAGAAAATTGTTTCTTAATTTTGCTCTAGGCAGTCTTTCTGCTTGCTTCTCCTCTAAGCAGAAAGGGATTAACCTGTGCCCATTTCTTTTTCAGATACAGCAAAGTTAAATTGTGAAATGGACCTGTAATGATTCTTCATTTGCTTACCTCCAGACAGACTGTTTCTAGCTAAATATCCAGGTTGCAATGTAGGGAACAGAATTAAGTTGTTTTATACTTAAAATAACAGCCTTTATCAGGGTAACCAAAAAAGAATCTTTCCTACCAGCAAAAGGCAGTAGGGCAGAGTCTTGTATTATAACCGCAGCTGATTATAGTTGGATTTTGTGATCTTGAAACAGCAAGGGTACATATTAAATAGCATGCATACACAGCAGATGTGCTTTATATGCCTTTTTCCACTGGCACAGACATTTTGTTCTAACTCCTGCATGTGAATAATCCCACTGAAATCAATAGCATTAGTTGTAAGGTTCGGATTAATCTTGATTGTAGGTGCTTCTTTAGATGGAGCTACCACCTTGTGTGGTCAAGTTCTCCAAGCAAATCTTTTTTGAAGCAAGATTTACTTCAATGGAAAGGGTGGTAAAAGAATCATGTTATACTTATATACAGTGATGAAGTAACTGTGTCTTCAGTTAATAAGACCCTCTAAACATTTGAACTACTGAAATTGTAATGGAGGCTTGATGAGAGAAAAAAAGGCATTGCTTCCATTTCAAAGACCTCAGAGAAAACTCACAGACAAAGAGCTACAACGTGCACTATTCATTACATATCTCCCCTCTCACCCCAGCAGAAGCACAGGAAACATACTTTCCAATAAATGGCACTGTGTTAATCCTTTAAACTTTGCTTTTGGGACATTCATGAGCAACTCAGTTGTTTCCTCACCTAATTTCCAATTTGGAAAGAAAATTGGTGAAAATTGAAATTTAATAGGAATGAAGTTATCACATTGGTTTATTTGTTTCAGTTTTAATGTAAAAACTATAATTAATATCACGTTAAAACATTTTTAAGCAATAATTTCAAATAATATATTGAGAAATTTTAAAAATTTCCAGGTTATTTTTTTTCAAAACAAGGATTTGACTTTGTCAGAGAGTTCTCCCAAGATGTGTTAGCTTAAAAACCCAACATTTTCCGAGAGAAGTCCTCCATTAGTTTTTTGACTAAGTGTAATCACTTGTATTTTTATTTCATACTATTTGCATTGTATTACATTAATTTTGAACTTCTCTGTTTCTGATTCAGAAGAAATCTTTTGTGTTGGCAGCCTATTTTAGTGGGGATTTTTATCTCATTGTCTTAGATAGGAAGTAAATGTAAAAGGTACTTCAGATGTAAAATAAACATTAATTTAATTCCTATTCACTCTTGGTAGGAACATGCTTATTTTTCATGGTTTCTAAACTCAAAGTACTGTAATACCTAGATCTGGACGACTGCTTTCAGGGGCAGATGATAAACAGCATTGTCCCTTGCAGTCACATAGCAACACTTGAGAACAGTCTGTTCAGCAACAAATCAAAAGATTTATATTAAAGAGGAAAGCCATATTAACTTGCCTAGGTTGCATCAATGTAAAAGAAACTTATTTGAAATAAAAGGTAGAAAGAATATCCTGTGCAAGAAGGTGATTATACTTTAATGCAGAGAAGAAATGATAACATGGTGATAGAAAAGGAACTGTCTGTAACTTGGAACTATTTTTTCTTCTGCATTAAAATAGAAAACTCGGTATCTACAATAACTGACTAAAAGGATGAGCTTATCGGATACTAAGCATGTATACTGCTTTGTGGAATAGACGGAATACATGGGAAAAGATGCATTGCAGTGTGTAAAAAGTCTTTGTCAGATATAGAGTGCTTTTGATCTTAGTATTTTATCTTCTGTAGATTTTTGTATAGTGTGACTTTCATATATTATATATGGCATAGAATGGCGTTTTTTACTGATAGTGAAGGAAAAATGAATATCTAATGCAGTGTGATAAATGAGGTGGAGGTATTTTAATATATACAGCTATTTGTGGGCTTTGTGCCATTTTTAAAGTATGCTTGAGTGCAGAAGAACAAATAAAAAATTGTAGCTGATAGATTTTCTTTATTTTAACTCGCTGTTTCATAGTAGGAAATACAGAGAGCAGGTTTATGATTGTTTTCTTTAAATGTTCCCAAGTACAGTTAGTGTAAAATTTTTCAGGGACTTTATTAACCCGGACTGGTGAGATTTGGGTTAAACTTCCACTGCTGCCACAGCCGCCCAATAGGCTTCACGGGCGCAACACAATCTCCTAATTTTCCATCTATAAAAAAGATGAAATGACAGATAGCAATAGCTGATCAGCCATAAATGAGTCTACCATGCATCTATATATGGATTAGATGCAATCATATTTTCTGATTCTTTTTTCCCTGCCTTTTCCATTTAAAACACAGTGCATCTGGTAGGTAAGATTAGTCAGTGTCTCGCATTCTGTATATACACATTTCCAGCACAGTGACATCCAGTGCCAGCAAGGGGCTCCCAGCACTATTACAGCACAAATAATAATAAAAATATAGAGCCTTGATGTGAGTTGGTTATTACTACTTACAAACGATACAGCTGATTTGTATGAACTATTTTTTATCTCCTAGGAAGAAGTTTTCACTGAGACAAAGGGAGAGGATTATCACTTAATGAATAAACAACTGCAGAGACTTTGCAGATAAAAAAAAAAAGCAGAGATTGCAAAAGGTTTTCCAAGACTCAGATAATTTCTTTTAAGTTGCTCTAAAGGACATAATGTTCCTTGTCATTGCAACTAGAAAAATATATTTCTCCGACTATGGAGAAATTTGTTTTTCAACATGGTGAAGTATGGTGGTGTTTTGAGAGCTATTTTGAATCTTGGGTAGGAAACATGGGAACTATTCTGATATATGGCAGATGTAGTGCAACTACTGTGATGAAAACTGCCCAAGGAACTCATATTTTTATTTTCTCCCCTGCTGTGTTAGGAAAACCCTTCAGTGTGTGTCATCAGTCTGGAGTTAGAGAGCTCCAAAGCTGGATGTCAGAAGATTCAGAAAACATCACTGTTTCCAGCTCATCCCTCATGTAACTCCATGGATTTTGGTGAGATTATACCAGGAGTAAACTGAGCCCAGTGATCTTCACTGAGCCTGCTCGACTTCATGAAATCCAGCATGATGATTTGTCAGGCTAAACTGTCAATAGAGGCCAAAGAGTTCTTTCAGAAGAGCTGAGAAGTTGGGAGCTGGGGAAGGAGTAGGAGGAAGAGAAAGTGAAGGGGGAAGAAAAAGCTGATTTCAGATGTGTAGTGGATTGACTTTTGGATTTTTCAGATCTTCCTTGAAAAAAATGGCCTTTACAGGTCTTCCTTAACAACGGAGGTCAGGATCTACGGAAATATTCCGTATCTTCCCTTAACGTAACACGACATATAAATAAGGTATAGATAAGAGAGTACGCTCTCTTCTTCTTCCAGCAAGCTGGAGAGCAGGAGCTCCATTGCTGCTGGTCCTGTCTGGAGCTGAGGCCTGCAGTGGCTGCTGTTGTCTGCCCACGCTTTGGGGGAGAGTCCTGGGTCAGATTTAGCTGTTCTGCTTTCCTCAAGGGAAGTGGTGAGACTTTGCTAGTTCTTTACTTTGTTAGTTACCTTACAAGTGTCTTACAAGTGTGCATACCTGTTCTGTTTTAGTTCCTTTTTGTCCTTTTTCCCATTTTTCCTTCCCCTCTTCCTTTCTTGGGAGTTTTGCATGATATCCTTGTGGTGTAGTTCTTTGTATTTAGAAAAATATAGAAATATATATATAGTGTGATTTTGGTTTCTTCTATAGTTTTTTTTCCTTAAAAGGGGGGGGTAAAATTTGGGAGGGAGGCAGACTGAGTGGTTGGAGAGCTTGGGAAAGCTAACTCAGATGGTTATCAGCTCTGCCTATTTCTTTGCTCTTTATCTTTTCTCTGCTTTTATTTGGTGGGGGTTTTGGCATTCTTTTACTTGTCTTCGCTTTGTTTTCATTGTTTTGATTATTTTAGTCAGCCTTTTCTCTGTGGTGCTTGTTCAGGTTTTTAGCACCATCATTTCAACAGCTTTTAACAACTATAGGTATTAACCAAGCTGCAGGGATCTGGGGGGGGGGGGGGTGGGCAGGCGTTCAGCCTTTTAGCAGCACTTGTGTAATATACTTTGATCTCATAGTGATCTGCATATGCTTAATAGCAAAAAGTAGTTGTGAAAAAGTGGACTTTCTGTAGGTCTAATGCAGAGCAGAGGTTTATCTTGGGCTGTGGATCCACTTAAAAAGAATAAACTCTTTCCGTGAAATGAGAAAATTTGAACTGGATGCAGAGTTTACTGAAGTTTGCTAATATTGTGCTGTTGCGGTTGTTATTTCACTGTTAAGCATATTAGTGCAGTGCCCAGGAATCACCATCATGGGCTATGACTTGTGCTTGCTGCACGCTGGCTGTAAAGCGGAACTCTGATTTCAGGAAAGGCTCTTCTGGATGAGGATTATCTTTTTGAGGTGGGCAGGACGAAAAAAAATAGTAGGTTTGCAGTTCTTCTCTGAGTTTCTTTCATCAGCAGTTTCTTGGTGACATTTTCAGGAGCAGATAGGAAAAATCAAATTAGAAAGCGATTTGAGCTTTCCAGTCTGCACAGATGCTGAGTTTAAGCCACTGACTGACTTAGAGTTATGATTTTGAAAGTATTTTAGAGGAAGTCCCTTTTTTAAAGATCACTGTTTACCACTTGAAATGATATTTTGCAAAATAAATCTGTATCAAGTTCAAATGAGAACTTTTAACTGCGTTAGTAAGGACTTTACAGAACATAGGGCAAAAGGCAAAGGATTTTTTTGTTATCTTGTGTTTTTTGACTTTACAAAGACAGTGACTTTATGAAAATTCTGCTCCTAGGAATATGAGACAAGCAGAGTGATCTGTGAAGGAGTCTCTTGTTGCTGTGAAGTCCAGAGGTCAAACATACTTAAGGACGTAATAGTTAATACTATGCAAGGATATCTGATATGCAGTTCCCACTGTAGAGAAGTCTATGTGTAGTGTTGAGAGCTTATCTTGTTTCCTCTAGGAGGAGGCAGTTTCTGGGTATGCTCCTAACAAAAGAAATTAAATAGCTTGGTAGTGTTGGAGAGTTTAGATGGTAAATTAATATGTCACCTTTGCCTGTTCATATATCACCCGAATGTTATCTATATGAAGCCTGAGTAATACCAAAAATGAAATAAAAGTAATCTTGCTAGTATTACTGTATTGACTGAAAACACAAAATATTCTGTTTTAAGCTATGCTTGGATTCATTCAGTCTTTAGTCCCTCTGGTTATATATGTGTATGTATATGCATAAATGCATTAAAAAAAATTTAAACCAAATTATTGTTCTGTCAGCCTGCTTCTGTGAAACTCATTCTCTGTCAAGAGCTTTGCTGAGCCACATGTAGCCCAAAGCAGCCAATTCACAAAAGACAGATAATTTAGAAGCAAAGTTGTCATGACAACTTAAACTCCAGTTCTGCCTTTTCTTCCATGCACACGTTATAAATGAAAGAGGTGGAGGAGTTGTCAAGGGAACTTAGACTGAGCACCCTGATTTCTGTGGATTCGGAGTTTAGCATAAGCACTGTTTTATTTATTTTTAAGGACTACTTTTTATTCAGAATTGTGGTTAGTACTGTATTTAGTCTTTTAGGATACTTTGGGATCTTACAGATGAATGACATGCATAGTATGCAGCAATAAAAAATGAAAGAAAACCCTCTAGGACTTCTATTGAAAACTGAATAGAACTCCAGCTAAAGGATTGTGTTAAATTCCTCTTTCAGCAATACTTCCTATGAAGAGAAGTGTCTTTCATACCATTATTCTAAACATAATGTCCTTGCATTTTATTTCATAGCATTTTCACCCTGGTGTAACATCATAGAGCCAAATTGCGCTATTTCTGATTCACAGCAGCATAAATAAAAACAAATTCATATAGCACTGTTCTTAAAGAAACATAACAAACTTTCCTTCCTTTTTCCTTGGGTAAACAAAGTAAAATAAATACACTAACCTTTGACTCTGATCAGTCACTAAAGGACTAATGGCTATCTTAAATCCAACCAGGAACCATATTCACTTAGTGCTCAGTGTTTGGTACAGCTAACAGGAAGCAGCAGAGATGCTGGATGTCCCACTTGTTTTGTCAGAGCAGAAACTGTTCCAGAATAATTTAAAATAATATCTTAAGTTAGAAAGTAATGAACGAATGTCCCTGGTTCTTTGCAGAAGTTAAGCATGTTCATTAACACTGTTTTGGAGAAAACTAGTGCTGCCTGCCACCCACAGGGACCTGAAAGCCCGCCTGCTCTACATCTATCCAGCTGATTTCTGAAGGTCCTTTCCAGTCTATCCCTGACTGTGCGTTTCCTGAAGAGTCTACCTGGCAGGTCGCAGCACTGCTGCTAGGACACGGACAATTTGGCGTGACATCCAAATGCATGATGCTATGGGTAGGAATTAAATTGATGAACTGTTTCATTTCAGTCCAGTGTTCAGGACTCTCCTGTGTAGGAGAGAAAATGCCCTAATCTGTACTGATTCAGCTGGACCTGTGCTTTAAACTTTGGACCAGATGTTGATACCAGCTGATGTAAGCGGTGTGGAGCAAAAGCTGCTGGAATGCAGGAGTTTTTTAGCATGAATTGCAAACTGAAGACATACCAATGAATGGCTTCAGCAATAACTTTTGGCTGTAGACACCTAGGGTCCATCTGTGCTAGGAAAATGGTCAGCAGCTGACAACTGTTGTTAATGAGAGTGCAGGAAACTCTCCAGGGCAGGATTAAAGCTCAGGCAATAGGAGGAATCTTTCCCTGCCGTTGCCCTGAGTGTACCTTTTCTGTGGAGAAGGGGCTTCACTTCCCTGTAGTGTCTTGCCAAGGGTACATTTACCATATTGTGAAGAAGAACTATGCTAAAGGGTAAAGCAGATGGAAGCTTGCACAAAATTATTTAACAACCTAAGGGAAAGTATCACCAAGCAGAAGCAGGTTTGCATTTTGAAATGACCCATTGGGAAAAACTAGTCAAAGCTGGACTCATGGACAAATCTGAAAAGCTGCTGCCTGAGTCTGCAGGGACGAATGATTATGACAATCTGCAGAGTAAACAGCTGTTTCAGGTGAAGTGAAAGAGTGCAATATGGAGAATGCAAGCAGAGGCAGCAGTTGTCAGCTGGTAGATGGGGCTGATGGATTATAAAATGAAGTTTATAAATGCTTTGGGCAAACTTCTGTACCTGCTTCTGGTCTGTGGCTGTTCCTATCCCTGTGGCAGATCTCTGCCATACATCCTGTGCAATTCTCACTAACATTGCGGAAGGTCAGTTTGGAATAATGTAAGTCACATCTCAAAGCATAACTGATACACAATGCATGTAACATACCTATTAAGTGGATCAAGAAAAGTCCATGCAGTGTTCCTGGCAATGTGTTCTTGTTGAGAGACGTGTAAATGAATTTTAGTTGGTCACAAAGCTATTCATAGTCTAATAACTAAAGAAGAGGAGAGAGACCTATTATGAAAAATTTTACTGTCTTCAGCACAGAAGGCCTTCTAGCACCTTGAGAAAAATATTTGAATTATATATAAAATAATTAGATTGCCCAAATATGGGGAGGAGTGGGAGCAAAGCCAAGAAAGCTTCACTGCTTCATTTCCAAGCATATGGAACAATTAATAACAGACTGAAACTGCGAAAATAGAGCTGGAAATCAGGAGTTTTGGGTAATGTGCATTTGTTTAAGATGAACAACACTTGAAAACCACAGTGACAGATACATACAAGGATATAATAATGCACACATTCCAGAGATACAGAAGTGTGGAAGTTTGCTGATGCATAGGGGAAATAAGTGAAATTCAGCTATTACTTTTATTGGCTGTGAACAATTCACTAGAGAGGCTTCATTACCTAGCAAGAGCTGGCATGGAAGCCCCTTTATATTCTTATTGGCTGTGAGCATTTTCCATAAAATGGGGACTTGTAATGTCAAGCAAGAGAATGGTTTTGAAGTCCTGACTCAAGAACTGTGGCCTCCAGGTCATAGATTTTATAATTTTGTAGCTCACTTGGAAAACCCCATTCCTCTCTCCCTGCAGCAAAGTTTGCTAGTAGTCCAAATGGGCCATTTCTTCTCTCTTTAAAAAGGGATGTTGAATGATTAGTTTTTCTTGGCATGCATGGGTTGAGTTGTTCATATTGGGATCCTCGGCAGAGTTCCATGGCACTTGCAAAAGAATTCTGTCCCTTTGGTCTTTATGGACCTTTTCTTTCAAAGCCAGCATTTCTGATATATGCTGATATATATTCTGATTTTTTTCTGTCAGATAGTTCACTAGTCTAGAGTTTCTTCTGGTCTCATTCTGCAGATTGTTACTTGTGGCTGCCCTTGCTAACTTCAGGGGGAGCAGTTTTGTCAGTAGGCCTCTCCGCTTGAATAAAAATTTGAGGGAGGGTAGCCTTCCTTCATTCTCCCTTGAAAATACCACCTGGAAAGGTTAAAGCTCTTGCTTTAACCAAAGAATCAAATGTAAGTTAATATATGACATTAAGTCTAAAGATCACAGAATTAAGTGGGTGTTTGGGAACTGAAGAAAATGCCTTGTGCATTATGCACAAATTCTTCCTCTGTTGTAATGTCTTGTATGCTTTATGGCTGAAGAAAGCACAGCAATTGCAGCTAATCTAATCCCACTCTAAAGAGTTCAGAAATTTACACAAGGGATCTGTGAAGCCAAGTCAGAGTGGCAAGAACAGACTGTTCTGTATAATCCAGCTATTTTACTTTGATAACATTTTCTGCAGTTAAGCCACTACTGGTATCATGTGCCATTTTCATTTCCTGTGCAATCAGGTATGCATTTACCCAGTAGAAGCTTGGATATGCAGCCTTTTAAAAGCAGTTTGATGTTTTAATTTGGTAGACCTGCTGTTTCCCTGGTTTACCCTAGTGGCTCATCTACAAGCTACAGTACCTCCTTTAGGATGGGCATATAGAAATGCATTTATCTGTTTTACTTGTACAGAAGAATCAGAAAGTCTAGGAATACTTTTTTTTTTCTGATTCTAGCTAGCTATGAAGAGTATCTCAAAGTCCCTCACAGAGATTCATCCTTGTTATGGTAGGAGAATGAATGTTCCTCCAAAGTGCTTAGCTCTGTCTGACAGTAGACATGACTGGAGTGGAGAAGTGGAAGTGGAGAAGAAGGGAATAAGCAAGAGCTTTTTTCAAGCACGCAGTGAAGTCCTTTTCCCTCCACAAAATAGGAATGTGTGAATTCCTTCTGAAGCTCCCTCCTAATGTGGCATAGCTAAATGTTACCCCCCACTGAGAGCTGTGTCACTGTGGAGCCCTAAGGAAAAGAATCCAGAAAAACTAAGAAGTATTGGGCTTTGTGCCTCCAGATTATAATGTTAATTGCCTGATTTAGTGCAACACAAGACTTTCATCTGGAGACAGTTCTGCTGTCCTCAGTCTGTGTCTTAGATTTCTGTTCCTCTTCTGAAATAAAGTATCATCTGTAACTTTGAATTTTTTGTACTTGTCAGTTTGTTGTAGATCAAACAAAAGTTTTAAATGCATGATTTTTAATATATGTGTCTTCTCATGTCTTATTAATGTAATCAACCAGCTTAGGAAAAATATGTCAGACGCAACAAATTTGAGGAGAATATTCTTTCTTCCTCTCCTCCTTCAGAAAATATAGGTTATGCTGATGAAGATTAACTGCTTGGTTTGGAAACTGGACTGTTCTATTTTTATGCAGGTGAGGTTAAATATGGACATCATGTTTATGCCTTTTATGTCCTCCAGGGCCTAATTCTGTCAAGTTTGGCTCAATATTGCCCCACAAAACCTGAGCCTGGTGCAGGCAGAGACCAGGGCACCAGGACATCAGCAAGCAAAGCTAGGTAAGAGTGCGGGTCAAGGAAGGAGCTTTGCCTGGTCTGTAAGTTCATGGCATGTTGTGAGGTTGACACACAGCCTTCCTGAACCTGTTCTTGCCTTCCATGGAGGCAGGGGGGTTGCAAGAATGGCCAACAAATCCCACAAGCAGAACAAAATTGTTTACACTTTGAGGTAGTACCCATAGGGAGGAGAGGGAGAAACATCTCAGCCTCTATACTAGCTCTTTGCTCCAGCTGCCTTTTTGTAAGTGAGCCAGAACAAACTTATGTTATATATTAATTAACCAACTGATTTCCTTTTTATTCTGTTGGATGGTTTTAACCTTTGCACAGAAGGTATTGAGACTTGACTATGCATCTTCATAACCGAGTGTGCTGAGGACTTTTAGGATGAAGCCCATGCTGAAATATTTTCTCTCTGGTTACATTGCTGCATGACATGGTTGTACATTAGCACAGAGTTTGAACATGTGATTGACAGACTGACAGGTAAGAGGAAGATACACAAATGCTGTTTAAGTTTTTGTGGTTACTTCTACAATTAGTCCTTGCAGGAGTGGTATTTTCAATGTGTGCTAACCCAGACAGTGCAGAATAAGTGAGAACCTGATTTACTGGTCTTGAAATACATACACCTTAAGCTATTTATTAATTGGATTTTACATGCTCAATACCCAAGCCTTGTTTGCAGTGGGAGGTGTGAAGATTTGCAATTTGCAAGCCTTGTAGATAGTGTTTAGTTTGTTAAATCCTATTCAAAACCAGTCTGGCTTATTTCTCATCTGTGAGAGAGATTTTTAGGCAAATGTCCTGATATATTTGCCGTGTGAGCTGTTTGCAGGTCAGTGACTGTACATTCAAAAGTGTTTTACTCAGCGATAAAATCTTCATCACGGTTTCATTACCATAAACACGTGGTGACAAAAGTACTTCAGAGCTTTGCACCACACGTTGGCTTTATATTAATTCTTAATTACGTTTCTCCTGGGGTTACCCACAGTGACTCAAGGTCTTACACTAATTGAACAGGAGGAAAAAATAAAATTAATGGACTGCAAAGGTCAGTATGTGGCTTCTGACTAATATAATAACTTATTGTAAATACATGAGAGTGGCTGTACAAGGCTGCTACCTGTGTAGTCAGATGGCAGCCTATAAAGATCTGGCATCTGGGGTCTACTGCCTGTTTTTATTTAAAAAATCCCAACTTTTATTAGTGCGTTGGGTGTTAATGATAGCTTTAATACCTCTTGCTTTCCTCCTGAGACGTTTTGCACCTTTTGTGATTTTTGGTCTTTATATTTCTAGACTTACTTAAGAAAACTTATATTGTCTTTGACCAAAGGTCCTTCTAACCCAGTGCTGTGTTCTCAGCAATGAATGCTTAAATTAGAAGAAACTGAGCAAAAATGGTGCACTTTTTCTCAATTCAAGTTTACTAGAGGCCGTTGGAAATGTTATGTGTCTGGCAATGTTTATGACATGGATGTTGGTGGGCTATTCAGGATTGCAAAGTTCTGACCTCTGTGGCATACAAGACCCAAGGACTCCCATCACCACAGATTTGCTGCAGGATGGATGAGGCTTGCTGTAAGTACTCTATAGACTGGTTCTGCTTATTAGCAGGGACCACTGGGCTTTCCAGGTGTTGATCAAGCAGAGAAATCCACACAGGAGAAAGAGAGAGAGATATTATGAAGTGTTCCAGCTATGGAAAACACATTTCTTGTTCTTTTAGATTTTTTTTCAGACTACAATGATTGTTACAAGACAGAAATCTCTAGAAAACTAGGTTCAGACATTTAAAAATGCTTTTTTTTCCAGACTGTTTCATCGTTTTGCAGCAATGTTCCAAGAGCAACTATTGAAAACACTGAGATAAAAAAATTCAAAGCTTAATAGGGAGGCTGGCTCAGATATCAGATTAGCAGAAGCAAAACCTGGACCTCGTACATTTTCTAGGTCTCTACTGAAATAATTTAGTAATACGAGCTGCAGCAGTGAGTATTTGTCTACTGGAATGAAACCAGTCATTACATACTAATACCTTGTAGTCACTAATGACCTGTTCAAGATTTGAACCAATGATTTACAGGATAATGATCTCAAATCCTGTTACTAATGTGCATGAGACTAATTCAGAATTGTGGAGCAAGGAAGGCTGAGCTACTTAGTAACACTTGCTGAAACAGTAAGAAACCTTTTTCTTACATATGAATTGCCTTTGACATGTTCAAAAGTGATTGTACAAACTTTGGATCCTAATTCCACCCTTGGCCTCCTGAGTACTAGGAAAATTATGTTTTTCCAAACACCTGAAAGTACCTTCTGGGATCAATAAATGAAGAGAATAATGAACAACTAAGCCATGTTTGTTCTAAGTCCCTAACCAAAAGCTCTGAATGTTTCTTGTGAACACCTACAGTGCCTGTGCAACTAATAATTTCAGTGTGACTTGTGAAATTCCATCTGTTGGTAGAAAATCTCGGCTCATGTCTCTGATTTAACCCCTATTCAGCAGTGTGAGCCATAGCTTGAATGAATATTGTGCCTTTGAGGTGATGGATAGAGTAATATATCACAAACTCATTCCACTGCACCTATGTGGCTTTGCTTGTTCTTACAATGAATGGATTCCATATCCTGCATCTCCAGTTCCTGTACCTGAAAGCTATGAAAGATGGCATTTGGGTGAGAATGTGCTTTTGCCCTACATGTTAAGGTGAGACCCCCTGCTGCCACTAGTACATTCTTAGGTGTGGAAATTTGTAAATCAAATCTGTCAGTATACAGAGTGTGAATCAAACTCTTCACATATAAAGGCATCAGAAGAGATGTCAAAGTAGTATTTAAAATAATTGTGTATACCTTGTAAGTCAAAAAACTGAGAAAAGCAAGACAAAAAAAAAGATGTAAATAAAAGCTAGGGCAAGTGTTGGAAGCAGTGATGAATGCTATAAAGTTACAAACCTCATTACAGATTCAGAACCACACTGATACAAAACCACTCATGCTGGACATGAGCCCTCTTTGGCAAGAGAGGTTTTGAAGGCTCCAAAGCTCATGTGTCTCATAACCTCTCAGAATGAAGCCAGGAGACAGGATAAGAACTTGCTAGCTG
Source organism: Dromococcyx pavoninus (assembly GCA_033558185.1). NCBI lineage: Eukaryota > Metazoa > Chordata > Aves > Cuculiformes > Neomorphidae > Dromococcyx > Dromococcyx pavoninus. The sequence continues at coordinate 1,751,725 of JAUMJL010000068.1, forward strand.
GTGTCACCTTCTGCGTCACTATAACTCATTCTGGACAGGTTACTTGGACGCACAGTGCTTGTAACCACAAAAAAATGAGGGAAGTGTGAGAGAATGAGTGTGTGGAAAGGAAATCTGTGTCTTTGAAAATAAAAGTCTTCTTCCCCATCTGCCTTGAGTTTTGCTGCTTTATCTGCTGTATTGGAACCCCCTACCAAGGTACCTGAACCAGTCCTTGCTGTAGCTGCCCTTATAAACCCTATGTTCTTACCTCAGTCCTGAAAGGACATGATGATTTGCTGGAGTTTATAAAAGGAATCTGCAGCAGAACAGAAAACTCTGGCACAGCCTAGTCAGTGGGTTGCCCTCCTCTAAAATGTTGTGAAATAGTTTGGGGTTAGAAGTAAGTGGAATAATTAATGGTCAGGACGTTATTGATCTACTGTTAGCAAAGTTACGTGGTTAAGTCAAATCCAGACTAATCCTGTATTGCTGCCAGTTGTGGAATGTCATTGTCAAGGTGTTATAGTAGCTATTTCTTGCCTTGTAATACACTGCTTTGACCAAACTTTTGACACTTTGTATAGAGAAGAAATAAATTAAGCTTTAGAGATAAAGTACATATATGGCTTTTTTTATTTTGTACCAATGCAGACCTAACATTATGAAAGGGACTGCTAAATTATGGTACTGAAGTTTTATGAAATGTAATTATAAGTCCAAAGATATTTTGTGTGGAAGGGAAAAGCTTACTGTACACTATTAAAATGTTTTATGTCCAGAGATGACTGACACAATGCATTATGGGGCTAGAATAAGCATAATTGTCTGGGAAGAAATAATTGAAAATAATCCTTTAGATGTCAAAATGAAGCTATGCATCACTTGAGACTGTCAGCAGTTATTACATATCTTTGGTTATATAGACAAGCTTCCTTGGGGACTCATAATTTATGCTTCTAGGTAAACAAAAGTACCATTAGTTATTTAGCTAGGACTTCTGTTTCAGCATGTCCATGTAGGCACCACTGGACCACTTGACTTTCAAGTGGCCACATATTTTGCTGTTACCCTGCTGGGGTAACTGGACCCCGTGAACCACAGGGAGCTGGGACCACCCCTGAGTCCCTTTGTCTAATGGCCCTGGGTTGCTCCTAGTGTCTTGGCAGTACTGTGGTCTAGCTGGGAGCAACTGGCATTGCTCCCTTGCCCCTCGGGAGAGTTGTGCTAGTGACTATGGTGGCATGAGCATGTGTGCATTGGCTGCAGCCCCAGCAAAGCTGGGGTGCACAGCCTTGCTTCCCTGAGAGGACCACATGCCCCAGCACTACGGGATGTGAAAAATACTCTTCAAATGTGAGAAGTAACAGATCTGGCTTTGGGCCCACTCACAGCTCAGGATGGAGGGGCAGGGTTGCATCTTCAGTGATCGTGTTTAATTAATGTTGTTGTCTCTTATCCATGAATGTGTGACTATCTTGATCTTTTTGAAAGCTGAGAGTCTTTGAATGAGAACAGTCGTGTGTTTTGCATGTGGGTTATGTTAATAACTTCAGACAGCTTGATGTTAAATTAGTGAAGTTTGTTTTGCTTCTGAATAACAATGGCAATGTACCACACAGGAACACTGTGAAAATTAATTAATAGTAGGTAACCAATTTGATATTCCTTGGATAAAAGCTCTATACAGGCCGATTATTCTTGCTCTTCAAGAGAGGCTGTGGTACCTTTGCTCACATGCAGCAGTGACTTACTTTACAAGAAATCCCAGTAGAGCTCATTGAACTTCCTTCAGCAGCACTGACAGACACTAATCATAAGCTAGCCCTCCCTTCTCCTGTGTTATCAGTGATTAATGCATATTCAGTACCATGGCAGTGAAGAAAAATCATAATTTTTTTGTAAGTTTGTGGCAGTATAGTTAAAAAATAAAACAATATAAAGTTAATCAAAATTATAATCCATATCTGTATATGAATGTTACTGTAAAAAGTGTGTTCCACTTTAAACTGCCATAATAATAATTTTCTCAGTGAGGATCATGGCTAGATAAGCAAGAGGAGAAGGAGAAGAAAGCCAGCAATGGAAGGGGGCATAGCTTGCTGGAAATGCTTTTTCCAGAATTGATTCAGCATCTATCTGATGGTGATTTTTATAAGTTGTTCTGCTAAGTGGGGTAGAATTATACACCTTTTCGTATAGGTGTATTTACTTATATAAATACCCGTATGAGTTGCAGTCTGTAGAAACTGTGCTTTATATCATAGTTATACCAGGAAGAGAAAAGGAGGCATCTCTGTGCTTACTTGAATGTCCAGGAAGTGATGGTGGGATTTTTGAGAACATCTGGATGAAAGAAATGATAATGAAAGCATAAGGGTGACTCACGAAGAGCTTTATAAGAAATGATTGGATCAGGTGGGGAAGTGTGTGAACTGTGTTTAACAGCGTGAGTAGCATTCAAAGAGCAATACTGGTAATGATGAAAGCTAGAGAATAGAAGTTCCCTGGAAAAAATAGTCTGGTTGGATGCACACTACTGAATTATGTGTTTGGAAATCTGCGGGAACAATTTTTTATTTACAGGATATAAAGTACAAATAGTAATGAATATAAGAAATAAAAATCTAAATATATATTAGAACAACAATCTGACAGAGATTTCAAGCATTTTGGAAGGTGTCCTTAAAACTGAAATTAATCTTGTTAAAATCATATATATTTGGTTTAAAATCACAAAACTGGTGTTTAATAAGAACTAATCCAAAGACTGTATTTTAGGAAAGAAAAATCCAGTACAGAGTGGAGAAAAATGCTTACTACGCAGTGCTGTGCAAACGGATCTGTTAGTGCTGTTGGATCATAGACTAAAGATGGGTCAACAGTGTAATGTTGACATAAAGAGTACTGAAGCCTGTCCTGAATGCATTGACATGTCCTAGGTGGGACATGTCCTAGGTTAATTTCTTTTACTTAGCAATTACAAATGCCCGTTGGAGTACTGTTTGGATGTTACATTTTAAGAAGAATGCAGACTAACTTGAAAGGGGCTCAACAGAGAGAAGTATGACCCATGAGAAAAAGATGGAGGAATTTTATTTTCTAGGAAAAAGTCAGGAACAAGACTCGAGTCTTCAACTATATTGAAGGTTTAGGGATGCTGGTGATCAATGGATCTCCATGTCCATGGAGGGTAGGCTGATAAATAATCAGCTTAATTTGTAGCAAGGGAGATTTAGATATCATGAGAAACTTTTGAACTATAAAGGCAAACACTGGAACAGATTGCCATGGGAGTCTGTGTGGTCCCAGGCACTGTCGGTTTTTAGGAAAGATCTAGTCTGTCAGAAGTGGTCTAAGGGTAGCTGAGCTTGTCTGAAAGCTGGAGAAGCTGATGGCTGATCCTCCCTTTCCTACAGTACAGTCATATATTTTATCTAGATAATATGTAATGAGTAAACTCTCTTATAAAAGTTGATGCTTTTGCGTCTTATTGCCATCATGTTCAGAAGAGCTTTTTAAAATCTTACAGTCAGGGCCTTCACAGGATGGTGAAAGACACATGCAGTGAGTTTTAGGAGTTTGGGAGGTACCTGAGAAGTAAGAATCTGAACAGCTCACTGTGGAATTTTGTTTCACCAGGCTGCATCTCTTCAAATTACCTTTGCAGAAATTAAAATGAAGTGAAGCACTGATACTTCGTCCGTGTGACTTTCTACCTACTAATGGGTGCCTTACTGCAGTGCTGTTCTTTGCAGAACAAGTGACTGGGAAGTGTCATGCACCATTGCTGGGTAATACCTTTTATTTTCCTTAAAGTAATTGCATACTGCCTGAGGGAAGCGGGGCAATAGACCCAAAAAGAATAAAAAACTCCTGCAGTCTTAACTGAGGCCTTGATTCTGCAATCTACTGTTTGGAAGCCAACTCTAAAGTGAAGACTTTTTGCAGATGCACAGAAAGGAAAAGAATATGTAATTAGGATAATTTCTTCCTAGATGAGATGGAGTAAGGAATTTAAAGGATGACAAAATCTGATCTCTCTCCAGCTTGATAAATTCTTAATCAAAGATGATTTAACTGTACTTATATTAAAAGCAGCTATACTTAGATTAAAAGCTGTTTCCTTTGTGGTAGTTTTAGAAACATTTGGTAACAGAATCACAGAACAGTGGAACAGTACAGGCTGGGAGGAGCCTAGTCTAGTCCAAACCCCTGCTCACAGCAGGTCCAGGACTTTGTCTGTTCGAGCTGTGAATATCTCCAAACACAGAGATTCCACAACCTGGGCAGCCTGCTCTGATAATTGACCACCCTCACGATCATAATATTTTCCTGACATCTAATTGGAATTTCCCATGTTGCAGCTCATGACCATTACCTTTAGTCTTTTTGCTGCCAGCCTCAGCCTCTGAGAAGTCTCTGCCTCTGTCTTTTCCACATCCTTCTATTAGGTATTTCTTTTTAAGGCAACAACAAGTTCCCATCTAAACCTTTTCTTCTCCAGCCTGAATGAATGCATTTCCCTTACAGGGCAAGAGCTCTAGCCCTTCCCTGACTCGCACCAGTTCATGCTTTCTTCTACAAATCTGGTCATAATACTCCAAATATGGTCTTGCGAGTAGTGAGTAAAGGAAAAAGATAATCCGTTTCGAACAACCCAGGAAACTATTGGCCTCTGCTTTTGCTGCAAGGGCAATTGCTGGTACATGTTATTGTCCATGAAGACCCCCAAGTACTCTACTGCAAAACTACTTTCCTACCAGTTAGCACAACACCTGCACAGTAGTGTGGGGTTGTTGTGTCCCAGGGGCAATTTTAAAGGCAGATGCTAGATTTGAAACACCATGTCAAGGAGCTACAAGGCTGTGTTTACACTAGTAAAAGAAAATCAACCTTACCACAGGCCTGACCATTGAAGCCTGGTTGTGCACACTGTTGAATTATTAGCATAATCCCTAGAATGATTCTGGTCTTGTCTACTAGCATGATAAATCTTGGGCATGGTCTGGTGTTTGTCATAGATCAGCATCCATTCACAGTGTCCCCTGGCATCAGAAGTCAGAGAACAGAGTTGTATGCACCTGATCAGTACCTCACCTGGTGGCCTTAGTACAGACACTGCTCCTTGGTTCATACTGTTTATTAGTTTAAATGCACCTTGAGAGTCCATTCTAGTTTTGGGAGAAGACTCCACCTGCTGGTGGATGAATTGTGTGCCTAATGAACTTTGTACACAGACTGGTAGGGTTTTGGGCCTTCCTGTTGAATAGTTATATAACTTTGGCTTTGATAACTCTAGCTGGATGTTAGTGATCACTTAATAATTAAATGCTCATAAATTTATGATATTTGGGACATATTTGAAGGTACAAATTAATATCGTTGTGGCATCCTGAGGTTTAATTGTGGGAAAAGTGTGTGCATGGTGTCCAAGTGAGTAATTATGGGTCACTGTGGACTGTGGTGTGTCATGCTTAGTAAAATACTGAGTCAAAAAGGAAGAAAATCTCAAAGAAGCAGTTCAGGAGTGTTTAACTCTGTTTATGAAACTTTAGGAATTCTAGCTGTGGTCTTTGCTCGGTCTAGATAGAGGAGTTGAAAACAGGCAAGAAGTAGAAACTGTTGTCTTTGTTACCCTTCTTCTGCTGGGGCTTAGGAGCTGAAGAAAGGAGAAACAAGAGCGTGCTTTGTCCTTGCCCCATGCTGCACAGAGAGGTCATCATCTTTCTGTATGGGGTTGGATGATCATAGGACAACTGGAGCTACATTGTTGTAGACGTTTTGGCCCCTGCAGGCAGGTGGTAGACACAGTGATCCTGGCTGCATTCATTGTGGGAGATGTAATGGGGAGCATAGCTGGGGTCCTCAGTTGTTTTTATTCCATCCATGTAACCCCAAGTGACTGGAAAGAAGATGTAGACATTTGTGTCCTGAGTCTCTTCCTCTGCTGAGGTATCCACATGAAAGAGTTAGCAAGCTTGATGTCAGTTTTTAAATTTTGCCATATAACCACAACTGCAAGTAAAGTTATTTATTTTTAGAGTTATTAAGGACAGACATTATGCAATGTGGATGTTTAGTAATTACTGAGAGAGGAACAGAAATAATTCATTCTCTGGCTCCTTTTCTGGCTTTCATCCAGTCAGTAGAGTGGGCCTTGTAAGGTACAAGCAATAGGAACCTGCTGTGGCCACCCTCACAGTCCTTCAAGATTGATCCCTCTGGAGTAAACAGTTGTCCACATAGTCCTCTCACAGTGCTCCAGTGACATCTAGAAGGCTTTATTTTGTGACCAGTTCTGACCACAGGGAATGGCAGGAAGGTCCTGCAGCTGGAACAGCGTCAGTGTGTCTCTTTGGGCAACCTGGTTACTCTCACTCTTGGAGCATGCTTTCTTTCTTGTTTTGGTGAATAATAGCATGTATCAGTGCTGCTTTTGTAAGGTTATCTAACAGATTAACAGGGAGCATTAAGTCCTGAACCTGGACCAGCATAACCCTACAAAACAATAGTGTGGACTGGATGGTGTAGCCAGTTTTGTTTCCACGGGGTTGGAGAGTCATGGTCAGCAGTGAAGCTGTGGTCGGCACCTTTGCAGTGAAGAAGGGTGCAAAACCATGTTCTAGGCTGCATTAGTTAAAACAACAGCAGCAGGTTGAGGGCCATCATCCTTTCCTTGTATTTGGGATTTAAGAGGGGCACCTGGAGCACTGTGGTTTTTGGCTTCCCAGTAACCTGGAATATAACCACTCAGCTCTTGTTCCTCAGATGGCTCCCATTTTGCCTTCTAGTCATGGTCTACCTCAACTGAGAAAACTAGTCACAGCTGAGGTTGGGCCAGTGCTCACATAGCAGGAGGTTCAAAAAGGCTGTGTATTTTAAGAGTACAGGTTTCTCTGATTTTTAATGGGAACATAATGCTGCAAATTCCTGTGAGCCCATTTGATGATTGCATCCATGCTAACAAATTTTCAAAGCAGTCCTTGGGCAGAGACAAAGGTCTGCATGTGTAGGCTCTGTAGGTGGAGAAGATAAAGGCAGATAGACTAGGCCTCATCTTCACAATTATTATCTCCATTAATAATTTTGTTCAGCTCTTGATTCACCTGGGAATAATTGCAAAAGCTTTCCTGGTGCACTTTGAGCCTTAAATTCCCCAACACTTTCTGCACCACCAGGCCTCAAGTGTAAGTTATGAGAGAATAAAGCACATAACAAACTCTTACACAAGCCATAGGTTTTGGGCTATTTGAAGTACAGCTGGGAGAGGAGAAATTGTACTAAATCTTCGGGGGGTAGTTGCTCAAAGAGCTGGAAAGATTCAGCACAGATTTCCTCTCTCTGTTTTATGGTTTCCTCACTCAGATGTAACAATAAAAATGTTCCACTGGATTAGCTTCGTGGCTGAACTGTGATTTCTCTGCAACACTTTTTCACACTCTGAAAGCCTAATGACAAGCAATCAAGAAAATGTTAATTGGGACGATTTCCCCCACGGGACTCTGGGGTCCTGGGAAGTTGAAGGTTTCCATTAATTTTACAAGGTTGGCTGCAAAAAATACCGTTTCTTATCCCCAGGAAATGTCTTCAAACTGTGGTAAAATATGAATTTCCAAGTAAAGGTAAAGTCTCCAGACCTTTTTACTTCACCTCCTAGAGGGTCATTTTAACGTATTTTCATCTCCAGGGCTTCCTTGTCTCTTGATGGTTTACCACAGACTTGTACCAAGTAAGGATTGAGGTTAGGAGGATCATAATGCTATCCTCAGAACCTACCTATCAGTTCAATTGAAGAAGAGCCTGTGAGCAGGTCTCATTTGTGCAGACCTGCAGCCACAGCAGTTTGCCACTCCAGAGACCAGAGATAACTCCTCCTTTTACCACATGATCATCCCAGCCATTCCAGCCACCCTGACCAGCTAGGAGGCATACCATGGCTTGCTTCCCCATGTCTTGCTCAGCCCTGGTCTCAATAAAAAAACAATGAATGCATTAGCTGGATTTTTTCTTTTTTTTTTTCACAGTCCTCATTGAAAATAATTGAGGAGCCTGTCATTTAAAGTACCACCAGTAAGCTCATTTCAACAGCTCGTTTAATTGATAGCCTACTTCTCACATCTTGGAGTTAGTGCCTTGGCTTGTTAGCCTGCCAGACTTCAGGGCATTGTTTAGATGAACATCTACACCTACACAAAATGGATTGTTGTCTGCTCTAAGGGCAATTTTGTGGCAATGTCTACTGGAGACGCAAAGGTGTGGAGAAGCTGAGCCACGGCATGTGTCTGAGTCAGCAGGAGTTGCCTTTTTTCTTCGGTCTTGCAGGTTTGTAAGATTAAAATGGGTTTCCTTAAAAATGGGGCTGCTATTTGCTATCAGTAAAAGTTAATGTACATGGGGAATTTATAGGAAAAATGCATTTAGTTAAGAGTTCATGGCTGTTGAATCCACCCACCCATCACTCAATGTAAGTGAATTCTAGCAACAGAGGTTTTATTATTGTCATGGCTTTGACAGATGATGATGTTTGTCTAACTAAATGCTTTCTTTCTAAGTGCCTCATTACCATTAAGAGAGGATTCAGCTGCAGAAAGGGAAGGGATTTCTTACCCGCCCAGTGGCGGCAGGTGCCGTGGAGCCAGTGAGCCTGAAGAGACTTCTGTGGTGGGGAATTGCTGAAAAGGCGAGCCAGGTAGCCCTCCTGTACTAAGCCTTGGAAGTCCACTCTCAGGAGCATCTCTGGCCTTCAACAAACCACTCTCCCTATCAACTGCACACTGAGGACCACTAATAACCTTTTGCTACATTAAACATTATTATTTTCTGTATCTGGCTGGTAGTTTTATGAGTCTTCCAGGAAGCACAGATACTGCAGTAGCTTCTCTGTAACACAAAGTATGAGCCTGCTCTATTATTGTAGCAGCTTTTGCTCTTCCAGCAGATGTGCTTTGTGAAAGTGGGGCTCATTTGGCTGAAGCTCTTGGCTCCTTGGATGAACATCCCTCAGGCTGTGCTACATGTCACTGAATGTTGCTCCATGTTCCACCTCCTCTCTGGTGTAGGATGGACTCATCTCTGAAAATTAGTGAAAAGGTGAAGAATGAACTTCTGTGAACTGCTTATTGCTGTGTTGTTGTTTTCATCTGTAGCTTGCCTGGAGGTTTTTAACTGTAAACGCAGCAGTAGACTTGCCTGGCTGAAGGTTAACAAACTGGCATGTTGCTGGGGTCACACGAGTGGTGAAGCAGGGATGGGAGCTCCTGTCTAGAACTCAAAATCTCTTCTCTGGTCCCTGGGCCACTGTGTAGATCACTCTGTTCTGAGCAGGAATCATCCCTTTTATCTTTTAACGCAATTCTGCATGAGGACTGCATTTCTAATTTCTTATTTTCCTCCTGTAGCAACGTATGGTATCCTGATGATCTTCCTAGGTCCCCAGCAGCTGCCACTACTGTCCACTCCTGCACCATCCCATGTCTCCCTTGCTGTCTTGCACTGCTTTCCTGGCCTGAAAATGAAAAGCATAACAGAAATGGTAAATATGAACTTATATGTTGTGTTTTCTTAAAAATGGTTTCATTAAAAGAAACATAAATCAGGAAATGCATTTATATTTCAGAATTTTCACATATCTTTCTGTAGCCTGCTTTGTAACGGCAAACCAATCAAATATAAGGAAAACACAGTCCCAAAAAGGGAATATGGACATTTTGGATCCTGTGCTGGAAAGCACTGGCCAAGAGATATGATTTATTTTTGCATTTATATGCAATTACCATGGGGTCACAGCCAATAAGATGGTTAATTCCTCCATTTGTTATCTATGCTCATGGTCAGGCATGGTGGCTTTTGCTATCATCAAATTGCAGATCCCCGTCAAGATCCAGATCAACAACTTGCTCATCCAGTGTTCCCATTTTATGCTGCTGGGAGGGCACCTCAGGAAAGTCAGACAAGGGGGCAATATGCCCCTGGGATCTTATTGTAGATCCCGGCATATTTTCTGAGTTATCCCGTACCTATGGCCTTCATAGATAACTATACAGCACAGTACAGGTTCAAGAGACATAATCTGGATGAAGGATTTGCATTGGAGTTTCCACGCTACTGAGGAAAGATTTTCATAAATATTTTGCACTTGTGTTTTATCTTTGAGGATCTCAAAAAAATATTTTTGGGGGTGAGTTCAGAAAAAGCAGGGTTAAAAACAACGAGAAAAATATACTTTCTATTACAGAATTTAATTCTCCCCTCTATTTGTTTTGTCCCTGCCTCCATCCTCCAACTCTCCCCATTACAGTGTCCATTGTCCTCTGACATGGCTGGTTTGGACTGCTTGGTGAGCTGATCTGTGGTGTGTTGTTCAGGGCAGCTCACCAGCTGAACTTTCTGTTGGCTTGGTCAGGGACATACAAGTTACTGTAAGGCTCCCTAACCTCATACTGTGCTGGGGTAGTCTTTAGCCTCGGAGACATGTTAGCTCACTCACTGATCTCAAAGGAGTTTCAGGATACTCTGGCTGTGCTGCAGTGTGTCTGCGGGCATGCAGGTGCTTTATTCTCTCTGCTTGCATTTCAAAAAAGTCATTAACATCCTCTGTGACTCAGAAACACTCTGCAAATGAGTCTGCAGCCAAGAAATTGTGCAAGCTCAGCACCCTGCTGCGTGCACCTGAGCTGTGTGTATGTGAGGGTGTCATAGTTGGTGCTGGGCTGTGTGTACAGCGGAGCCAGAGTCAGGAAGGATCTTCAAAGTTTTATCGCTTCCTAAACTACAGTTTTCATTGCTCTGTTTAAACTTCACTGCCATTTTTTTTACAATACTCTGACACATATATTAGTGGGGATGTGCTGTATCAGAACTGCAAAACAGCCTGCAATTCCCCAGGTTCCTCTGTAGATTTTTATGCTGCTGCATCCATAAAAGAACTCCAGTCCTTCCAAGTTTGCCCCATGAGAACAAAGTAACACCTTTCCTCTGGAAATACTGTAATAAAACAAAGGGAATACAACACTCTCATTATGAAGATGGCCTTTATCATTTATCAAAAAGAAAAGGTGTTCTTGTAATATCTGTAGGAACTGTACACAGGGGAGGCTGTTTGGTAGAGCACATTAATAAAAAGTCAGAAACCTGGAAGATATGTCTTTTTTCAGATTCACAATTGTGCATTAATTTATTTTTGTAGCTTTTTCTCAATAGTCCAGTGGTTTCTGTCATGAAGCAATTTCGTTAAAGCTTTGATCATAGTGGTAATATAAAGCCAAGCTTTTTGCAAAGGCTTCATTGCCCTAAAGACTGTGTAATTGGCCAAATGTCTTAGAAAGTTTTGCTTGGTTTCTCCAGAGCACATGTAAAAATTAATTATCCCAGCAGTAGCTGCAGTGCTATCATATAAGAGAGTCAAATCTAGTCTTTCCAAATGGCATATTCTAACAAAGCAATAGATATGAGGCTTGTCATAAATGTGATTTGTGAACATCATTAATGAACTACTAGACCTAATTGACTTCTCCTGGCTTTATGACAGCATAAAAAAAGTTCCGCACTACCAATGATACTTCTCTTAAACTTCTCCAGCTGAACCGCTGATGCTGCAGAGCTCTCTTAAAAGCAAGGTTGCACCAATTTTTATTTGGGAAAATAGAAAATGACTGTTAGACAACATTTCCAGTTCTCTAGAAATAATAAGGATTTTAGAGCAGTTCTTCCATTGCAGGAAGAAATGAAAATGATTTGCAATTATCCCTGAAAACCCAGGCACATTAGCCGAGGGTACTTGCTTTCCTGATCATTTGAAAACTCAGACATGGATGAACAGATTCAGGCTCAAGTCCCTGTTGTGATTTGGTTCGGGGATTTGCACTTCTGTCTTCTGCATTTCAGGGAGAAGTATTAGTTTTTCTGATGTGGTTATGCATCTTGATCTGAAACCATAGACATTATATTTTTGCCAATAATGCTCAAGACATTTTGTTGTCCAACCATCTGTTGTTCAGATATACTGAGATCTGTGACAACAAATACCACCATTCCTACTGGCACTTGCAGTAACATATTATAGTAGTTTATATTACTGCTATAAGTATAAACCAGCCCAGACCCAGCTTTGGCTAGTATTTTTCCAGCATATTTCGCTGTTCTATTTTATATGAGGCTTGTGGTCGTAGACCTATAGCAGATATTATGACAGAAAAAGAAATTGACTGCAGTCTACTGAAATCAATTAATTTTGCATTTGCCTTTACTTCTGAGAAAAAAAAAAGATAAAAGGAAGTTCATATGCTAAATCGTATGTTATGGCTATTATTTTCTTCACACCAGGCAGGTTAACTTTTCACATGATATTATTATGTTGAACAAAAATCTGAATGGTAAAATGCAAATCAAATGGAACAGTTGACCTCTAAGTATTTGCTTGATACATTTGAAAATTAACATTTTGCAAATTAAACCTTGTTTACAACAGAAGTTACTGAAATGCCAGATGTGGTAAACATCTCCAGCTACTGCTGACTTGATAAACATTGCAGGAGGACCTTTGAGTTGTTCCTAAGTGATAAATTCAGTTGACTTAAACAGTTCATCAAATCCTCTACTGATTAGTCTTGCTTCCTTTTTGTTGGCAGCCTTGGGCAGAGCTGGAAGAGACTTTTTTTGCAGGCCTGCTGGGTCAGCTGGCATGAACTCTGCTTTGCGTTTCTCAGGTTACTCCAGGGTCCCCTCATCACCACATCTGAGCACTCCCAGAAATGCTTGCATGTATTTGACTTCCCTGTCTCTCTTCTTCCCTCTCAACTTTCCTCCTTCAGACCCTCAGTGGTGCCAGAGTTTACAATATCTGTTATGCTTTATTTTGTGGAGTGTGATAAATACACAGTCTGTTGAAGAAGTGATTGGAAATTCAAAGGTGAGGAATTTTCCAAACATTCAGCACCTGCAATTTACTAATTTCTCTGAAACTAACACTGATTGCATTAATATTAATCAAACTTTTTTCTCTGACTTCACTTCATTCCCTTAAATAGGGCATGCAGAGATATGTATGAGGAAGCCAACAAAGGACAATTACAGGGTGACTTCAGGGATGTTCTCTGAGTAATAAACACCCTCCTTTTCGGAGGATAGTTTCTGTTCTTGTGTTCCTGCTCTCAGAAGAGTTAGTGGCAGCCGTAAACTTACATTTAACATTTTGAAACCCTTGTGAATTTTTAGCATGATGCAGCAGTTTGTCTTTTGGTTACCTCCTTGCCATACAATATGATTCATGATGTCAACTTTGTTCTTTCTAATAATCTGCAGCATGATTATTCCAAAAGCTTTATTTATGCAGCACTCTTGACACTGAACTATGCCATGCTGCTTCCATGAAAACCTCTGACAGCATGTTGCTGTCAATCTTGACAGAAACACAATACCTGATTTCCTTATGTCTGTCTTCAGAAAAGCCCTGCTATGTCAGACCAAAGGCGTGCCTGTCCCGTGTCTTGTCTCTAACCATGGCAAATGATAAATGACTAGGGAAAATTGTTAGGACAGGGCAAACAGGCATCAATAATGGTATAAAACCAAGCTTCCATGATTTTGGAACTTGGTGATAAAATATGTAATTCAAAGGACCTGAACAGGTTTTTTTCTTTTCTTTGTCAATTTTTGAATCTGTGTAATAAACCAGAATGGGATCATAACATAATTTAGTTCATAAGACACTTCAGGAGGATGACAGGTCATGGGAGGTTGTGGAGTTTGGAAGAGACACCAGAAGATCGGTTTATTTGCTCATAGTCTACAGGCTGGCGCAAATAGTAAAGTGCCTGTGGAATGTCTCCTTGAATGAATCTACTTTATGCTTTGGAAAACTGGAGGAGGAGCCACCTTGTCAAATGTGAATGTCTACATATGAACGTGTCTTCTCTTGCCATAGGGTCAGCAAAGAGAAATAGTTGTTTTTAAGCCTCAATTCATCTCAGTCTGAAGCAGCTCTCTATCATAAATCAGATGAATCACATGCTGAAAATGCCTATTACTTTTCATTGACTACAACAGAATAATAGGGGGGCTATCTCAGATGGCACTTTCAAACCGTGCATGTCTAATGGAGTCATCTCCTATATGCCTAGCATAAAAATCCCAATATATCTGGTGAATGGGGGAAGCCTACAGCAAATTATTGTCTGTATCTTTTCTCTCTTTTATGTCTAACAACAAATAAGAGAATTTTTTGTAGTCCTCAGTGCTATATTTTATCATTTAAAAGTCATCTGTCTGAAGTCTATTCCACTTTACATAGTAGATTCGAAGAACTGCAGAAAGCAATATTTTAGGTGGGTTTTGGAAAAATACATAAGCTGTTGAAGGTGGAAAATCCCCAGCCACATGTTTTTGGAAATAAGGAGCTGGGAAGAATAATATTTCTGTAGGTTTTGGTGTGGAAATATACAGGAGGACGCTGAAGTGGCTGGTTGTAGGAAATGAAGAAATTATGCAGTAAGCAAGTTTTTCTGGGCTGTGCTGCAGGTTTCGTGGGACGCTATATTTTGCCTTCACTAAATCCTCATACTATAGATTAGGATATTGTTCCCTCGGTGCAAAGCGTGCATGATTTAAGGTGGGTTCACAGGGTTTTGTGATTGCTCAGTGCTGATGGTACCACATGACACCTCCCTTCATCTGGGCCCAGTTTGGGTTGGTTCTGTGTAACTCCAAGAGCTCTGCAGCCCAGTCCAGATTCTTCAGTCAAGGGGGAAGGAGGAAAGAAAAGATGGTGAAAGGCTTTTTTTCCTTTTCACCAAAGACTATGACAATGTAAGCTCTTGTTTTCACATATCTGGGAGAGGATATTTTGGTTTTAGAGCTTTATCTCATCTGAATGCATGAATCTGAATCTGTTTCTCCGGTCTCTTTAGGCATTTTAGGACTTCCCTAGTGCTGTGTAGATTGGGATCCATCCAGTATGTTTTTCTTCTCTGCTTGTGAAACTGATGTGCATTTCAATATTAAAAGACAGAAATGTTTTCCCCCTTTCTTATACTGGACAAAAATGATTGAATTAATCTTGTTCCTACCTGGGCTAGAAATATTTTCTGAGGAGAGTAATGATTGCATTTGGCTTTACTTTCTTGACTTCAGCAAAGATCAAAAATAACATTCACAATCTTCATCTTTCCTGGTTTTGTTATTCATAGTGGCAAAAACCTTATTTATGGAATCTTTAATTAAACTTATTTCGACAGTGCTTCTTGGGTTTCCTTTCATTAAGTAATTTTCAGTGTTGAAATTTCTGTTGATTTTTTCTTTCTGCTTTCACAGAAAAAGGGCTCTGAAACTCTTTGTTTAATAACTTACTTAGGAGTCAAGAGATACTAACTATATTTAATAATATTGTCAGAATATGCAGCACCATTGGACTATAATCATCACAAGAGACTTTCATTTCAAACATGATTACATATAGCTGGATCACTCCTAGATCATAAAAATATTTGCTAGATAGATTTTCTTTGCAATAAACAGAATAGTTGATGAGCAGAGTTGAATATGGCTCTGTTATGATCTTTGAAGAATGTTAAATGTTAGCAGTAGAAATACTTTATTATTCATTTGTTTTCAAGTTTTGTTCTACTTGCTTTTTATCTGTTACAGAGAAGAACTATTAGCAAAGGCTGTATATGGAAATTTTGCCAATATAGTTTACCTATCTTCTCAAGTGACTCTTTGAATCATATCCATCAAGATAACGGCTCACCACCACCATTCAGCTGCTCTGTGACAGAGATGTGGTAGTTCTTGGCTATTTCTTTTATTTAATGTTTTTAAGCAATTTAACTCTATGGGAAAAAAATGTATACTTAATACAGTTTTGCTAGTTGTCATCTTCTTTGTTCATGCAGTGGACATCTGGCACTCGTTAGCTCTTGAAAAGTGTTGCAAACGCTGTAATATGTCCCCATTTTCCAGGGCCGGCCTTTGGCTGTTTTGTAGCAGGGCAAGCTCTGAGTTGAGCTGTATGATTTTCTAAATCAGGTGTCTTTTTGAGTTGTATTTTGAATTACTTCTAATGTCTGTTATCTCAGAATGTTTTTGTCTCTTCCTATGACCCTGTATATATTGGCGCTTTCCAAATTCTTCCTGCATCATATGGTAGCTCTTACAGGCTTCTATAAATGTTTTGTCTGAATTTGTGTTCAGAGTCTCTTTTCAGGGACTATTTTCCACCTGAGTTCCTTCTCTATTTACACCTCTGTTTTATACTTTCTGGTTTTTTATACTTTTCTGGTTATTTTTTTGTATATGTCATTTTATGTGGAGTGCAATCCTTTAATACAATTTCAGTTAGCAAATTGTGCCGTTACTGGAAAGCTCTTGAGAGCCTCAGGGTTTCACAAACAAAATAAAACTTCTCTTGTCTTTTTTGATGCAGTTTGTGTGCAGATGAAGAAGTGGTTTTTAAACCTTCTCCAAGTATTTTAGACTCTGATAGGGATTTTAATAGCACATTTCTTCCAATGGTGTTTCCCATTCTCATTCCAGAAACTTGTATTGTTTAATTTCTCAAGATCAGAAAGACTGACAAAGGTGTCTTCATTTCATAGATCTGGGTATGACGTTTCTAGTAAAGGAAATATTGCTTCCCTTTAGGCAGGAGATGTGCTTATCTTTCACCCTGACCTTGGCTGTGATGTAGTGGATAACCTATTAAGAAACAGTACTTGCTTTTGTGACTTTGGATAACTATATTAAGAAAGGTGTTTTTCTCTGGCCAGAGGCCTGAGCTCACTAACTACTCGGCAGGTCACAGAGGCATGACAGTGTCTTTACAGAGCAACCTCATGCTATCTGCCTCTTCTTGAGACCATCAGCCCATTAGAGAGGCCTTTAGGGATTTCCGAGGAGCTGCAGAAGATGGGAGACTTGAGAGGAGGGAGGGAAGGCAAAAAGGCGAGTCAGAGAAGGCCTCCAGCCAAGCTATTGGAGAATATACTGTTTTTTGACAGGAACTAGAGGGCAGAGATTATGTTAACTGTGATTTATAATACATGTTCACCCAGGGAAGAAGATGTTCCCTAAACTAACACTTCCTATTCCGGAGAAAGGAAGTTTCTAGCAGGGATGTGACTTTACACAGCTCAGCTCAGGCAGCCTAGCAAGTTTGTCACCCATCTGTCAACGCCCCTAAGGCATGGGCTCCTTTATAACAGGAGCAGCCCTCTCTGGCAGGAGCTGGTGGTACTTTAAAGAAGATGCTCCATGCTAAGCAATGTCACGTTGCCAGGGGAAGAAAATACTTCTTTCTCTGTGAAAGGGAACGCCATCTTTCTGACTGGCAGGCTTTCAATTCAGAGTCATAATGTATGCAAATGCCCATGCGTGCAGCCAAATGTCCTTGAAATTTGTTAAGCTAAAAGGTATTTTCTCTATAGGCTTCTAATAACTTCAAGTGATATTTAAAATATTTAAACAAAATAGATCATCTGTTCTAAGGTAAATACATTCATCTGATAATTCTTAAGGTTGCTGCTCTTCCCTTATATTTCATGATTTGGAAAAGGAATGTCTGTCTAATGCCTCATTTAAGATTCAGTGGAATCTTCCTTGCTTCAGTAATTTTCCTATTAAATTACAACTATTAACACTCGTTCTTCACCCTAAAGGAAACCAATAAAATCACCCAAACTAATGAAGTTGTTTTCAGCAGCAAGCATCTCGTTACGGGGGTACTTCTAATTACTGTTAAAATGAACTGGAACACAATGCCTCCAGAATGGGATGTCCCAGAGCTATCAACCCAAACCATAAACATCTGTGCAACTCATAATCCATTCATTTAACCTTTGTAATAGCAACACAACCTCAACTAATTTTTTAAATTCTGGTAGGCATTAAAATAAATGTCACTGGCACATTATAAATAGAATTCTAATTTATGAGTGCTTCTTCCCAGTGAGGAATTTGGGTTTTGACTTTAAAATAAAAACTATGCCACCTGGAGTTTCTTTCTCTTATATTGTCTAGTCTGAACTAATTTTTTTCCCTTCTGCACTAATTGTTATGTTTAGATACCATTGTGCAGAAAACTATGTTGACGAGTGACTAGGGTATAACTTCCATATCAGAATGCATGAACTAACTAGAAAAGTAAAGCTTCAGATCAGATTTAATTAAGATAGCTTACACTCTCAGTTCAGTTTTCTGCCTAAAGCAAGGAAAAAAATGAAGACTAACAGCCTCTTCCAGAAACATGATACTCCTGGGATAAGAATTTAGAACTTTATAAGCAGAGTAGCTTTTACTCCTGTGAGTAGTGCTCCTGAAATCAGCACAACTAGTTATGTGAGTAATTGGTACTCTGCATAAATTAATAATGCACAATCTGGCCATATAGAAATTCTTGTTCTGGCACAGATTACTAATTGCCTGCGAGTCATTCAAATAATGAAAAAAGAAGTGATATTCATACAAGCAATGGCTTGCAGGGTTTTCCTTTTTAGTTTTCATATATGTAAAAATAAAGTTTTAATATGAAAATAAATCAAAGTGTGAGTCTTCAACTGGAGTTTGCTAAAAGGCAGTGTCTGCAACTCATATTGCATTTACCGTCTTAGAAGAAGAAAGGAGATTTGTCAATACCAGCACCTTAAACGGCATGTTGAAACTTCATGTGTAATTGTAATCACCATCAATTTACTGCTGATATTGAAGGGCAACTGGAAGGTTGAGAGCAGCTGGGATCCACTTCCATAAACAGCAGACAAGTAAATAATGTAACTGCACTGATCTGTCTATGTTAACTTCCATTCATAGATCATCTGTAAGCTTTAATGGATTTTATATCTATCTGTCCCTCTACATATAGATAGATGTATACACAGGGAAACATGAGCCAAAATATATGCCACACCTTTTTCTTGTTGCTGAGTGCTGAGTACTGGGCTCTGCAATGCTGTATTTTTATAATCATTGGAAATATTAAAGCCGGTCTCTTTTATGTTTGTATATTTTGACTGATCAAGGGAAAGGAGTTGTGAGAACTGAGAATAGATCTTCATCTGAACCTTTTGTCTCCACCACTAAACCACATGCTTAAGTTGATGGCCTGAAAGAAGATATAGAAACAGTCATGAAAGAGGCAAACAAGTGACTGGCATCATTTATTGCATGAAGAAAACAGGGAGACAGGGCAAGTAACAAGAATAACAGTACCAAATGGCAGAAATGTATCTTTGTCATGAACAATTCAAAACCTACTCAGGAATATGTTTGTGAACAGAGAGGGCCTTGTGGGGGAGGTGACTGTTGGAGGACGCCTGGGACTCAGTGATCACGAGATGATAGAATTCTCAGTTCTTGCAGGAGTAAGGAGGGGGGTCAGCAGAGCTGCCACCTTGGACTTCCGGAGGGCAGACTTCAAATTGTTTAGAAGGCTCCTTGATAAAGTCCAGTGGGAGAGCATTCTAAATGACAAAGGAGCACAAGAGGGTTGGATGCTCCTCAAGAAGGAAATTCTGGCGGCACAAGAGCAGGACATCCCTGTGTGCCATAAAATGAGTCGGCAGGGAAAAAGGCCAGCTTGGCTTAGCAGAGAGCTCTGTGTTGGTCTCAGGAAGAAGAGGAAAATATATGGGCTTTGGAATAGGGGACAGACATCACAGGAGGACTACAAGGAGCAGGTGAGATCATATAGGCAAAAAATTAGAAGGGCTAAAGCCCAAGTGGAACATCAACTGGCCAGTTCGGTGAAAGACAACAAAAAATGTTTCTTCAAGTATATTAACAACAACAGCAGGACCAAGGAGAATCCCCCTCCCTTACTGGATGCAAGGGGAATGGTAGTAACAAAGGATGAGGACAAGGCAGAGGTACTTAACGCCTTCTTTGTCTCTGTCTTTAATAGGAAGGTAAGATGTTCTCTGGGCTACAAGCCTACTGAACGAGAAGACTCTGAAGATGAACCCTCAATGTTCCAAGAAGACTTGGTTAGAGAACTGCTCGGCCAATTAGACATCCACAAGTCAATGGGGCCAGATGGGATGCACCCAAGGATATTAACCTGGCTGAGGGGAAGTGCCGCTCGACTGGACTGGCAAATGTAACTCCCATTTACAGGAAGGGTTGGAAGGAGAATCTGGGGAATTATAGGCCTGTCAGCTTGACCTCGGTACCAGGGAAAGTCATGGAGCAGATCATATTGCATGCTGTCACAGAGCACATGCAGGACAGGCAGGTAATCAGAGCCAGTCAACATGGGCTTAAGAAAGGCAAGTCCTACCAGAACAACCTGATCTCCTTCTATGACAAGGTTACCTGTTTAATGGACGAGGGGAAGGCTGTGGATGTGGTGTACCTGGACTTTTGTAAAGCCTTTGACACCATTTCTCATAGTATTCTGATTGAGAAACTGGCTGCCATTGGCCTGGACAGACACACCTTCTGCTAGGTGAAACACTGGTTTGATGGCCGGGCCCAGAGGGTGGTGGTAAATGGAGTAAAATCCAGTTGGAGGCTGGTCACGAGTGGTATTCCCCAGGGTTCAGTGCTGAGTCCAGTCCTGTTCAATATCTTTATTAATTATCTGGACGAGGGGATTGAGTGCACCCTTAGCAAGTTTGCAGATTACACCAAGCTGGGTGGCAGTGTTGATCTGGACAGGCTGGATCGATGGGCTGAGACCAACAGGACGAGGTTTAACAAGACCAAATGCTGAGTCCTGCACTTGGGACACAACAACCCTGCGCAGTCTTACAGGCTTGGGGAAGAACGGCTGGAGAGCTGCCTGGAGGAGAAGGACCTGGGGTTGTTGATTGACAACCAGCTGAATATGAGCCAGTAGCGTGCCCAGGTGGCCAAGAAGGCCAGTGGCATCTTGGCCTGTATGAAGAACAGTGTGGCCAGCAGGACAAGAGAGATTATTGTACCTCTGTACTTGGCACTGGTGAGGCCACACCTTGAGTCCTGTGTTCAGTTCTGGGCCCCTCAGTACAAGAAGGATATTGAGGTGTTGGAGCGCATCCAGAGAAGGGCAACGAGACTGGTGAAGGGGCTGGAGAACAAGTCCTACAAGGAACAGCTGAGGGAACTGGGATTGTTTAGCTTGGAGAAGAGGAGTCTGAGGTGAGACCTCATCACTGTCTACGGCTACCTGAAAGGAGGCTGTGGCAGAGCGAGTGTTGATCTCTTCTCCCAAGTGACAGGTGATAGAACAAGAGGAAATGGCCATAAATTGCACCAGGGGAGGTTCAGACTGGATATTAGGAAGAATTTCTTTACCGAAAAGGTGGTCAGGCACTGTCAGAGGCTGCCCAGGGAGGTGGTTGAGTCACCATCCCTGGAGGTGTTTAAAAAATGAGTAGATGAGTTTTTGAGGGACATGGTTTAGTGGATGATGGGTGCAGTTGGACTCGATGATCTGAAAGGTCTTTTCCAACTGGAAGGTTCTATGATTCTATGATATCGTCCGCTGCACATCAACATGGATTCTGAGCTGAACTGAAGATGGTGCCGAATATCACAGAGACTTTGTATTTTTTTCCTCTCTTTTTAGTTTTTGTGACTGGAAGAGTTTTCATTTGTTTTTGTTTTAAATCATGGCCATCATTTAAAAGTATTTTACAGTCGATTTGCTTTGCAGTTCATGCAGGGTCTTTGAAAGCCTGTCGAGTGAAAGGAAGCAGCGTGGTTACACAGCCACACCAGGCTGGAAGGGACTACTGAGGTGGATGGAGCTATTTGTGTCACTCATACCTGGAAAGTCTGCAAGAAAGAGAGAGACTTTGCACCTTTCCATCAAGTAGTCACATTCTGGATTTGTGCCATTTTCTCTTTCAGTTTAAGACATACAGGTGGCAAATCTGTGCCAAATCAGAGGTGAATCTGGCAGCTCATCCTATATTTGACAATGGTCAATAGAAACAATAGGAGATACTTGTAGCTATACAGCCACCTGTAGTTCAGAAGTATGACGCAAGTGTCTTTAGTAGTCTTTGAGATATTTTTCTTCCATTATTTTGTCGCTGTTTTTTGAGAGGTTTGTATGTTGATAGGATTCAGGATGTCTCGTATTTTATTCCCTACAACAAAAAAATAATCTGTTCTCAGTTGGTTTGCACCTTGTTTTGAACTCTGTGATCTGTGTTACCTGGAGCTGATCAGGAATCTGATGATATACAGATCTACGTTTGCCCTTATTGATCTGATATTGATAACACTGGAGTGATCAGGGTTTAAAGTCACTGATATCATTATCATGACATGATCTATTGAGAAAGATGTACGTGTTTTCTGGAGAGCTGGAATACGTGACTTGTCATCAGATTGAAATACTGTAATTCAATTTAGACATGATGGACCAAGGGGTCATTTTGCTCAGAAACATGGTTAGAGGGAGAGGACAAAGTTTCTTAGATTTTAGAGTTAAATTCAAGGCTTGTGGGGAGGCCAACAGATGAAGTCTGAAAACAATGACACAGTTCCTTTCTCAGCCCAAAATGCAAGGTTATAATGCTAAATAAAGGTCCAGAAGCATGAAACAACTGAACTGAAAAAAAGCACATGCAACTGAAAGCTTTCTCTGTTGTTTTCAGTCTCTTAGGTCTACTAAGAGATACAACTTCCTACAAATCTTAACTCGATTATGCAGATCATCACAGATACAGTGTTATCAGTCATCTGCATAAGTAATTTTGTAGCTACTAATGGAGTTTAACCAGAGCACATTACAACACAAGCCTCTTTCTTTGTTTCTCTGATCTGTGAATGAACCCTTTCCAACAAAGTTTTAGAGAAGTATCTCATTTTTCAGTACTGCTGAAGTTAGCTGCAGACAACAGTAGTTTTTTGAAGACCTGATCTCTTGGTGGCTTTCTGACATTTTACCTGTAAAACTGGCTGCCTGCAATTAAAAATGAGAAAAATCGTTGATTGTTGTTGATATATTTTGGATAGTTCAGCTCAATGAAAAATCAAAAGAATAATGTATATTTTCACTTTGGTCACCTAGAGATAGTGTTTTGAGTAGTGAAATGAAGAGTTTGAGTTGCTCTCCTTTGGAAATCTCTTAAATATTTTGTGATTTTAAGATTTTCTATCCTTTTGTGACCCTAAAGAATTCTGGTTCTTTTAGCATTGCTATCAAAGCTTGTGTTTTGCTTTCTGTATCTTTTTATTGGTGCTTCAAGTAATAAAGATTTCTTGATAAAGTTATTTTGAGGTAGTGCTATTGATAGTGATATTAGTCAATATAATGATATTTGTCAATAGCATGAAATTTATTGACTTTATACACAATGGAGTGCTCCTATGAAGGCTGACTTTCTCTTTCTAAATACACCCTTTTCTCTTAGGCAAAAAGATGGGGAAAAACAAAGCATCTTTTCTGTGGAATCATGGCTTGTTTTTCTACCAAAATTCAAAGTGGACTCATACAAAAATATATGTCAGAAGTCTGTTAATTGGGCTTTACTGCAAAGGTTAATCTTCATATATGACTGGTTTTTTTCTCCCTCTTATTCTTCTCTGAATGATGTCCAGATGAGGTACTGTGGAATATCAGCATGCTGAAATTTCATAATATCTCAGCAATATGTAAGAGGTGATGCAATATGGCAAAAGAACCCAATTTCCCCTGAAATTCCTTTAAAATAAAGTATAAGTGATACAGCATGGTATTTATAGGGAAATATGAAAGCATACTATAAGTAACTAGGAGGTAGTCACAGAAGGGCAAGAATATTGGACAGTGTGCTACCATGGCACACACATGATTGTCATTAAGAAAATTTATTTTTGGAGTGTGTTGTTTTCTTACCAGCTCATTATATATTGGTTCCTCATTGTGGATAGATTTATCTGAGATTAAAAATTATAACCAGCAATATTATGATCTAATAAGCATATCTAACTTGGATGTTGTTAGAGCATTAAGTGGAATTAGTGACAGCACCATTCCATTTCATTTTGGTAAGGTTATTATCACCTACATACTCCTTCCATGAAATGGGACCATAACTACCTCAGTGCTATAATGTGAGCACACACGATGTTTCTTTGTTTCTGTTTTAGGTCAGCTATCGCTATTAGATAATGCTCATCATTAGGAAAGCAAAGTGGTCTATTAGAGGTAGGCTTATTCCTCTGGTGATGCAGGGAACCTTGGATGATTATTTGTGCCTTCAAATGAAAGCACAAAAAACATGAATCGGGATGTACATGTTATGGCAAATAGTTTTCAGGAGTATCTCGCTGGCAGCTCATGCCAGGGGAGACAGAGGGAACCAGCCCTTCATTTTGCAAAACTTACATGCAGCATATGACTCACGCTGGATGTGGTCTCCAACCTCCCAGTGTTTGACCGACTTCTAATCAGAGCAACAGAGAGCCACAGCATTTATCAGATGGCTTCCCTTCTTCAGGTCTTCATTCACAAATTCGCTTCTGTGTGATGATGCCCAAGACAGCACTAATGAGTTTGCTGAAGTGCTGGAAGCAGGATAGCCATGTTTTTGTGGCACTCTGCCCAGGTTAATAAGCCCTGCTTCTCAGCAGTGCTAATTAGGCGAAGCAGAGCTCTCCATGGCAGTGAATATATTCGTTCTGATGCACAGTTATTTCGGGCAGCTCCACGTGGTATTGCATTGTGATGGTAGACCTACCCTCAGCATCAAGGACATTAAGAGGGAACCCTGTCCAGTAGCTTTGTAGGCTTCCAGCTCTCTCTTCCTCCAGTAAATGCAGTGTAGGTTTTTGTAATAAATTATCTAAGTGGTACTCCTTAGAGACAGACTACTACCTGACTGAAAAGCTGCCCTCTGTTATAAGTAGAAATACGCTCATTGACTCAAATAGAATGAAATCCTGACTTCAAGTGAGCGGTGCGAAGGAGAGAAGTTTGTTTGAAAAGCTGTAAATTAACTACCTAAAAAGTGAATGTTGGACGCTAGCCTACCAGGTGGTGTTGGCTTCTGTCACTAGCCACTAGAGGCAAGGAAGCTTTGCTGGCAAGGGTAAGGAACTCGTTTACCATTGCTGTGTCATCAGTACCCCACTGTGCCATGCAGCTGCAGAAGCCTGCACACAGACTGTGTGAAAATGCCATCATCAGAGTGGGGGCTTCTGAACTGTGCACCTCTGTGACAGCCTTGCTGGAATTGCCAGCATGGGTAAGGAAAGCAGGGGGAGTAGATGGGTGACCTGAGGAGCCCTCGAGGAGGCCAAAGAGCTGATTTGCACATAAAAACAATTAGAAATAAAGAAGAAAGAATAATAATTGTGCACTAAGGAGTGACTGGAGGGACAATTCCAATTTCCAACTGAACAGGGCTTCTTGGGTGCTTTAGATTTGGTCTCAATTTCTCTTCTGTAATAGCCCATCCTCCTTCTCTTCTACCATAGTCAACACCATAATTATTCTTTAAAGACAACTTCCTTAGTGCAACCTGTGCATAATATACTCCTTATGGCACACCATGTATCGCTTCTCAGGGAGCACAGGACACCTTTGGCTTTAGAGCTGCAGGGGACACCTCATTGCTAGTGTCTCCATTGAGTTCAAACAGTATCCTTATCCTAGCTCAGAATCTCCACCATTTGCCCTAGTAAATGTTTCTTCTCCCATCCTTTCCAGATGTCCCAGAAGCTAATGTGAGGTGGCCTGGGGACCTTGCATGTCTGCATCCCATGAGGTGAGCTGTGATGGTCAGAAGTGAGGACTGTGCACGATGCCAGCCTCTCCCAGCTGTTACAGGGGAGTCTATTCCTCTCCTGCATCCAAAACTAGGTCTCTGGCTTCCAGGGACTGAGCCTGAAGCAGTGCAAGGCAGGGTGAGTTTAATTCCTTTTCTGTGGCCTTTGTGCTCATAGACTTCAGTTTGGCCCAGGGAGGGGACAATGCTGAACCTTAGAACCAGTTGCTGGATTTTCCCAAAGCTCCATTTCCTTGCCCTGCTGCTGCCGAGACATAGTTTGCAACCAGCATTTTGCTATGAACAATGTGGAAATGAAATAAGAACTAGAGTTTCCTTTACAAAGGAAGCTGATTATGCCTGACATGATCAAAGCATTACACTGCTCACTCTGTAGTTGCTCGAGGGATGGAGCCTTCCGTTACACGTATTGATTGCAGAATTAACATGGTATACAGAATGGAAGAATCTGTGAGGGGCCCCAGTTGAGAGAGTAACAGAAGTTAAACATTGCAATGCTTTCCTTGTGAAAACCCACAACCATCTAAATGTCATCCTTGCAAAATCAAACCAAATAGCACTTCACTCAAAGTATGCCAATTCCAGGCAGGATTCTCTCTCTTCTTCTTTTCTTTTCTTGTCTTTTTTTTTTCTTTTTTTTTTGAGAACATTATGTGGGTCTGCATGAATCAGAATTTACTAATTGGATTATTTATGCTGCATTTGATCAAGTAATTGAAATAAACTGGAGGCCTAATGACAATTCACTGTTTTGGTGAACCTCCGTGGAATAAACAGCCATAACAGGGAATTAGCCTCTTTCATGAAAACATTTTCTGAAGTTATGGTCTTTGATCAGCTCTCCTATGGCAAATTGACACTACACTGATGATCATAAAATCAGTGCGCAGGGAGAGAGATTGAGTTGCTGTTTCAGTGGAGAGAAGGGTATGCCCTGTAGGTGCCATGCACATTTTATATCTCTCCAATGAACATTTTAAACCTGTTGACAGGGCTACAAAAAAATCATATTCACCTTCAATAGTTCTCTTAAAATGGGACTGTGATATATTCCCTTTCCATAGCTGTGGCTCATGTCTGAAGAAGGCCTTGACCTCCAAGTTCACACATGAGCAATTTCTCTGCTTTGCTTGCTTGGTGTACCAAATATATCTTCTATGACTCTGAGGAGCACTGGATGAACCTCCACTCACAACCCTGAATGTTGTGTAATCCCCAAGCTCTTCTGTTCTGAGAACTGAAAGCTGTGTCTTCCTTGCTGGCAGGGATAGCCACAGAACAGCAAAAGAAAAGGGCTGCTTCTCCCTGCTTCCAAAGCTGTCATTCCTTAGCACCGGTGCTGCAGCGTGGGACTAACAGCAGTGTGCTGATGCTCAATGCCGCGTATCAGGGCAGGGCTCAACTCCCCTCTACCGTGCCTATGGATAACACAGTACTAAAGGTGATCTAAACATTTCATATGATATGAAGGTCTGTCCTGCAACCCACAGTGAATGTAACAATGCAGGGAAATACGCTCCAAATGTGAAACGCACACTGCGCCTGTTGGCTTTAAGGATAACCAGATTCATAGAGGTAGTGAAAAGGTATCAAAACAAATCCTTGTCACTCAGATGATTTGATGCATACTGTTGTAAGTAGAAGTATTGATAATGAGGAAACTATTCTACTACATCAATATACTTGACAAGCTAAAAAATAGCTACAAAATTTCATGAATATTTCTGTGTAAATTGCACTTAAATTGTTAGTGCTTTCCCTTGTAGATTCCAAATTAGCAGCTATTCTTCTGTTAATGTAAATTTAACTTGTTGTTGTTTACTTTTGTACCAGCTCTATTCCAGTAGAAACTGAAGCACAAACTTCTGAAGGACGCTTCTCAAAGGGTCCAGATGGCAACAATAATTATTTATTATCTTTAGCTACCATGATTATGTTGCTCAATCTGTGATATTGTAAATGAGTTTTCAGATGGTCATAGGAGTTGTACAAAGTTTACTGAAAAAAATTGCTCATTATACATTTGTTCAGAAGGATTGAACAGAGAACTGCAGCTCTTTCAACATAGGTAAATCTATATGGAAGTTTAGATCTAAAAGGGACTCTGAACGTGGAGGGATCGGTGCGACGGTATGCATACTATGAAGAATACACCATTCGCGTGGCACAGAGTCTTGGTTTCTGTGAAATCCACACTCCCAAAGCGTGTTGAGTCAAGGGCTGTGCTAATTTCTTTTTACTGGAGCCAAATTATAGTGTAAATTGGGAGAAATCTCTTTTTTTTGCTAATGCAAAAGCATAGCACTGAGTTGCAACAGCACTGAGATTCTGAAGTGAGGGTGCAGCCTCAGTGCAATTTTTGAGATTTGTATGTTTTTATGACAAGTTTGCCTAGGCTTTGCCCTCCAGAGTTTATTTTTCCCCTTAACCTAATTCAATTCATTCTGTCATATTTTCTTAGTAATGTTCTGAGGCCACTTTTTTTTTCTTGCTTTCAAAATTAGCTCTAACTGTTCTGTATTTGCAGGGTAATGGTGACATTGGAATGGAGGGAATGACACAGTGATTTCAGCAAGGCTTTCATAAATAGACTGCTTAGATTTATGATATGTCACTTGATTTACAGCACTCCTTTTATTATGGATGCTATTGTCTGATAACATTTCTACAGTAACACTCTTCCTTTCTTTCCCCCCTCTTTTCTTTTAGCTTCTTGGAGGCTAAAACAGTATCTTTACAATCATATTTTTAACTTTGGGTAACTTGATAGTCACAATTGTTGACTCTTAATAAGAATAGAACTTCTTTTCCAAGGTACTGTTTCTTCTTGAGTCCTTGATGCCATTGTTTTTCATCTCAAAACTACTGCTGAAAAAAATACATTTTAAATTTTAAAGGTGCTAAAACTTATGCTGAGAAATAAATCTGTCTTCTGATATGCTTAGAATTGCTCTTAAGTTTGATGTATTTTAGACTCCTCAGGGTCTCTAGGTTTTTCCAGAAGATAGTCAATGGTCAAAGGTGCTAAGTTTCTATTTTCTCAAGGCACGAAGACTGAATTTTGTTGTTTCTGTAATAAATACACCATAGTATCTTGATTGCAGGGAGTTCAAGGAATTTTCCCTCACACTCCTTCAGGCTGTGCACTTATGACAATTAAGAGCATATTTATGGTCCAGAGCATAATTTCCTGTGCTGCAGTATATAAATGCTGTCCAAGTAAATGCCTCTTCCTTCCTATGTGCATTACTAGGGGCTGATCTTGCCACCATCAAGGGTAGCATATTAATATTAATAAACATTCTTCCTTTAACTAAAGGAAGATAACTGAAGATTCATATAACTGTTATGAACTCGCAGAAGGCCCTTCGGGTTCCACAAAGCTCTTGTTGTCCTTTTGCCCATCACTGCCTAATTCTTGTCACAAGACAACAATTAGTTCTAACTGACACTTGGTGTTACCTCTCCCAGCTCATACTGCTTGGTGAGAAAGGAGTTCCCTTGTGGTACTTATTAAACTTCCGTGTAAAGTTTTAGTGAAACACATAAGACTGTTATAAAAAGCTGTTAAGAGGAGGAATGTAATGCTTTGTTGTTTTCCAGTTAATAGATAATTGCTTTCAACAACAGAGAAATACGAAGAACAAGCATGGCAGGAATATATCCCGACAGTATTAACAATGGGGTTATTAGGTTTAGAAATAGATACACAGAACTAACTGAAAACCCTGATGATCACTAGTTCTATATTGGATTCTTTTTGTTTCAGCCAACAAGCTGCCAAACTGCTCACATGCACTCAGTTTGTACTTTTGGCAAAATCCTCAGGCCAGTTATTGCCCTTACTGTCTGGAACCAACCACCATGGTGGGCTTGCTTGGCCCGTTGTGGATAAACGATCTCCATGGCTATCTTCAATTTCTGTACTCACAGCAATCTCCCGAATGTGCTTAGGTTGGACCAATACCAGAAGTGCAATGTGCTAATCAACAGCATGTCTGGTATTGGTTTTGACTTTTGTAGCCAAGGTTCTAGGTGTTCTGTATTTTCCTTTTTTTTCTTAGTTTGAAGATGTTGTGGTTTGGGTTTTATTTTTCCCCTTCCCTTACTGCAAGTATGTTTCCTTGTAATTTAAGAAATTTTGTCCAGACTTGAAAATTTTCATGACAAACTTCACTGAAAGAGTGGTGAAGCATTGGAACAGGCTGCCCAGGGAAGCAGTGGAGTCACCATCCCTGGAGGTGTTCAAAAAATGTGTAGATGTGGTGGTTCGAGACATGGTTTAGTGGGCATTTGGTATTGTGTTGATGGTTGGACCTGATGATCTTAGGCGTCTTCTCCAACCTTAAGGAGTCTGTGATTCTATGACTTGTACCTTCCAAATCATTAGGTAGCCATGCTTAGGCTTCCCGTGGCGTAGCCTAGACTTGCATGCATCTATGATGGGAGCCAAGGAAGTGTGTGAGGTTGACTATAAGGAATCAAAAAAAGCAGCTCATTTTCCCTCTGCTCTTGCAAATGATCTCTGCTGTGATTTGCGACCGTGTCTGTCTTGGGAAGAATTCATATGGAGATCAAAATAAGGACTGACGAGATATTTCAGACAACAGTGCTGAGGAAAAAGAAGAATAAATGCTGTCCAAGAAAAGAAAAAGGAGAAAAATGTATTTCCTACCATCTTGTGACTGTTGACTAAAAGAGCTTATATTTTCGGGCTGGTTTGTCAATAAAATATAGAAACATGTTTTCGCAAAGCATACTACAAGTATTTGAATATAAACAAAGCAAAAATCTCCTACCCATATGAAAATTGGCTTCCATGTAAGAAATAACAAGCCTTATTCAGACCATATGAGGCATATTATGAGTTACTTTTTACTGAGAAGAACTATGAAGAAACACGCAGCACAGAATTTTCTATTGAAGATGATACTTTGTCTAACTTTATTCTTTGACTCTTTTGCTGGAACCTCCTTAAGCTCTAATTTAGAAAGACAGTGATTTCTCTTGAGACTTTGACTGCTGCTGTTATCCTCCCCAGCTTTCTGCTTGGTCTCTGCTGCAAGGCTGGGTAAAATCAGTGAATGTGATTTTAGAAAGCCATGATGATGGCTGTGGCTTTTGCATACCTCTTTCACGTTCAGTTGTCCATGCTATCCATGCACTATGTGGGGAGGGAAGGTGAAAATCTCTAAGGTAGGGGAGCACAAAAATTCTGTGATGGAAATAAAACCTGGAAGGAGGTCACACCGAATCAGCTCTGTTCCTGGATGATTGGGAGTAGCTTGTGCCAGCCAGGGATCCAAAGAACTTTCTTCAGGGGAAAGAAAAAGTCTCCTGAAAAAAACCCTTTTGACAATTCTTTTCCTCCCTTCATCTAGGGAAAAGTGGCTGAGCTGTGGTAATAGCATAGCCTGACACAGATGAGAGGAAACTTGTGCACAGTAATCAGAGGGAAAACAGAGGAGGCAGGATTGTGTTTTAATTTATCCATTGCCTGAGGATGAAAGGAAGCTACTGTCAGTCACAAAGTGCAAAGGAAGATATTCTAGCATGCTTGGGACTGCAGAAGGGGCTCTGTTATCCTTCCAGTGATCTATGAGTAATTTCTGACTTAAGACCTCCAAGTCACTTGCAAAACCAATTTGAGAGAGAATGATAACAAACATTTCTTCTAGGAGTTCTGGAGAAAAGAAGAAAAGGATAAAAAAATCCTTTCTGCCCTTTATTTTGCCTGGTATTATCTACTGTACAAATGTCATTAAGTGACATTTCTCTCCTAGAGGCTATCCACTATATGTGATGATTTTTATTCCTTCCTTCTGCTCTCTACCACTGAAAACCAGATAGTGGCTGACAGTTAATGAGGGAGTCTCTAATCTGACAGCACTATGAAAGCTGCTGCCAGCAAAGATCTTGATAATGGTATAAGAAATCCTTTCTATCCCAAACTACCACTAAGGTGCCTGTCTGCAGCAGGGAAGTCAGGACATTCTCCTCTAATCAAAGCTTGTTAGATCTGTATCCCATAGTCCTTCTGCAACCTGTTTAAGAGGAAAACCCAAAACGGTTGTAGTGAAAATAGAAGACAACAAAGGCATTCAAAATATAAAGACTCACTGAGATTAAAATCCTAATGGAACTTTGTTGCTGTTTTTTCTATGCTCAACAATTAAGGCAGATTTTTCTTTCAGTTACTGCATTATCACAGAGTTACTCTATGTGCATATGTATGTATATAGAAATTAAGATTTCTCTGTGGGAGGTACTCTATATTATGTGGAACTTTCTGAACTGGAGAACTTGGTGTCTAATTTTACATGGCAGACAGCTTCCTCACAATCTTGTATGGTAAAATCTGTTCTGGATTACTTGCTCTAGCCCACAAGGCACAGAAAGACGTCTCCTTAGCCTCAGTCCTGTGCCCTCAAGCCCAAATGACTGCTCTGTGGGACGGGGCGTGATGTTTCTCTTAGGTGGCCCCAAAGTATTTCAGAACAGAAGTTTTTTCTAAATAATTTCTTGGTCAGGATTTCCACTTCAGTATGGTCTGCGTTATGGTTGGAATGTGCAGCCTTACGTCTGCACACTGCTCGCGAGGAGGGACGTTTCTGTCTGTTGAAGGACAGAAGATGAGCAACATCCAGTTGAACACAGCTTCTCACTGAGCTCATGCAACCATTCAACTCTTGAAATCTTTTAGTGTGTTTGAAAAAGGGCTTAATGCATACCTAGGTTGGAGGCTATGAGAAAGGCAATGATGGGAAGTGCAGCAAACAAAATGTGATCAGAGATTTTGAAAACAAAGATTTTATTTCAGAGAGACAGCACAGAAGAATTTTAGCATGAGCTTTGCTACTTGTTCAGTCTTTATTGAACTTTCCCAAGGGTTGATCCTTGTATGTGTATTTGAGTAAAAAGAGAAACACCTCCCTTTGATGTTGGTCTCCTTTCTCTGAGAGAGAACAGGTCACCCAGATGTCAACCCTTCCTAAAAGGGAAACTTAAATAAGGCAGTCAGCATACAGAACCTGTCTTTTGCATTTTGTAGGATTAAACTTGATGCATTCTTGCAAAGCGCTTTGATCATTTGTGAAGACGGCACATATAGGTGCATGCTGTGCCTTCTTTGTCATTTCCCCTCTGGCATATTGTCTGCATACAATAAGTTGAATTTCTATGTCCTTCTCCAGATAGGCCTGCTCTTTTTTTTTCACCAGCACATTCAGTTTTAGTGTGCCATCTGCTTTCAACCTGCTTAACATTACACTCTGGCCTTTAATGACAGAGGACATCAAGTGCCAAGGTCCTCATTTTATTGCAGAAGATGGCATGCAGAACTTCTTTAAATGGCTCCAAAAAATCTAAAGCCCCTATCTGGATGGTTTCAAAGACAGCATTAGGTTATCAAGCTTCTACTGCGAAGCTTGATAGCATACCATCATCTTCTAAGAGGCTAATCTTTTTAAAAGGCCTCTCTCTGAGGTTCTTTAACCTCATAAATGCTCCTTTTTGCCTACTTCAAAGCTCAGAAATATATTTTTAATGTGAAAATTGCATGTAATGCTGTCTTAATTTGTCTTGACGGGTACAATTTGTTGCGTGACCTAAAACCGAGGGAAAATACCCAACAAAACCCCTACCTTATAATGCATAAAATATTTTTTATAATTTTTATGCTCCAAACTGAGACATCCTTAAATACCTGCTGTTTTACTATCTTGACTGTTGCTTATTTCTGGAGAAGAGACTGAATTTAAATACTGTAGACCTTCAACTCAGGAATCAGATTTTAATTTTGAAGAGTTTGCAACTGCTGGAATAGCTGCAATAAGCAGCCCAGTGAGTATGGGCCACCTTTGACTTCTCCATCTTTGTATATGGAAGCTTTTTATGTTGAACAACTTTCCAAGGCACACCTCCAATAAGTGTCCTGGGGTTGGTCTCCACAGTGGAGGCTTCTCCTCTGATTTCCCGGTGTGCATGAGGAATTGTGCTGGTCTGGAGACAAACTGCCAGCCAGGACAGATTGCATGATACCTTTATTTTCATCAGCTGAGATACGTGGTCCTCACATGTAGAAGAGCTGTTCTTCAGCAGTGCCTGTTGTGTCCCAAGTGCCTGTCACAGTAAGAAGGTCATATAAATGGGTGAATTACAGTAAAAAGGATTGACTGCAGAGTATTAGATTATTTCTGTGGTTTGTGTACACACAACAGGCTGCTTTTCTTGGGTGAATTTCTGAAGAGATATTTTATTTCCTTATATTTAAACTGTGATTTCTGCTTGTGTATGGGTCTCTTATGGAGAGATGAAATACCAGTAGACACCAATCTACATCTTTAGGCACTTTAAATATCCATATAGTGTTGTCCTTCCCTTATCTGTAGGGACATATGTCCTCAGCAGAAGCTAAAATTCTGTATAGAAATACCTCCAGTGTACAGAGAACGTGTTTTTCTGTAAAACATGTAGAGTGGTTTTGCTAATATTCCCAAGTAATTTCACAGCAAGAAGCAAATTCTCTGTTAAACTCTGTACCTTTACCCAGAAATCTAAAAGAAACTGTTTATCTATCTATCTATCTATCTATCTATCTATCTATCTATCTATCTATCTATTTATAGCAGAGAAGTCTAATTGGAATGGAAGAAATGACATTATTAAATACCAGAATGAAGATCACCAAGTAAATAATCTAACTGCTGATACTTTAATATTACCCCAGTGCTTCTAAATAATCGCTAATCGGAAGCTTGAATTAGACTAAGATAAATTGAGTTAAGTGCCTGACTATTCAAAGTAAGAGCAAGAGATTTGATGAAAAGTTCAGTGCGCACAGGGAAAAATGTACTGCAATAAATATACAGAAATCATGCTTCTATTTTATTTGAAGTAAACACATTATCTTTTGATATATCTTGGTCTTTCTCCGTATGAATCAAGAAACATGCAGCACTTCAAGCCCTGATTAATGTTCTTAATTGCTCTCCCTTTTTCGTTTTTGCAGCTGGCAGCTGGAACACTGCAGATCAGACAGTGCTGTATCAGTAGTGTTTATACTGCTTGTGAACAAATGGTGTTACAACCTGCATGTTTATTCCCTTTGATTCATAAACTATTGGAACAAGGTGCAATAATCAAGACTTGTGTTTTTCTTTTTTTCCCCCCCTTTTTCTTTCCTGCCTCTGCAGTATTAACCCTGATAGGAGCATATGATAGGGCACAAACTGTGAGCCAAACACTTTGCAGCAACAAGGAGGTCTGGAAATCTTACAGAACGTGCCAGGGAGATGCTTATCTTCCACCACGTTCGGCTGAACATTTCTTAGTGGGAGTGTTGATGGTTTCTATGCTTTTCTGTGCCAGTGCTAATTAGTGTGGACAGAGAGTGAATCCAGAAGAAAGAGCATTATGTTAGTGAGAAGCTGAGAGGTGTTATCTAGTTAGCTGAATATTGAATAAAGGATCAATAATTCCTTCTGTTTTCTAGAGGCAAACAATGAACGAATCCTAATTACTCTAGAAGTTTTAAACTGTTCAAATCTTTCTGTTTCTTGTGTTTTAGTGTTTGTCTGGTCAAGCTACCTCCAAGGTGAAAGAGTGACTTTTTTCACTATCATCAATGCAAACTCTATTTTGATATGAAAAGTAAAAACCTTCTTTCTCTGACATGACTATTATCAAAACCAGTTTATAAGTGAAATGGAAGAGTGACTAGTTCATTTTATAATGTGCACATTGATTTGTTGATGCTAAAATTAGATGACATGCTTTATATGGCCAGCATTGATATCATAAACTATGTACTTGCAAGGAAAAAATTTAGCCTATGAAAAGGCATTATGTTATGGATAATTCAGCTGGGTTTTGGACACTAAAAGGTTTGTATGCTTTTCAGTTAGGTTTATAGGAAGATATGTGTCATAAGCATTGTGTAGGACTTGTAATTGCACCATCCCATAAAGGCATCAGAGTCTTGTCAACATAATGGAAGGTGACTGGCTAAAATCTGAGGCTCTACTTTGAATATTCCTTTTGTTGGAGGAATGTAACTAATGAATCAAATGACCTTGTGATTGTTTAGAACTGATTATAAAACCAAGAAAAAGATGTGTTTTATCACAGGTTATGACACCAGCACGTAGCACTGCAGCAGAGCCCATGAGCTCAGACATCATAATTGCTCATCAGCTATTGTTCTGAAATGTTTTGGGACTTTGGCATTAAAAGGGCTCTGTTATTACAAGAATAATGTCAACTTGCAGAAATTCAAAGAAGTGCGTATAGGACAACATCCAGTGACACTACTGGATGTGATCATGGAATCATAGAATCGAATCATAGAATGATCTGTTTGGAAAAGACCTCTGAGATCATCAAGTCCAACCATACCTGTCCCTTTACTAAACCATGTCCCTAAGAAGCTCATCTATCTGCCTTTTAAACACCTCCAGGGATGGCAACTCAGCCACCTCCCTGGGCAGCTGTTCCAATGCCTGACCACCCTTGATGCTACAAGACATCCATTTAACTTTCCGTTTAGTGCCCATCAGTTCCATGCTGGCTGCAGCCTTGAATATCAATGCAAAGAAATGCAAACTTAACTCAAAAATTCTTTCAGCAATAAGGTGGAAGTCTAAGGAGGTTCCTACACTGGCATACTTATGTATAAAACTTTCCTTTTCTTATAGTTTCAGCTTCTTTGGATTGAAAATACATAGAATCATAGAATTATCTGGGTTGGAAGAGACCTCCAAGTTCAACAAGTCCAACCCTTAAGCAAACACTATCATGATTACTAGATCATGGCACCAAGTGCCACATCCAGTCTTATTTTAAAAACCTCCAGGGATGGTGAATCCACCACCTCTCTGGGCAGGCCATTCCAATGCCTGATTACTCGCTCTGTGAAGAATTTTTGTTTATGTTTTCATTCTCACTATTGGTAACTGAAAGGACTCCTGTAAGTTGCAAATATCTGGTTACAATTCCTGAGATGTGCCAATGGTTCTTTCCGTTGCTCTAGTTGTCACTGAGCTTGAATTTTATTGCACTCTTTGTCACAATCTGAAGTTCTCATAGCGGTTGTGTGGCTTTGTGAAACGCTTTATGCATCCTGTGTTGGGAAACCAAGCATCATGGGATTACATGCTGTACCAGCACCTTTTTATTTTGAAAAAAACTACCTCATTTTTGCTCCATTGTGTATAAAAATCATAATTAAATTGCTGAATTAAGAATAAGATTCTGTACTGTGTTTCCTGTATCTAGTGGAGTAGTGAGATGTCCCTTTTTAATTTGATTTACCACCTTGACATACACAGGGCCCAATTTTCTCTCTGGCAATATGTGACAGTTATAACACAGTTTGCAATCCAGGCAGGATTGAGGCTAAAACCAGAGGTGCTTTAGAGAAATGGTGATACAAATTGGTGCAGTTCTTGCAGGACATTAAATCAACGGGCTTAACATCTGTAAAACAGGATTTTTTGCTCCTTCCAGGTGTTCCATCATTGCTGTTCTTTAGCAACTGAACTCAGTGTACTATCTCTTCTAATACTCTTCATCTTCATTATGGGATAATACAGTGTAGAAGTGTGAATCAGTAATTAGGTGTTGGTGCTCTTGAAGTGTGATTTATTAGGAGGAAGCTAAATTCTAGCAAAACAAATACACTTCTACTTGAATGCTGACAAAATATGAGTAGAGCATCTGACGATAATTTCCTATATATTTTAAGAAATGGCTTCCTAATGAAATTAGATCTTTTAAATATCTGTATCTCTACCTCAGGTCTTATTTGACATTTCATTATCATATGAATTACATTTTTAACTTGGGAAGTTTAGACATAGAAGTTGGATATTAAGTACGATGGGAAAAAATTGACTAGAAGAATTACAAAGATTCTAATATCTCAGCATTTTCTTTGCTTTTATTGATCACTGCAATCTAGCTGATGTGGCAGCAGCCAGGAAGCATTCTAAGTAAGTTGATATATTAAAAATGATACAACCTTTTATCTCGATTTATATTAGATGCAATCAGGTGACACATCACTATGATCTACTTTGTGACATTCAAAATGGGTTATGTCAAAATCAAAGGAAATTGGACTGGATAACATTCATATTTCAGTGCTAGTTGTGCTTATTTATTCAGGTATTTACTGTGATATGGTCTCTAACACTCATTCTGAGTGAAAGCCTAGAGACTTATAACTGCCCTGAAAAATGAAGTTTTCCAACAGAAAATTGTTTGCATTTAAGTACAGTGTATGTTTAGGTCATACAAAACTGTTGAATCACTGTAGCTATAATATTTTTGCTTTATACAGTTTTTATTGAATTATATCCTGGACAATACAGGGAAAAAATGATGTTAAAGAAATCTGACTGTGTTAGGATTTTTTTAAGCTTAACTAGTTTTAATTAGATTTATCTGAAACCTCAGATGTAATAATCTGGGTAGAATCTTTGGTTAAAACAAAGTAATCTTATGTTTATATTATATATGCTAAAAAAAGATAGATTTTTAGTTGTTAAAGATGCATATGAGATTAGTAAAATTTATAGCAAAAAAGACTGATGTTTTCAAAGCAATATTTAACAAAGACAGTTTTGTTTTAGAGTAAATCCCAGCCACGTCTAAATTAATGCTGTATCTGCTGCTAAATGTTTCATTTCTATCTGGCAGAACACAGATAAGACAGGGAGATGTACAACCATACAGATATAAACCTTTTGCTTGTGTTGAACAGGGTGAATCACTGAAGGTGAGAGATCCAGAGAGAAGTGGGTGTCAGAGATGGGCTCAAATTCTTATTCTGAATCAAATTTCCCCTAAGGTAAGCAGGGAAAAGGTGGTAGGACCATATTTATATATATATAAAAAAAGGATTTTTTTTCATTTTAAGGAGGTCATAAAGTCCTGAGGGCTGTTGTAGACATAAGAAGAGGCTTGTGCTTTTCATCTCTTACTTTCCTAAATGGGGTTTATCGAACAGCATATTCTGAATTCACAGAAAACACACCAAAGATGATGTTTGTTTCCTTTCAGCAGTCTGGAAACAAAGAAAAAAGATCATTGCAGAGGGCAACCCAACAGCATCTCTCATGATTGCCCTGGAAACATTTGAAGGGATGAAGAAGGTACAGATAGGAAAAAGCCCTGCTCCACCCCCTCCTCAAAAAAAAAAGAGGCATGTTTCCAGGCTGTGTCTCTTTCAAAATGCCACTGTAAGAGAAGATAGAGGGAAAAGTGATGATGAAATAGTGAAATGAAAGTCAAAGGAAAGAAGATGCCATCTTACCTAAGACTCATTGGAGGTACTTGCATGTCTGGCAATCCAAGATGCCTCAGGTCCTTCTGCTTCTATCTTCTTCCTTCATCTTCTGCTTTGGTAACACTGCATGTTTTTGGGAAAAAGAAACATGATCCTTGAGAAAGCCTGATGTGAGAGGAGTGTAGGCCTGCATATAGTTTCTTCGCACTGTTGAGGGTGATGCCACATATCTGCTTCATTACTTAAGAGGTTGCTAGTCTAGTCTCTCTTTGACATGCACAGGGTTCATTTAGACCTGTATCTGTCTGGTCTTTTCTACAGGAAAACTTCAGCAGCAAAGTTGGTCTCAAACTTCTCCACCAAGCCGCCACCTGTCTTCCACATTTACCTGTGAAAAATAATGTGCTTAAAACACATTTGACTCTCTCTTATCTCAGGTCTCTCTTTTTTGTCTATTGTCTTAGAATTTTAGTATGTGTCAAATACATAACCAGAAGCGTTCTTTTTTCTCCTTGCTGTTGTTAACTGTTTATTTCTTTGTAGGTATTGCCTTCAACAAAAACAGTTACTAATGCATTTGATATGGAAATTTTTTTTATTGCATATATAAGCCTGTAATATCCATTTCCAGCAATATTTCAGCAAGGAAAGTGGAGAAATTTAATGTTGCTGCCCAGTCCAACTCTCTTCCTGACATCCAGTCTGTCTGTTGTGCTACTGCCTTTTATAGC
This sequence comes from Dromococcyx pavoninus, assembly GCA_033558185.1. NCBI lineage: Eukaryota > Metazoa > Chordata > Aves > Cuculiformes > Neomorphidae > Dromococcyx > Dromococcyx pavoninus. Next base: position 1,791,417 of record JAUMJL010000068.1, read on the forward strand.
AGGAACATGCATCAGCTTAACCAGCTCCATCTCTCCAGTGCAGCAAGATGAGCTTTAATCTAGGGTTTAAGTAACTCCCCCTGCTCTGTAAAAAGACTTTTTTCTATTATCTATAATAGCCCATAACATGTCACTGTGCTCCCTTGATTTTCTTCACTATTATCACTTCCAGATTGAATGCCTGATCTTCAGTTGCATGATCCTGACCACGATATCCTAGTACCTTTTTTAGCTTCAGTTTCTCCTGCTCTCTCCCTCTCATGCTGCTGCCATATTGCACCTCCAGAGCTAAGGGAGATTTATCAGAACTGTGCTACACTTCTTCCAAATCAGCCCTTCTTTGAGAGCAGAACACACGCTGCTTTCTGTTTAACGCTGCTGGGCCTTGCCAAATTTTCAATATTTAGTGGGAGGATATTTGTATTTGAAAAGTGATGCCGGTGTATCCTGGCAGAATTAAATACCTTTTTCTATTGAAGGCAGAGCTCAAGTAGTCTCTCCTCAGGTATTCCTGCCCTGCCTTACAATGCTTCTCGAGAAGATACAAGTTGTGCAAGCCCATTTGTTTCCTGACCTTTACTAAGACAGTAAGCCATTCTAGAAATGACAGAAAGTGACCATCGTCTTATTTGTAAAAAGCTATAGAAGGGTAAAAACTATACTTTGTTGAAGATACATAAAACTTTCAATGCCAATAAAGTCAGTGCACAGAACTCAAGCCTCTGTCTGTCTCTGCAAGGGGGACACTTGTGTCAGTTCCTGCTGTGAAGAAGCTGAGTGGTTTCCATACAGAATTAGGTACCATTGAGGAGGAGGACATGGATTTTGGTTTTAAGTAGCCTAGATTGAATAAAAAAAAAAGCAGATGAGGTTTCTGAGAAAGTTGTGCATAAGACATGGTTCTCCAGGACTGGCTTTAGGAATATGGCCAAATCTCCAGACAGCAGTGGGGTTGGTGCTTTCCAGATGAATGAGAGATTAAGAAGCTAGAGGTAGATGTGGAAGACCAGAATCATGTTAACAACTATCCTGGGAAATGTCTTAGTAGTCATTTCCTCTTCTAGGGTGAAGGCCAAGAAGAAGCTTTAGTTGCTACTCTGAAAAAGAGCTGTAGAGCTTTGGAGGGAAGTAGACATCTACAAAGTGGTGTAATAGTTGGAGGCCAGAAACAGACACACACAACACAAACACAGAAAGTGAGAACTACAGATACTGTCTGGAGGGAAATGTCTAAGTCCAGGTGAAACTGCTTTCCTTGATATTTCCTAAGTATTTTCGAGACTGCTTTATTCAGTGCTCTAGATTTGTACAGCTGTTTGTAGTTCATACCACTTTTCCAGCTTTCTCTCAGGTGAGTGAATGTATTTTGATCCTGCCCAGGACTAGAGCTGTGAAGACTATGCTGTCCCAGGTGCAGATGAGGGTTGCTCTATAATTGTTACACTCCAGGAGATCTTGTTGCAAGAGGACATCACACAGGGATGCCAGATTTCCTGGATGAAACTACCTTCAAGTTCTCTTCATGCATTTTTTTTGGTTCCTGTTCTGCTGCCATGCACCATAGGTTTTGCAGATATAGCCCTACATAGGACTCTGCATTCACTCTAAAAGGCTTCTGCATTTCTGCTGCTTGCTTGGAAGAGATGGTAGAGAGATGGACAGTACAAGCATATTCCTGTCTTCTTGTAGAGAGTTAGTGCAATGGGGCCAGCTGGCTTTTATGGATGTGATTACAGCTGAAGAGAGTCTTGTCTTCATACTCTGGGGTCCTAGTGAACTAAGTTTTATAGCAGTGAAGCTTTACTGATTGCAACAGTCATTTCTGGATTCACATTATCTTAGAGGAGATCGGTACCTGAGGTATGCGGCTCAGACATGAGACATCATCTTCGTGGCATCCCGCGTGGATGAGAAGGAGGCTATATTTTGATGGACTTTCACTAAAATGAGAACAAAGCTTTGGAGAGATCAGATCTTTGCTCTGCACCTTGTGCATCATGTTTCCTTCCTTCCTCCATCCTCAGTGATTTCCAAAGCACAACTACAAACAAAATTCAAATTGTTGGAATTGCATGAGGAGATTAAGCATGCACACACATTACAGTCCTGTGGATGACATTGTCATTCACTGAAATGATTCATTAACACTCTGATTCCAGGAAAATGGGTTTTTACCCCACACCAAAATGGACATAGGGACTGTGAAGGATGCTCCTTCATATTGCATAGTACAACTAAAACCAAATCCTACTGACACACATTGCTGGGGTCACCCTTCACATATTAAATTTAGTTTTTGGGTTGTTTTTTTCAAAGATTATCTGGAAGTAGAGGTGAAGTAGTACGATTGTTGTAGTTTCTCAAAGCAGGGGATATGTCTATCAGTGCTCCCAGAATCACATTTTTGGCTCATTTTTGACAGGCCTGCAACTGTTTTGTATTCTTATTCATGGACCTGTTAACAAAATAATGATTTGGGATATACATTTTTTTCTTCAAGAGAAAAAGCTTTCGCATTTGGGCTGGAAATGAGACTGTTTAAGCTGTCGCTTGTTTTGCACTGGAGCTGCCACATCACCAGCTGGGACTGTGCCGAATCTCTGATGGAAGAGTAAGCAGATGGACTACTAACCTTTACAAAGGGTATATTACAGAAGATGAAATGAGGATTAAATTAGTGAAGCTGTTCACTCAGTCATTTTATGTGAAAATGGGGAAAGTTCAGACATATCTTTGTACTGGAAGCAGTTCTGTGCTCATCTTTGTCTGGTTTTATTTTATTTTGGTGAGAGGTAAAGGAGGAGTTCTTCTTCCCCAGTGGTGCCATAATGGGAAAGTAAGCATTCATTATTTTGTTCAAACATCCTTAGTGGGATTTTGGGAAAAAACTAGACCAGAATGAGGGACTGAAATCACTGAAAAGTGTCATGGTTTAACCCAGGTAAGCAGCTAAGCACCACCAAGCCACCCGCTAACTCTCCACAGAGGCATGAGAGAGAGAATGTGAAGAATAAATGCGCAAAAACTTGTGGGCCGAAATGAAGACAGTTTAATAGGAAAAAGAAATAGCACAAGCAAAGCAAAACAAGGAATTTATTCTATACTTCCATTGGCAGGCATGTGTTCATCTATCTCCAGGAAAGCAGGGCTCCATTGCGTATAAAGGTTACAAGGCAAGACGAATGCCATCTCACCAGATGTCCCCCCTTCCTCCTTCTTCCCCCAGGTTTTATTGCTGAGCATGTTGTTATGTGATAGGGGCATCCATTTGGTCAGTTGGGGGTCATCTGTCCGGCTGCATTCTCTCCCAGCTCCTTGTGCACCCTCAGCTTCCTCCTGTTGGGATGTTGTGAGAAGCAGAAAAGGCTTTGGCTCTGTGTAAGGACTGCTCAGCCATAACAAAAACATCCCTGTATTATCGACACTGTTTCTATCACAAATCCAACACATAGCTCCATACAAGCTACTATGAAGGAAACTGACTCTATCCTAACCAAAACCAGTACCAAAAAAAAAATCCCATGTAACCAAAGGTACAGTCATTCATGGGAAATGAAGCAAATGATTTTTCCTTGTGCACTATAGATGTGATTCAAATGAAAAAGTACAGGTTCTGTTCTTTAAATTACACTTTTCCTTAAGGTATTCTTGACTTTCTCATTAGATTTTATATAAGAGATTAGCAAGTGACCGTTCTTGACCTAAGGTCCAAGTCTGGGGGATGTTGAAATCTGTCTTAACAGCTCACATATCTCACTAGGAATTTTGTTTGGTATGAAAGCAGGTTCATGCTAACATTTCTCAGTGCCAACAATACTTAAAAAACCCCCAAAACATGAAGTTTGAAATGAGATAAGGAACCCAAGAAAGGAATTTTATTTAGCATCCTACCTATAAACATTCCTTTAAAGCAGAATATCTCTGCTGTTTTTAAGTCTCCTCTTCTTGTTTCACACTGAAAACTGGACAAAATTTAATGAGTGTAAACTCACACAGATCGTAATTTTTAGGTATGACATAAGGCAAAAAAGACACAAAGTGGTGCTACCACCAACAGAGAGACTGTTAACAGGAAGAATTAACTATACATTTAGTAGAAAGTCTCCAGTCTGTGTTGACTTTGGACTCAGTGGTGTTACTGATGTGCCTCTGGTTAAACTAAAGCAAAATCTCATTAAAATGTAGCTCCTGGTGATTCTCTTAAAGGCTGTGTTATCCAAAGCAGATGATAGCAATAACAAAAAAAGTGAATAAGTCCATTTCTTTGTCTGTTTGGCAGCTTCATAATAAATACTACATAACATACCAGAAATAATATGAGAGTAGGTCATGGAAGCACAGCAGTCTTGGTATTTCAGTGAGCTGGGTTCCAGCTAGCAATACGCATTTTAAGCACAGCCAAAGATAAAGATTAAGTTATTAAGGTTACACAGATGATCAAATAATGACATGGCTACAGGCTGAGGGGGAAATCTAGTCTCAGAGCAAGAAACCTGAAGAGAATATGGGATGCTAAGAATGGTGTGGCTGAAGGGAATATTATGATTCTTTGAAGGATAAAAGCCTAGAATTGCTGATGAGAGGGAGAGATGATGATATCTACCTTGAGTTTAGCAAGACTTTTTATATTGTCTCTGACAGCTTCCTTGTATCCAGTTCGGCATGTTACCAGCTGGCTGGTGGCTAGCGAGATTGGGGAAAGTAATTATTTGGGTCATCAGGCTTAGTAATTAATGGGTTGTACTCAGTGTGGAGGCCACTAATGTGGACTTCCTTGGGGGGGGCTGTACTATGTACTATCCTGTTTGTTATGTGTGTCAGTGATCTGGAAAGAGAAGGCAGATGATATCCACGTCAGCTTTGAGGGTGATAACAAATGGGGGAAACAGGCAAATTTTGTGAGCAGGATCACTACTCAGAGGGACTTAGCCTAGAAATACAGGCTGACAAGAGCCTCCTGCAACTCTACAAGAAGAAACGCCAACTCTTGTCCCTGGGAAGTGTGAGCTACTGGAACAGCAAAGGCTGAACACTGCCTACCTGCCTGGGGAACAGCTCTGCAGGAAAGGCCCTGAAAGTGGAATATGATGGTGGAGGAAGTACTTGACCTGTAAGTAGAGGCTGGAGGAGATGGGCTTATTCATCCTCGTGCAGACATGGATTCAGGGGAACCTAACAGCAGTCCCCAGGGCCTACAGGGAGGTCATTGAGGAGACACAGTTTGGATTTTTGCCATGGTGTAGGCTGGGGGGATGACAGAGAAGTGGCAAAATTTGGAATGGGGAGATTCTGAGAGAAGGAATTCCTTTTTTCATCATGATACCAGTCCAGAGAGATCTTAGGATGCCCTTGGAGGTTTTTAAATCCCAGCAGGATAAATCCCTGACAGCCTGATCTGAATTTAGTGTAATCCCTACATTTAGATAAGTCTAGAGACTCCCTGAATTATTCTGTGGCATTGTGATGTTGGCTGCCAGTTTTGATACTGCAGTTAAGGCGGTTCTGGGTTTACTACTGAAACCACTGCCCCTCATATAACTGTAAAATTGTTCAAAGATCCAAAAGGGAAGATTAAATAAAACCCCAGAAAAAACATGCCTTTCTGTGAAGTACAAGTGGTGGTTGGTCTGTTAGTTTACACATGTAAGCATAAGCAAATTTGGTAACAGTAGGCTCTTCACATTACAACAGGATTATTTGGACATATTTAACTCTTTGTGAATGAGGTAACCAAGTGCTACTCCTAAAACTGACAAGGAAAATCATGCATCTATTTGCATTATCTAGGTGTGTAGTTAAGTACTGAGGATGTTGACAAAAATAATTCTTCTTAGTCTAATTGATCTGTTTAGATTTTCAGTTTTCCAAGCATTACTAAGAAAGATTGGATACTTGGATACAACATGTCAAAATAATGAGTAACTGCAGAAAGTATCTAAACAATTTGTGATTAGTTATCAGATGCAGTATATGAAAGCTGGCACCTGAGCACATAGCTACTCTCCATCACTGGAAATGTGCAGTAAAGGCTGCTGGTTTTGGAAGGATTTACTCTAATTCAGCTCTAACTGCAAGACTTGAAGCAGGGAAGTCCTGTGATTCCAGACACACACAAATTCAGTTTAGCCTGTCACTGTAATCCTTCTGGTCATGCTGGCAGGGCCAGTGGAGGGGAGGAAGGGCATAGTTAATGCATCTGTGAGGAGGCTATGGGCACAGAGTTACAGAAAACTTAATCTGGTTGAGTGAAAATATGGCAATTACAGTATGTTGACTTCCTAACTATGAGGCTGTTGAGTTCTTGTCACTGAAGGAAGGGGTAAAAGCAAGGCTACTGTTGTTTACTGTTACCCGAGAGACTTAATTTCTTAAAGTCAGCATTAAACCATTATGTCCCCCTACTCAGTACATAAAAGACACATAATTTATAGAAACAGTCTTGGATACTGTATTGATGATAGGATAGCACAGAAATAACTCCTTTTCACAGTTAAACAGCTGTTTACAGTTTACAGCTATAATCCATCAGGTTCTTACAAAGCTCTGTATGCACATGCCATGTTGCAGATCTACAGTGCTGGATTTGTTCTTCATCCACAAGACTTTTCTGCACAAGTATTCAGAGTGGTTTCTATGGTTTTGCCTTTATATGTAAACAAAAGCCTGTCGGGCCAGGGGCACATTCAAATGTGTGTGCTCAGCTTCACTGTTAAGTTGTTATCTGAGTCCTAGCAGAGCTTTGGCTTACTGCAACAAGTACTCTCCAAGAAAATGCTCAGAAAAGGCTGGGAAGACAGTACAAGCCAGGGACAGTGCCCAGTAAACAGCTCGAATGCAGCCACTCTGTTTCGGAAGATAAGAGAATTTAGTCAAAAGGATGGAAGTTGTGCTATGACGGTTGGCCTCCTGGCTGGAAAATGGTCTCTGACATTTACTAGAATAGAAATAGCCCTGGTTGTTACACACACAAATCTGTCCTTAGCAAATTGGGACCCTCGTGATAGACTCTTCTGCTCAGCCACCTCTGGCTTTTGGTACACAAATTTGCAGTCTTTTGAAGGGCAGTTGCTGGGCTGCACATTCTCTTTGCATTGGTGCTGTTACTGTGTGAGAGGATATCCTGAGCTGCTGGCTGTGCAGATGAAAAGTTGTTCCAATTAACACATATAGAATGAACATGGCACCAGATAGTTACAGGAAGATAATTTTTGAAGGATACAAAGAAGTAATTCTTTTGGGAAAATCAATATCCTCTCACCCTACCTCTTTAAGGACTGTTCATACCTGTCAGTGCTGCCTTCACATTGAGACCACACATCCTCCTCCCCAGGCTGTTAGCTGCCTCTTTTCATTTGTGTTGCCATGCCGTAAAAAATTAAAACAAATACTGTTGGATCACAAATGTGGCCATAATTCTTTATCATGCAATTTAAAGCAGAAGATAATAACAAGGAAAATGACTAATACTTGAATAGGTTTCTGCATATACAAACAGTGCAATAATTGTCTCTCAGTCTGAACAAAAAAAGATAATAACAATGTTTTACAGTGCTCCTTAATTGTACCAAAAATTGAAAATCAAGACTTTATTGCAGCAAAAGGAAACATTAATCTGTCTGAGGGCCATTTTGTGGAGACTGCTTCCTTGAGAGGTGTGGTGATACTTACTTATCTTTAATAGGTTTCTGGGTTGTGGAACTAAAATGTGGTGGCAAAGGTGGTATAGGGGTTATTTATGAGCCCCTAGGCCACTGTGCTCCATTACAACCCACATTTAATGTGACTTGCAGGTCTGCATTTTCAGCATGTTTTTTGGGTTCCTTTTAGCATCCACCTGTTGCAGTTGAAAAAGATATTGTGCTAGCTGAGTCATTCCACAAAGCCACATGAATTTGCTGCTTTTCTCAGCAAAACATCCTGCTTATGTTTCAGCATGCAGAAAGGAGTGATAAAACATGGAGATGGGCATTGCTCATGGGAATTGGGTAGGCAACAAGGAAAGAGAGTTGCAAAAGAAGATACTGCAGGGGGCCATATCAGGGGCACTCGTGGCCTGAATGGCAGCAAAAGGGGAAGGCAGGAGCTTGGATCAAATAAGGTCTAGCAAGGGCAAGTTGGTTTAAGCAGAGTAGTGGATGAGGTTTGACATTAATGGCAGGATTCTCATTGATCTTCAACATCAGGATTTATTATGTATCGGGTTTTGTTCTTGCTAAAGGGTCAAGTTAATGCTTACTGTAAGCTAATTACTGAACAAGGTGGTTTAGGTTTTCTCTAACTTAATTTGATTAGAAGTCACCTATTGGCATGGCTTTTTAGCTGGACAAAAAACCCACATGTTCCCTGCTAACTGCTGCCTAACTTAGACCTAGCAAGTAATTTTCCTTTATCCCCAGGGTTCCCACAAGACCTTGCAGAAGCATTGGTTTTGCTTGATGGATATCAGTATTCTGTCTAAATGTAGATGTTTAACTTTCTTTCTATGGGTTGTGTTTTGCTTGTAATTATTCTGCATTCTTCAGGGACATATTTATTGTAGATGTTCATATAAACACTAAGTTCAATTGACCGCCCCCAGAATGGAATGAATGGTGCTAAGAATCTCTCTTCAGTTATTGACACTTAACTTTCTGTCTCAGGGGAATAAAGTTCAGTCTCTCACTGCCAAGTCAAACTCTATAGATTATTTCTCTAATCTGAAAAAGCCTGGCATACCGAAGATAAAATAGTTCTCTGGCAACTCCAGTCCAGAGAGTCATGGATTGTTACTCACATTTTTATTTATTTTTTGTATCTTTGTATCAGTATCTTTGTGTTGACCTTTTGGGACATGAGCAGAGTTTGTGGATATGTTACCATAAAATGAAGAAGCTTCAAAAATTGGATGGGTCACTGTCCCTGCTGAGCAATTTCTTGGATGTGTTTTTGATTTTGACCTTATTGCATTCTCCCCACACTTTCCTAATTGACTTAGTTTATAGGAAAAACTAAGATATCTGTTGGGGTTATATCTCCCAAAAGAAAATCACCACAACCCTTTGCAATTAATAGACTTTAATCAGGAGGAGAATATGAAATTGTATAGGAAAAGATAACAGTTTTCAACTGAAAAAATATATATGTAACCAAACACAGAACCGCACAGACTGCAATGCTGTAACACAACAGCTCAAACCCCAACAACTCAAAAGAGTTGAGTAAGTCCTCTGTTGCCTCTGAGGTGAAACAAAACTCATGTGGGGGAAGAGTGGTCACAAGGTGGGTTGGAAATCCACTCCTAGGAGGTGCTGGGGGGGGAAGGAAGGAAATAGGAAAGAAGTCCAGAAATACATCTCTCTTCCTGGGATGTCCCCAGTAATGCTGCCCCCACCAGAAAATCACGGCCCCAGGAGACTGACTGGTCCCCCATCGGGCCTGGCCCCCACCTGTCTTCACGTCAGCGAGGGAAGAAAAAGTTCTGAAAACCCTGAAACTACAACACTAATGCATCTTTTTATACTGTTCATTATACACTATGTATGTATTATTTATTATAGAAGATATTAAAAATATAATTATTAATTATTTTAATCAGTATTCCCTGTGTTCACATTGCTCTTGTTTCCTGGTCTCTGCCAGGGAAACCAATTATTTCAGTACATGACATAGTGCAGATGAACAAATGAAAGGAATGAATACAATAATTTAAGAACAAAATAATAAAAATGAGACGTTTTGGTAGCATCCTCAATGCATGAAATAGTGGGGCTATCAAGAAACATTTGTGAAAAGGCTTGTGTCACTATGAGCAGGTAGTGTAATTACATGTATATATAGTTACTGGAAAGTGGGTGGAAAAATAATTTTGAATTATTTAGGATACTGTGTAACTTTGAGGAAAAGTGCGCTGTAGAAACAATGCAAGAAACATATGTCCACAGCTGAACTCTAAATCCTCCCAGAAATGTGCTGTGATGAGAAGGCAAACTCCTATATTTGAATTACTTCGGTTGAAAGCAGCTTTGTTTTTTTCATTTTTGTGGGTTTTTTTCCTGTAGCTATTAAATATTGTCATCCATCATTGTTAGAAGAAGTACTTAATGACACTTTAAATATAATTTATCATTCAGTCTACAGCAGTAAAAATCCCTTATCAGAAGTTCCAGATGGGAGGCGAGCACCTTTTAGACTGATCTGTAGAAAAGAGTTTAATGTAAGAACATAGGTTCATTTCAACAATGTGATTACTAGATGTTTGGGGTTTACTTAGATGGTGCTGGTAAATGGAGTACTTAAAGGATAAGACTAGAATTTAGTGGCTACCGTATTCTATATAGTGACAACTGTTCTTTGCCAAGTCATACATGTATGAGCTATATACTAGTACATACTGACTGAATATGTAGAAATTCACATTTTCCTGTGACTGACCAGCTGGCACAAGTAGCTTCATGTCTTCTACAGTTCACTACTTAGAAGTAACCATGTCTTAATAATGAGAAGCCCTTATGCTAGGCTCCAGATAAATATCGAGTGTCCTTTCATTAAAAACTGGGGTAACAAACCATGGTGTGCTGTGCTACCCTTCTGATACTTTTCCTTGCTTCCTTCATGACTCTGGAGAGTTTCTGTGAGATCGAGAAGAGGTTCAGGGCTGAATATGGGTGGTGCCTATGTGGGCAGAAAGAGCTACTGGTGATGGGGAGCACACTACAGAAGTGGCATGGTTCTCAGCACAGGGAGAAGGAGCAGAAGGGATAGGATTTGCTGGAGTCAACATGAAGCAGTTTGTTTTGGGAAACCTCTAGGATGTATCTGAAATTCACTATAGGAAGGGATATTAGTGGTGACCTTGATGATCTGGTGATACCAAGCACATGCTTAAATGGGTGTGTTCTAATATACAGAAGATTCTTCTCAGGGGACACTGTCTTATCAGGACAGTTTATAATTGCCCAGTTGTCAATATTTCGCAGCTAGGAGGCTTTGGCATGAAAAATAGCAGAGGTGTGTAACCTCTTGCAGAGAACAAAGATGAATCCCTGGGCACCATGCTGTCAAGTTAAAGGAGAAATTACATTTCATTTCACGTACCTATTTGAATACTTAAGTTAGATGCCTCCAGTAGACATTATGACTTTTTTTTCTTTTCACATTGGTTTAGCTATATCTCTCCCAGAAACAGGGTGAAGGTTACCGGATCAGTCTTAACTCAGTCATGCCTGACCAAGCATCTCTTCATTTTTCCCACTGAATATCATAAAAACAAGTTTGAGGCACAGATAATTTAATAGATTATGATCAGACTATATAATCAAGTATATTCAGAAACTCCTTATACACATGAGATGTCACTTTGCCTCCTAGCTGCTGTAATGTGATTACTGTGTTACAATTCTTTAGTAACAGTGACAAGTGATCAATGGTACCTGTAGGATATAAACTTTATCACTGAAACTTTATGGAAGTTCAGATGTCTATCTGTTCTCCAAACTGATGGTCTCCATGTGGCTTTTTAATGTTTTCTAGTTCTTATATCATTTCATTTTAAATCTAAAAATCCTTAGAGTTAAAAAAGTTAAAACCCTTTTGTTTTCGGTGCAAACCAGTGCAATAGTATTTTTTTCCCATTTGGTTGACATTGCTGATTACAGAAGCTGAGGGTGCTCTGTGTTGCTTAGCCCTGTAGAGTCCATGTCACTTCCCTAACTCCTACCAAAAGCAAGTAGGAGTTTGTGCTTTTACCGAGGAACCGAGATGGATTTACACTTGGGCAATGACAGACATCTGGTAGTGTTCACCAGCTGTGGAGAAACCGTCATGCTTGCAAGTTTTGACTGGTCCTTGTCAGCTCCTGTTTTTGCCTTGCTGCAAAATGAGCTTGCACTAATTCAATAGTTAACTTGCTTGCATTCATGTTGAATTCCTCTGTCTTTTTTCCTTAATTAAGCTAAAAACTCTTCTGGGCAAGGACTGGACTTCCCCTACTGTCCTTTTACAACTGCTGCTACTGGTATTACTACAAAAAATCAATGGCACATTAGAAAATAAACCTCCTGTGTGTTTTAGTGCAGCTGACACTCAGCTGATACATAGCTACATTAAGCCATAGTAATATCACACTTACATGTCCTTGTTAGTGCTGGATGAATGATAATATGGACTTTGCTTCTCAAGTGTTTTTATGAATTTTCCTGGTGAAGCAAGTTTTTTCTTGTTCAGAAATCAGAACAGGTTATCTGCACATCTATGAACTTGAATTACCTTCTCTGCCTTACCAGATTTTAAATTCTGAAGCATAACAGCTACATCAAATAATTGCTCTGTTGACTAAATAAATATTGTTAGCAACTGGCAGATAATCATCAGAGCAGAAGCATTTAGTAAATGTGCTTATTCAATTACTCCTTTTATTGAATTATAACTACAGATTTTAGAAAAAAAGAAATTGCATTCTTTTTCAAATTGACTTCAGGCTTTGGATGCCCACATTTTCTTCATTTACCTGGTGGCTGTAATTGTATGCCATTATATCCACATCGCTGCTTCTGTCCCTAAAGGAGGTAACAGACATCTCATATATCTTCCTTTCCATGTTATCTAGTCACAGATGTTTTCTATCCTGCTTATTGACAGGCTCATAAACAAAGCTAAGTGCTATGTGTAACCTGTTCCCAACTTTCTGTAATATAAACTGGTGATAAGGAGGCAACTAAGTTAAAAGGGGTGCCCTTGAATAAGTGGCCTGACTCCCAAAGCCCGGAGAACGCTAGTCACTTCTTGCACTGTGTGATTCAATTTTTCATTGACAGCCTTCAGAAATATTTTGTTGCTGTTGTCAGATCTTGGTTGCTGTATTTTTCTATTCTAAATGTCCCATACACAAGCCAAGTAGGTCTATCTCATGTCTGTAAATTTCTTCCTGCTCTGCAGGATTTAAGTAAAGTAAACATAAAATGTGTGATCATGATGGCGCACACTTGGAAATGAAGAAGGGGAAAATATTGTATTAGATGGGCAAATAATTTATGCTCAAATATATTGAGACTATTTTCTAGAAATGCATTAATAAAATTTGTGGTTGCCAAAGCACTCTTTGCTAGAGCAGATTGTCTTGTCTTTATGGAATTTATTCTGGTAAACCATTTCATACAGTCTTCCAGAAAGAAAAAAAAAAATGACAAAGAAAAAGAAGTAAAATTCTGAAGACAAAGGATTTGGCACGAACAATTTTTTACCGATTCCTTAGTATTATATTTAAAAGTAGGGTTCTTTTTAGAAGTTTAGGTCAGCTGAAAGGATATGGAGTGAATTTCAAATGGAGCGCAAACCTGAATATTTCTAGGCTTCCCTAAAAAACTGTGGTTCTTAATCCCTGCGAGAATAACACTATTGTAAAGACTTTTCCCACACGTAGTACCAGTATTTCAGTGCTGAGTTAAGTTCCCTGTCTATCAAGATAGACAGATGATTTTTTTTTCAATGATTAATATTATCATTAGCTTCTAATGCTTTTCTACTAATGCTGCTTTACATACTTAGGCTTGTCCATCAAACAGGACAGGTTTTGATCTGCCAGTGTTAGTTTTACTTCCTCCTTTCTGCTTCTGGCAAGACCTATATCTGAGCTGGGGATTGTTAAAAATCAGCCTTCCAAGAGGTTCAGACATTTCCATTTCTGCCTCTCTACTGAAAAGCAGAATGGCGATGTCTTAGCCGACAGTTCCTGAAAAGAATTCGGGTAAGACAACAGAGCACAGAGACGTGGAGATCTTTATTCACTGAATAACCCTGCCACGGTCACAGTGTGCACCCATTGTATGGCAGACTTTGGTGGGGCCTTGGTTTGTTATGAACCCATCCAGCGACAAACCAGGCCCTGTACATGGCAGTGCCTTAATGGTGTATTCGGTAAAATGTGAAATGATTAGTGCATGCAAGATAAAGAAGGTGTTGCTGAAGTGGAGAGCAGTGAAGTCTATGACACCTCTTACATCCAAAAATGTGTGTGTAAACATAAAAATATAGTCATATAGCCCTGTGGTCTGAAGGCTGTTATGCGAAGGACTTTTGTAACAACATGTGTTGAGGAACTGAATGCTAAGGCAAAATGAACAATCCTCTTTCACTTAGGTGATGACCACACAGTGAGAATACTGCACTTGTTTTGGTAAAATTCATCAAGTCGATAGGAATGGGGCTGTGAAATTTTACCTCTTATCAAGGATGAGAAAATACAGTCAAAATGTAATCTACAGGGCCTAAGAGAAGAGAGGTGGTTAGATTGAAGAGAGTTTCTCTTGTCTAATTATTTGCTTTCCAAATCTAATTTTGTGTTCCATTTATTTTTCATGAAACCATTTTTGTTTCATACTTAGACCCAGACATGTGAACTGTTGCTTTAAAATCCCTGTTAGGAGAAATGTTTGATATTCTATGATCTCTGGGTAGATGTTCAAGCTATAACATTTTTGCTAATCTTCAAAAGAATTTATCAATATTTGAACCAGGCTTTATTTGCTGTCAGCACATTTGCCTAAGAGTTTGTATGTGCATCTGTAAATAAACTGAGCCACATAATAAAAAACACGAATAGGTTTATACTGACACAGCTAGATGTTGTTCCTGCCAAAAATAGTCACTGTTTAATTTCATAAAATGTGATATGAAAATGGAAGGTGAGGCTGTCCAATGTTGCAAGAACGACAGAAGGTAGGCAGACATGATGTGAAGAAGTATGCGGAGTTTTGAGTTCAATCAGATAAAAATAAGAAGTCAAATATTCAGGAAATGGCTACCCAGGCTGACAACAAGCCTTGGCACAGGGGAGAAGGAACTGGTTAACAGAGCATGTGGTGCTATATACACTACCACCATTTCAAAATTGCCATTCTGTGGTACTTAATCTTAGAGAATAGAAAATCAATATTTACTTAAATATATGGTGCGTTGCTAGCAAATAAAAGTAGAACAGCATTTTTCCCTTCTCAATGGAAAGTGACTGGTAATTAGTCATTTGGATGGAATCAGGGGTGGGAAATCTATGACCACAGCTTCTTCAGGCTGAGACTTATGGGTTTCCGTAATCAAGTGATAGATAATAACCAAGATTTGTTTCTTTGTAGCCTGTGAATCCAATTAGTAAGGAGACTGTGGCATCATCAACATTCTTCAGAGTCCAGTCTGAGAAAAAATCTGCCCTGTGGGGAAGTACCTTTTCTAAATGAAACGCTAATAATATATTCCACGGTAAACACATTTTCTTCCTCAGAGAATCTCAGGATAGATTAATTTGTGCTTGTATGTACTTTTAGGGCTATATACTTTTAGTACTGAGTTCACAATAGTTATCATAATCTAATCATAAAAATTTAGATTAGACTTCTAGCAGTGAACACTGCAATCCAAGATAGCTGAAAAATAGCTCCTCTGCAGTATTCTTAATTGCCTTAAATAAATTTGTTAGCATTATATATGTGCTATGCAATTACTTTATGTAATATATTATTACTACTTCCTTAATATATTATAGTGATATTAATTGTATTTTTGTACATTCGTAGCTGTGCATAACAATCGTAACAACCACTAAGAAATTATGTGACAGGACACTGTCTGTCAATGTACATTTCCCATTTGGAGCCAAGAGACATGATAGCATAATGGATTTTTTCAGAGTTTAGTGAGTTCCTCTGAAGTTCAAGGTAAAACACTGAAGGACTGGCACTTGGGTAGTTGGATCTTGCATGTAAGTGTTTTGGACAAGGGAGAAATTTCTGTGTACTTAGAGAGGTAGGTTTTCTCTAAATTTTTCAGGCTCATATGGAGAAAGTGGTGTCTAAAAGGACCCTGAACACAACTGAGTTGGGCCTGACAAAGGGAAGAGTGACAACTTATAGAGCTAAATGCTATAGGCCACATGAAAAACTGAGATACCTTTATGGATAGGTTACTGTGCAGAAGTCTTTTTTTTTTAGCCAAAGCAAAATAAAAAACATATCTAGAGATGACACATTAATGTAAATGCAGTCAGAACTAATTTTTTTTTTTTGAGTATGGGATGAGCCTTAGCAGAGATGCTTTGTATGGATAAATCTTGCAATTTTTTGTGATGTAAAAGCAAAGGGAAAGCAGGAGGAATGGGGAGTATATAAAATATAAGACACTACAAAATAACTGAAGCTGTGAGTTCTTCAGGTAGCACCAAAGTGGACATGAGAGGTACCCCTGTGTATATGCCTCCAACAATGATGTCAGGAAATGGTACGACATCTTCAGGTTTCTGCAGCAGGCTTTCCTTACTCAATTCCCATGCATCTTTTCCTCCAAAATAGCTCTTGTTCATGTGCTCAGTGATCTTGTTCACTATTATAGGCTCTACCATGTTGCGTGGTGTAGAAGTCACTGGTTGGTAGTGCCTCTTCCCTCTGGAGATGCTCTCTGCCCGGGAGGCACAGAGGCAGCTGGTGCACTGCCAGTCCTCTGGCACGTGGCTGTTTGCAATGGAACATTACCCACTTTGGCCAGCACTTCTGCAATTTCACGTTTGAGCTCCTTCAAGACTTGTGGGTTAACACCATCTGGTTCCAGTGATTTACTGAAATCTAATCTGTCTGCTTAGTTTGAGACTTTTGTATATTTACTTCAAATTCATCTCACTCTCCTGACCAATCTGCTGCAAAGGTGTCTGGTCTTGAAAGCTCCCCATCATCTTCAACAGTGAAAAACAGTACAAGGAAATTACAGAGATTTGCTGCTGTTCCCTTGTCCCCATGTGCTACTTTTACACCTTTACTATCCATCAGCTGTAGCAGTTCGCTGGTCTGATTCTGACTTTTAATGTGCTTGAAGGAGTACAGTGTCTTAAAGGAGACCATAGCATTATTCAAATTCTATTGGTATTTTCTCTTCACACATGACCTGTTTATTTGGTGGGCTTTTCTGTTCTCCTTGTTTGATCCAACTTCCTATTTCTTAAATACCAACCAATTTTCTATTTTCCTTACCTGTCTTATTGAACTATGCAAGTGATTTTCCCAAACAACCGTTTCTTTTTGAATTACAACACATTTAACTTCAATTCTAATGCACTACTTTTTTATATTCTTCTTTATATTCTTATAGTCTTTCTGCCTTTTGGGCTACTCTCTACTCCTCTCATGCCCTCTACACCTTGCCTGGCTTGACTTACTTTTATATAGTTCTGTCTCTTCAAGCTGGATAACTGTGTGCAACATATTGTTTTTCTGCTTTTTTTTGGCTACCATGTTAAAGGTGGTACAGTGTACTTCTCCATTGGAAACCTTCAGCTAAGTCTGTGCAAAACTCAAGAACAAGTCTGGAAGAAGTTCATCTTTTATTGTGTTTTTTAAGACCAACTCTTCTGCATTTGTTCTTTCCTAAATACTTATCTCTGCATCACAGGGAGGTATGGCTGCAGTTCATAAGTGGGTAGCTGAAATCTCCTGCCTTTATTCTCTCCCCTAAACCTACAGTTTCTCTAATCTCATGTAAAATTTCGTGATCATCACTGTTATCCTGTTTGGAGTGGGATGCTGGTTGTGAAATCCAAGCAGTACATATTAATGGCAGGGATTTGCACTTGAGAGAAGTCCATAGGACTTCTGTTGTCATAAAATTTTTATATTGTTAATATTATTCATTCCACACAGGACACTTCCCTGCCTTTACCTCCTATCATTTTCTTCCTGTAAGGTTGATCATTCATTAACATGGTATCCCTCTGGTTATCCTCCACCATGTGTCTGAGATGCCTATTATATTTAGCTTGTCATTTGATCTGAGCATTTTAGTTCTTCCATCTTTTTGGTTTTAGGCTTTTAGCACTGGTGTAGAAACATTTGCAAGTTCTACCCTCACCCTGTCACCTGAAATTGACGTTGTAAGTGCTCTAATTCACTTTATTTATTGTGTTTGTACTGCAATTATACTACTGTTTTTCTCAGAGGTACACTCAGCACTGGCCACAACCACTCCTTAGGTCACATAGGTTTGACACAGGTGCTCTTAACGCTGTCAGCTTTTCCTCTGCTCCCGCTGTAAGCACTCTTCCCTGCTGCATTGAATTTTAGCGCAAGCAGAATGGCTCTATTACGATCAAGGTACATCTAATTCTTTTTGTTAAGGTTTTCTCACTTCCTAAAATGCCTGTCCCTTACTGCTATACTATCATCTCATTCATTCACTCACATAGATTACAGATGTTTGCCTGCATCTTTGGTCTCATGCCTGGAGCTGGCAGTGTTTCAGAGGAAGCTTTCGATAAGATCCTGGACGTCTGTGTCTTACCTAGCACCCCAAATTAAGCTTCCAGAACACCTCCCTTGGACTATCCTGCATCAACGTTAATGACATGGACCACGACAGTTCATTTTGTGCACCCTAAGTACATGTGGGAACCTCAGGGGATCTGCTAATGTCGCACCCCCATGCCAGTGTGTCAGCACAGGGGTGACAGAGCTGAGGCTTTATACAGGAAGTATTGTTGTGTGTGTTGCCCCACCTCAAGAAAACAGACTTGTCAGGACAAGTCACTGCTTATATGATGTGAACAAAACTTGGGCAGATAATCCCTCTTCATCTATGCTATGAGCAGGGAACAGGGGTTTTTTGGAAACTTGCTATTAGATCAGCTTCTCCTTTGAAGAAGCGATTAATATTGCTCTTCCTCTTATTTTAGTGAAACTCATTAAGAATATGTTAGAACTACCCAAGAACATGAAAGAAAACAACTAAACCCCACAAAATAAGCAACAATAGATATGCTACTCCTTGTACTCAATGCAGTACAGTTCCTAACAGCAAACTCTGCTGTTCACCACACTCCTTTAGTCACTCAACAACTACCAGTTAAGCTTACCTGGCTCATGGCAAGCATTTCGTCCTCATCAGAATCAAAAAGGGCGCCATAACAGTCCTATTTTTGCTCTGCTAACCTTCCTTTGAATAGCAGATACACAGCAAATCCTCAATGCAGCCTCAGCTGTGCCAGGCTGCACTCACAAACATGCCCGAAGTCCTGGGTCACCACTTAAAGAGCAGCCCTAATCATACAACCTAAATCTCCCTAAACTCATCTTGCTTCCCAGGAGCCAGCCCCCAACAACTCTTCCTCCTCCTACCTTTTCCAGGAAAAAATGCTGTCAAGAATGTCCTACTCCATGCCATCTGGTTTCTGTGCCTACCCATCTGTTCTGCTACTACGTGTGACACCTGCTCAGGGTCAGGGCTATGGTATTTTATGGATCTCAGTACTTACATTAAAATTTCTTATATATTCTGGAAAACAAAAGGTTTTTGTCATTGGTAGTATTAAGCCTTTATTTATTTACATTATGTTCATGGATGCTCAACATCTTTAAGCTCAGGCTGTTGCAAGTGTCTTTCTTTGATTCAGAATTATTGTTCAATATCTCGACACGAGGTTCTTGTCTTTGAAATAAGAGCGTCTCCTGATAATGCCATTTGACTGGACAACCAGGACTGTGTAGGGCTCTAAATACCTCAGGAACCATACATATATAAGCAGACTTGGTGTCATGAGAAAGGACAAGAAATGCAGAATTACTTTGCATTAAATATTGTAATTAAATATGAATCTAGGCAGTTCAGTATATAGCCTGTGTTAATGAATATATTAAATAAGCTATCAAGGAGATAAATACAAAGAGCAGAGGACAGCAATGACCCTTTGCAGTCTCTTCTTCTCCCTGCCCTTTAAACATGCATCACTGTTTCTTTTCACAGCCTTCATTAAATTAGTTCTTCATTAACTGTGAAGTTTCCTTCCTTATTGTTTGTTTAAACCTTATGGCTACATAACCCATAGTGCTTCCACTGCTGACACAATCATCTAATAATAGAAATGCTGATCATTATCATCTCAGGTGCTGGAAAATTCCCACAAGTCAAGTTCACCTTTGGTGTAACCCTAGAGTAACTTTCTCAGGACAAGTTTGGCACCTTGCATAGCAGTTCATCTAGTTATCAGCCCTGCACAATGCTACTTAAAGGGAAATATGTTTGTTTATATCATGGGTTCCAGAAACGTTACAGTAAGTTGCCTCTTCTTTCTTGAGCTATATGATCATCATCTGCCAACCAGTACAGATGCTCTGACATTAAAAAAAGCATCTGAAGCAGGTAGTTTTTATCATGCATCCTAATATTTTTTAAAAAGTTACATTTATTTGCTTGGTATCTCTCTGGTTCTGAGATAGTGAGTATGCATAGTAATACAAGGGTGAACTTTTCAAAGTTCACATCTGAGAAAGTTTACACAATTAAAACAAAATAGGCATTTTTTTCCTTCTCTTTTCAAATTCTAACACTGTAAAAACCAGTCAGGTTACAAGTATGTGCTGAATTATAACTTAGTTTTAGTTTCCAACCCACAAGTCTCTCATTTCCCTTTCCCTTCTCCCCAGGGTTGGAAGCACATCACTAGAACCACAACTGCCCTGTGTTTAGCTGCTGACCAAGCCAGGGGTGGAGGGCTACACTATGGCACCATTTTAGATATCTAACGTGTAGGCTTCTAATGTGGGGTGGGATGAAGTTACTCTCAGGTCCCTGAGGGTCCACCAGGTCCCACAACTTCTCCTCCCTACCCAGAGTTTTATTACTCTGCTCAAGGCCAGAAAAAACTGAGGTATGGCTGCTATCCCTGCCCTTCCTGGCATCACTTCAAACCTGCCCATATTCACAGGCTTGTCTGGTCATCCTTGGGCTATGGTTGATTCTCTTCATCATCCCTGTCCTGTCTCTGCTCTTCTGGCTAGGTGCTATGGGACAGTGCTCTATTGGGAAGGGTCATCACCCTTGGCCCCTGGCTTGACTGCCCTTGCCTCACGGCTGCTCCCGTGTACCTACCTTAAGTTTCCAATACACGTTAATAAGCCTGTACAATGCAAAATCACTGTTCATATGAAGTAGGGAAAAATAATACAATTGTAATACTAAGATATTTTTTAAATACTAACCTATACTTCAAAGATCCAAGATTTTAAGAAAAGAGTCAAAATTTTGCATGCCTGGTCTGGTACAACTTAGATATGCTTGATTAGAAATGGCTAAATCTTGTTCTTGGGAAATCTGACCCTTGAACATGTCACAGAGGTTGGACTTTCCAAATCAAATCAAATCACTGTAACTATTCAGTAATTTCTCAAAAACTTTGGCCAATGGATACAGAGAAATAAAGTTTCCAGCAGTTGCAAGTGATTACTACATCCAAAAAAAAGAACCACTGAGGCTGATGCTTGAATACAAGTTTCTGTTCCTAAATTTAGACAGCCATTTTTGAAAATGTTAGCTAATATCCATATGACCTAAATAAGTGTCCTGATTTTCAGAGATGCTGAGACTTTTGGCTCTCATTAAAATCAATGTCTTGAATAATAACTGCTACTGTTTTGCAGAATTCTTTTGGATGCTGAAATATGTATATGTGTCTTTAAGTGCTGGACTTATAATCATGCTGTTATGTGTACTATTTATTCACAGGTGGGTGAATGTGTGGGGATTTGACTTGAAGGATTTAGACTGTGACATTAAATACCTATGACCTAGAGAAAATGAATTGAATCTAAGCAGAAAGATAGGAGAGAGAGAAACTATGTGGGATGGAACTTTAATTTTCTAACTTATGTATGCCAAAAAATACTGGACAAAGTTTTAAAACGCCTTAGAAAGTTTCCTTTTGCTGATGATTTGAATGGAAACAGGAGCTTCACTGACTCCTTTTATATGAAATGGGAGGACAAAGCTGAACCTTTCTTTCTCAAAGAGCTTTAACACACTACCTATATATTGTATACAGTTAGAAGTCTATACAATACTAATTGTGTGTATATACAATGGGAACAGTGTAGACTGGACATCAGGAAGCATTTCTGTATGGAGAGGGTGATCAAACACTGAGACAGGCTTCCTAGAGAGGTGGTTGATGCCCCAAGTTTGTCAGTGTTTCAAAGGCACTGGGATAATGTCCTTAATAATGAGCTTTAATTTTTGGTCATCCCTGTATCGGCCAGGCAGTTGGACTAGATGATCATTGTAGGTGCCTTCCAACAGAAGGTGTGTATGCTGTGCTATGCTGTGCTATGCTATACTATTATACTCTACTCTGTTCTATTCATAGATTAAAAGAATATGTCCATCTTTGAAATTTAGCTTCCCTTTTTAATCTGTTGTCTAAACTAAAAAAAAAAGAAAACCTTAAATCTACCATATTTTTTTAAGATCAAGTAAAGGTCTGAAGCTGAAATGCTGAGAGACCGTTATTGCTACAATACAGACACGAACAGTGACACTTCAATATTTATAATATTCTATTTTTGCTAGATAAACACTAAAAGAAACCAGAAGACAAAAACATCTGTTACAGCCTAGGGACATACAGTGAAGCTGTTTAGTGTTTATGCTGGCACATCAACTAATCATACAGATATTGTTAAAACAAAGATTATTTTTTAATCCTATAGAAATATAGTATAATAAAAGCTTAAATAGCCTGAAAACATATTTGACATTGACATACAATGCCAATAAAGAAGAGCTGTACAATAGATTGTGAACTGCAGATGGATGAACAGAAATGGAACTCTGCAATTTTCTAACATCACCTGCTATTTTTGAATCAGGAAACAATAAAAATGACCTAGTGTTTTATTTTCTGTGGCAAAAGAACCCTTCTTTGATTTTTTTAAAAACATATTGTGGAGAAATGAATATTTTATATTCATACTATTTGCAGCTCGCAGAGCTCAGAGGGATTAGAATTTATGGTGCATCAACTTTGATTCAAAAGGTCCTTGAAGATAAGCTGTGGATATAATCTAACACTGATAGAGATTTAGCTGTTTTGGACAATAATGAATATCCTGTCCTTTATCATTAAATTTAATTTTATTCCCCAGACTGTAACAGAGCCTAAAACTGGTATGTGCATACTGCAATATGTGCAAAGAAATAAATTATTTTCATTAAATACTTCAGACTAATCAAACATATTATCCTCGGTGACACCGGCTAACTATGTTTCCATACATTCATTCCAAGATTTCATGTTAAGGCATGCTGAGTACAGTAATTTTCACAATTGCCACTTGGAAAGCTAACTATATTTCCAGTAGTTTATTGGAGAGATAGGTGCTCCCTAAATGAAATATTTTTGCTGGCATTAAACTGGGTTATTCAACAGTACCCTTAGGACTCTTTTCTCAATGACACCACATATTGACAGCTTCAACAGGTATAAGTTTAAATACTAGAAGATTTTAGTTTGAGATAGTCATGAAATTACTTCAGTGGGAATTGAGGAAAAGAAATGCCACAGTTTTTTTATCATCTGAGAAAAGAGCACTCTCTCCTGTTCCTTCCCACAATCTCTTCTGCCCCTGCAGAAACAAAAGCTCAAAGAAGGGTTATTTCTATTATGTAAAAATATCAGAATGGTTTTGGGTTTTTTTTGTGGAATTTCTTAGGAGGAGTGCAGAAAAAGATTGTGTCCAAAACATTTTATCAAAACATTGCTAAGGGACATCAGCACTTATTAACAAACCTCCTACACCAATTGCTTTCCAGTGATCGTGATTTTTACCTTCACAAGGATTAGAAAATAGCCAGACTTGCACATATAAACCTTTGACTGGATGCCAAAGACCTTGATCTTCTCACAGGAGCATCTCAGGTCCTACATGGAAAAGGCTCGTATGGTGTGGCAGCACAGTGGACATGCAGCCCCGGGACAATTCTGGCTAAGCAAGAATAAATTAACAGGAATACTGTCCCTCTTGTAAACACTAGATATGTACTGTGTAGCATTCTGTGTTCTACCTCTGTCTGATAGCTTTCTTTGCAGGTCCCTATCTCTTTTAAATCAGTGATAAGAACGTGTAAGCATGTAGTGCTTTCTACCTTATCACAGTGAATTACACGGGCAGAGGGATCCAAGTCCTGTAGGACCATGCGTGCAGCACTTAATATAGCACAGAACACAGTGAAATCTTGTGGTACAGATGACCATGGATTGCACTTTCTCTTTTTTTTTTCTTACTAATAAAAGCAACAGAAATATTTAAGATTAAAAGTTAATGGAGTATTAACATAATTTAGCAAAGAAAATATTTTAGCTTTCAAATTAAAAGATATTTAGACCATTTCACAATTTAAACCAATGAATCAAATTGTTTGAGGTCACTGCCAGTTGTTTTATTCAGAAAAATGTGTGTAGTGTTTAAATCATAGAAACACTAGAGGAAGTTGACTGCAGTTTGCTGTCTTTCACTGTCAAAACCTGGAATGGAAAATACAAAAAGACCAGAGCAGATTACTTTCCACATGTTCTTTATGACTTTATGTTTCGTTATTATAAGTGTTATAATTGCCTTGAAAATTTTTAAGACAGAAAAAATTGTGAGTCGAGGTCACACATATTTCCATGTTGCTGGTTTGAAATGTATTGAAATTGATCATTTTAGATGGTATTTATGTAGGGATTCAGACCTGTTAGGAGTTTTTGCTGATTGTGTGAGTCTAATAGAAAATGGGTTTTAAAGAGCAGTACAAGGCGATATACTCAATCGGTTTCACTCTATTCTGATAGCATGAGAGTGAGGCTTCCATTTGCCTTTCTCTTTCATGCAATGGGAGATTGAGCATAGGATAGTAGGTCTGGCTGATTGTGAATCAGTTCCACTCTGCACTGAATTTGATCAGAATTCCAGCTCTTAGAGAGTGATCAGACTGAGAAACACACAGAGATTCAGTGCGACTGAGAATTTGCTGGTACCTTTTTACTGAGTGGGTGTACAAAATAAGATGGCAAAATACACCTTCCTCCTCTGAGTCCAATAGACAAATCTATTCCCAATTATTGCATTCTTTCAAGTGTCAGGATCATTCCTTCTCAGTTTTCTGTGAGTGCATATTACCTGCACAGAGATACAGGCTTACAGCCAGAAGATCACTTACAAAGTGAGTGTTCCTAAAGCTTTCTTTGTCCCATTCAGAGATGTGATGGATTTGCATGACTGAGTTTTTTCTCTAAGCAATGGAGTATGGGAAAACGGATTCCTCAAAGGTATTTCCAGGGCAATATGGAAGCAATTATTCTTCCTCCTAACTGAAATGAAAAAAATAATTCAATGAGCCAGATGTGGAACCAGTATCAGCCTAGCTCCACTAACTGTCACAGCATTTCAATGACTTAAACTGATCACCCACACTTCTTCCTACAAGTCATCTAGTGTATGTGATGTAAAAAATTAAAAAATCCCACATGGAGTGTCTTTATCTTTTCTTAAACAATTCAAAAAGCATTTCTTGAGATGAATCTTGTTTTCTCTTGTCAGCAAGTATTCTATATGAGATGCAAAAATATTTAATAAAATGTCCTCCTTCCTCCTGAGAGCTGGAGTAACATGTATGTGATTTGATTGTAGTCTGTCTGGCAAGCTAATTTACAAATGGTTCAATCCTGTGTGATGCTTAGTGAATTCTACTCTGACAGATTTTAGATTAATGTCATTACAGTATGTTGTGCCACTGGAGATTCTGGAAGTCGTATATACTCTTACAAACAAACAGTATATGGACATTCTTTTTTTAAAAAAAAATTTGGCTGATGTTTTTGTTCCCTTAGGTAAATATTTTACTGTACTAGGTCCGTCTGTATGAGACAACAAGAATTCTAGAAGCTTCAGGACTTTTTTCTATTTAATAAAAAAACATAATATTAAACAGTAATAGCTCAGGTCATTGTACTTACATGAGTAACAATGTATTTAGGAGTGTAAGAAACACATAAGCTAAGTGATTTTTAAAGATCCTTGGAGATTTTACAAGTTAAAACAAATGCTTGAGGAAACAATTACTGGGAATACATTATAGAAAAATGCTGATGGTGTCATTTTGACATCTAGATTTTTAAAAAGTGGTGACCTTCTATGACAGGGTTACAGTGTTGGTGGATAGAGGAAGAGAAACTGATGTCATCTACCTGGATTTGTGCAAAATATTTGGCACTGTCCTGCATGACATCCTTGTCTCTAAATTGGAGAGACATGAATTTGGTGGATGGCACACTCAGTGAATAAGGAGTTGGCTGGAAAATCTCAAAACATTGTGAACAATGACTGCAAATTGTCCAATGACTGCAACTTGTCCAAGAGGAGACCAGTGGTGAGTGTTGTCCATCAAGGGTTGATATTGGGACCAGCACTATTTTACATCTTTTTTTGGTGACATAGACAGTGAAACTGAGTGCACCCTCGACGAGTTTGCTGACAACACTGAGCTGTGTGGCGCAGTCAACAGGCTGGAAGGACAGGATGCCATCCAGAGGAAACTTAACAAGCTTGAGATGTGGATCTGTGTGAGCATCATGAAGTTCAAAAAGGACAAGTGCAAGGTCCTGTGCATGGGTCAAGGCAATCCCAAACACAATTACAGGCTGGGTGGCACAGCCCTGAGGAGAAGGGGTGTTGGCTGATGAGAAGCTCACCATGGTCTGTCAGCGTGTGCTTGCAGCCCAGAAAGCCAGACATGTCCTTGGCTGCATCAAAAGAAGTGTGACCAGCTGTTTGAGGGAGGTGATTCTCCCCTCTACTCCCGTCTCATGAGACCTGACCTGGAGTACTGCATCCAACTCTGGGATGCCAAACATAAGAATTGCACAGACCTATTGGAGTGAGACCAGAGGAAGGCCATGATGATGATCAGAGGGCTGGAGCACCTTTACTGAGACAGGTGGTATTGTTCAGACTGGAGAAGAGAAGGCTCTGGAGAGATCTTATAGCAGCCTTCCTGTACCTAAAGAGGGCCTACGGGGAAGATGAGGAGGGACTTTTTGCAAGAGCATGTAGTGATAGGGCAAGAGGTGATGGCTTTAAACCAAAAGAGGGTAGAACTACACTAGATATAAGGAAGAAATTTTTTACTATGAGTGTACTGAGGCACAGGAACAAGCTGCCCGGAGAAGTCATGAATGCCCCATCCCTGGAAGTGTTCAGGGCCAGGCTGGATGAGACTTTGAGCAACCTGATCTAGTGGAAGGTGTCCCTGCCCATGGTGGGGAAGTTGGAGTTGAATGATCTTCAAGATCCCTTCCAACACAAACCATTCAATGATTCTGTTATTATTTCCCTGGCTGAGGATGTTAAATACTGTTATTAAGAAAAACCCATTTACACAGTTATCCAAGATGTATTTCCATCCTAATGTGGTAATTATAGTGGAAATGAGTCTGAACTTTTTCCTGGGGCAAAATTCTTTTTGAAAGAAGCAAGTGCTGCTGACCTTTATTCTTTAAGGGGTTATATTGCCGGAATAATCTCACGCTCCTGGAAAAAGTCTGAATTGAGTCTTGGAGCATTTCAAAATACTTGATTAATTCAACTCCAGGTATTTTAGCTGCTTACTTATTCATACTAGAGTAACACACAAGCCAGGAGATTAAAAATGCCCTTCTCTGTTAACATGACTGGTAAGATGAGGGATCTGGAAACTTAAATAGAAGGATTACTATCAAGGCATGCAGTTCATGGCTTTCCTGCTGGGTTGCACCTGCCTGGGTTCCCAAAACGTAACAACAGAGGACAGAGCAGGTGTTACTTGTGACTTTGTCACCCTTCAGGTCTTCTGGAGGCTAAACTGAAGGTAATACAACTCTAATCTCCCTTCACACTGTTTCAAAATTTCTCAACTGTAAGGCAACAAGTGAAAGCAGATAATGAAAGCAACAGGGAACCATTTCAGCCTGAATTCATTATTGGAGGTTTTGTCTAAGATACGGCTGCTGGAGTCAAGAGACTGTATAAAATGTGTCTCCCCAAAGACAAACCCAACCCCCTCAATATTAACCCAGAAACAAATTGCATTATCTGCAAATCTTTCCTTAGTGCCTCTATTCACGTTATGAATATTTGTTCCTAGTGATATGAGAAAAAAACCCAACGAGTACCAACTTGGGTCACCAGATTCAGAGGCCTAAGTCCTCCTGGTGATGTTCCAAGTCATGCTTATCAGTGATGCTGAAGGTTTTTTTAATGAGTTCTTCTGTAAATTCTTTAATCCAAGTACTGCTAAAATTGCAGTACTGCTAAAACAACTTTAGGCAGGGAGTTTTGCAAATAGAGTTTTGCTGAATTTAGGTAGAGAAGATTTTGATGGCTGAGTATCAGTTTCTCAGCCTAAGCTTCCTTCATTTGGTCTGTTTGAGACCTGTTTTAGGAGATCGTGGACAGATTGAATCAGTAGCCTACATATGAACATTTAGTGCCCCTTAAGATGAACAAAGTTCTGCTGCCAGAGGACAGATATACTGGTCATTTAAGAGTTTCCTATAATTTTTTGGGTGTCCCAGATATTTTTGACGAGTATAGGCAGCTCTGGATGCTTGTTTGTGGACAACTAAAACAAACCCTATATCTCACACCTAACATAAAAGAAAGTCAGGCATGAATAGGTCAAACATTTCTGTCCGTCAATGGAATGTCTAAACTGGAGATAAAAATAGCCAACTCTGTCTTCTAGAAGACTGGCTTAAGTAAGACCTTGATTTGAAAACTAAGCCCATTGAGTCAGTATTTGTTTTAATTGATAGTGTCTTGTCTATATCCTTTTGAAAATCTAAATGCTGTTGATTCAAGTGGATTTATCTTATCACTGGTGCAACGTAATTCTTTTCAAATGATTCCCTGCTGCTCCCTCAGGAGCCTGACAAGCCAGCTGACAGAAAATCATTTAGTTGAGAAAGAGAATATTTAGGATTGCCTAAAGAGTCAGCTCAGTTATTTATTTTAATACATTTTTAATACTAACCGTGATGGATAAAGGGAGTTGGAAGTAGTGTTAGGGCTGCTGAATCTGGGGTACATATGAAAGAAAGCATTTGCTTGGTGACAGCTCTGAAGGTCTCATGTGCTGAGGGGAGTAGATAGAAAGCTGAATTGCTGGTAATTGAACTCATGTAATTTCTTTCCAGTTCTTTAATGCAATGGCATTTACTTCCCTCTCCTCTCCTATTTGCTGGAAATAGTGTAGCTCAGCCAGTATCAAAGAGCTGAAAAATCAATACAAAGTACAATGTCTGTGAAAGGTCAGAAGTGAAAGAGAGTTCAGTGTAATAATATTTTTGAGTCCTATGGAAAGGGTATTTTCTGAAATATTAAAAAATCAATTGAACTTTCATAAAACTTTAGTTTAGTATCAGTACTGAACAGGAGATAACTTAGCAAGGGAGGAGGAGGAGATGTGAGTGGAGCATTCAGACTTGTACTGTATTTTGCCTCATCCTGAACAGTTTGCCTTGAAATGACTGTAGAAGAAAACTGTCTTGGAAAGCTAAAGAGATCCCAGCTCCCCTCCTGACAGAATGTCTGTTATCTAATTTATTGGTTGTATGCACGCTGCAGTAATTTAAAATGTTGCGGTCTGCATGAGAAGGCTTCCTGCTGTCTCACCTTCTTTTAGTTCTAATGAAGTACATCAGCCCAAGAAGGGAAAATTACACACTTCTCAATCCATTGCTTATGTTTAGCTTCATAAAATTACTTTATATTGCTCAAAACTAATATATTTGGTTACTTCTCAAACAGTTCCAATTGTTAAAAAACTATTGACTAGAGGATCAGGAAATACTTTGTTTAATTTCCAATCTAAAAACCCTAATGGCCACTGAACATACAGTTTTGTAGCCTTTATATTGTGGCAGTGCTTTTCACAAACCACCCATATCTCTCGAGTTTGGATTTAATTTCTTTAATAGAACATTCAAAGCAGCTGACATTCATTCCATTGGTATAATTTTTTAGTGCTTCATTCATGTTTTCTCAGGCTTTGGCAAAAATAAATACTTTTCCCATACTATATAGGCAGTGTCAGATTCATTCTCTGAAGGGTCCTTCTGTCACTTTTTAGTCCTTTGGGAATAGATTATTGTTAGAAACTTCTTGATTTCATCAGGAGTTTTGCACATGGAGGCTTACAGAAAGAGTTCTTTAAAAGGTTGGGGAGTACAAATGGGCACTCTTTAATTGAGCATCTATTATAATGGACCCTCAGTCTAAATGGGATTGCTGCAGATCATGACATTACCACCCCAATCTTTCTGTAAAATCCAGTTTTATTCAGGCTGTAAGGTTTGCATCTTGTTTGGCATGCTTTCAGCCATCCAGAATTCATGGCTTTGGTCTGCAAATATGATCTGCAAAACTCTTGTTTTATTCTCTAGGTGCATACCTGGAAAATTGTAAGAGTTCATTTTTCATAAGTTGAACTCCCTAAACAGAACAGAATCTATGCTGTAAGAGTTGAACATCACCATGTCTGTCTTTCATCTAAATTCATTCAAGAACCACAGACTACATATAATTTTGGATAGTAGTGCAAATGGGTCTAGTCTTAGAGGCAAACTCTATACCTACCTAAGAACCAATAGGAATAACTTCAACAGAAAATTCAGTAGTGCAGGCTGTTATCACTAGAAAGTGAGAATGATGGTGGCCTTGATTCTGGGAATGATTTGCCTCAGCTGGGATTTTCCAGCTGAATTCCCTTCTCTGCTTTAGTGGGTCCAATCTCGCATCAACTTACCAAGCTGTTGGAAGGAACAACTGGAAATGTCTAACCAATCAGTATCTCTTCAGGGGTTTAATATACCAAACAGACTTCTTTTGACCAATGCCTCTTCAGTGGGAATTTGTGTGAATTAGATCTGAGTAAAAAAACAAATTATATAATCTATCGTGTCGGAAACATAACAATACTTATTCTGTGAGCCAAGCCTGTGTCAGGAGCCCAACCCACAAAACCCAGATCAGTCAGAAAGATCCAAATTTTCTCGCATGGGCAATCTGTGAGGTATCATGGGTGTGACACCAGCTACATCATGTTCACCATAACTTTTCCAGCCTGGTACAGATGCGGTGCATGATGCTGTGGAATTTTTCCCAGAGTATGTGATTATTCAGGGTGAGTCAGAATGCCAGACTCCAAACGTAACTCAATACCTCACCTTATTACTATTATCAGCAGCTGTTATCATAGAGATTAACAATTACAGTCACTTGTTTATTACTATTTCCTAAAATTCAGTGACTTACTGATAATACATTTAATACTTGTTTTGTCTTAAACACTCAAAGGAGATAAAGGACAGTTACAAAGTCCTAATAGTCTAATTAGTGCTCTGTGCTTTCTTTTAGCTACTTTTTTAGTGTACTCTTCATCTTATATTAATGTCCACAAATGAATATGTATAGTAATTCAGATAACATAAGAGTAGGCCATCAAACAGTAGTAAATGTTATTGAAATAGGATATAAAATGGGGAATTAGCTAATGGTTTAATTTAATTTATACTTTAGAGTTGTCATTAAAGAAGAGGACATTTCAACATTAGTGAATCAGCAAATATTTACTATATTTTAACGGGGAAACTGATGGTACCTTGCTCACTGATACTTCATTTCCTGAATAATACTGTCATTTCTTTATATTTTTAAAGTTTTCCAAGTCCTAGAACCTAGGTGGAAGAATCAGGTGATTTCATTTCAGAGATTCAAATCCTAGAAACTGATCAAGGATCAGATTCCAGTGTCTTTTTGGGTTACATTATTCTGGAGGTGTTTGAGAGACCATCCCTAAAAGGGATACCATAATCAAAAGCAAAAATTATGGATCAGCTAGAAAGTTTTACTTTGCCAGAGGATGGTAACTGCATCTAGTCTGTAGGTGAAGGAAGAACACAGCTGCTTTCTGCGAAGGCAGTGAGATGACTGTTGTTGTACACATCCTGCCTTAATGTTGTACACATTACTGCGCCTTGTAAGCCAAGTGAGCCTGCAATATTCTGTCACGGGGTAAAACTGAATTTCACACTTTTAATTAGCTCTAGATATGAAACATTTCAAAATATGGAAAAAAATTATGAGAGTTATGCCATTTTCTACAGAAAACAATTGTGTTTCAAACAGCCCTGCCTTTACTAACAGCCCTGCCTGACAGCTGTCTGCTGCTACATGGAGTTGTGTAACTGGAATATCTGTCTGTCTTTATTATTCATTACCTGTGGTGAAAAGCAAATGGAAGTTCTCTCACAAGCACTTACCATGAACAACAAGGGCATGGTAAAGATGGTTGACTCCTCACAAATAAATCCCAGCTACACTCATCTTGATCTCCTTTGCATAATCAACTAAGATATTAACTTAGATAATAGCTCCATCTATTGAGGATTTACAATAGTATTAGGAGTAGATTTTTTAAACACTACTTGCTAACTCACTTTTATAGGCACTACAAATCTAAATACACGTTAAGTCATAAATTTGACATTTATCCAACATCTGCCTGTAATTTACTAAGCATGATTAATTAAGAGCATCTGCCAGTTATTGATAAGTCCAGCAGACACTCCTCCTTAAGAAATCCTCCTTTTGTTTTTCTCTGTTTATTAAGAAATTAATTTTCCACTTTCCACACTTTGGTTAGACAAATAAAGCAATCCATAGAGTTATTCTGCCCTCCTTTAAAAATACGTCATGATTCTAGCAGCCATTAATTTTTATAAATGTGTAATCTTTATTTGCAGCAGTCTTGCTGTAGCCCAGCAAAAAAATGTGTTCTCTTTGTTTTTGAATGGTTCCTAATGTTTGTGTTAAATTTATCATAGATTTATAGTCAGGACCTTCAAAAATCATGGAGCTCTATTAATGATGCTGTCAATAAATGTTCATCTTTAAAAATTCTTTATAAGTAAACAACAGAATAACCTGCATGTGAGAAAGATTGACATTGTTGAGGTAAGTTGTAGGCTTAAGAACGTGTGGGTAAAATCTTGCCGCTTAGGCATTCTCTGGAGATTTCTGAGAAGTTATTTTAGCTTCTTATCTATAAACTGGAGCTAGGAAACTTGGAAGAGTTCTCACAGTGCTTGTGTTCCTATACTGTCTAGACAGTTCGAGGCAGGGATATAGCATTCCACTGGTCTTCAAAACAATCTGCCTCTGAATTTGTTGAGTCTTTGTACACAAAATTAACAGATGCGAAGCATTGTTTATGTGAGTTTCCTTCTTTCATATACATTTTTCTTACATTTCAGTGGGGTTTTTTATAAAGCATAATTATCTGTGCTGTCTTTATTGAACAGCAAAGTAAGTCTAAAATGCAATTTTGCTCTCACTGTGAATTTTTAAGAAACTTCAGTCTTCCCACACTTCCTTGCAAAATCCTACTTATCTCATGAGCCAGACATCAGGAGCAAGAGAGCATTCCAGGAGCTGCTTTTTAGACAGCCCATGAAACTGGAAAGAGACTTGAACCTATTTCCCTGCTGTGCATGGAGCTCACTCTTTCTGGATATTACTGATCTCAAAGGCCAAGAAAACTATCCTGAGAGTTATTAAGATATTTATGAGGGACAATATTGTTAAACTGAATGTGACTGCAATCAGCAGCAACTTCCAAAAGTTTATCCCATCCGTGATAGGGTCTCCTGACCTTATCTTCATACGTGTGTGAAATATGTTGCGATATAGCTAACCAGTCTAGGGGTCTTATTTTTATAGAAGGACATCAATCAATGTTTGCAGACAGTCTGATTTGTATAAGTTTTCCAAATGTTGTTTCTATAGGATTGCTTTTGTTAAAGCAATAAAAGCAGTAAGCACAATTTCTGCATGCTTGTCCCCTTGTTTCTGCAAGACAGGCAGACCTTAAATTTAACCTGGGCTAGGAGAAATCTGTTGTCAGACATTCCTGTAAAATATTTTCAACACGCCATGGCTGTTTTGTTTATCCTTCTGGACATTGATGTTCACCAAGTATAAAAAAGGAAAGCACACAACAAGAAAAAAACTACCCATTTTTTTTTTTCAGATATCTCAAACCAAATCTAAAACTGCTGGAAAAATGCTTACTAGGAAGTTGTCAGTAGAAAAGTTAATGGTTCAGTGTTCTCTGCTGTTTCTTGCCTATTTCCCATTCCTTTTGCCCAGTTTCCCCTCTCTCATACTGAACCATTTCATCATTTTAATGAACTTGAGAGAGTGAAAGCTATTCCACATTGCACGTGAGTACAGCTGTCAGGCAATTCAGAGACATTTCCTTAGTGATACTTGCAATATAGTATGAGTATGTATGAGATATTTCTCTGTATCTGCATGTGAAAGGCTGACAATGAAACTCTCTTTTGTTGAGCCAACACAGCCGAAATTCCCAGCCACAGACCAAGGGAAACAATGTTTTGACAGTGCAGCAGTACATATTTTAGACCTTTTATAGATATTCATTAAGTTTTGTCTCCTTTCAGAACCCCGCATCCTAACAACAAACAAAGGCAGTCCTACATACCTGCATCAGTACTAAAGTTTCACTAGGTTCAGTATCTGTACACGACAAAGCACTTGAAATACAGAGCTGTTTGATAAGCCTGGAGACAAACTCAGCTTTGATCTCTTCCAGGACACGTTACTTATTGCTTTAATTTCATCATCTGTCCCTATTCAACACAGAACATAAGGACATCCTTGCAGCTTCATATGTATTTAAGTGCAGGTCTGAGTAAAATGAACTGAAAGGTATTATTCAGAGACTGGTTGAATACGGGTCTAATTGAATCTAACCGTAAACAAGACATAAGCTTAGTATATTACCTAACAAGGTAGCTTTATCCACTACCTTGCTTTAAAAAATTTTTTCTCTCCACCTCCAATCATGAATTTCATGCATGATTTTTGTGCTATTTTAAGTAACTTAAAAGTAATTACTTGGATTTACTGCCTCCCCATACTTCAGTTTATCTGTAAAGCCTAAGGCATATGAAGGCAGTGAAGATGCAATTGTCATTGAAGTTTTCTTGTAATATGGGAATCAAGAGCAAATAAAAGTCAGTAGATTTAAAATTAAGCTAAAGGAAGCACTCAATTATGTTGTAGAAGCTATTGCCACAAAATGCCATGATGGTCAAACCCCACATGAGTTCCAGAAGTGACTGGACAAATTTATGGTTCATTAAAGTCAATTAAGATTAAATTTGTTGGTATGGCTTAAGACTTAGTATATTCTCTCACAACAGAGTAACAAAAGTTGGATAACGAGAGCAGGAAAGTGATCAATTGATGTTTCCTTCCTCCTTAATTTCATTTTCTGCTTCTGGCCACTGCCAAATTAAGACATTCTGATCTGACCTGTGATGGCTGTACTTGTGTGTCTGTGTTATTTTTTTAAGGATAAAATTTCAGGGACAGAATTTCAACTTTCTCACAATTTTTCTGCCGCCTCCTCGATCTGCCTCCCATCAGCCAGAATTTATACTTGCCTGACTTGGCGTTCTGTGAGCAGCACTGTTAAATTAAATGGGCTCCTTATTGTATGTAGTTATCACACATACATGCCTTGGTCAACCTGAGGGTCTTTGAGAAACAGTCTACTGCATTTTTTTTCTCAGAGGCCCCCAGAATAACGAAGGCCTGAGTTTGCCAGAGATCTCCTGATGCTACCTTGATATCATGTTAATGATAAGCAATAGTAATGGGATAATTAGCCTTGATATCATGTTAATGATAAGCAATAGTAATGGGATAATTAACTCTATTAGAGAAAATGTACTGTCACTGGGTAATACCAAAAATTTATCTTAGTTTTGAAAAGAAAGCCTGATATCTATATTAGACTTTCTGATTCTTATTTATTAGAGAAAGATTTATTCTCCTTCACTGCAAAAGTGAACTACATAGGAGCATAGACTTGAAAAGGACTTGCTATGCACAGTTTCTGCTGTTTCAAATAAATATTTGGTTATGTCTTTTATAAATTGATTTAGGTAGACTGCTTCCACCCACTATTCCTTGTTGAAGGATGTTCTATTCTCATGTTTCTCCTCGTTCTTCCAGAGCATATTAGTAGCATTTTGTTTGGTGCTAACATTGCTCCGTCACTTAAATAGTTCTTTTCCAGTATTTATGTCCCTGATACATTTATGAAGAGTACTCATTTCCCTGCTCAGACCTTATTTCGTTAGGCTAAACATGTCAAGAGTTTCTAGTGTTCACTAAAGGGATGGTGTCTCTGTTCCATGGTGACCACTCTCTAAACCTGGCCCTATATCTTTGATAAATGCTTTGCATACAGTTCCAGATGAGACTTCTCCATTAACTCATCACTCAGCTAACCCATGGGATATATTACTGCTATGGAGAGGAAATTTTGTCCTTCACATACTTTTAGGGGCTGCATAAAAGTTTTCTGGGTGTTAAAAGAACTTCACCTGACTTAAACAGCTAACATATTTGTATTTTTCAGGATCATCATATCGTTGGTTTGTGGACAGCCTGTGATGAACAGATGTAGTGAGGTCTTGCTCTGCCATTTACAACTGATGAACACCCATTATATAGCTAAAGTTCAAGTGAATAGTCCCTAAGGGGATGACATTGCTCTTGGTATTATTAGATTTCTTCTTCTTACTCTTATTCCAGTTCACAAGGTCACACAATGCGACTTCATGAGTAGCATAATTTTATATTGACAGTGACTCCCAACTTGACTGTCCTCAAGTTTCACGAGCACCTCTCTATATAATTAATGAATGAAAATATTGTGTTTTATATAAGTGTTTTTGTGGTTATTTCTTTTTATTAATAAGTAAAATAACTCAACAATACTTTCCAGGACTAATCCTTGAGGAACTGTAGGAACAGCTCACTTCAGCCCAGTGTGGTTATTTACTTTTTCTAGCTCCTTTTTCTTGTTATTTCCAGAGTTTTGTTCTAATTTCTAATTCAATTTCTACTTTTCCATGTATCATCATAGGAAATGTTTTACTCAGCTTCAGTTAGATGGAATTTCTATCACTTCTTTGTCTTGATTGTCAGTTACTTTATCAAAGAAATGTAAGAAAGAGTCTTGAATAGTGCACCTTTGATAAAACTCGTGTCCTATTCTTCTTCTACTGCTGTGTCCTTAATTATTTTGACTTAGAAAACTGTCCAAGAGCCTTGTTTGTTATTGAACCTAAATAACAGACCTCTGGGTACCTGTTTCACTCACTTCCCTCCTCCATCACCTCCTTAATTGTGGACACAGTATTTTTGGGGCTAATATTAGTCACAGAGAGAATTATTCTTAAGCATAACTGTGGATGACCAATGAGTAGTCTATCATACAAGAACAAAAAATATAAGAAATTGTTGGCATGCTAAATGTCTGTTCTTTGTATTACATTTCATGATGAAACTGACTTAGCAACACACAGACACTGGGAAGTGGTATCAGTATATCCTTACACATATTATCAGTTTAGGGCATCAGTGCTTAAGCCTTGCTAGAATCTGTAGTGAGTAGACTATAATACTTAAAAAACCCAAACCAAACCAAAAAAAACCACATAAAATTCCTTGGGATCTGATTACCTGAAGTGGGCTTTGTTGATGCGGAAGTCACGGACTCGTCACACGATCAGTGTGATCGGACGGAAGCCGAGTTTACTGCTTTACTGCTAGTGGTTATATACTCTATCTTATCTACTTTCATGCACGACAGTAAGAACGATTGTTTAACATGTGCTGTTCACTCGAATAATGCTTCTTTACAATAGGCCAGTCTCTACTGTCCATCCGTCTCTGTTGTAAGTTTCAGATCCTGTTCAAGGTCTTAGCTTCAATCACGTGTGCATCGCCCCCCTTTCTTGTTTTTCACTTGCTAGGGTGTTTATCTTGCCAAATTCCACTCGCAGGTGTCCTAGCAACAACATTCCTGCACGACCTGCTGATATCTCTATGCCTTAGCCAGACTAAGGTCCTGCTGCTCTGGATTGCCCAGAACATGTCCTTGGTCTTCTAAAACCCCACAGGGCTTTTTTTATGTTTTGAAGAGATCAGAATAATACGCCTATTCCTAGGGCTTTCAAGGAATGTTTTAAAAAAAGCATGTGTCTTCCTCCTGGGTAACCAAAATTGATGCACTCTAAGGGCACCGGAATGGGGTGGAGAAAGTGCACAGAAATCTTATTTCTAAAGTCTGCAAGCCTGGACAGGATAAAACAATAAGAAATCATTGAAAATGTTAACTTTAAAAAGTCAAACTGCTGATGGCATCCTTGCTTCTGAATGCTGTGAACCAAGATGCCAGCAATCTGATGGAGGTAAATGAAAGTGTGATGGCCATACAGCTTGCCAGGAACACAAACACACCAGTAAATAAATCCTGTTGAAGAAAAGTCTACAAAGAATTCCATCAAAACAAGTCAAGCTGTCAAGGTGTCTTCTTTATTTCCAAGACTCTTCCAGATGAGCAAAGGATTGAATCCATGAAAGGTTGCTCTCCTTGTTAACATTTTTCAGGGCTTCTCAAGAATTCAGGATGAAAAGGAACACTATAACTGACAGTTTTGTAACAATTTACCCTACTGGTAAAAAAAAAACCCCAAACCTCTTGAGAAGATCATAAATGTTAAGTTATTCTTTATTTTGGAATAAAAGCGACGAAACAGATCTGCTTTTATTCAGCCTCTAAGCAGGATATCCCCACGTAGTCCTTGGCACAAGTCACTACCATGACTCTTCCTTTCAGTCACATAAGCCAGCTTTAGAACAAGCTGACCTATATATATGAAGTGGAATTTAATTTTGGTTAATGCCACCAAATCCTTGCATGGACCACATCTCAGAAAATTAACTACCTAAAGAAATTAAAAACAGAAGTTCTATAACTTCTCCCTGCATATGTTGCTCCCTATTAGAAAGCATTCAAACATCATGAATCATTACATGATTATTATGTGTCTATTACCGTTATCGAAGAGAAGCTGAATATTATGTTCAGCTCTATGCTCATACTGGCTCACAGGAACTTTCAAAGGTGGATTTATTCTTATAAACACATTTCAGGCTGTTCTTGTGATAGTCTATATCCTACCATTCAGAAGATTGATGAGGTGAATTACATTGAACTTGCAGCTCAGAATCATCTTCTTCAAAAGTCCAGGCAAAGGAAGAGGACTGAAACAAATCACTTAAAGCTACTATAGGTGTATTTCACTTGTTTAATCAAGAATTGATGTTACAGTGAAACTGCACACAGGAAGTGTCCTTCTCTATAGATTAGTGAGTAACAATTATCTAAGGTACCATGTGAAGAGCTGTTAGCTATAAATGGCACCTGGAGAGCACCAGATAAGTGACAGAAGTCTATACAAATATAATTTGGGAATGAGCCAACGTTACCAAGGAGAGTGGTGAGTACCCTCAGGCAGTCAACACAAGCACTGATTCCCTGACAGCAGAGTATTGCTTGTCTAGTAACAGCCCTAACACAAAGGTAATGGCATTTCAAAGGAGATAAATAAGAGACCAAATTCTTCTTTAGTTCCTGACTCCAAATATCGTTGCATTCTCTACAAGCAACTACAAGATATGAAGTAGTTGTGGTACAGAAATACTGAAAATTGCTGACAATAAGGGTTTCCTGAAGACATAAAAGTTGCATCATGTCATGACTAATATCTAGTATCAAGAACATGTTCTAATCTTTTAGCAGAATACAATAATGACACGGAACTAAGCAACATGTCCTATAGCTGTCAAAGAACTTACTGCTTACTTCACAGCAGAAGGTTTGAGCTCCCCTTAGCTGGAAGTTGGTCACCTTGCCTCAACAGCTCAGCAACTTAGAGCATATGCAGGTTTCTTTTATACAAATGGAGAATTTAGTTATTATAATAATTTTCTGTAGATCACAGATATGTTCCGAATGTGTTAAACTCAGGATTATCAATCACTCTTATAAAGACTGCTCTTATATTGCAGATGTGTAAGCGGCTCGTCAGGCTTTCCTGGGCTGTGCTGGAAGATTTGAACATTTTAATATGAATTTAGAATTTTTTTTCTTTAAATTTGAACTGCTGTAGAGGAGAAAAGCATAGAGCTAGATCAAGAGTGAGAGCCAGAAGAAGAGAGGAAGACAGTTAATTCAACTCTGGTTCCAATTCAAATCATAAAAGTTGTATAGTTGTAGGAAGAGATCTCAAGAGGTCTTCTACTTCATCCCTGCTCAGACAATATTCAGTATGCCTCCTTAAAGGCTGATAAGTGACTCTGTGGTGTGTTCATTAAAGCTTCAGGTGACAAGGAGCCTGTAGAAAGTTTTCTTGTTATCCAACATGAAATACCATGTGAAAATTCAGTTTATTTCTTCTCAAACCTATAATTGCCATATAGAAAATAATACCATTGCCTTCCTCACAACAGCTTTTTACACAGCAAGAAGTCTGTTGCTGTATTTCAGCATTGCTGTCCATTTGCTGGTAAAACCAAGGCTGATGCCTTCAGCTTTCCTTATATCTCACATTTTCTAAACTTTTTGGTACAATTTCTCTCCCAGTAGACATGTTTACCAAATCTCCTGACTGTCTTCATATTGTCAGCTTTTTTCCTTGTGTGAGGCCCACAAGAGGACACAGTCTAACAGCACTTGGGGAGATAACCTTATTTCTTCAAGCAGCAGGTGCTTTCAAAACACTGCTGGGATCGAGAGACCTTTTTGCAACGGTAGGTCATTGTCAATTGATGGAGTTTATGGTCCACTATGATGCTATCGACAGATTTGTTAAAAACTTTTACGGCAGAAGCCAGTTCTCTCCAAAATGTGGACTTGAAGTTCATCTTTCTTGAAGTGCTTCTTCCTTCCCCTTCCTTGTGGTAATTCCCGTTTGCTTATAGTTATTGCCATTTCTTCCCATTATTCTCATTGAAAACTGAAGTAAAGCACACATTTTGTGTTGGACAATTCCCAGGCTATCTTTAATCTTTACTTGTAACATGGCATGCCTTTTTTAACTGTAATTTTGGTCATATGGAGAAAAACCTCACTTTTTTGCTTAATATTCTTTGAATGAGTAATTTAAAGACTTGGCCTAAATTAGATAAAGAGAAGCATGACACACATTGCTTGCTAGATTACTTATTTTACAGATATTGATTTAAGAGAAACAAACTATGTCGGGAGGAAAGGTTGGCATGTAAGTGTTTCAAAGGAACAATGTTTATGGCATTTTCTGGAATGCTGTAAAGTAATCCATTAACTAAGAATCCATTAACTAATATTAACTGTAATCTTTGTGTAGTACTTTGCGATACATGATTTACTCATTCTTTTATTACATGCAGTTTAAATGTCTTACAGAACTTTTACCATACTCACAAATCCATGTTCAATAAGGAATTATGATTTTTTATTAGTCATTTTGCAGTTCAGACTACTGCTGTGTGAATGAAAACTTTTCTACTTCAAACTTTAAAGTAGTTATTTATAAACATTAAAGTTCCTAATATTTCCAGATATAAATTACTTAAGTGCAGGCAATGGGTTGAAAAGATTCTTGCTATAATATTACTTGCAGCTGCTGTGACTATCATCAGTCTTTTAAAGAAATGGAATAATTACACATCTTAAAACAGTAATTTTCTGTAAATTACACTGGTTGTAGACAAATTTCTATTGTGAAAGGGTCTTGTACTTGAAATTGCCCAAAACGGTGGAAGTGTAAGTCACTCCATCCTGTAGCTGTTTGTTACAGTAAGACAAAAAAAAAGATAGGACGACTGAATTAGTTCAGACATAAAGTTCTATTCCTTTCATGGAATGACTGTGTTGAGATTGTGTCTGTTCAGTAAGAGGAGATTAGGACTGGGAATCTTGATTAAATATTACTATGTTAGAAATAATGTCTAAGTCTGTTAGACCTTTATTAACAATGACTAATGACTAAGTCATTAACAATTTAATCCACAAACCCCTTCAGGGCTGTTGTTAAAACACTGATAACTTAAGATTTGGAGTGAAGGGAGAAATGTTTACCTTTGTGACTGTTAATCTCATTGTCTTCAGAGATACCAAGCCACAGTGTGCTTGAATCAAGACTTCGCCATCCTGTTCACAGTGAAAGAGAGGAAGACATCCATCATAGAATCATAGAATCATAGAATTATCTGGGTTGGAAGAGACCCATCAAGTCCAACCCTTAATCCAACACTATCATGATTACTAGATAATGGCACTAAGTGCCACATCCAGTCTTATCTTAAAAACCTTCAGGGATGGTGAATCCACCACCTCTCTGGGCAGGCCATTCCAATGCCTGATTACTCGTTCTGTGAAGAACTTTTTTCTGATATCCAGCCTAAACCTTCCCTGGAAGAGTCTAAGCTCGTGCCCTCTTGTTCGGTTGCTGGTTGCCTGGGAGAAGAGTCTGACCCCTACCTGTCTATAACCTCCTTTCAGATATTTGTAGAGAGCGATGAGGTCACCCCTGAACCTCCTCTTCTCCAGGCTAAACAACACCAGCTCCCTCGGCCTCTCTTCATAGGACTTGTGCTCAAATCCCTTCACCAGTTTTGTTGCTCTTCTCTGAACCCTCTCCAGCACCTCAATATCTTTCTTGAACTGAGGGACCCAGAACTGAACACAATACTCAAGGTGTGGCCAAACCAACGCCGAGTACGGGGGAAGCTCGTCCTGCTGGCCACACTATTCCTGATACAGGCCAGGATGCCATTGGCCACCAGGGCACACTGCTGGCTCATGTTTAGCCTCCTGTCAATCAGTACCCCCAGGTCCCTTTCCACTTGACTGCTCTCCAGCCACTCTGTCCCCAGCCTGTAACGCTGCATGGCCAAAGTGCAGGACCCAGCACTTGGCCTTGTTGAACTTCATCCCATTGGACTCAGCCCATCTCTCCAGCCTATCAAGATCCCTTTACAGAACCCTCTTGCCTTCTGG
Organism: Dromococcyx pavoninus; assembly: GCA_033558185.1. Lineage (NCBI taxonomy): Eukaryota > Metazoa > Chordata > Aves > Cuculiformes > Neomorphidae > Dromococcyx > Dromococcyx pavoninus. The sequence goes on from JAUMJL010000068.1 coordinate 1,834,197, forward strand.
CAGGTTGACACTCCCTCCCAACTTGGTGTCATCCGCAAATTTACTTATAATGGACTCAATCCCCTCATCTAAATCATCGATGAAGATGTTAAACAGAACTGGACCCAACACTGATCCCTGAGAGACACCACTGGTGACTGGCCGACAGCTGGACACAGCCCCGTTCACCAACACTCTCACAAACAATATCTGAAACAGCCCAAACTCACAGAAGTTTGCTGGCTCTCAGTAGGGCTGATAACAGATTTGCTATGTCTGTTTTTTCCTCTAGAAGTTATAGGCAGAAGTAATTTCTAAGAGCTGAATTTCTGGCTTTTAGGTTACATATTTTCCATTATGTTTTCTTTCTTGTTTCATCTACAGGCCTGAATTGTATTAATAACTATTCAACCATCTCAGCTGGCACTTTCTGCTTACCCTCAAGCAATTTCTATTTTTATATAATCTAAAATTTTGGGCAAAGAATGCTGAGACAGGCTTACATGCACAAAACTTTACTAGGGTTTTCATGGCTGATGGAAGACATCAATTCTGACATTGAAAGTTACAGTGCAGCAGGTGATGACAATAAAGGTGACAGTGAATTTTCACTGTGCTTTTTCTCTAACATTATATACTTTGGTGGGGAAAGTATAAACTATAAAGGAAGGGGGTAAGAAAATTGAGAAAAGGAGAGGTGAGTTTCACACGTTTTCTCCCATGAGAAATTCGACACAACAAGAATATTGGGTTTTTCATATGCAGAAGTACAAGAATAGCAACTTGAAAACAACAGCCTGAGAACAAGGAAAAGACCCTGCAACAGCACTCAAGTGAAAGGCACAGAGCTGCAAGTGAAAGGCAGGAGACAGAACTGCAAATGCTAAACTTTGCTTTACTGCATGTAAAGCACTGTGCAGAAAAAAGTTTTCCAGGTGTGCTTTTTCTGCAGCTCAGTAGAAAGGGAAGAAAGGTGTTGAGGATGAGAGCCTTACCTGCTACTTTAGTATTTAAATAATAGACTCATAAAAATAGAAATTGTTTGTAAACCTTGTTCAACAAGGTTTAAAATTATTCATTAAATTCTAGCCCCTCACAATGGAGCCAAAAAAAGCGTTCTCTCGTTCTCTTCACGACATGTTCTACCTTGCTTGTTTTTACAAGTCTTTCTGACTTCTAAATAATCTTTATTTACCTACTTGCTTTGCTAATTGTCCTCTCAAATCTGACCCCAATCTGCTGCATAGAAATTAATCTGATTATGCCTAGTCCTACAGCAGGTTTAATTATTTAATGTCATCATGCTTGTAATGGTTGTTTATATCTTTGAAGATTGCTGTCAGTCTTCTTATTTCTGGACTGCAATTTGGGTCCTTTACCTTTCATCATACTGCTGGTTTTTAACCCACAGGATTCTTACTGATTTTTTTCATTCTTTTCTTCATTTCTTTTCTTCATTTCTTTGAGAGTAAGTGCCCCAAACAAATGCAGTAATTCGTCTTGTGTCTTACTCAGAACAAGTTGTTTTCTCCTGTATCTTTCTTTGGAAATTCTTCCGTTATTATGCTGAGAATTAGGTCTATTCTCTTTTGCATCAACATTGTATTGTTGATTCACGTAATTTGAGTCTACTATGCCGATACTTTCCTGCAGTTTTTTTTGCATAGACAGATATTTTCTATTACTTATTTGCACATTTATGTAATTCTCTGAATAATTTTGCATTTGTGCTTACCTATTTCAGACTTGATGCTTTCTGGGTGGCTTTTATTCATCAAGATACTTTTCGAGACTAATCTTTCTTATTGCTCACAGCTCTCCATAGCTCTATAGTGCTAGCAAACACATTCATCCAAGTTTTTAGTGAAAATACTACCAATAATACTACTAATAATTCTGACCGGGCTTCAGGGCTTACTTGCCTGAGGACTCACCAAGGGCCCTTGCTATCCAATTCAGTAACAAACCTGTATCTCATCGAGTGTAAATTTTCAATTAAATGTGTGCCTATCTTATTCAGATTTTGTTTCCTTAGTTTGCTTTTATGATTATTTTATAGATTATTGTCCAAAGTTTACTTAAGTCCAGATGTTTCACACCTCACATTTTCCCTATTCCTCTGGGCTTCCAAAGAATGTTGATTCAGTTATACCTGATATTTTCTTCATAATTGTAACTTATCTGCTTTAATAACCTGTGCTCATTACAAACTCATGGTTTCACAATTTTAATGCAATATTTTTTCAAGACTATATGTTAGGTTAACTGGGTTGTAATTCCCTAGATCTTTTCCCTCCTTTCTTGTTTATACAGATGGGTACCGTGATAGCTAATCTGCAGTCTTCTGGGACCACCTCCACTTTTCTTGCATTTTCAGAGATAATTATTAATGACTCAGAGAATACATTTGCTATATTCCTAAGTAGCCTGGGGTGAATTTCATCAATTCATGCTGATTCAGGTACACCTAATTTATCTTAGCATTCATTAACCTGCTCTTCCTTTGACTTGTACGGCTGCCACCTCATTTAAACTAGTTCAGTTAAATGTCTTTTCATACTTAATATTTTTTGGTGAAGACTGAAGAGAAGAAGGGCCTATGCTGCTTTTCTCATGTCCTTGTTTCGACTAGTGTTATCATTTCTGTTAGATTTTCAAGTCATTAGTAGTCCTCTGAGATAGCTGATGCAGCTATAACAGGTTTTTGCTGTATTTCTCTCTTTCTTCTAGCATAATGAAGTTATTCTGCCTTTTCAGAGATAAACGAAAATAATGATACTTTAAAGCTGGTCCAAATTTTAGAACGGTTTCCTTGCTAGAAGGAAATACATCAGATGTATTTTTCTTTCTTAAATAGATGTTTAAAAAGTATTTTTAAGTATTATGGTTGCAAACACTAAGTAGGGTAAAGTATTGCTACTGGACTTGTTAATGTGAATACAATATGAGACACTCATACAAACTGCTGATGCTCAATGATCCAGTCTACATTGTGAAATGAACACACATCACTTACTATTTAATTTGAATTTGAGTTTGGGGTTATTTTTTCCCACAAGTTTCATTTCCTTAGCAGATGCCTGAACACTGAATAAAACAGTTCTACCAAAACAACTTTAAGATAAAATACTGCTGTGTTATCTTGTGCTCCCAATTTCTGTGGCAAATTTGTGACACTGTCTTGACTTCACCCCTATTTAAGTAGTTCCAGTTCACTATCATGTGAGAAATATAATGTGCTTACAGTTATAAAATATAAAGAAATCAATAAATCACATACCACAGAAAGCTGGGAAAAAGAAAGAAATGTTCTTTAATTGAAACCATAGTCTTCTAATCAACGATGGGATTAGTTGGAATATGTTAACCCTGGCACTTGCTGCTCATCTTCTGGCTCTGCCTCTGCTGAGACATATATCTGTGCTGCTGGATTTGCTGAGGCTGCCTCTTCCTCCCCAAAAACTAGATAACCCTTCAGCCTGGAGCAAAGATGAAGACTCAGCTGGAGATGCATTTGTGGTGCCATAAATTATGATGGTCTGTGACATTCCACTGATTGTTTATTTCATAGTGTTCGTTCTGACATATAAAGCAAAGGGCGATCCATAGGTGAAAGCTAAACTGGCCTTTGAGGATTTCTGGAAGACTGTGATGGACAATACTTCTCAGAAGAAGAGTAGACATCTTTGGTTTTATTTTCCAGTAGGACTCATTTTATTGAGGGCACATAACAAGACCCCTCTGTCACTGGGTAAGCAATATTTTTGTATGACAGATGAGGAGGGAAAGTCAGAGGTAGCTGATCTTTCCAAAGCCCCATATTTTTTGCCACTGTCTATCAATAAAAACATTCAACACTTTTATTAGACTTTTTGATGAATTGGGTTAGGATGTGAAATCACTGAAGGCCGAACTTTGATCAAGCTGACAATGAAACAATTGGAATTGTTGAGAATAGGAGGGAGGCGGAGAGAACCAGTCCCATGGAAGAAAATAAACAGGAAAAAGGTCCCTTCAATCTGAATGATATTATGGTAAAACAGAGACATTAATTAAAATTAATCAGTTTACTTTTGAAAATTGTGAATGTTTCCCAGATATAGCTAATAATTATGAGTGGTTTTGGCTTACGATAAAAGCTTATTTTCCATACAATTCACCTCCTTCTCCTTCCTCTTCCACATAATGACATTAGAAAACCATAACCTGATATGAATGCTATTTTCGTAGGAAATTATTATGGTAACATATACGGATTAATGAGGGTTTTGCCTGAATAAGAATTGTAGCAATTGGCCCTTGAGATTTCATTTAATGGAGTCAGAAAAGGGAGGACTAATTACAAATGGGGAAAGATTTCTGTACTTTTAAACAGGTATGGTTTGGGGAATTGTGTCTTTATTTTAATACAAAAATCAATAGCATAGCAACAAAATGATCAAAGAAGTAAAATACAATGTACATGTGCAAAAAGCTATTTCAGAAATAGTCTGCCTTCATTCAATATGATACAAAGTCTTTTCAAGTCAATGTAAAATGTGTTTAGAAATATAGGGCCAAAGTGCTTTCCCTACAGAAAAATTAATGCATGTGAGTTTTATTTCTTGGAAAAACATCTCTGTTTTATTTAGTGGAATAGGAGAACACAGAGTTGTTTTTCATGAGGGTCTAGTGATTCTAGTTGCCTCAGTTTTTGACTAAGTGGAGACTCCTTAAAGAAGTTGGTTTCTTGAAGCCTGCATGGCAAACTTTTCTAAAAAGCAGACCGCTTGAGGAATGTTCAGTTTGGTATCTAAAAATGAGCTTTTGCAATTGAGTCCCTTTTGTCACTGCAGAGAGCTGTCCATTTTGGGTCACATTTCCACATTTTGTTTGTAGAGGGGGAAAATGTTATTTCTTGTCCCCTTTAGAGTATTTTCAGGGATTTCTGATGATTATTTTAAATCAAAAGCAATGGGTCAATACATGTAAAACAAAAACATGTAAGAGTTATATAAATGGTTTCAGATCTGGACCTGTGAAAATGTGGATGCCCTTCTTTTGCATGCGCAGAGATTAACTTAAGCAATTTCAGACTGAGTTACTGACAAGGGCACAAAACTAAAGGAAAAGAAAAAAATCTTTTTATTCCCCACCCTTATAGTGGTGTAAAGAGTTCAGCAATATCTGGGCACATCTGGCATTGCTTTTGTGTTCACTGTCATGTTCTGTCAATTTAAAGTGATGCTTCAGTGCTATCTGTGGGGAGCAATGATAAATACAATAGGCGCCCCAAGTGCCTTGACACTGCTGTACAGTCGAACTGCAGGACCCCACCAATTACACAGCTGCTTTTCCTTGGCAGACCTTTGTGTTAATTCATAGATATGAAACTGTCAGCCCAGCTTGTGTTGCAGCACTAACACCAGGTCTGTTACACAGAGAGATCTTCCCTCAAAGAACAAACATCATACTTGTGTTTTTTTAAAGTGGCACCTAACAGCATGACCAGTGCACTGGTGAGATCATATAATAAATCCCAAGGATGGGACAAAGATATTAAAAATGCAGAGGACTAACAAGTGCCATTGAACATATCTTTGTGCAGGGAGAGGGGAAATGAAGAATAATGTTGAGCTGTGGATGCCTGATCACTTTGACATATCCTATACCCTGCTCTTCTGATGGACCCCGGCAGCAGCACAAATTCCATAATTGTAGTGCTGTAGAAATAAATGAGAAAAAGAGGAAAGGAGAAAACTAGAGAAACCTTAGGAAAGTGAAAGACTGAGAGGAGAGAGAGAAGGAGGCTTATAGTACAGAAAATTCAGTCTGGAAACTGCTGAGATAAGAGAGTTAGAGGTAGCTGATGGTGTGTTCTGTAGAGATGTACTGATCCTGGTGTCATAATGAGGAATCAAGGGAAATGGAGCCATATAAGCAGTTTGAATGGCAATAGGGGTCATTGATACTGGACAACTAAGAAAGATGGGGGAAAAAAGAAAACGAAAAATGTTGGAGAAAGATGGGAAGAGAGAAAGGAAACACAAGAAGAAGAAAAAATGATGGGGTGTTTTGAAATCTGCCTTGTGGAAGACAGAAATCTGAGAAAGTTTTTTTCCAAAGGCTTTTTGAAGAGAGACCATAATGATCCAAAGTATTAGGCTTTGGGAGATAGCACAGACAAATTCACTTGGACAAACATTTTGACAGGGAGTTCTGGATTCTTAAAAAATTACCTGATTCTTTCAAAGTTATGAGAGCCTCCACACAACTTCATCCTGAGCTGTAAGATATCTAGTCAGCACTGGGTAAGTTCAGAAGAGGTGCTACTGAATCACTTCAGAGGGCCTCAAGAAGAGGTGACAGTTGAAAAAGAAATTAGAGAAATGAAATTTGACTAATGACATGGGTTTTTCTTCTTAATTTAATAAAAATTATTAATAATTATATATAAACTAAACATTTAATCATCACTTAATTATTTATTTTAATTATGATTTTAGAAGTCCTCAAACTGATTCAGCAACATGGACCCCTATGTGTTCAGCCCAATGGTTGCCTTTGAACGAGTCATATAGTGAAACTCTGACTTCACCAGTGTCACCTTGTGTGGACACAGATGCAGATGGGAGGAACTGCTGGCTCAGTCAGACTTGTTGGTGGTTCAGTGAAGAGCTAGTTTCTGGATCAGATAATTTTGATGGATTTGCGTTGGATCCCATTAGAAGGAATTTTGAATCTACTCCTCTATTTGCTTCTAGAGCTTCCGCATGCACACAGCTGTTCGAGCACCACATAGGTTGACTTGGGGACTCCTTTTGGAGCTGTAGACTTCAGTGAGAATGCTGAGGCAGTTCATCCATTTGTCTTTTCGTCAGACATTTTCTGATACACAGAGTCACTGCAATCCATTTGTACTGTTTTGCGGAGCACGAAGTGAATTCACCCTGTGTGGATATGGGGGAAGGCGCCAGTGCGGGTTGCACAGCCCTGCAGTTATGTGCTGCAGCCAAGGCAGTCATCTTGAAGCCAGCTGTAAGAAAGCCCACACTCAAGAGACACAAAGCAGTGTGATCATCAGTTCTAGGGTTTTTTTTAACTTATTTCTTGTGTTGCTTTTTACTTCTCTTTTGATGATCCAAAGCTAAAGCTTTTGAGGTAGGAACCATCTCAGGTTTTTAGTTATTGTTCAGCCCTCTGCACAACACCTTGTTTCCAAAGCTCTTTGCACCAGAAAAAAATAATTAAAATGTTATTGACATGAAAGGCTTTGTGTGCAAAGAAAGAGCTAGTAAGTATTTAAAATGACATATTGAGGGTCCTCAAAATCTTGTCTTTTTGGCCTGGATTGCTTCCAGAGCTCCTGGAGGCACTTTTACTGTTGCCTTGAGCTGATTTAAGCCTGGCTGGAATCCTGAAAGACAGTCTTGTCCTCCACATATGACAGTATGATCGTCACCACCTCTGTCTTTGTGCCAGCTCCAGCTCTGATTTGACAGGGTGATGAGTGTGTATAGGGATGTGACACAAACGAAAATTAGCTTTTTTTTTCCCTACATGGTTACTGTTCACCTGAGCCATCAGCTACAGGGTCTCATGATCACCAGAGCTGGCTTTCAGGAAGAACAGGGATTATGGTGTGCACATCAACTATTGTGAAAGTGTGGACAGGTCTGAAATCACACTTTAGACAACAACTTTGTCTTTGAGGGACGCTAGATATTGTGAATTAATTCATTCCAGCAGGAGTGCTCCATCCTAGTTTTATCACATCTAATTTTAGATCTTACAGAGGCATCTAGAAGTGCTCTCTACAGCTCATACAAAAATAGGTTTCTCCAGAGAGTGCCTTGTATTAGGACCAGGCTGACAGAGTAATGTTTTTTCTCTCTCTCTCCATGTTAACTGTCTAGGAAGCCTAACATTACCAACCTGCTAACTTAGATGCCTGATGTAAGGGCATAAAAAGGATCTCTCTTAATAAATTAAAGTTTTATTCTACTTTAGGACTGTTGTAAGTATTTTGAAACTGGCTTGCTGAAATCCAGAAGAAGATGGATATAATTCATGCTTCACAAAGATATTTTAGGACATTTTTTTCTGCAATAGAAATTCTGGAGAATTTCCCTGCATTTACAAAGCCCTAAATTATAGCTTTCTCACAGTCAGAAAAACCCAAAATAGTTGGAAATATACATTATATTTTCAAAATGGAGAATAGAAGAATAGAAGTGGCTGTAAGGCTCCCGTATATCAGTGCGAAACATATATGAATATCTCTCTATATATACACACTTCTTTGAAAATACTCTTTAGAGAGTTTGAACCCTTCTACTCTGCTGCAGTAAATTCCTACCCTACAAAGCTGTATGTAATACTGTCCCTGCTGACACATCTGCCATTGTTTCTTATTATAAAGCATCCACACTAGCCTCCTGAAGGGCTACCAAGGTAAAAATCAACCTTATGTCTGGAAGTCAAGCTGGGTTCTCTTTGGGTCTTATTTTGCTGTCGGCAATAAATGTTCAAGAGATCACACTCTGGGTTCAGTTGTACTCAACTTGTTTCCTTCATGGGAGCTACAAGATATAACTGCAAGCAGAATCTGACTTTGTAATTGCAGCATAAATTCTGTTTATGTTGCACAATATGGAGCAGGATTCAGAGTCGTCTCTCTTAACTGCACTGGAGCAGCAGGATAACAGGAACAAAAAGCAATGAAAAAAAATTTAGTTACTGAAGTAAGCAGATAACTCCAACTATATTCAGTAAGTAGAACTGTTCAGTAAGAGATTGCCATATTTGTCTGCTTGCTTTTAGAGTCAGAAACACTTAATTTTTTCCACTTAGAGTTTCTCTAATGCCATTTGAACTATGTGGAGGGTTACGGGCTGTTGTGTTATAAGAAAGAGTACACGGTTTGCTTTCATCAGACCCTAATGGGAAAAGCAATAAAACAAGTTAATGGCTTTTTCAGACGGCTGAAAGATTCACAAACTCTTTTAACGCACACGCACAAAACACTCACACTGCACCTATTCTTGGCTTTTTAGGTAAGAAAACAGAGTATGTTTGTTAGTTAATATACTTGAAAGTCAAAACCAGCAAAGAGCACGTGTTTGAGCAGCTACACCTGAACTCTTTTTGTCCCCTTACTTTTGTAACGAATGTGCCAGTGCCTGAGCTGACACAAATTCTTCTGTCATATCATCTACCCCTAAGGGCACAAAATGTTGTGAGGAATCTTTAGAAACTCTGCAAGCCAAACCCCTAGGAAGCATACAAGCTTCCAACTGTTCTTGCGTTTGTATTGTCTGCTTGATAGCTGTTCAGGCTAGCAAACAGCAACAGCCTGTGCGAGCTCTCTCTCATTTCTATTCTAGTTCTGCACCAGAATGTCTGTGGGCTTCAGTGGAGTCACTGCTTGTTTGCACTTGGCAAAGATCAGAACTAGGACTGCTATTGCAGACAACCTTAACAGAGTGATTGCTTAATTCTAAGTGTCTGGCAATGAGAGGCAGACCCTCTCTACATTGGTTCATTCATTTGAATGAAAGTTGGCAATGGTGAAGTGTCACTGTTGTTTGATAGCTGTTCATTAGTTGCCTTTAAATTAGACAAAAATTTCAGATGTTTTCTGGCCTGTTTGAATTGAAGAGCCGAGACTTCTTGGAGAATGGCATTGCATTGTGAGATGTATATGAATATGCAAAATTACTGGGCCAATATTCAGGGAAAATTCAACATAAATATACCTGCAGCAACATATGTGGAATTTCCTGGGTGCTAATCCTGCTAGTTGGGGGTACCACTGGGTGTAAAAGACAACCCCAGGTCATCCAGCAGTTTGCCAGGATGACAAGCGACTTTGGGGACAGTGCGCTTGACTCCTGATCTTTTTCTTCAAAATGAGAGTAGCTGGAATTTTGGGTAGGCAGGTCCTGAACTGTTAGCAGGGACAGACTTGAGGAAAGCAGTGTGGACCAGACGAACTCTGGAGGTCCCTTCCAATCTCAACCATTGAGTGATTCTGTGGACAAAATGCCTCTCTTCTAGCTCCCCAAATGGAACAATGATCGCCTTTATGGCTACTTCATTTGCACAGGATACGTTTCCAGGGTCTCAGCAGAAAATAGGACAACTTCTACATTATGTAAAAGGCAAAATCTGAAGTCTTTAGATAAGTACTTGAATAAACCTGCTGATGTTAAATGTACAGAGCTTTCAACTCCAGAGTGTATAATGAACTTACTGAAATCAGAAGATATTCAGCTTTCTCAGGAACAGTAAGGGTTATAAATGGGTTTCTGATGTACTCTATCTAAATGGTAAATAAATAGGAATTTAAATACATATGGTTTTAAAGAACATTTTGTTTATGTTTGTTTGGGTTTTTTTCATTATCTGATGGTTTTCAACACTATTACACCTGATCTTGTGATAAAAGGTGATCTCTGCAAACATCATAAATAAAAGCCAGGAAACAAATGCTAGGAAAAAGGTTTTCAACATATAAGTAATGCAGGGATGTCAACAAAATTTGTATTATTTATCTTTGAATGCATGAATTTATGCATTTATACATGAATGTGCATGAATAAAGGTAATATTTTGAATATATATGAATCCATGTATTTTTATAGGTCTATTAAAGGAATATATGCTAAATATCATGCAGCTCTACCTGATATAGGGAGCTTACACAAGCACTTGGATTATTAAGGATCCAAACACGAACTATTCAGTAGGATTTTGCTGTATTTGGAGTAGCGCATTAGTCTTCAGTTCTGTGCTCAGCTAATGGAAACCAGGAGTTCTGTTAGCTTCAATAGTTTATGCCGCTTCAGGATACATTCCTACAAGAATTTTTACAACTTTTTACAGGTTGGTAATACATTTTTCCTATTCTGAATGTTAAACATGAGGGTTTTACCATTATCTCGAACATTCTTCCAACAACAACCAAAAAATCAATAACATTTCTTTGATGTGTTGATAAGTCATATGAATGAATATGTTTTTTAATGTAAAAAATAGTGTTCCTAAATTCTTTACTGTGCATCATCAGAAATTATTTTTTTAGTCATAAGATTTCAAATATTTCTTATCCCTCTCCAAAATGAAAAGCTTCCACTCAGTGTTTTATTAATTTTCCCTCAAAGGTCGATTTAAAGACCTTTTCTTGAAGAATACACAAGCAGATTTTTTGATCTGCTCAGAAAACTGGCTGAAGAAGAGAAAATGTAGTAAAAAAATAATTCAAACCCAGTCTTTAGAAACTCTATTTTATTTTATGAACTAGAAATAGATATTCACTTAGCTGAAAAATATCCAAAATTAAAGGGTTTATAAACTAGAAAGCCCCTTATTTTCATCTCAAAATTGGCTGTCTGAAGATGTTATTAACATATGACGAAAGGGTATTCTAATTGCAGTCATTTATTTATTTATTTAGACACATGTTGTGTGAATCATTTTTGAAAGAAGTTTAGAAGCTTACCTGTGACTCGTTGTTTTCTTTGTTTAGTCTTCATAGAGAAGATAAAGTCTAATAAAATATGCTGCTATCTTTCTTCTAGAATATAATGGCCACTGAATATTCAATGTATTGTTAGATATCAACAAAATATTAAAATAATTTACAAATTCCTTGTAACTTCTATGCAAGAAAGACAGAAAAATATTATTATTATGTGCATTAGAGGTATGATGCACAGGTAATTCTATGCAATAAATGTATCCATAGCTTAAATATCTGCTATTGTATAGGCTAGATAACAATTGAACCAGAGTTCATTTCAGCAGTCTTTCAGAGTTTCTTTTGAATTACAAAGCCGACACATTTTTACTATTCAGTGGGTGAAGACAGTGTTTACTAATGCTTTGTTGTATGATGAGTGCAGCACAGTATAAGACGACCCTCCATGTGTCATTGGCCACGGAGAGATCTGTAAGTCAGTAAACTGTGGAAGATGATGCTACAGGCGCCCTCTTGAACACTTTTCCTAATGTCCCACATGTTGGCTAAGTGGGGTACATGTGCATTTGGGGCTGTAGCAGTTCAATGCAAGGCTATAGCCTATAAAGAATAGTGGTCTCTGAGGTGGGAGCTGCACATGAGATTTGGCTATACTTTGCTCCTGATCAGTCCAAACTTACAAGGTTACAAAAGTGTCTTCAAACATTCACACTCCTTCCTTTTGCAAGCTGTAAAATGGGAGCCACATAAGTTAGAGGTGCAGTGCTAAGTTCATCTCTGTGTTTCTGCTCATTCTCTAATTCAGGAAAGCAAGGTACTGTTTCTGGATTTCACTCATTTAAGGCTCACTTAAACACTTGATTAGTCTTAACACCTACTTGAGACCGATTGACTTCAAGCTGAAGTGCTAAGCACATGATTAAACACTTTCCTGGTTAGGAACTTATACTATTCAGAGTCTAAGAGCAATTGGTTTGGGGCAGAAGGGTTTGGTTAATAATAGGTTGTTCCTTTTACATTACAGTAAAAAGTAGGAGAGGAGGAAAAATTAGTTCTAATTGAGAGTACTTAATCAACCCCCAAAAGGATCCTGACAGATCCCAGTTGAGCCTTTCACAAAAGCCCATCTCTGTTTAATAATAGAAATTTCTCTGCCTAATCTGTGTTTATGAAATACTAAAGAAATTCTGGGAAAAATAACTAAATGTGTGCCATTTTGAGACGAGTACAGCTCTGCAAATCAATCATCCTTGTTTTCAGGTTAAGATGAGCTGAGTAAAACTAGGAAAACTAAGCAGCTGTGGGCATCAGAGAAGCTCAGTGAGCTACTCTTTAATGGGAGATGGGGAAAGTAGTGATGTTATTGACAAAGCTAAACAGCAAGGTTGTAACACAAAGACTGTGACTGCAAAAAGCACCTATGTAAATTTTCCTAAAAATTTTTCTTATTACATATGCCTTCAGCTTCAGGCATGGTTGCCATCTTGGGAGGGAGAGTTCGGACATACAACTGGATACCCTAACAGAAATATCAGCCCTGACACTAATAGTAAAATCCAGGCAGCTAATGAAATTTTAATATTACAAATTTATATTCATATTATATAATGTTAGCAATCTAAAAAGTAGATTTCCTATGTACAATTTTTTGGAGTTATTTCAGCTGTGAAAGTTATTTTGATTGATCTGCTGTTGCCTCTCCAGAAGGGAAAAGTTCCACCATAGGTATAGACTTGGGAGAAGAGATTGATGCACATCTCCCTACAACCTCCTTTAGGGGAGTTATAGAGAGCAATAAGGTCTCCCCTCAGCCTCCTTATCTCTAGACTGAACAACCCCAGTTCCCTCAGCCACTCTTCATAAGACTTTTTCTTCAGACCTTTCACCAGCTTTGTTGCCCTTGTTTGCGCAAGCTCCAGCATCTCAGTGTCCTTGTAGTGACAGGCCCAAATCTGAGCACAGTATTGGAGGTGCAGCCTCACCTGCACCAAGTAGAGAGAGATGATTGCTTCCATAGTCCTGCTGACTACACAGTTTCTGATACAAGCTAGGATGTTATTGGCTTTCTTGGCCACCCGGGCACACTGCTGGCTCATAGGCAGCCAGCTATTAACCAGCCCATCCAGGTCCTTTCCACTGTGCAGCTTTCCAACTGTTTGTTCCCAAACCCCGTAGCGTTGCATGGGGTTGTTGTGATCCACATGCAGGACTTGACGCTTGGCCTTGTTGAACCCCATAGAGGTGGCCTTGGCCCATTGATTCAGTCTGTCCAGATGCCTCTGAGAAGCCTTCCTTCCCTCTAGCAGGTTAACAATCTTGCACAACTTGGTGTCATCTGCAAACTTACTGAGAGTGCACTCGATCCCCTCAGCTAGATCATTGACAAAGATATTAAAGAGAAATGACCCCAACACTGAGCCCTGGGGAACATCCCTTGTAACTGACCACTAACTGAATTTAACTCCAGTCACCACAACTCTTTGGGCACAGTCATTCTGTGTCAAAGGCTTTACTAAAACCTAGGTAGACAACATCCACAGGATTTCCTCATCCACTAAGCAGGTGACCTTGTCATAAAATGAGAAGAGACCCGCCTTTCCTAAATCCTTTCTGACTGTGCCTGCCTTATCACCTGGTTATCCTGTAAGTACTGCATGATGGCACTCAAGATGATTTGCTCCATAAGCTTCCCCAGTACCAAGGTCAGAATGACAAGTCTGTAAGTCCCTGGATCCTCCTTCCTGCCCTTCTTGTAGATAGCATCATATTTTCTAGTCTCCAGTGAAGTGGGATCTCTGCAGTTAGCCAGGACTGTTGGTAAATGACTGAAAGTGGCTTGGTGAGCCATTCTGCCAGTTCCCTCAGTACTCTCATGTGAATCTCATCTGGCCTTGTGTACCTGTGTGTGACTAGGTGGAGCAGAAAGTCACTAACGGTTTCCTCTTGGAAGGGAGCTCCCTTCTACCTCTTGTCCAGCTCAGGGGGACAGGTACCCATTGAAAAACTGGTTTTACTATTAAAGACTGAGGTGAAGAAGGCATCAAGTACCTCAGCCTTTTCTTCGTCCTTTGTCACTACATTTCCCCTTGCATCCTCTAAAGCAGGAGTGTCAAACTCATGGCCCGCAGGCTGAATCTGGCCTTCCATCTAGTTTTATCCGGTCCAGTACCTTGTTTCTACCTGGTAGCAGTGCTGAACACCTTTTCCCTACACTTCTGCCAGCGCTGGTCATATGTGCAGTGTCCGTGATGTGCGTTACGCTGCAGGAGCAGGAAAACGGTGGGAGCCATGAGTTTGACACCCCTGCTCTAAAGGACGGAGGTTCTCCTTAGCCCTCCTTTTGCTGCTGATATATTTATAGAAACAATTTTTATTGTTCTTTACCTCCGTAACCAGTTTAAGTTCTAATTGGGCTTTGACCCTTCTAATTTTCTCCTTGCATAACTTCACAACATATTTGTAGTCCCCCTGAGTTTCCTGCCCCTCCTTCCAAAGGCCATAAATTCTCCTTTTTTTCTGAATTCCGGCCAGAGCTTTCTGTTCAGGCATTCTTCCTCCCCACTGACTTGTCTTCTGGCACCAGGGGACAGCCTGTTTTTGTGCTCTTAAAACTTTCTCCTTGAAGAATGTCCAGTCTTCCTGGACTCCTTTTCCCTCAGGGTTTCCTCCCATGGGAGTCTGTCGATCAGTCTCCTGAAAGGGCCAAAGTCTACCCTCCTGAAGTCCAAGGTGGCAGTTCTGCTGACCCCCCTCCTCACTCTCCAAGAATCAAGAACTCTATTATTTCATGATCACTGTGCCCAAGATGGCATCCAACCATCACATCACCTACAAGTCCTTCTCTGTTTGTAAATAACAGGTTCGGTGGGGTGCCTTCCCTAGTTGGCCCACTCACCAGCTGTGTCAAGAAGTTATCTGCCACACATTCCAGAAACTTCCTCAATTGTTTCCTCACCACTGTATTTTATTTCCAGCAGACGTCTGGTGGGTTGAAGTCCACCATGAGGACAAGGGTTCACAGTTGCTTATAGAATAATTCATCTGCATCTTTGTCCTGCTTAGGTGTTCTGTAACTGATTTCCACCATGATATCTGTCTCGTAGGCCTTTCCCTCAATCCTATCATCACCATAATTAATTGCTAGACAACAGAAACCCTCCGTAACATGCAGAGCTACCCCATCACCCTTTTTCCTTGCCTGTACCTTCTGAAGTGTTTGTAATGATCCATTGCAGTACTCCAGTTGTGTGAGTCATCCCACCATGTTTCAGTGATGACAACTATATCACAGTTTTTCTGCTGCACAATTGCACCCAGCTCCTCCTGTTTGTTACCTGTGCTGTGTGCATTGGTGTAGAAGTACTTCATCTAGTTGAAGATGCCTCTGCTTACTGCAGGGGAGTTGGATTAGAAGACCTGTAAAGGTCCCTTCCAACCCAAACCATTCTATGATTCTATTATTCTGTCTTGTCCCACTAATCATGAAGAAGCACAGGTGACTCACTTTACCTAACTGTGAAATGGCTTAAGTTGGGTATAGAAATGCTTAACTGTGGTTCTCTCTGTTTATCTGTAATAGCATTCAGAAGGCTGGTTAGAAAATAAAAGTTGTTTCACAGAAGTATGATCTCTCAGCAAAACTTGAAACCAGTCAAGAATCTGGAAGCATCTTGTTATTCGTACTAACCAAACTTAGAGGAGTTAATTGAATGAGGACATGGCTCTGTTCCTGATCTACGAAGAGCATCACAAATGGATGTCAAATGCTAGCACAGCAAGTATTCATTAAGGCAGGAGAAATCTCATAGGAAATGTTTTTTTTTGGTGAAAAAATCAGGTTTAAGCTGAGATTGAGTAATAGCTATGGAATTTCTTCAGTTTTAATTTAGGAAGTTGTAGGTTGTTATTTTCTGGAAGAAATGAAACATTCTGTTGAGCGTTTGGAATTGAAATCATTAAACAAAACAAAAAAGGAAGGCAGCAATTAGCATAGAGCAAAATGTTGAATTGGAGAAATTTAGGGTGCAGCCAAGATTTTTACCTCTGCACTTTTATTCAATGCATCAGTTGTATAAGTTTCTGTCATATAAAGTAAAAATAACAAATCCATATAATCCAGCCCCCCTTAAATTTTACAATTACATAACCATTATTCACGATTCTGCAAGGAAAGTTTTGCATGAGCAAATAACAGATGCAGCTTTTTGAATTTTTTTTTTAAGTCCTATAATTTATTTTTGAAATTGTTCTTGGCACTGCAAAATAGTTCTGAAGATCAGCAAAGAGTTTAAAATAAGAGAACTAGACAGATTTGCTGATATTTTCCCAGTCTAAATTGGTCATTAATCTTGTGATTGGAACCCTATCATCTTATGTACAAACAACAGGTGGTGAGAGATAGCAAGATCTTCAATTAGAAATAACATCTTTCTTCCCTTCCCTACAATTTCATAGATATTCTAAGAAATCTGTTAAGTCTGTAAGCTAAAATAGCATAAGAATTATGTAACAAAAACAGACAAATGGTCCATCTAGACTGGCATCCTGTCTCTGACAGTAGCTCATGCCAGATGTTTCACACGAAGGTAAAATACCCCCATAACGCACCTGATTGATTGTGTAATATTATGCCATGAGATGAAATCTCTGTCTGTTCCGAGCTGGTGATCACCTCATATCTGAAATAAAGGCTGTTGGCCCTGTGTTTTGTAGCCCAGTTACCGTAATTATAAGGCATATTCTTATTCATATATAAGCCTAGTTGTTTTTTTAATCTTACTAAACTGATTTTACCTCTTAGATCCTAATATTTTCTTTCAAGTTCTTCTGCCTTTTCAATTGTACAGATTTGCTGACTGTGCTCCAAGGGGCTGCGGCAGCACGTTTTGACAGGCTCAGGTGCCCTGCTTCCCAGATGGTACCTGGCCCCAGAGCCATCAGTGCTGGTGGTGCTGACACTGAAACCCCTGGAGAGGGTACAGCATCATTGCCACATGCTGTATTGTCTTTCCACTGCATTCATGCCTCACATTCTGTCCTCTTCCTTCCAGGTGCCCAAGACCTGACAAGCAGTAAAGTAACGTAGGGACTGCAGTTTCCCCTGACTGCCAGACTAAAGGAGAGGCATTTGAAGAGTTTTCTCCTCTCTTCTATTTATTGGCAGTCAAGCAGAATCTAACAGGTAAGGTACAATGAGCAAAGTAAAGAATTTTCAAAAAACTGATAGTCATTTGGAGAAATTATAATTTTATTTCATAGTTCTGTATTTTCTTGCGGGGCTCATCATAGAACTTATGTAAGCTTCTGAAGATGAAGATACTTCTTAAGGATGGACTGAGCAAGAAAGTGAGTTAAATTCAATTTTTGTGCTTCAGAACTGTTTTGTTAATAAGCCCGAAGTCTCCCCAAGGTCATGTCCCTCCTCAACAGGTGCTCAACAGGCATTGATTTGAAATCCTTGAAACCTCTAAGTAGAAATTAATGGCAAAACTACAACTAAGTTCATTTTGAAACCCCTAAATGCCATCAGATTAGTACAAAGACAATATTGGATAAATACCATAGAATCAAAGGATAATTCCTGTTGGAAGGGATCTCTTGAGGTCTCTAATTCAACCTTCTCACAGCAGGGTGATCTATGAGGTTAGGCAAGGTTTCTCTGGGATTTTTGTAGTCAGACCTTGGAAACCACTAATCTTGGAGACTATGTAACACCTCTTGGCAACTCTTCCTCTTCTTGACTGTCCTTGTAGGCAAAAGGCTTTGATAATATCCAGCCTGAATTTCTCTTGTTTCAGCTTGTGTCCCCAAAACTATATATATATAAATACCGTAACCAGCACACAAAAGAGGAAAGACTATTCTCAATGCCATCCAAAGTGTGGAGGTGAGACATCTAAGTGAGCTCCATAGTAGTGAAGAAAGGTAGAAGCCCTAAGGTGGCAATTTAGACTCTGCCAAGCTGTATGCATAGTAGGTGAAATAAGGCATCTTCTGTCCATTGTTGATAGAGTTAGCCCAGGTTTCATTAGCCTGGATATAGATTTTCATCAGATGAATTTTGTGGCTATGTTGAGATGGATCTCATCCTTACAGAGGGTAATAGCTTGGAGAGCTCACAAACTCTACTAACTGAGTTGGTGAGGATGACTACACCATTCAGACATTCACGAGAGGAGGAAAGGTTTGACTGTAGAGGAAAATTTGCAGAACCAGAGACTGTGTTGAGTTCTATTGTTGAGCTTCTCTAACAAAGCTGATTTTTAATCCCAGTATGAAGGTATGTTTATTGTTTTTTTTAAATAGAATGTTCCAAGTGTTAATGTACTCATCAATATAAAAATACATTGACTCTCGTGCAATCAATTGGTTTTATTAAACAGACATTTGTCTCTTCTTAAATCCATTATATTTCCTGGATATATCACCATGAATGAATATGTTAAATAGGAACCTGTGCAACTTCATTGAAAGTCAAATATCGTCACAGGAGCATCTATACATAATTTAATTACATGCAAGTTAGAAGAGCAAACAAAACCAGTGAAACACTGCTTTGTTTTTATTTTTCCTTTTTAAACTTTCTTTAATGAAGTCTGGTAAATCATTGGTTGTTCTGAATCTGTGTACTTACTGCTTTACAAGCATTGCAAAGAGTCATGAAAGTCAAAAATTTCTTGATTTCAGTAGGGTTTTATCACTTAATTTCTCTGACGTTAGTTACAGAAAAAAGGCAAAAAGCTCACTTGTACTAACTTTTAAACTTGCGTGGCATCAAAGTTGATTTGACTTAAACATATGCAGGGATTGTAGATGAATAATTCAGAAGTGTCCCTAACTTCTCATTAACAGATGAAAAATGTCTATCAAATAAAATTTTTCCTACACCCCGTTATAAAGTATTACATTGTAGGTCATGACGTGCCATATCATGATGGTGATGTATCTAATTACAACCAACGCGCATGATTATCTATGGTGAGCTAGGAAATGAAATGCTTGTCTCAGAGATATCTTTACCTAGACTTGATTTTCCCCATGGAAAACTGTGTTGAAAATAGGTGGTTCTTGTCAGCAAAAACATGAAGGGATTTCTTGTTGTAAGAGCAATCTTTTGCTTTTAAAACTGTTGTAGCTTAAAAACATACCAGCTTTTTTCTGAAATGTAATTTTTAGCCTGGTGGTTTCAGTTTATCATAAGAAAAGCAATATTATCTAAAGAAACTTTTAATTATATTATGTTGTATAATATATTATATATATTATAATACCTAAAGAAAGGTTTTTGAATGTGTGATTTTTCATTAAATTATTATTCAATAGAATAAAAGCGTAAACAATGACACTGATAAATGGAATAATCTCTTTTTACTAAAACTGTGACTTTTGTTATAATAGTGCTCCATAATCTTCCTTTCTGTAGACATACATTCCCATCAAGTCAAGAAATACCATCATCAGTCTGAAAGTTATTTTATTTCTTTTACATATTATCATCAGATATCAAAAATAGTTGTTTATTCTTACTATTCACCAATTTGTTAGTTAGTTCTTGTGTAGGTTTTTATTACAAAAGCAATCACTCCCTCTTCTGATTTTCAGTATCTTAGTTCTTATTAAAAATTTTACCGTGAAACATTTATAAATTATATTGATCATATCTGAGGGATTTATGTTTATAGCTGTGGGATATGCATGTGAGCGTGAACACATGAATATGGGTGAATGAAAGCCTACTGATTTGCTCAGAGAGTCAGATATCAAATAATTTTAACAAAATTTGAAAATTTCTATTTATATATGAATTTTTCACACTTTATTTTCCCAAGGAATTAATTACAAAGTACCCTCTAGAATTTTATATGCAGACTTCTGGTGTATGACGGAATATGAAGCCAGATTTTGAAGAAATTGGTGTGTAGTGTAGTCACAGACAGGGATGGGTAAACCTGTGATATTCAGGAAAAATGAAAGAAACCACTGGTGGTTCAGCACCTTCTGCTACAGAGTATTTGCTGCACTGAGCCTGCTAAAAAAGCGATTACAGCCCTTATATCCTCCCAAGGTAAGTATTCCTCTGAATCAAAATAGCTGTGTAAAGTCTCTTTAAATGAGGTGTGATTGATTGCTCATTCTGTAACAGAAAAGACAATCCTTGCTCCACTCATTAGAAAGGACAGAAAGCCTTTTTACTCAAGCCAGAAAAAGAAATACTTCCTTCTAGTGTCGTTGGAAAGAGAGATCCAGCACTTCCATGTGCTTTAATTTCTATTAATTCTTCTTTAAAACACTTTTCACAAATGTAAATCATTTCTCAGCGTGGGTCTTTCAGCAAGTCAAAGATGGCATAGCTCCACCAACATCAATAGCTAAGCTGATTTGCATCAGCTCAGAATATAGACAAAAAGGGAAAAAATCAATAGTGAATCAGGCTCTTTATTATTTTTTAATCTGTGGTGTCAGTCATACATTGCAAGACAATGTCCACTTATTTCTTTTCTAAGATCAAACTTCAATACGGACATTCAGTTCAGCATCAAAAGCTGATATGGGAGGCCTTGAGGTCCTTCACCCCAACCTTTCTGAAGCACAGGTTTAATTGAAATGTAGCAGTGCTAACCTTCTTTCATGTGCTTCATTTTACGTTGCAATGCCTTGTTCTCTTTTATTGAGATGTCAAATTGAGTACATCTGGAGATTTCCCCATGTGGTACTTTCAAAGCGCATGATTTAAACTTCCTCATTTTTCACCTGAGATGAAACATTGTCAATTCTCCTGTCTACTGTAACTAAAATTTCCTAAAACCTGTCAAACTTCATGTGATGATCCAAGCTTCTAGAAACCAAAGATTTAA
Organism: Dromococcyx pavoninus; assembly: GCA_033558185.1. NCBI lineage: Eukaryota > Metazoa > Chordata > Aves > Cuculiformes > Neomorphidae > Dromococcyx > Dromococcyx pavoninus. The sequence goes on from JAUMJL010000068.1 coordinate 1,855,491, forward strand.
GTTCAAAAAGATGAGCTCTGTGGTGTCACTGAAATGGAAGGATATCTTCTTCCGGGGAATGGGGCCATTCTGGCCTTGAAGAAAACGGTTTTAAAACAAAGCACTACTAAACAAACCATAGGGGGAAATCTACTTTGTGCTGTTCTCTCTTCAGTCATCCTTCTTTTCTGTGATGTCTTTTGTCTCAGATGGATACAGAGCAGCTACAAGGGAAGGTAGCTCATCTCTCACAATTTAAGGATTCCAGTAGAAACAATGGTGCATATAAAGTGCATGAAGTTATAGAGGAAATATATTTTGTGGAAATTGCATTAAAAATGTGGATAAAAAGCCTAAATGAAAAAGATGAGTCACTGCACTGACCACTCCTGGTAGCTGCACTATAATTGACAGTAATAATATATTCATTAGGAATGCAAACCAGATTATTTAGATAATTTCAAGTAACTGGATATAAAGAGAAGGACATAATGGAAATAAGGACTGACACCTCCCCCAGGCTGGCCCGCTGCAGAAGTGCTGAAGGTGGAGAGCATACGTGCTGTGGTGTCTGACCTCCTTGTTTTATCCTTTAGAAAACGCTCCATCAAAAATCTTCAAAGATAGATGCATAATTTCCAATGAAGGGTTATAATAGAGAAAGTGAAGACTTCAGGGCTATTTCTTTCTTTTGAATGTCAGATGAGGCAGTTTCAATATATCAATAGGAACAAATAATACCAATAGGAATCAAAGGAGTAGGCGAGAACGGTCTTGTGGATGGGTGTGATTTAATTTAATTCATAATAAAGGAAATTATAGTTTCTGGAGTACCAAAGGCCAATAGAAGCTTATTACATCAATTCTGTTAGGCATTGATTTTGAAGAGCACAGAGCCTGTGCCTCAGATTATACAATGAAGCCATGGTGTTGTGAAAATGTAAATTAACAGCAAGAATATAATATTTACCTTAATAGCAAACATTCAGGCTTGATTACTACGGGAAGACAAAAAAAGGAATTTATCTTCTCCTTTTTGTTTTTTGAAATAAATGTGGAACTGCATAATGAATAACCTGATTGCCTGTAATAACATGGAAAAACTGCAGACAAGGATTATATCACATAGAATGCATCACCTGGTTTTTTCTGGTGACATTATGGATGTGCTGAAAGACAGGTACCCAATGAAGAGGACAGAGAAGGCTGAAGGGTTGGCTGCTCCTAATGGTTATTGAAAGGCCGGTGAGAAGGACTTAAAATGATAAAACTAGAAATGCAAACTGCAAATACGGACTTGAAACAAGCGAAATATATATGATTTAGAAGCTGTAATTTCTGTCATAGACATAAGGAGTGCTCATCTGGGTTAACATCTCTTAGACTTAAGAGCAGAGCAACATTTTGTAGGTTCTGTAAAATCTGGAAATTTGTTAACATCAGTGTAAAAATAAAGATGAAAATACATAACAGTGAATTTTGAAGTGTGCCATCTGCTGTTGAAACAGTATGCAAGTGGAAAAGATGCTTAAAAAACACTGAAAAATGTTTCATCATCAACAGAAAGATCATAAAAATTATTGAGGAGGCATATTTTTCAAATCTGAAAAGGAGAAAAAGGTATTGGGAGGGGATTATTTCTCATGATACTATATCATGAACAAATGAGAAGGTCATGTGGGAAGAGTGGGGATGTAAAGATCTCAAAGAGTGTCTTACAAAGACACTGAAGAATAGATTCGCAGAGCATCCTTCGAATTGTGTGAGGGAGTGGAATGGGGTAACATTTCTGCATAAGGGCTCACCATGAGCAAGCAAGGATTTTCCCTATGCTGGAATCCCTTTTACTGAGATGCGGCATGAAAGAACACAGCAAAGATCTCTCTGAAGTTGGCAACTTGCTGAACAGGCAGAAAAACAGCATTCAATAATTAGAGCACATTTCAGTAAGAAATGGGTGGGACATGATGGCACTGGCTCAAGATTCCAGCTGCCTTTGCCATCCTGTTGTAAGTCTTGGCAGAGAAGATCTGTCTGGGCAATGAATTCCATATGTCCTGAGATGAAACTACAGATCAGCACCTCGGCATCTGTACCCAGCAGGTCCATGGGTTATATTTCATGCAGAGAGAAGGAACTGTTGATTACAGCATATGGTCACTAAAATAGCCAGCCATGAGAGGTCATTGACATTTACATCTCCATCTCATGGGCATAAGCAGCAAGGTAACTAGCTCTGATTTATCTAACCTTTACAAATAAGTAACATACTTCTGTCTCTGGAACTCTGTTCCTTTTTGCTGTAGTTTTTACAAACAATTCTTTCACTATTTTCTATACAATAGGGACTGTATGAGGAATCTGGGATGGCTTTCTTCTCCGGAGACAGCAAAGACAAGGCATGGTTTTCTTTCTGTCACTGCCACTGACTTCCTCCAAGACCTTAAGCAATCTAAGATTGTACAAATCCATCATGTTTTGGTTTAAAAATTATTCTTGCTTAATTTTCTTTTCATAATGATTCATAGTTGGAAGACTGGGATGGAGAGCAATTTTGGGTCCCACATGACAAGAAGGACATTGAGGTGGTGGAGTGTGTGCAAATAGGGCAAGAAAGTTGGTGAAGGGTCTGAAGCACAAGACTTGGTGAGGAGTGGCTGAGGGAACTGGGATTGCTTAGCCTGGAGAAGAGGAGGCTGAGGGGAGACCTTATTGTTCTCTACAACTTCCTGAAAGGAGGTTGTAATGGGGTAGGGGATGGTCTCTTCTCCCAAATAACAAGCAATAGGATGAGAAGAAATGGCCTCAATTTATGCTAGGGGAGGCATAGATTGGATATTACAAAAAAATTCTTTAGTGAAAGAGTGGTAAAGTTTTGGAACAAGCTGCTCAGGGAAGTGATGCAGTCTTCTTCCCTGGAGGTGTTAAAAAAAATACATAGACATGGCAGTTCACGACATGGTTTAGTAGGCTTTGTGGTGTTGGGCTGACGGTTGGACTGGATGATCAACCTAGAGCTCTTTTCCAACTTAGAATATTTTCCATGATTCTATCACTCTATAGTCATTCTTTTAAGAGCTCTTGGTGGATTGTTGGTCTAGCTTTATAACTGCTGCGCTGATTTCATGAAGGGCTTTACATCAATGGTTTTCATCAAATGTAATTTTGTTGAAATCCATTGTTAGTTGTAGCAAAGGGAATATTGTTGACCACTTGAGGGAAAACACAAATAAATAAAAGGTGATTAACACCTGAAAGGAAGAAATAGGGTAACTCTGCTTAGTGTTTACAAAAATTTACGGAGCCAATTGTTTTATCAATATTTTGGAAATCAAGATTTGCGCACCTTTCCTAACTGCAAATTTAGGACTCTAACTTCAGGATTCTGTTTATGAAAGCTCTGCTGAGACTTTGGTTTGAAGACAGCACACTAGCATGGAGCTTGGATCTAGCATTTACTAGACTCATCATCAGTGGATTACAATATCTTGTTTGAAACAGGGCACACAAACAACAGCATAAACACCTCCCTCTTGGCAACAAACCACCACTGATGTGCAAATGAACTGCTGCATTCATTGTGTCTCAGTTCACCCTCTGCAGAGTGGATGTTTTTGTATAGAATGCTGCATGCTGGGGGCCCTCCCTGCTCAGCTGAAGACCTAAGCATCTCTAGGCCTCATTCAGTATCACAAATTTCCATAGTCATCAAGTTCACCTTTGCATTACAGAGAAAAGGAAGGGAAAAGCAGTTATGTCTCTGTTATTTCTGTTTCAAAGAGCCTCTGGAGATAGATTTAAACTGGTAGCTGTAAACTACCTTTGCTTTCATCCACCTGCTGCTCACTTTATTAATTTTTATGTTTACTATCAGCTCTCACAGTTGGTATCTGTTTTTAAGGATAGGCTTTTGTTTCTTTTCTCTGTTCTTTTACCCTGTAGATGTTTCCCTATTAATAAATTCCTAGATAATGGGACTTTACAAAGATGCATTTACTATTACCACTCATAATGTTACACTGAAAGACATTTCAGTATATTTTTGTAGACCCTTGAAGTCCCATGTGCCATGCTACTGGAGAATTTTGTGTGTTGGAAAGGATCAGGGTTTAGAAAAAAATGTTTCTCTAGCCCTATATTAAACCTGAATGGTCATTCTAATTCATTTAACACAATTCAGGAAAGGTTAGGGAGCCAGGAAGGAATACATGCAACAGAATAGGGTTATCTAGCCTGAAAATGCATGAACATAGTTTAGAAACATAGAGTTTTCTTTCTTTCTAAGGACTAGGAGTCCCACGAGTTACCACAGGGAGCTGAGGAACATAATACAGACAGACTACATACATTACTGATGGGTACTTTTCATCAGCCATTTCTCATGATAGATGGGTGACCTTAGTTGGTCTGCCCAGTCAGAGTGAAATACTGTGTGAATTCTGGTGGCAATTGAAAGATGCACAAAGAAGTTAAAAGTCTGGTTATTTTGCCTTTTCTATGCATTTCTTAAGTTCTTGTTTGTTTGAAGTGAAAACTGCAATCAGCTCTATTATCACACCAGGCATGCAATGTTGGTCTGCTTTTCTTCACATGCCTGTTCTATTTTGTCCATCTCTGCCTATGCCGTTCACCTCTATTGTTTGTTTGCAAAAAATGATTGTGTTAAGAAACAAAGACGAGGGTTTCAAATCATCATTATAATAACTCACAAAGACAATTCTGTTTTTTCTACTCTCTTCCTGTCCTGTTGCACTTGTAGATTAACCAGGTTTTCTTAGAAGAATTTGGCTGTCTTAGTAATGGTTTCAGAAAAGATTTGTTTAAAAATTCATAAAGGCATGTGCAAAACTTTTTTCAAGTCCTCTTGTATGTCATTTTTAGTTTTAATGTACTCATCTTAGAAATGACCCCTCAATTTCTAAAACTGAGGAAGCTGAGGCACATCACAAGGGTGAGGAGGAGCCTTGTGTTGCTCTTGTCTTGCATCACTTCAGTAAAAGCAGTTTGCCCTTCTTGGATAAATTAGAGACCTTCCATTTCTAGAACTGTCAAACTTCTACTTTTTACAGTCTTATGTGTAAATTAAAATTTAAAGCAATTTTTATGCAGATGTAATAATTGCACATCCAATAGCCTAGTAAATAAGGCAGCTGATTCGAGAAGTGATTATGTTTGACTGTCAGAATCTATCTGTATTGCTGAAATTACAGCCATCAGAAAGAGTTTGAAAGAGTTAAAATCTAGGTATGGCTTTTAATATTAATTTTCTTTTCCTCAGTGTACTATTGTCACATATGTAAGTCTTTGAAATCTCATCTATGGCAGGTATGAAAGAGATTAGGAAAGATACACTGCTTTATAAAAAAGAATGACATAAATCTAATCTACATGTACTGGAAATGGCACCAGTACTGCTGAATAGTGGTTGATTGCTTCTATTGAGCTGGTTTGAGCTAGCTTTCCTAAGCTCTCCAACCGCTCAGTCTGCCTCTTTCCCAAAGCTTCCCCTTTTTCATAGAAAAACTATAGAAAAAAGGAAATCACACTATATAGCTATATTTCTATATTTTTCTAAATAAAAACAACCACATACAGTAAGGATATTATGCAAAACTCCCCAAAAAAGGAAAAGGGAAGGGAAAATGGGAAGAAGGACAAAAAGGAACTAAACCAAAACAGGTATGCACACTTGTAACAAAGCAAAGAACTAGCAAAATCTCAACTCTTCCCTTGAGGAAAGCAGAACAGCTAAATCCGACCCAGGACTCTCCCCCAATGCATGGGCAGACAACAGCAGCCACTGCAGGCCTCAGCTCCAGACAGGACCAGCAGCAATGGAGCTCCTGCTCTCCAGCTTGCTGGAAGAAGAAGAGAGCGAACCCCCTTATCTACACCTTATTTATATGTCTTGTTACGTTAAATAATAATACTTCCGTGGATCCTGACCTCCGTCGTTACGGAAGACCTGTAAAGGCCATTTTTTTAAAGGAAAATCTGAAAAATCCAAAATTCAATCCACTACACTATGTATTACTGCTGTTTATGCAGAGTTACAGTTTATAAGATTAACTAAAACAGTAATATATCAAGTTGTATAAAACAATTGGATCAAAGTGGAAAAATATATTCTTTCAGGATTGCCAATTCTCATTGCTGCAGCTGAAGGACAAACAAGAAGTTTGCATCCTTTGAACCAGCATTATGAGTTTGCTCACTGTTTTAGTTATTGGTGAACCTTTTGTCACTTTTACTTAAAGGACTGCTTGAAAAATATTTTCAAGATAAATGAGTGATCCTTGCATGGCAACTGTGGTAGACTCCAGTTTGCATAGAAAAGTTCATCTACACTGTCTACTTTGTGTTTTCTGTATTAAGCAGAATAATTGTAATGTAACTGTATTAAGCAATTACATTGTCTGTAGTATGCAATATGAAAATGATCAGAGGACAGTATTTTTACAACCATACTATATTAAAGGTTCAGTCCAAATTAAAAAGAAACAGGAAAATACCTTTGGATATGGTTTTTTTGGCATCTTTCAACTTATTCTGTGTATACACCAGTCAGGCCTAAATTTAAGGATTGACAGACATCTTTTGACAGCTCTGAGTATACAGTATGGCAGATGAAGCACAACACAAATGATAAAATGAATGAAAGAACTAAGATGTATCAGGGTAAAATTATCAGCTGATAGATTAGAGACATGTAGGAAGAAAACATAATGTCACACACCTTTTTATTTTTGTGAGCAACACCAAGTTGTGTGGCACTGTTGATCTGCTTGAAGGAAGAAAGGCTCTACAGAGAGATCTGGACTGTCTGGATTGATGGGCTGAAGACAGTTGTATGGGGTTCAACAAGTCTAAGTGACAGGTCCTGCACTTGGGCCACAACAATGCCATGCAATCCTACAGGCTTGGAGAAGACTAACTGGAAAGCTGTCAGGTGGAAAAGGGCCTGGGGGTGTTGGTTAACAGCTAACTGAACATGAGCCAGGAGTGTGCCCAGGTGGCAAATAATAGCATCCTGGCTTGTATCAGAAATAGTGTGTCCAGCAGGAGCAGGGAGGTGATTTTTCCCCTGTACTTGGTGCTGGTGAGGCTGCACCTTGAATACTGTGTTCATTTTTGGGCCCCTCATGACAAGAAACACATTGAGGTGGTGGAGTTTGTGCAAAAAAGGGCAAAAAAAGCGGGTGAAGGGAGCTCAAGTCTTATAAGGAACGGCTGAGGGAACTGGGATTGTTTATCCTGGAGAAAAGGAGAGACCTAATTATTTTCTACAACTACCCCAAAGAAGGTTGTATCAAGGTGAGTGTTGCTCTCCTTTCCCAAGTAACAAGCAATAACACAAGAAGAAATGGCCTCAAGTTGTGCCAGAGGAGGTTTAGATTGGATATCAGGAAAAAATTTCTTCATTGAAAGGGTTATCAAGCATTGGAACAGGTTGCCCATGGAAATACCTGAGTCACCATTCAATGGATCTGAGAAGATCAATAAAAAACAAAAGCCATGCAAATCCTGAACAACAGCAATAATCTTTTGTGAACAAAGACAAACACCATATCTTACAGAGACTGCCATGGCTGGAGAGCAGTCCTGATGACTCCTTCTCTTGGAGCATGTGGGACCAGAGACTCTGCTGCTGCTGTGCTCCAGTCCACAAAGCTTTCTCTGGGATGAAAGGTGATGTTGCTGCATACAGCTGTAAACAATGTTATTCTCCTTACTTTTACCAGTGTGCCCATAGGTGACAAAATAGATTTGAGAAGATATCAGGCTTGTCAGTAGGCTGGGCATGTTTTCCAAGCTATTTGCAATTTTGACAGGACAGAGGAACCCCCTCTCTCACACTCTCCAAAGCTTTTTGTCCTTCAGCTGGATGTTACCTCTCGTAGAGCATGAGCTGAGTGTATTATGAGGACATTCCATTCAGATCCCAGAGACACAATAGGTTTATACATGTCAAACCAAGGGGTTGGGAAGCCATAGATGGCACAGATCCATTTAGAGCCTGTGAAGCAAGGTGACCAACAACAACTTGTTCTACATCCCGGTCCATGTAGCCAAGAATGAACATTAGAAGGTAAGAGATGACTCTTTGAAGATATTGTAGTGGCCCTGGGGACCAGTTGTGACAAAGCCATGGTCTTCCAGAGGCAAATCAACAAGCGCAATCTCATAATAGGATCTAGGATGCAAAATGATGTTCCAGTCCTCCTGGCAGTCAGTATAGGGGTATCAGTCAGACTTCCTCGTGTAAGTTTCTGGGTTTTTTGCTTAGAAACAACTCAACTGTAACAATTCTAGGGCCTGGCATGAGCATTTTTCCTTTGCTCACATTAATGTCTGTCATCTGCCCTTCTGTCTCACTAATAATTCTCAATCAGTCTGCTATAGCGGCTCTTGATACACTGCCTGACCCTGTCCTGGTAAGCAATACTGGAAGGTAACACACCAAAAATATGATTCATTAGGAAAACTTCATGTAGAAATAGCTTAAATATGAGATTTGGAAGCTAGACACGTTGGCCAGTCTTGTCACAAATAAAATACTGTTCTTATTTGTGTAGACTAGATGGCAGTTTGGATCAAGAATCTCTGTGAAAGTGTAAGTGGGAATAAAATTTGATTTAACATTCTGAATTTTACTGTGAGCATGAATGGGCAGAAAGGGTAGGGGGCATAGCTGAGGTTTTCTTCCTCCCCAGAAGAAACTGTTTTACAAAGGACCTGTGTTTAATGTCAACCTGTGGGCTTGGTTTGGAATAACTGTGCCAAAAGCAAACCACTCACTCAAAGGGAGGCACTCTTTTTTCTTTTTTTAACAGTCAGAGGAAAACGGTCATTCAACAGAGCAGAGAACTGAGCTTCAAAGAACCCCCATCTTCTCCATGGACTGAGGCAAGACTAGTGCGATCCCCAGCAAATTTTTGCCTTTGGGATAGAATCTGACCTTTATAAATTAATGAAACACAAATGATGATCAATTAAGTCTTCTTACTGCCTTACAGTTAAAACTAATCCTATCTTGTTTTTAAATATTGAAAAATTAATCTCACCCACAGCTTCATTTCCTTAATTTTAAAATTTATTTGCATATGATACATTATGAAAGGGCAAATCTAGTCACATTATGATTTTCAGCCTTCTTTTACATAAACAGGTTTTTTTTTGGGGGGGGTCTGCTTGGCTTATTTGAATTGACTTGGAAATCAGTGCAGTGTTTCACCCTCTAAATGATACGTTATCTCTCTCTCTCATCCCTGTCAGTCTCTGCAGGCAAGGACTGGTTGCCACAGCAATCTGTATTAAAGCCATGGTTCTGGATGATGAACCCTCTAAAGTGTGAGCTTTTTATTTTTAATGCCACAACAGATTCTCAAATTGTATTCTGCCTGTGACTCAAGTTCGAAATGCATCTTTTTGAATAATATCTTCGGGTTATACAGCTGTTGAAACTTCAAGAAGTGTGACAGTCCATTCAGCTTCTATCAATCACTGATGGATCTGACCTTTTTTGGTTGACTGAAGTAAGAATCCTTTTTTAAGCACTTTTCCATATCTCAAGGGGATAAGGCTTCTTCCCCTCGCAAGGCCTTTTGGCTTTTGGTGGGATCCAGAGACCCTTCAAACTTTCCTTCAGCTGAAGTAATTCATTGCAAACACCCAGGAAGGCAGAAGTGTACTTCAACCCCCCCCCCCTTTTTCTTTTCTTGAAAGGTACATCTTTCATTGTTGTGGAATTTGTGCTTTTCCTTCCAGTTTGGTTGTCTCTTTCCTATCCCAAATGTCAACCAGTGGGAAAGTTAGTTACTTTTCTTTTCCCTCTTCTTCTTACTCCCAAGTAACAAGTGACAGGATGAGAGGAAATGACCTCAAGTTGGGCCAAGGAAGGTTTAGACTGGATATTAAGAAAAATTTCATTACTGAAAGAGTGGTAACACATTGGAACAGGCTTCCCAGGGAAGTTATGGAGTCTTCCCGGAAATGTTAAAAAAACCACATAGACTTGGCAGTTCGTGACGTGGTTTAGTAGACATGTTGGTCTTGTGTTGATGGATGGACCTGATGATCTTAGAGGTCTTTTCCAGCCTTAATGATTGTATGATTCTGTGATTCTGCCTGTTTTGTAGAACTGATTTTTTTTTCTGATTTATTAAAACACATTTATTCATGTAGATGAAGAATCACGGGAAATATTTTTTATATCTTTCAATAGTGCAAAGAGGGGTCGGGGAACAAGAAAAAGGTCAGTATTTAGAAGGCAGGGGAAATGTGCAGGAATCTTTTTAAGAGGCATGCTATCTGAAAATTATATTGTTAACAGAGCTAATAGAAGTATATCAATACTCAAATTCCCTGGAAATCCACAGCCACAGTACAGTCTTCCAAAGCAGTTTTCAGGAAACATCTTCCATAGTGCTATAAGCTGGTCTTTAAATACCCCACAGTGCTTCAAAACATTCAGTGCTGTAATATTACAAATGGAAAGTTTATGCATGATATGGGAAAAAAGAACCTAACTTGCAGGTTTCTTGCCAATCTGAGGGTCTTATGTCCATTTAAATAGTCTCAAAAATGATGTTGTCAGTGTCCATTACACCCTGATATGAGGTATGTGGAAATGTTATGAGTGTAAGCCCTTTAGTTCTCTGCTGTCTCATTTTTATTTGGAACTTGCAAGTACGAAGAGCTTGTAAAATAAATATCAAAGAGAAGAAATCTGTCATGCTTCTGCCCTGTACTCCCTTTCCTCCATCTGAAGGGGTCTGTGTTGGGTATTATATTTTCTGATTTACATCAGTCTTCCTCTAAAGTTAGACTTATTAAAGGTGATTTCTGATCTTATACTTAAAAGCCCAAATTTCAGTGAAACTAAAGATTTCTGGAATAAATAAGTGCGTAAAATGTAGATCTGGCTACTCTGTGACATGTTTCAATCTTATGTCAAGTTTTCTCAAACTACTCTTCTCAATCACCTCATTCCTCTGAAGAGATACTCTGGAATCTGAAATCATTGAAATATTTTAGACACAATTACTGCATTATTTGAAATATCATAGAAACATAGAATCATAGAATGATATGTGTTGGAAGGGACCTTAAAAATCATCTAGTTCCTACCCCCCTGCCACAGCCAGAGATACCTTCCAGTAGGTCAGGTTTCTCAAAGCCTCATCCAACATGGCCTTGAACACTTCCAGGGATGGGGCACTCATGACTTCCGTGGGCAATCTGTTTCTTCCTAATATCTAATCTAAATGTTCCCTCTTTTGACTTAAAACATTACCCTTCTTTCTATCCCTGCACTCCCTGATGAAGAGCTCCTCCCCAGCTTTCCTATGGGCGCCCTTTAAGTACTGGAAGGCTGCTATAAGGTCTCCTTGGAGTCTTCTCTTCTCTAGGCTGAACAACCCCAGCTCCCTCAGTCTGTTGGGGTTTTTTTTTGAGATCCCTCCACTTTTATTCAAAAAAGAATGACAACTGAAATGCAAACAAAAACATTTCCTCTTGAATTGAACAAAATGTTTGATCTGACCCAAAGCAGTTTATTTTAACATTTTTCTAAGAGTGCCAGTGATCTGACATGACAGTTATTTATGCATCTTTCCTCTGAGTTTTTTCTCAGTGTCTTTGGACACTCAGTAGTTTCATCGTTACTTTTTCCTTTTTCTTTTCCTTTTTTTTTTTTGTTTTCCAGAGAGGAATTATGGATACAGGAGTAGAGCTGGGAAGCACAGACTGTTCTATTAACTTCTCATTTATTTTCCTGCTATAACTTTTAGTTGTGTAACTTATTTGTAAATTATAAAAAAGAGTTGCCTCACTTCCAGCAAAGGTGTTTTATCTAATTGAAAGCAACCAGCAGGTGGTTCATGTAAAATCTCATTAGCTTGTGATTGGTTTTGACACCTCTTTGAAGGAATGCTACATTATCTTACAACTGGAAATACACCCCATGTCCAGGTTAATTGTCGTGGCTTACAGTACACAGAACACTAACTTTTACAAGATTTATTTTCTGAAAGAGAGGATATTGTCACAATCTAAGGTAGTTTTATGGTATTCCTTACAGAGTATGTTGCAACTTTGGTATTCTCCCTGTGTCCTTTGCTCTGGGGAAGTTCCACAGACTGCTGTAGAAGCATGAAAACCAAGCACAGAGATTAATGTCAAGCCATTGTAAAGCTATTTTTTCTCTTGGTTCTCTGAGGCCTAAATCATTTAGATAGTTCAAACACTTTTTCCAACTGTGACGAAAACCACTGAGCATATTTCTTAAACTGATGTATGTATCAGAACATGAAGGTAAAGACCATCATGTGTCTGATTACATGCCAAAGACCAATTTTGATATTCAATGGAGAGGAACAAAGAAGGACAAAGAAGTAAAACAAGATATCTGCTTGGCTGGTGATATGGAGAGAGGAAATATACTCATACTCAGTCTCTCTTCAGTGTCTTCTCCTGGGTTGTTTTTTTGGCTGTTTTTAAAGATGTGGAAATAATCTACTGGTATAATTCCTAACTAGGCTCACTGACGAGAGAGCAAAAAATCTGAGCAGATGTGGTATGACCCTGAAACTCCTTCTGAGGACTTCTGGAAGATTGTCCAGGTCAAGACTGTGGCATATGATTGAGTTAATACTGCAATAGAAATATTGAAGGAAATGTTTGGAGTCCCTTGTTTCAATGTAAATGTAGGGGGCTGGTTTTAGTCTAAAAGTATTGAGAGGAGTTATTTTTATGATTCTCTCAGAGAGATTGCTGTGGATGTATGGCCCAGAATAGTAGTTATTTTCTGTTTTTCTTTCATGTGTATTTATATTCTAACTTGTAATTGTTGTATATCGCCTAAAGTTTTTGGGGAGATACTATATACATTTATATAAACAAATGCATATTCAAGGAATAATAGAAAAATACGTAAAAATGTTGCCATAACTTAGAGCTGTCAGTGTAGTGTTTATATTCTGCCTTTTTCTCATACATATAAAATGAAACACGTACAAGAAACAAGGGAAGACTTCACATAGAACAAAGAACCAGAATAAGATCATGACCAAACTGGCAACAAAAAGGAAATTCAAATAATGAAGTCATTCTGGCTTGTAAGGAAACTCTTGGTTGTGAACAAAGTCATACAAACTCAGCATGCAACACAAATGATTTCTTGATATCAATGAGTTTCCCATTTACTCAAGGCATTTTTGTTTTCCAAAAGATTTAACTGTATTGCCAGAGGGATTAGCACATCTTCATATTGTTGAGTTCTGCTTCGGCTCTTCACTAACTCTGGTAAAACAGATTCTCAATTAAAGATAACCAGTGGATGTATAATGTGATTTTCATACTCGGTTATCTGCTAAGAGTAACAAGGATTTATCTTCTCAGCATTCCTTCTAGATCCATAAAATATTGTTTGACCCTGAAATAATTTTCACAAAGTTTCCCTTCTGAAAAATAACCACACTCCAATATCCTTTCTTCTGTTTTTAAAGAAATAATGAAGCTACTTTATTTCATTTTATTCCTTCCTTTATAGGCTAGGGTGAAAGATATCTCAGGAAAATCATTCTAGTTCTGTCTCCTGGGCTTTTGAAATGTGTTTCCCATACAGGGAAACAGAGAATTAATTTTTGGAAAATGAGGATAGCACACAGTTAACCTCATCTAGTTGCAAAATATGTGTATTAACAGTTGCATCACCAGATTTGGTAAGTTATATTCAAAACAGCAACATACAGGGTAATTTCAAGGAGTGAGGACTTAGCATCAGTGTTTTATTTGTTATTTCAAGTGATTTGGCAGAATACAGTGCTTCTGTTTACCACAAGAGAATGGTAGCCACTTCTCCATGGTGAAGACAAGCAAATGCAGATCTTTTTTTTTCCATGCAAATACATGGCTAAAAGTTAATGGGATACATAATCAGTAGTTGTGTCTGTATTGTTACACCTATGAAAAAGTGCTTAGCACATCCTTATCAGTTTTTGAGAAAACTGGAATTACGAAGTCCAAGTCCTGAGGAAATGCAGGTATAAAATATGCCATGAGTACTGAGCTGAGCCAGGGAGGAAATAGATGTTTTAAATAAGGTACATCACCTATGAAAAAGATGTCTTGTCTCAGCAAAATAGATATTACCTAGGTGAGGCAGAATACTTAAGATACTGTTGTACACAATACAATGAGGTACAGAGAAATGTAGGTAACAGCTTGAGGGTGATAATGGGATTGTGAGGCTTAGAGCTTGTCTTGTCTTTAAATTTTTTTTTCTTTGCTTTGTTTTGCTTTTTTTGCTCTATCAAGTGTCCCTGTAATCCTAGTTTCCTTATATCCTGAATGTTATAATTTCTGCACCAAAGCTTTGGTAAGAGAGAGGTTAAGTGGAAGCATTACAGCAAATGAGAGATAATTCCAGAAGTGTTTAAAAGCAGTGAAGTCAGAGGCCACAGAAAGATGCAAGTGAAATCCCAAGAGACAAAAACCTCTTGAAGCTGAGTTGTTGCCTGTGGAATGCATTCATCAGATGAACAGAGTCCCACAGCATCTTGAGTTGATTCTAGTTTCAGTAGTCAATCACTTGAAATTATGTTACAACTCTGATGAATGTGCTTAAATATGCACGGAGAAACATCAAGTTATGTTGTAGCATTTAGCATGAGCTTTTATTAAAGGAATATTTAAATGATTTGCTGAGATGATCTAGTCACAGATCATGTTGTCATCTAAAGAGGCGATAAAAGGCTTGTCTGCTGACATCACCACATCTCCACCATGGTCCAGAGCTGGAGGTGTGGCTTCTGTGGCTGTGCACACGTACTCTGACTACAGAGCCTATGGCATCTGGATGTGACAGATCTGATGCTACTGAGAACCATATCAGTTCTTACTCCCTCGAAATGTCATACTATTTCTGCTGATGCTGGACTATCATATGAATTGTATACAAGGAAAATAAACAAATTCAACTTTCACTGCCCTAATATTATGGTTTAGCCCTGACCCAGCTAAATTCGGCAGCTGCGAACCGTGCACTTGGGCTCCCAAATTCCAGCACCACCACCCCCTCCAGAGTAGAAGAGGCGAGGAAAATGAGGAAAAAATCTTGCAGATTGGAAACTAAAGCTACAGCTTTAATGAAATGAATAGTAATAACAATTAAAATAATGAGACAGTAATGAAATATGTACAAATATCAGAGATTGCACCCCCACCCCACCCCTTGATGACTGTACATCACCACAAATTATGTACAGCAGACACAGGGGAATGAGTCCACATCTAGGAGGCAGATGAACTCGGGAAATGGATTCAGGGATGCACAGATCTGGGATCAGGAACAATCAGACAAACGAGGTCCTCAATGGACGTTTTATGCTGAGTGTGACATATATGGGATGGAATACTCTGGTGATCATTTTGGGGTCACCTGTTCTGTCTGCTGCTCCCTGAAGGTGTGGTCTTTTTCACGAGATTGAGGACGACCTTGGCTATGAGAGGAATAAGTATAAATATTTGCCTCCTTGCATACAAGTGTTCCATGTTATTACTGCTAGAGAGAGACTGTCTGAAAAATGTGCAGTTAGCTTTTCAGAAAATGCAGTTACTTTAGACTAAGGCCAAGCCAGAGTCAGAGTCACCCACAGTGATAAGGATAATTCTGCCTGAGACAATGTATCAAATGGAATGAAATCAGTTTTCACAGGAAACTTTCCAGTGTTTACATTAGGAATTCATTCAGACTTATCCAGAGCAATAGTTGACAAAATGCATGTGAGAAAGACAACCTCTATATCCATTAAATCCAGATTTTCATACAAAATTAGAAGTCTCCCTCAGCTTGCTAAAGCAATTACGCAGTTAGAACTGTCAGAATATGTATCATCTGGAAAACATGATCCTTATAAAATGTTTGCTACATTCAGATTAATAATGAGTCTTAGACCTCATGACTTCTTGACTAGTGGAAATGATTTTGAATAATTCCTGGAGGGTTTCATGAGGGAGAGATTCAAGCTACGCATATCTTAAACAATAAAAATAACTGCATCATTTGGTATATGAAACTAAACTTGACACAAGGTCTGAAACAATCAGTGTTGTTTTAAATAGAGTTTGGCAACAACCAATTGATTTCATTTATTTTTTTTCCTTTCAAAAAGCAGTACAAATAGTGGCAAAACTGTGTTTCAACCAATGTTTGGGTTAAATTTAAATAAGTACTAATAGTACATGTTTTGGTTTTGAAAGATACAGGGGGCAGGGCAGAGGCACAAAGGCAGAAGTCTTGTGTGTAGAAAGAAATCAGGCATTATTTTGCTTTTTGTAAAAGAGAGAAAGTGAACTCATTGAAGACAATTTTGTATTTCAAAAAACTACATCTTGCAAGATAACAAGCACCAATAAGCACCTTGTTGGTGACTTCTTGCCTACAGCAACAGCAAGGGCTCATCAGACATCTCATTCTAGTCAGTGGAAGCTGTATTTTGTTGGGATCTTTTACAAGTGTAAAACAACACAAAGCTGTCTCTGAAGGATGGCTAATTCCAGTCACATTTCCTCAGAGGTGGATCAACTTCAAAGATCCCAGAGAAACCTGAAAATTTATAAAAACTAGTAAAAATGACAAAAACTGAATAAGAAGTACTATAATGTTACTTCTGAGTACCATGTGGTAAATTGGTTCCAGAAATGTTAAGGAAACTTGTTTACTTTTATTGGGAAGGAATGGACAGAAAGAAATAACAGAAAGCAGGGCTAAACCAGTTTCCAAATTCACACCCTACCCCAAAGAATGACCAACTATAGGTGAACTTGACAGATACTTGTCTAACCTGTTCTTAAAATCTTTCTGCAAAGATTTAAAAAACAGCTTCCATCTTCCCACCCTAAGCAATTTGTTCCACTAAACAATTTTTCCCCCAAACTACCTTAAATCTTTTTTGCTGTATTTTAACCTTTTAAATCAGGAACTATTCACAGTCATTTTCTTTCATCATTGTTGCTATGCAGCTGATGAATAGTGTGTCATTTGTCCCTCCAGTCTTGTATTCTTCAGCTGAAAAAACCCACAGTCTTTTAATTTTTCCCTGTAGATCGTATTTCATTGTTTTCCTTGCTCAAATCTTTCTCAAAGTACAATGTCCCAAAATACTCTACTACTCTAACACCGTGCTACTCTGGTTGGGAGGTGAATGACAAAAAGATTGGAAAGATTACATAATTCATCTTTCAGAAGATATTAAATTCTTTGATAATGCTTACCTGGTTTTCCAACAAGGTAGCACTGTTGATGCCTATTCATCAAGGGATTTCCAGATTTTTTATGTAGCACTGCCATCTAGGTTGAATATCATCCCAAATCCATGCAGGTGATCATTTTTAGTTAACTGTAGAACTTTGTATTTATCCACATTGAATTGCATCCCATTTGACTTAGATCCTACCTGCATCGTCCTCCCCGAATTGCTATTGACATCAAAGTCACAATGAAAATATTTAATATTACTTATTGCAGACCCCTAATTATCCCATTTTATCTTTCTATTTTGAATGTAAATAATTAAGAACTCTCTGATTATCATATTCAAATGCTTTTTAATTTCCCTAGATTTTTATTTACCTATATTTCCCCAGGTTACCGAAGAACACCCATCTGAAACATTGGCAAAAGTCTTACTAAAGTTGGGATAGAATATCAACTCTTTGTTTCTATTCACTGGATCTGCTGTTCTACAGCAGAAGGAAATAAAATAGTTTTTGATTGATATGTGTGGAGTTGCTTCTAAGCATTTTATTATCTTCTTGCTGCTTACAGATAGTTTATTTTTTCTGTGTTTTGCTAGGAATTCAATTGTCCTCCCAGAACAATTGCTGGTGGCTCTCAGATTACTTTACCCAGTTTTTAAATGCCTTCTTAGTAATTTCAACATGCTTTACAACTTCAGTGAGTTACAAGTGAAGATATTTTATAAAGATATTGAGCTTTATGAAACTTGAGGCTCAGACTATTCTCATTCTTATACATATACATACATATATGTCTACATCTATCTATATCTGTATATGTATCTACATAGATATATGCATATAGAAGATGTGTTCCAAGAGAAAGTGTTACACAAGAGTTGAAGCATCTTTGCATTTTCCCAGCAGTGGGCACACTTCCCTAATTATGGCAGGTATAATTTGAACACCACTGTTAGAGCTGTGCCTTTCAGGACATAGTAGTACTGCTCCATATGGGTGTCTGGAACATCGTGGGAACGGAGGATAAATCTCAGATTTTTTTCCACTTCCGACCTATCCTAATCTATTAAAATATGTAGGAATCAGTGATAGAAATCTGCTAATGGAGTGACATTTACTTCTAAATGTTTCCAGTTAAATGTTGTAGCTGACAAAATCAGACAAAGTTAGCTCAGTATCTTTTAAATCCAAGGAGCTAAATCCATGTTATTTAGGTGGATAAGAAGATCAGTTAAGAGGTGCCAGAAATTTAAGAGCAAAGGAATAAAGAATGGTAAAATCTTAGATCATGGACCTATATTCAGAGGAATATTTTTAAGGGAAAACAATTAATAAGAAGCTTTGTGACAAACCATCTTATTGCAGAATTGCCTAAACAGCTCGAAGTTATGCCATATTCAACGAAATTATGACTCAGGATGATCTTCAGTGTAGACAGAGACGAACTTCAAATAAGACAATGATGTGAAGATGAAGGGTTTGGGCACACCTCATCTCTCTAAAGGTGTTATCACTTATCACATCAGAAATTAAATTTTTTTGGCTTGACAGCTCTTAGAAGGCCTAACCAGTAAAAGATATCTCTCATATCTACCAGCTAAATGTCCACATTTTTCTTCGAGAAATATCTAGCCCAGAAGTATCTGCTACCTGGCCTAGTGAGAAAATTAGTGTCTTATTTTACATGGGATTTAATACTGACTCAAAGGGAAGCCTGAAAACTTTTACTCTGCTTATAGAAAAATCAAAGAATTTGTACTATGAGAAAGTAAGTATTTGAAGGGATCCTTTCTTAGCCTCTTATCTGCTTGAGTTACTTGCTCTTTGTGGGAGCTTTCATTGGATGACTGAAGTATGTGGATATTTTTTATGTACAGTGTCCATGAAGTTATAAAGCATCTCTTGTCCTTGGAGATGACAAAATTAAAATGGTTAGAAAAAACCTTCCTAGCTTTCCATGCATGAAATATATTCACTCATTATCTAAAACAATAAATCCTGTGAGGAAGAGAGTCAGGCATTTGCTCCCAGCTATCATATAAACTTTTTTTCCCCAAATCAATAGCACATTATGCAGCAATGCATCAGACAGTGGGCAGTTATATTGAGTAGTTATTAAATTAGACCCTCATCCATCCACATCTATTTGTATATCATTCTCTACCCTATTCCTTATACGGGGTAACAGGTAATGAAGTTAAGGGAGCTTTTGCTGGGATTTTTGAAGGCAACTATAAGTATTATTTGTGACCACAGGCTGCCTTTTAGTGAGAGATGAAAAATCAGGCTTTTCAGAGCCCTTTGGTAACTGCAGCGACAAAATTTGGATTTGTTTCTGAGAAATATTTAATGGAAGCTTCCTCTTTTCTTCATTATAGAGGACAGCACTAAATTGCTTAAAAAGAAGTGAATCTCTAATTATCAAAATTCAACTCAACTAGCAATTAAGTTTTCTGAACTACCCATTTTCCTGATCCTGAAAATTTGGGATGAACATATCAAATAGAATTTCCTTTTTCCTTACATTTACACGTCAAGTTCAAATCCAGGATATGTTTATAAGTTAATTCTTTTTAAAAAATGCACTTATGTATATTTATTTAAAAGCTATGTTTTCCTCTTTGAAGAGGTTTTTCTTCTTGGAGAAATATTGAAGAATACTTTTCATTTGAGATATCAAAGAGCACTTGCTGAACAGCAGAATTCAGATAAGTATTACATTTCTTAGGATATAAAGAGTAACATATGTATAAATATAACAGGAAAATAAATACAAAAAGAAGAAAAATAAAAATCCAAGAGGAATAAACAAATTAAATGCATATCTGATGCTGAGGTGTCTCCACAATTCAATATATAGTACTATATATATTCAATATATTCTATATATATTCAATATATAGAAATTATAGTACTTAGACCTTCCATTAGGTTCCCGCATCTTTCTAGATCAAAGATGTTCTTTGAGCACTGAAAGGCAGAGAATATATACCTATGCAGCATTAAAAGATTATTTTTTAAGGCATAGAAACCATAAATTCTTTCTGAATATTAGGTATTAACAGAACACTGACTGTAATCCGTTTTGAATAACACCAATTGTAAAACCACAGAACAATCAAAATCATACAAACAAATAATATATATGAAGGAAAAATACTTATTGCTCTCAGGGTCTAAAGTGTTATAGATCCATTGAGTTAAGAGAGTAGCCATGATTTACAATGGCAAATGATTTGCCCTGTATGTCTTGCACTCTGACCTTCACCAATGTCTGGAACCATTGATTCTGTTTTTTCTCTGAGACAGTGATTTCAGTGGGGAATTGTGCCCATGAAAGCAGGGCAGAATAGGACTCCTTCATTCTGTGTTGCCATTTCCCAGCTGTGGAATTGCAGTGTATTAATCAGAACAATCAATAGTCCCCTGACCCTCAACTAATCCCATTCAAGCACACCTCTGTTTTTGATTAATCAGCGCTAAGTATACATTTCTGAAAAAAAGTTCTATCTAATAAATAGTTATACTAAAAGATTTAGGGCTTGGTTTGTGCTCAGGAGAATTTCTAGATGAAGCAGTTCTTTTGAAGTGCCTGGGAGTCTCAGAGTCCAGGAGTGTATTTCCATGGTGTCTGTTGATGTGTGGTTCTGCCCCATCAAGGATCTGATCTTAACCTGTTCATCATCCGGCCTGTACTGACACTGATGACTGTGTCAGCCCAGGTGTAGGATCTTACAGGTGTAGTATAAGCACAGGCTGGGTGATGAACTGATTGATTGATAGCAGCCCTGCAGAGAAGGATTTCGGGATACTGGTGGATGAAAAATTGGGCACAAGACTGCAATGTGCACTCGCAGCCCAGAAAGCCAATGATATCCTATGCTGCAGCAAAAGAAACATAGCCTGCAGATTGAGGGAGACAATTCTCCCCACTCTACCTTGCTTTTGAGAGACCCCATCTGGAGTGCTTCATTCTGTTTTGGTGTCTCCAGTACAAGAAAGACATGAACCTGTTGAGGCAGGTTAAAAGGAGGGCCACAAAGATTATTGGAAGGCCACAAAAATCATCAAAGGGCTGGAACACCTCTCCTGCGAAGGAAAGCTGAGGCAACTGGGATTGTTTGGTCTGGAGAAGAGAAGGCTCTGGGGGAACCTCATTGAGATCTTCTATATACTGAAATGGGCCTATAAGAAAGTTGGATAAAGAGTTTTTACCAAGGTCTGTAGTGACAGAACCAGGCATAATGATTTTAAACTGAAAGAGGGTAGATTTAGGCTGCATGTAAAATAGATATTACTCACTGTGAGGGTGATGGGACACTGGAACAGGTTGCCCAGAGAAGTTGTGTATGCCCCATCATTGTATTCAAGATCAGGCTGGATGACACTTTGAACAACTTGATCTAACAAAGGATGTCTCTGCCTATAGCAGGGGGGCAGACTAGATAATTTTTAAATTTCCCTTCAGTCCAAACCAGATCTCTCTCTTCCTTTATTTGTGCAAGTCTGTACTTGAAATAGTTCTGGTAGGAGGCATTGGCTTTCCTAAACAGATGGAAAAAAAAAATTTAGCGTGATGGAGGGATGAGAGACAGATGAGCTCTGAAAAGTATGGCTGTATGGGCATGTTTGCTTCAAAGTTTTGAATGATTGATGTGTACATTCTGGAGGCTCACACTGTAGTCAGCACTTGCCAGTTATTCCCCTGTTAGCTACTCAATGAATCAACTTAATGAGAGAAGATAAAGTTCAGAACTTCAACAAATTCTTTCATACAACACTTCTGAAACATGCCCTATCACCCATTTAAACTGTGTTGTCCTCATTTTCTCTCAGACTGACCGAGAAAGAATTAAATTCTCTCCATTTATAACATTACTATTTACTTTTTTCCCTGTCGGTTGCTTAAATGTCAGTAGATGTTTTAGGCTTCTTCCTTCTCTTAATGAATCTGTCTCACAGGGAGGATGTGAGTAACAAAAATAGAACATTTTTAGTGCTTTGAATTGCTGGAATTTTATTCTGTAATAACAAATTATTCTGTTTTAATAATTTTTTAAAAAACATTTCTCTATGTTAGGAAACCAGTAACATGCTAATCCAGATGTCATTATCAATGCCATACTGATTAATCTTGATATCTAATGAAATTAAGTTTGAACAATATAGTTACAACATTTTTTTTCATTTTGGATAGTTGTTTCTTTATTTTCTTGTCCAAAATTTTTGCATCGGAGTAAGTCCAATGGCCTTGGACAATTAAATAGTTCCAAAATGTCATATGAGAATGTAAATCAGGCTTTTTTTTTGTTCAACTAGTGATTGCTGGAGTAAAGAGCAGGAAGCAGAATCACAGTGTGCTGTCATAAAACAAGTTTTTCTGTGAATTTCTCTGATTCAAGTGAAGAAAGTACACTTCAATCCTTCTGCATAGCAGTTTTTGTATCCATTTTAACTATCTCTACAAGAAAATGTCAGTATACTGAGATGCCCCAATTAAATTTTGTTGATGCAGTGAACTTCTTTATGGCTGAGCAATGCCACTGCTGGCAATTAGACTAACAGCATAGCATACATCACTCAGAAATAATCAGTTGACTTTTGCATGGCAATATAAGGGAGTTTCAGTTGTTAAGCACTGTTCCAAACAACCCTTTTTCAATTATTGCACAGCTTTTCAAGGAGCATGTCCATCCTTGTTTATTTTAATCAAGGAAGTGAAGGACCTCTATTAGAATATTTTATTATGTGCAAAACCATCTAGAAATCATGCTAGCAGATATTATAAAAAGAATGGATATGTTTATCTAGAGAATACAAGAAAGACATAAAAAAGACACCATTATTTAAAGGATTCTTTGAAAAATATAGTGCTTACCAAGGCATTTCCACTCCTTCAGTGATCGTCCTAATTCCATCTAGAAACTGTACTGTCTTAGATAAGACTAAATGGCTTTAGGGTGACGTGTTCAAGGTGATAGGAAGATCAAGACAGGATAGGAAAATGAGAGGAAAAGGGAGATGATTCTTTGTGTTTTGATAAAGTTAAATCAAAGGAATAAAACCTATTTGCGCTTATCAGACTATTCCATGCCTGAGAGGCAAGTTTTGCCCAATCTCTGATCAAAATGAGTAATGGTTGGTACCATCTCCCCTATTCTACACAGTTTTTGTGTATGATGCTGCAATCCCTACTGACTTCTTTTTTTTTAAACTCAGGAAGGGGTTTGGGAAGACTCCTGGTGGTTTAATTCTTTGTCTCTATGTGCAGTTATATACAAAGACTGCAACCTTTTCCTCACTCCCATCTGAGAGCTGCCCCAGTTTGTAGGGTACAATATATTAATACAGTTACGGGAAAAAACCTTCTAGGACAACCCCTTGGCACAAAAATACAGTCCTCAACTTATCTTTAGATCTATATCCTTAGTTATCCTTGCTGGTGTTTAAACAAATTGTTAGTTAGTAAAACTGTAGACGGTGCTGATTATTGTGCTTTTAGTAGAACCAATATACTTTACTGTGCTGCCATGGGAATAGTCCTTTTGATCCTGTGAATTGTTCATGTTAGAGACGTGATGCTGGGAGAGACCGGCTATGGGACAGACACAGTCCAGGTAAGAGACAGTGTCACAGAGCACAGTGGCTGGTGATCCTCAGCTTCAGTGCTGGAAAAAACTCAAAAGGTCAATTACCAGTCACTTCTTTTAGTTATTTGGTGAGAAAGGGAAAAATTACTGATTTCTCCGTTTGGTTAGATGAATCGTGCTCTAAATTTTTTCAGAAAGTCTACTTCTTTTGAATGCACAGATATCCCAAGAAATCTAATAATGAGCTCATCAATGTCTCTTTCTTCTTTTAAGAATCATCAGACTGTGTTTGAATTACTTCTAAAATAGCAGTAGAGGTTGAATTGCAATTTTCAGCTGACTCATCGTATTCAGAGATGTGATCCTGCTGATGAAACCTTTGTATTTAAGTGAATGTATCATTAGAAGTAGAAACTATCAGAGCCTCAAACTTCCTCATTCAAAGCAGACCTATATCTGAGAGACATATGCTGAACTGTGCTTGAACAGCATCAGGGCACTGGTAGTTTTTCTGACTGTTTTTTTTTTTCATTACACTTTCCCTTACTCTCAAGTCCTCACTCAGTTTTTCCTGTTAAGTTTACTCAACGTCTGCCGAACTCAGCACATCCCTGGCTTTCTGGATTGTGTCTTCTATTATTCTCCTGAGCCATGTGAAGGGGAGCACATTAGTGCCTTGCCTTAGTAGCAAGAAGGGCAAGATCTGTCATTTGAGGGCACATCAGTACTGTGCCCTGCATCTATGGGCAGCCTTACTCAATTCAGGGACAGGAGGCACCTTAGGAGTCCAGTGCTTCATAGGGGCTAGTTTACTACATTTTTTTCCTGATGATGCATTTTCAATTTGTTTCTTTAGAATGAAGATGTTAATGAGAAAGGAACCTCCCACTTGCTGAAGCAAGAGTGCGCCCTCTTGATTCGTGGATTCCAACATATGTGGATACCTCCAGACAAGGTAGCTAACACAGCACACATGGCAAAGCATCTATCTCACATGTTACATTTTCAGGAAGTAGAGAAGCTTCTCTACTTTCTTTTAGCTTTGTCACCCCATACGTGACAACCAGCCTCTCTTATTCACTTTGACTTTTGCCCTATGACCCAACCTCTCATCTGCCTGAAGGAAAATACCCAGGTACCCCTTTCTCCAAACCACTGATTTCAGGAAATGTTAGACACCTCAAATCTGCAAATGATACCAAGCTGCACTTTCTGAGATGGGTTTTTATCTGACATATAGTTTTCCAGAACATTCTCTCCTTTAGTAATGGCATAAGTTATCCTATTAGCATATAGGTCACTGGTGAAACTGAAGCGTGAAGTCAGACAAAATCTTACTCATTCCCTTCCATCTTCCACTGGTAAATTCAAAGGTCCTTGAAACAGTTTCTGACAGACAAGTAGTTAGCAATATCGCCTGGATTCCAAAATCACCAAGGTAATAACTGTGGAAGATAAGAAACTACAAAATGATGGGGTGAGGATAAAAATAGACTCAGAAGCTATTCCAAATGGCATAGAAAAAACCTTAGCCCTGATTTACTAAGGGCTATCTCAATCAAAATCTGTTTATCCACTCATGCTTATAATGGTACTGTACAGAAAGAAGACTCCCATAGTCTTATCGTTATTTGTTACTACTCATTACAATAATAACATATAGTGAATTCCTCTGCCCATAGAAAGAAGGTCTAAGAGTAAATACTGAAATAATGTTGTAATTACCTTGTTACTTTTCCTGTACCACATAATCCCTCCGTTTTTTTCCTCCTTGCCAACTTTTAGGGTAAATAATAAAATTAACAGTGTCAATTATCAGTTATGCTATTTTGAATTTAAGATTCTGAAAATCACAAATTTCTCATTTTAGTTTAACAAGTGCCAGAGGAAATCAGGGCTAGAAACAGCCCATGGGAAGTCTTATCTACCCTGTGTCCTTTTCCTCCTTCCCATTTGCCATCCATTTACTCTGAAATCAAAATCAAGTTGGCGCTATTCAGGATGCAATGCTTGAACATTCCCTGATCACTTCATATTATACTCTTGTTGTCGTTCCAAGATTCCTGTGGCTCTCTGCCATTAGTCCAAATCAGTCCAAAGAGATTTTTTTTCATCGATAAATAATCAAAATCACACTGCGGAGGGATGTCCTTGTACCTTCAGTGAGTCAAAGTCAGTTTTCCAGGAGATTGCTTCATATGAAGAACCAGTTTTCTACAACTGCAAGTATCAGGCACTATATGTAAAAAATCTCTACTAGTCACTTTTTCTCCCCTCCTTTGCCTTCTATCATATTTTGTTCTAGTGCTGTGGTGGGAATCTGGAACCCCAAATTCTTCTCCCAAGAATATGGAGCACGTTCATCAACTGCTTTGTGCTTCAACTTCATGCAAACTGAAAACACATGGTACTAGTTTTCCCAATGCAACTATTATAGCTTGGCATGTTAAGCTTTGAAAACTATTTTGAAATTAAGGATTGAAAGGCATACTAATGTTGTTTCGATATTACAAACATGTTTTTATAACAACACACATTTCACAACTATTTGGTCTATGTATACAGCAAATTCACTCTCTAATAGAAATAATGAACTTCCTTTCCCTTTACCCAATTACTCTCTCCACCCTTGTGTGCATACCCTATGTTGACTCATAGAAACATATTTAAATGGGCCAAATTTTATGCTATTGTACAAAAATGGAATTGCCTCAGGGATTAATTTCCCCTCAAGTGTTTATTGATGTCAGATCTTAAACTACTCAAAACCATGACTAATTACAAATGCTCAGAGAGTCTCTTAAAAGGAAATCTTGTGCTTTGTCTAAGATTGGTAGTTCCTGGTTTGGCCTCACAAAAACGCACACAGATAATAAGATAATAAAATGTCCTCTATTCTCATGTGAATCCTCTAAAGGTCAGTTTAAGCAGGCTGATAGTGCAATAACTACAAAAATCTGTCAAATTGATGGCTCATTTTCTTTGGAGAAGGATGTTTAGTCAACAGATAAGAAAATATTAAGAGCTCTGTAGGACAGCATGTAATTGATAGTCACAAAGCACTGCCGGAATTGAGGCTTTCACAGTCTAACCCTTCTACCCTGGAGAACTGTGTCTTTATGTAGATTTTTCATTTCTTTCATCCTTATAGGTTGTAATTCTACCTTCTTTTTAATTCTCAGTCCAGTTTTTTACTTATATTTGCACAATTGCAAGCACTTTGTATAGTATAATATTTCTCAAGTTAACTCATGGTGACTGCTCAGATGCCTGCTCTGAGCTGGCTTTGGCTGAGTGAGGAAGTTCAAACCACTTCTGCAGCATTCAGCACAAATTAGAATCTAAACAGGTCATTTAAGATAACCTTTTTACTGTCAGGGTGAGCCAAAATGCAGAACAGTGGTCAGTTCCTACAG
Organism: Dromococcyx pavoninus; assembly: GCA_033558185.1. Taxonomy (NCBI): domain Eukaryota; kingdom Metazoa; phylum Chordata; class Aves; order Cuculiformes; family Neomorphidae; genus Dromococcyx; species Dromococcyx pavoninus. The sequence continues at coordinate 1,882,738 of JAUMJL010000068.1, forward strand.
CGTAAGCAGTAATTTCTTAAACTTGTTAACATAATTGCTGTGATCATCTTTACTGTCATAATAGTGTCTGGAAGGGGATGAACAAAAGCTAGATAAAGTTGTATTAAATATACTTCTGAGATTAACAACGTTGTTTGGGATCTGTTATTATTGATTTTTGAATTCTTATTCCAAACAAAACCAAAAGATATTTTTGATATATTACTGGTGGCTATTTTTGCTTTATTAACTGCTTTTTTTTTTTAAAGAAGGTAAAACTTTTCTCACAGTAAGACAGGAACTATCAAAAAAAAGCATGCCCTTGCTCACATTTAGTGACTAGTTTAAGTCATACCAGAAAGCACAGTAGCTCTTACACTAGGAAATTCTTCCAGTGTTATAACTGGCAAACAGCTTCCAGTTTATACCAGAGCTACTCAAATTATGCTTTTCTTTCCTGTAAGTTGTTTCATAACCACACTGAAAGACATTCACTATCATCATGGGGAAAGGGAATCAGAAAATTTATCTTTTTATAATTCCTTATCTAGTGTGTTTCTCAGAGGGAAACTTCAACTGACCTTCTTCCACCTTGATGCTATGTTAAACGTTTTGGTTTTTTTTTTCCTTGACATGTTTTGACATTCTTCTTTATAAAAAGTTCCTCTACTGAGCTATACATCATGGAAGTGGAGTTCTGCATTACGATTAGAGAAAGATTTAGCCTTCCAGAACATTCTCAGATTTTCCTTACTGAAAACAATTTGTTTGAACCTGTCCAAAAAAGAAGTTCTTCATATTTCTTTCCATAGGGACAACTAGTGAGAATGAAACAGCTTCTTTTATCCGATGTGGACTTTTTTACCATTTCAATTCACTCTGCTTTTATATATGACTAAGCCCTTAAATGTCCAAAGTTTGCAAATGAAGGGTAAACATATTTGAGTACCTATTCAAAGAACAAACAATTGCTTTAAACGCAGCAAAGACATTTTATTGAGCTTTTTGGAGGGAAGATTTTAATGTTACTTTTTTTTAAGCCCACAGACAGAATTAATTGTAAACATGTAATTCATAAATATCATGACCTACATTTTAATGATTCTGATAAAAGGGGATTTTAGAATTGTTTGGCAACAGAAAACCAAAGGAAAGTATGCATAGACATATGCTATCAAAACTGTCTGTGTTAAAGTCCCTCGGATCTGCACATTTAAATGTGCTTCTCATGGCTTAATATTTTTAGCTGTTTCAGTTAGTTTGCAATTCTCATGCTAGTGATTGCTATTTATTTTTCTGGAAACGATACAGAACTGGATATACTTGATTTACCATCCCTGCCACTAGGACAACAACCTGCAGGGCTGTCAGACCCCCTGTAGCCCCTGGAAATTACCAGCTTCTGAACTGGGCCTTGTGGTTTTCTGGTCTAACTTCTACAGGAAAACAATTTTGGATACAGTTTGTTGTAACCTCTGATGGTTCTCAGCATGGTGAGATCTATCTCTTATGTAAGAAAACTCAGTTACTGTCATTGTGTTTCTTTTATTCAATAAGTGTCAGCTTGGTAGCATTCCATAGGGCTCACCTGAACAAGGGAACAGAAGGTGACCAAAGGTCCATCTGCCGCCAACAGTGACAAGAAGAGAAGCTGTTCAGGGACAGCATGCAAGCCTGACCACTTTTCTTGGTCTCTTCATGCTCCTCAGCATCCGCAAGCATTACAGTTGGAATAGCAGCAGTACGTACACTGCTGCCCAGCACTTCAGCATCTTCCATTCATTAATTTGTCTGATCCCTTTGTAAACCTGCTGATGCTATAACCTCAGCCTCCTGTTGCAGTAAATTTTACAAATTCACTACCTACTGTGTGTAGAAATACTTTCTTTTGACTGTTTTCAATTGAAGTTTTTAAAACTAGTTCCAGCAAGTGCCTCTTGCATTGCAGGATTTTATAAACAACTGTTCTACATTCAACTTACCCAATGTCCCATGACTGTAAAACTCACTCATGGTCCTCCCCAAGCTGACAAGCCCTAGCACTAGCAAGTACAGGCAAATGATTTCTCTCCTCTTTTTTTTTGAACTTCTGAGATCACATTTCTGCCCACTTTGGGATCTGCAGTGCAGGAAAAACATCGATGAGCTGGAGAGAGTTCAGAGGAGGTCCTGTAAGGAAAGGCTGAGGGGGCTGGGCTTTATCAGCCTGGAGTAGAATTGGCTTTGCAGGGACCTGCCAGTTTTCTGCACGTATTTAATGAGAGATGTTGACTGATGAGAGCCAACAAACACAATTGCAACATAGGAAATGTGACTAGATAAAAGGAAAACAGGGAGGGAGGTCAGAAACTGGAACAGGCCCCAGAGAGGCTATAGAGCATCCATCCTTGGAGATGGTCAAGACTCAGATGGACACACACATGGAAAACCCAAAGTGACTTTGAAACTGGCCCTGTTTTGAGTGAAATTGGGTCAGGTAATCCCTGGATATCCTTTCCAGACTCTCTGTCATCTTTTTTTCTTGAACATTTGAGCACTGCAAGAAGTTTTTGAAACTTTGTGAGTGATAGTTTGGAGTGAATCAGGCAGGTCTGCTGAAAGGAGAGATACCTAGTCCAAATCCCACCAGACTGAGCATAACGTATGCTTGTATTATCTTTTAGTCACAGCCATCTTTGAAACTTTCAAGAGCTACAAGGCAGCACACAAAGTAGCCTGAAGGACCAAAGTCCAGTCTGGATCTGTCTGTAGATATTTTCAGCTTCCTTTCATCTTCAGAAGAAAGCAGAAGAGTGTAAGCCTCTCCTAGCTGAAGGCTGGCATAATTTTGTCATTGAATCAGGATTTATTCCATCATGATTCTTCGCATTGATCAGGATAATCAAGGACTACAGCAGTAAGGTGTTCAAGAAAAAGTCTTTCTGATCATTTCATCACTGGTAAGTAAGGGCTAATGTTTTTGTGAAACTGCTTTAGGTCTTTTAGTATTTTTTTCTTACAGGAAGAGTTAAAAATTCACCCGCACAGAAGCACTGCCACTGTACCTTCCCAGTCAGCGTGATTTTCTCTCTGCCTTTCCTTTTCCTGATTTTCTAGTGACTTCCTTCCACATAGACACTATGTTTGGTTTTCAGCAGCCTCAGCAGTTACCCTGTTGCTGTTTAACTTGTCTGTCTGTAGCCCCAGCTGCTATGTTTCTTATTTGTATTTAGATTGGGTTTGGTGTGTGTGCAAAAATTTGTTGTTCCAATGAATGTACAAAAGGGATAGGTTATTCTTTCCCCTGTGCTCTGCTACTAAGCTTTGGTTTTCTATTTATGTTCACCTGCAAACCTCATGCAGTGTTCCTAAAAGTCTGAGGTTTCAGAGCAGAAATTCCCACCTTACTATTCAGGCACAGACATCACTAGGACATCACAGTGGAGACAGAAATCCACTGTGCTGGGACCGTGCATGTCTGTCGGCTGCACAGAGATCCCCAGAATATCATCACCTGTACTCATGCTGAATGAGCACTGTTGCACCTGGCCTAGGAGTTACAGAGAGAAACTGGTGATTTGGAGGGCAGGTTTCAGCTGAGTAGGAATAATGTTCTTGGCATATCAGCTACATTTTCTATATGGCATGCACAACTGCAGTTTGTGTATGCAGTCAAATTGTGTGCTTGAGGGTCTCTGCAGTGTGCTCTAATGGGTGATGTGGGCATGCTTACTGTCCCTGCCTGACAGGCAGAAGCTGCAGGAGAACTTATTTCTGAATTATTTCCATGTTTATTTTTACAAGTGAGAAATTAAAGATGTATTCAGCAAGGCTTCTGTTTGTTGTTCTGTTTAGGTCTGTGGGGAACAAAACATCCAGCAAGACTGAAGTGCAGATCCTGCATCCATTTACACCATTGCAAGATCAATGTCTTGACTTCAGATGTGAGGGACTTGAAGGAATCTTGGACATGACTGAAGCCCCATTGTCAGAGAACACTTAGAACGTTGTTTTATTCATACTGTACTCTTTCCTTCTGATCATCAATAAGTTTAGGAGAAAACTGCCATCAAGCCTTCAAGTATTTGTCTTGTCAAATAAATATACAGTACCAAGATTTAAAAATACCTTTATAAGCAATGGCTTATGCTGAGAACAAACACAAAGAAAATCACGGTTCTATAATCTTCACTACAGAAAGGACTAAACAGATAACTATTTCATAGTAAACTGTTTTTCCAAGCTTGCTGATATGCACCTACGTAGAAGATGCTTAAATACCTCTCACAGCCCAATTAGCTTAAGGCTTGTGACAAGCCTTTCAAGGTGAAGAGATGGAACAACACAATAAAAACTGAGCCCCTCCCCCTACAATTTTGCGTCTCTCTGGCTCTCCAGTGAGAGCTTCTGTGAGAATACTTTTTCCTCAAGGAGACAGAATGAAACACTGAAGTAGGTTAAGGATAGAAAGAACAGCATAATGTGCAGGATGACTTTTGATCCAGAGAAAGTGGGAAAATTTTCAGGCACAGCACTTGTTTCCTTGCCTGAACTGTTTTCACCGAGAATTGCCTGCTGAACATGTTTGTGTTTACTGTACCTAATTGATAATCAGCCAACAGAGTAACTATTCCAGGCTGATGGCTGAAGTGTCACATTAGTTTGTTGTGTTTCTTTGACCTTAATTTTAATTAAATGTTATTGTTCTGGCTGCTGCTTAAATATAGCTGGCATGTTTCAATAAATCACTTTCAGGTATTTTGTTAGTGTTGAGTAATGAAAATAAAATTGAGCTCAGGATGAAAATATAGCTTGACTCTTTTAGCTTGTGCTTACTTAGCCAGAAGGAGCTGCAGGGTAGGAAAATATTTTAATGGATATTTTAGAGCAACTAATTCCCAATCCATAGAAACCATGACAAAGATGTGTGGGAACAACATTGTAGATGGAAGCTTACCCCAGTGAGAGTAGCTGTGAATGTTCAGCATTTTGACTATCAGTAAACATTCTTCAAACCAGGATTCTAGCAAACCATTCAGACGGTAATATCCTCAAGTCCTTGAGTCTGGGGTCCTTCCAGGAATTAGTCTTGAATAAAATATGGTAGTGCCTTTGCTAGTAAAAGGGAGAGGTGAAAACACCCTGACTTGTAGGTTGGTTGATGACAGCAAGGATAAACAGTGGTTCCTCCAAAGATTTGATCCAAAGCCTGCTGAAGTTACTGAGTGTGTGCAGATGACACAGAACTGTTGTTTCTTCTGGTGCTCCTTAATGTGTTATGTTGGGCCACTCATTAAAAGCTATACCATTCAAACTCTTTGTACATTCAAAATGGTAGAGGATGCTCTGATTTAATATCAGTGAAAAGTAAACTGCTGCATCCACTTAACATGCTCAGCAAGATGGATAGACCTTCAAGGTGACCTGATCTTGGCCCTGCTGCTTCCTCATACTTTCACTGCAGTCACCTATGCTTCTAAACTACTCTTTCCTTCAAAAATTAAAGTGAGAATATCATGAAAGAGGAAGAATTTCCGATTTGCTTGCAAGTTCACTCAGCCTCAACTACCTATCTTCCTTTGAGGTCTATGATTAAACTTTCTTAATGATTTTCCTGTGCTCTCTGTTCTTTCACCTCCAGACCCATGTTCCTGCTTCTGAATTCCTATGTTTTTACCCATCCTTCTCGACCTACCAACACACTCCAACTTCAATTGCCTGCTTCTCATTGTCCATCCTATAGTCACTACGTGTGTTATCCACATTATTTTCCAACTACAGTCAACATCTCCCTTTTTTCCTTTGGTCTCCTGTTGTAAAACTGTGTGCTACAGAAGAAGACACTTGCAAATAAAATAGCCATAGCTTTGCGATGGCAAAGCATAGGAATCAGGACTGATACAATTCCAAAACCAGCTAGAAACAGAGAATTCAGTCTTTGCTTAAAATCAGACTGTGCTTTTAATTCTGTCAGTGAGCTCTGAAGAACAGATTAGGGCTATGAATTAAAGGTTATTTGTAAATTTTGCTTGTTTCAACTTGCAGCCAAATATACTCTGTCTTCCTGACGCAGTGATTTTAGTGAATTTCAAGGGGATTGTTCAGTAGGTAGACCTGTCTTTTTTCAGACTTTTGTCTGAAAAGGACGAAGTGGTACTGCTGTGATAGAGATATCAACCTTGCCACTGCCAAGTGACCACTGTACGGTCAGTTTTCTTTAAAGCTCAAAGATCTTTGGGGAAACAGATAATTTTCTATTAATTTCTGCAGCATGTAGCATAATGGGCTTAAACATTTTAGTTAATAGATGTTACTGAACAAAATACATTTAAATAATAATAAATTCATAAGAGATATTTGCAAGCATCTGTAGGCAGCAGTAGATTACTATTTAAGGAGTAAGTTCCTACACAGTATAAAGTAAGGTGGCAGAATGAGGTTACATTCTCATCAGTGGTTAGAGTGAATGTTTTATGTGAATTGAGTTTAATTTAATGTCCAGGAGAGAAGTATGTCCTCTCCTGATAAAAGTGTTTTGGAAAACTTTAGGTTAATAAGGCAAAAGCTAAAAACACTATGTCAGGAAAAGCTCCATCAACCCAGTAACCAAGGCAATATTAATAACATAAGCTAAAGGAACTGTACATGAGGTGGTTTTGTAAAACCCACTAAACTCCTTTCTTTATTCAAAACTGAGGTTTAATTGGTAACAGTGTAGCTGAATTGAGTCAATAAAAGGTATAATTGATTATACCCCCTATATAGCACTAATAGCAGCCATTTTTTTATTGTATTGGCAGCCAAAATTGCATTTTCTTTCTGTCTCAGGTCACTTACTATCCAAATGAGCATTTGTTAATGGAACCAGATCATTAGTAGCTCCTTTACTGATTTCCATGTCGCTGCTTGAGTGCACATTTAAATGTACATGAAACGTTCAACCTTGGCATCCTCTGCTACCTAAATACGAAGTTCTTTGCATCTTGACAAACTGCTCATTTTTCAGCTTGCAGCAGAATTGAAAGAAGTGCTGGCCAATAACTAAGTTAGTCTAATTACCCTTACAGAAAAATTGGGATCATTCTTATAGAAAGGAAACCGAGGAAACAGAGGGAAGCTAGGAAAATAGAGCTGAGATGTTCCTGTTTTTTGTAAAGAGATTATGTTTGATATAGAACTCTATAAATATATATGTATAGTTATATAGAAATATGCATATTTTTGTATTTCCCACGTATAGTACTGCTGTGAAGAGAAAATGGCTGCTTTCTGGACAGATTTCACATTTAATTTGTACCCTAATATACATGTGGCTTAGTTGTGTAAAAATTAAATTCTATTTTGTGTGCGTGGGGAAATAGATGAGTAACCCCTCAAGATGTACTTATAAGTCCACTGTTTCAGGCATTCTGTTCACTGCAGACAGCCTTACTGCCACCTTAAGACTGGTGCATCCCGTGGGCTTCTTGTCAATTTACAACAGGGAGCACAGGTCAGATGATAGGTGAATAGTTGTGGATGAAATTTAGGACATCTGAAAGTAGAAGAAAGAGATGGTGTTGGTCCTCACATGAGCACACTTTAAACAGATTTCCATTTATCTAATGAATGATTAAAGCACAGAGGATTACCTGACTTGCCAGAAATCACAAAGGCAGTAGAAACATCTGGTATTCCAATGTGTGTCTCTTGGATGGTAGTCTAGCACCAGAGTCCCAGGATATGTTATCCTTTCTGTGCCTTCAGCCAGGTAACAAGGTGATAGCTGACAATAGGATTACTTCATATCAATACATTACGCAGTAATAGAACACTCAGCGTCTCCCCAAAGGATAAACCATTGTACCTAGACCTCTCATGCAGTATGAAATCTATGTAAGAAACACAAAATTTTAGGAGCAAACTCGTCCATTTTGAGCAGCATAAAAGATGCAAAGTTTTTTATGAAGCAATGAAGATCAGGATGTAGCGAAGTCCAAGATCAGTATCTTGTTCTGGTGAAAACTTCCTTCTTCCACTTGAGCAAGTAATCCAGTGTATTTTTCACATCTCCTATACTGAGTCATCTGTTATTTAGCCATCTCAGCCAAGATAGTAAGTGATACCTCATATTCCTTTTCCTCCAATGTTTTTTCCATGATGAAAATAAACAACCCATTTTTCTCCAAATGCTGAAATATTTAACATCTTAATAGTGCTGTATACTTACTTAGATGACAGAAGAGATGGCATATGCTTCCTATTTTCAAATTTATTAAAGCCTGTCTAAGGGAAAAATAAAACTTCTTTTTTAAGACGAGATTCCACAAAATCTCAGTAGCATTTGTTCCCTCTAGATGATCTTCTAGTTCCTTAGCTTAAAATCTCACACTGTTCTCCAGTGCTGCCAAGACCTGTGTTGGTTTTATTGCAGTAAACAAACTGGGAGTCTTTTAGTCCAGAATAAATCCACACAGCTTAGAGTGGAAGGTAAAAAGCATAAGAAAATTCTTAAGGAACTCACAAAGGATTCTTCCTCACTTCCTATCCTGCAACAGTATATAAGATTACATGTAACATTTTTAGTATACAGAACAATACAGTTGTAATACATTACAAAGGAAATAGATAATAGAGCATAGATAATTAATAGATAATAGATATAGGCTTACTTTTCCTTTGTAGGACGCCTTTTCTACTATCGTGTGCTGATAATGGCTCTGCACTAAAGGGCTGCAATGTGTTTAAAATAGGATAGGATTTCTGCTTCTTTATAGCTTGACTGTGTGAAAATCCAAACATGTCTAGCTTCCAGGGTCTTTGAATTTTCATGCAATTTTCATTTCTAGTCATGGTTTTCTAGGAAAGAGTTTTGAAATGTGTCTCTTTCTTTGAAAGTATTTTGTCTGTTCACCTTTATTGATCAATATATCTGAAAAATGTGGAGCTATTACACAAAAACTGTCAGACTGGAATATCCTGGGTATACTCACAATGTGTTAATGTGTGACATGCATTTACATTTTTTTAATGAATAGCAGGGTTTTTTTTTTCAAAGTCATTATTAAGGGAAAGAGTACAGAAAATTCGTCATTTATTGTTTTGTAAGTATATGAGGGTTATACATATAAGGGCGTATCAATGGAGGTTCTTTCTTTCTGTGAATTAGCTTAGGTCCTCCCAAAACTGTACCATTTTCACCTTTCCTCAGCTGCAGACAGCCCTGAGTTGTGCATAGATTTATGTGGAGCAGTGTGTAGTCTGTTGGAAGCAATATTCATACTGATGGTTAGGCAAGGACCTGTGGGTGAAAGAGCATAATGCAGATACTGTTAAGTGATTTAACTTTCTGCTTCATTGCTCGTGTTGATTGTGTGCATATGAACTCTAGGTGCTTTAGAAAAAAGTTTGGGTTTTTAAAAAAATTTTATTTAGTCTGTCACTTTTCAATATTTTGATCTATTTAATACCATGTTCAGGACAGAAATATCATATTTCCTATCATTTTTCTTTTTAATGTACCCCATATAAAAGATCCTGACTTTATTGAATAATAATCTCGACTGCAACCCCTTATTCTCTTTCATGGAAATGGAACACTATTTAATTTCTCTGAGGTACAAAGGTTGCAAGGTGTGTTGTGTAAACTATACGGAGCTTTCTGAGATTCACGATAAAACTTGCATTTATATTAAATGCTTCAGTCTTTGGTTTTTTGTGGCTTTTTTTCAGGATAGTAAAGCTCAATAATTTCTGATCTTTTATATGCAAAGATTACTTCTAGTTTTACACTTTCGGTTAAAAGAAAGGTTTTTCCATTTATAGACATGTTAAGAATACACAGAGTTTGTACACTATGGTCAGCAGAACATGCAAAGGCTATTTTATCAAGTGATGTAGAAATAAAACCACAAATTCCTTCCTTCCTTCCTTCCTTCCTTCCTTCCTTCCTTCCTTCCTTCCTTCCTTCCTTCCTTCCTTCCTTCCTTCCTTCCTTCCTTCCTTCCTTCCTTCCTTCCTTCCTTCCTTCCTTCCTTCCTTCCTTCCTTCCTTCCTTCCTTCCTTCCTTCCTTCCTTCCTTCCTTCCTTCCTTCCTTCCTTCCTTCCTTCCTTCCTTCCTTCCTTCCTTCCTTCCTTCCTTCCTTCCTTCCTTCCTTCCTTCCTCCCTTCCTGCCTGGCTTCCTTCCTACCTTCCTGCCTTCCCTCCTTCCTCCCTTCCTCCGTTCCTTCCTGCCTTCCTACCCTTGCCTGCCTCTCTTCCATTAATCTCTCTCTCATTCTTTTTTCTTTGTCCTCTCTTTCAGCCTCTTTCAGCTGATATCAAAAGACTATGTATGCATGTGAATTGATTTCAGTTCAGTATATATTTAAACATGCATGTACATATATTTGTATATACGGGTCTTTGAGTAAGAATGAATGTATATGTGTGAATATACTTCCTTCATATATAAGAAAAGATTCAACTAACTAGAGTGAATGAATGAAGTTGTCAAGTCCCGCTCCCAACACAAGATCCCCCTGGCCTGCACAATCAGAGAGGGAGGGTCTTTTGGCCTCTGTGTCGCACATTGAAGACCAACAAATCTCCCAGGGTAAATTCAAAGCTGTGTTTATTTTGGGTACAGCCAAAATAACAAATCAGATACTCCAGTGCACGCTGAGTTGCAGCTTCCCAAAGTTGCAAAACCAGATCTCAATCTGTTCAGATCAGAATTGGATACCCTCAAGGCAGCTCAACAAAACAACACAACTCAGGTTTGATCCGATAACACCATAGTGCTGTGGAAAAGAGATACAGTAAGAAGAGAGAGCAAGAGCGAACGCGTGTGGTCCTGCACTTCTGCAGCAAGTCTTCAGGTGGGTTCTGCGGGGCAGCGGGTGCGCACTTGCCTTCCTGGTGTGCTTTTGTTGATAGGACAAATCCATGCCTCCTCCGTTAGCACGACAGGTGGTCTTACTGCAAAAGTTCTCAAACTAGGGTATGCTCAGAAGCTCCTTTGGGAAGGTTATGGAATTAGGGCTGGGGGCTCCAGGGTCAGTGGCAGTTCAACAGACCCTTGCCAGAATAACCTCTGCCTGAACCCTCTGGGCAGTCAGCTGTGTGTGGGGGCAGCACCTGCTGCTGCACCTCTTCCCTCTCCTCTGCAGCAGCACAGTCAGCCCATCCCTTGATGAGGAACCACAGTACTCCCGCTAATGTTTAAGACAACAACACAAGCAGAGTCAGACAATTTTCAAGACAATACAAGTAGAACCAGTCAATGTTTAAGATGACAATACAACTAGAGCCAGTCTTTGCATAAGTGTAAGCAAAGACTTTAAAGATTTTAGTTGTTTAAGTGAGAAGTTTGAGATATACTTAAGCAATAAGGAGAAGGGAGTTTAGCAGCACAGTGACTGCTACAAGGGTTAGGTGGTGACAGTGCACCCAGAGGCTTTGCCAGGCTCAGTGGTGGCTCCTCCACCTGCTGCTTTCATTATTTCTGTCCAGTTTCTTTCCACCATGTGTACACAGCAATATTGCTGGATGATCCTGAGTTAGCATGAGGAGTGGAAGGAAAGGTGCCTTTTCTTCTGCTGCTGGAAGGAAACTGGTCCTTCCCCTGCTCTCATCCTTTGGTCACCGGTAATGGTTCATTTCTGCTTCATGCTGGGATCCAACAGTGGTATTCAACTGTTTCACTGCTTTCTGAAATAAACCAAAAAGACAATGAAACAACCCACCAGTTACTGCAAGAAGGAAAAGAAGTCACAATTATCCTGATGGGCCAATTACACTCCCCCAAAACAGTATAAATATGTGTAATAATAGCAATAGCATTTCTTTTAACCTGGCATGTTAAAATGACAGCTATTTATAAATTTTTCAATAACACGGAGACCCTAAGAATATATGAGGCATTTTCAGATAGAAATGAAATATATTTCACAGTGGCTAACTCTGTTTTCCACATCAATATTTTATGATTCTAAACCCCATCCATATCCATGATTAAATGGGTGAAATGAATGTCAGTATTTGGCTAAAAATATATGTAGATGGTATATTTTCTCTACAGAAATCTTACAAAAAATAATTTTAATTGATTTTTAAGCTAACTGCCCCCAAAGTGCCACACACTGTTAAAAGAGATGGGTAGCTTTGTGCTGATTTAGGTTAAGGTGGAATATTGGAGTGACATATTAACAGAGGAAACAAAACCTCCTGAAGTGCACTTTACTGCATGTAATACACTCTTTTCCCTATGTGTGACGTCTGCAGTAAATGCTCTGACAGAACTAGAGTTGGCCTCTAGGACTGAGGCTTCCAACATCTGAGATGACTTCTCGAGCCATTGGGCTTTGGGGGCAGCCTCTCTCCCTATCTATCAGTTGCTGTATTTCTGTCTCTCTCACACAATGAGTATTTAATTATACATACAGTCTGGAACAGCTCTAACAGCAAAGAGTATTCTCCTGGATCTAAGAAACCTCTCCCAGTAAAAGTTAATCAGAGCTCGATGTATTTCTGTGTTAAATGTTGCTTTTGAAGAATCAGCACTTTATTTGCATCTTCTGATCTGACTTGACCAGCTACAGCTACTACAGAAAAACTTTTCCATCTGCCGTGTGAGATGTAAATGGATTTTCATGGAAATATCCTGAAAAAGAGATGACAATTAAGTCTGAATGAAAATAAATTAAGTATGGATTCTCATACCATACCAGGCTGTGAGTGACAATTGTATAACTTCATCAAGGAGCCTTTAAAAGTCAGATCTAGTACTTCTTTCTGAGAGTGCGCTCCTGAATGTGTTGATGTGTCTTGCTGCTATTTATGTAATTTAATATCCCATAGATCACCCAGTGCTGAGCTGTGCTGGGCCACAAGAGCTGCTCATCACACCATAGGCCCTGTCCTTCTTCAGCTCTCTGGAGGCTGCTGGTTCATGGCCTCCTTCAAGGAGATGTTGGGAATGGTGGGTGGATCATGAATGGCTCACCCAACCTATAATTACATGACATTAAACTCTGAAATCCCCTTTTTAAAAGTTTGCTGGATTAAAAACCCAAAGAAATTAGCAGCAATTCCCCCAATCAGCTAAAAAATAACATGAAAATTTAAAAATTTTTTATGACAAAGTGCTCTTAGAAGCACTCTTCAGATTAGAATTACACACCAAGGAGCAGAACAATGATATGTAACTTGTCCCTCAGCCTTGAGATCATGGGTAAAATAGTTGAGAATAAGTAAGAGACTATCTAGGATACAATATAACATTCTTACATTAACAGAGAGCTGAGTTTTCAAGACTGGGATAGACAAGGCTTTGAAATGTGATAGTTTATCTGCAATTGCTGCATTGATTTGACAGGGAATGAATCAGCAAAGGAGGTAGGTCCCAGTACAGAAATATCAAAGCAAGTATGTATATAGAAATGGTATGCAGGAGGCTAAATATTTGTTTATGTAAAGCCAAAAAAAGAAAAAGGCTACAGTGTTTTCTAACTAGGAAAAAAAAATCTCTTTCAGGGATCAAACTCCTCAGAAATATTTTTTTTAATAAAAAGGATCCAGCTGTTTGCATCCACCGAACTATTTCCTTTGTTGAATTGTAAGAGCTTTCAATATAGAATTGTTACAGGAAAATGCAAGGCCCACTTAGCATAATAACAATTTCAATGATTTTGAAATATATTTAATTTTTTTTCTTGAGAAGCTTATTGTGATATATCAGTATGTAGCTGTCATTATTGTCCCAGCTGCTTTTTCTGACAGATCTCATGTTTGGCAGTTCAAGAATACATAATACTTTACTGAAACAAATGCTCTGCCTGGAGTGGTCTTTATTCTAATGTCAGTAGATACCAAAATTTATTGTTCTTGAGATGTTCTGACTAAGAAATAATGGTGAAACTCGTGGTTGAAGTAAATTATGCTTTGTTCATAGTAATAGTTGACATTTCCTTTTGTTTCCAATTTTACAGTAAAGAAATTGAAATTTTTAAATAGAAAAAAATGAAAGTTTAAAAACGTCTAAATAATCTCCAATTTCTTGTCTTCTTTGACATGCCTGCTCTCTTTTCTCACCAAAGTGGTTGTTTAGTCATGTTGGCTACACAGAGCAGAGCACAAATTAACTGATGTTTGCTATATGACAGAAAGAAATAAAAATGTGAGAGTGAATCACTGTCTCTAAAGTGAAAATCCCAATGCTACTGAATTAACAACTAAAGAATTCTCATCTGAATGGATTAAAACCCCAGAGGAGTGCAATCAAAGTTATATTCTGCTTCTCTGGCAGTTCGGGTATTAGTAATAACAATGTTCTTGGTTCATCTAGCAATGTCAAACTGGATGAGCTGTTATTGCTAGCAAAGCCTTCCTTAAAAAGTGGAAACTAAAGCAAATATACAGAATTAATCTTCAAATGAGTGAAAACTGCTTTCCTACTGCTGTTGACTATTCTGAACCAGCACCAAAACCCCCACAAACCTACTATTCCAAATACGTATTCATTGCAGAGACAGGAAACAGTTTCATAGAATACCTCCAACCACATCCACCAGACTCTGAGGTCGCACACATCAGAGCACAAAGTGAGCGTCAACCATTACAAAGAGCAGAGAGGTTATGCCTCATGCCCCTACACAGTTGGAGGAGTACTGGATCAAGAAGTGGCAGTGAAATTTCAGCCTGCTATGGTAATACATTCTGGATCATCTGAAAGATGTAAAGGACGACAGTACACCACTGTTTATAAAGTCTGACTTAGAGCTGCTGTCTGGCCAAGCATGCTGGAAGGAAGAAAGCAAATATTTCCAGTAATGTAAGGAATGACCATTCACTCTAACTAAAAATGACTCTTGCTCAAAAATGAATGCCAAAGTCTTCCTTTGCTCTAGTGTGTTCCCTGCCTTTACCAAGCACAGTATTAATCTGACTGCTTGCCACGCTGGCAGCAATCATTGTACTTACCTTGGATTTACACTGATTGACAGCACTTGGAGTCAAACTTGCCATTGGTATTGGGAGGGGATTGCATGGCTTGTGTGATGGGAGCTGCTGTGAGGGCAAGGGTAGTTGTGGTCTGGAATTTGCGGTAAAGGCTGGCAAGTCTTCTGGAAAACCTTGGCTTTTACAACGTCCTTTTTTATGACAAGAAATATCTGAGCCTTCAGGTGAAAAAATACTTGTGTGGATGTAGTTGACAAACAGTCATTTGCATGTGTTAAAAAATGAGATCATCTTCCCAGCAGCCTTTTTCCTCCTGTCTTTAATTCAAACATTCACAAGAGTTATTTTTGACAGAGACTGGGAACAGCAGTGGTGCTAGTGGCAAGCACAGCCCTGGCAGTGGTTCCTGCACCTTGCAAGACCACAGACCACCCTCAATACTTATAGAATCATAGAATCTTTGAGATTGGAAAAGACCTTTAAAATCATCAAGTACAACCATAAACCTAACACTTCCATCTCCACCACTAAACCAGGTCCCTAAAGTCATTTAAATACCTCCAGAGATGGTGACTAAACCAATTCCCTGGGTAGCCTGTTCCAATTCTTGTTAACCCTTTCGGTGAAGACATTTTTCATAATATCCAGTCTAAGCCTTCAGTGGTGCAACAGACCCATTTCCTCATGTCCTTTCACCAGTTCCACTAACACTTGCCTTGCTACAACCTCCATTCGGGTTGTTATAAAGAGTAATAAGGTTTCTCATCAGCATCCTTTTCTCCAGGTTAAACAATCCCAGCTCCTTCAGCTGCTCCTCATAAGACTTGTTCTCCAGACCATTCACCAGCTAAATTGCCATTCTTTGCACACGCTCCAGCAGCTCAATGTCTTTCTCATAGTGAAGGATCCAAAACTGAAACAGTATTTGAGATGCAGCCTCACCAGCCTCACCATTATTTTCTATAATCTGTAGGAAACTCCTGGTTACTAAACATGGCTCTCAGAGGACGCAGCAGTGCGACCTCTCCTGAGGTCAGACCTTCTGTTCACTTTCAGAAAATAGGTATCTGTACTGGCTTCATTGTGTACCCTGATCACCAAGTCGGGGGAGTACATATACAGAAAAGTCTATAGAGCATTTCACTCTTCATATCTGCTAATCTTTTCACCTCTACTGTCCAAACCTGGAATTCATTTCCCTCTACTTTAGGCATCAAGCAGTGTCTGGGCTCCTGCTAAGAGCCATTGGAGATGCTAAGGGAAGAGAAACAACAAGAGATAGAGACAGGAGTACCTTTATATGAGAATTGGATGGCACTTCAGTAAGTAGTGGGAATCACCACCTGACATCGAAGTCACTGATGTGTGAACCACTCCCCAAGTGTGAGCAGCTGCCTAAATTTGATGCCTAAATTTTAGATGGCAAAACTTAGACATGGTAAATCCCTTGCTGCATGGATATGCATACACAAGTGCGTGGATCTGGGAAGAGTTGTTTCCCAGTGGCCTCTTGCTCACAAATTTGAAAATACCAGCACTTTTGTGTAGGCCACAAAGCAACAAATGACTTTTATACTCAGAATGTTTGGAAATTGCCTGAGCAGTGACCAATAGATCAGCGTGTTGCTTTGCTAATACTTCCCCATTCGGTTTTAAATCAGCAGTAATATAAATGACTTCATTTTGTATTTTTTATTTTCCCTTATTGCAAAGTCTTATAAGGCTTCATAATCTTTTGATGGACTGGGGAAATAGTTATTAGTCATCTCCTTTCCTTCATACTAGGCAGCAGACTGTTTAATGTTAAATCTTCCCGTGAGCTCCAGAGGGCTGCAAATTAACACTCTGTAGAAAGCAATGAGGGAAGTGATGGGTGTTGGCATGTGCCCCGTATAAGTACCAGTTCAGCATATATGTTTTCACAGTGATCTTATTAAAATACTGTAAATCAATAAACAAAAACTGTAAAACCATAAATGCTCAAACACTGTGTGATTAAATAGAGTGAATCAAAATCCCAGATGCTATTTTGGTCCTGTGCCGTGCTGAGATTTTGTTATTGTTACTGACACCACAACATCTGCAAGGATAATTTTTACGTTCATTATATTTACTGTGTTGCTGAGAGAATTGGAAGCCCCTGAAGTACATCTTAAAAGGTTTTATTGCACTATAAAAGACTTTGTCACTTTAAACTCCATTAGCTGAGCTCTTCAGGTTCATAATGAGATTCTTTGGAAGAGGCCAAGACAATAGAGCAACAGGGTCTTATCCCAGCTCCTCACATGCAGTGCAACACGTCATTCATTGACTCAAGAGAAAACAATTGATGCAAAAGGCTCATTGAATTCATGGTCTTGGAATTGCAGCATGGATTTGGCAGAGATTCTGTTTGTTGCTTTGTTTAGAGCCGTGCCATACACTTGCCTTCCATTTTGGACTGATATGTGATTGTGCAGGAGAAACTGAGGATATCTGACTAATTTCACTCTGACTCAGAACTGTTGTTGCATTTCACACTAAAATATTATTTATTGACCCTTATGCAAAGGAGAGCTAAGCAGCATCTGGAGGATGTCTCAGTGGCATGGGCAGTTTTGGTGCAGGTGATATAGCCACAACCTCTGTCGAGAAAACCTCCCACAGTTTGCAATTCTTTTCTTTAATTATTTATCCTACCTTTTATTTCCTACTGGTTTTCCAAAAGGGAGAGGAAAGAGTATACTGAGCCAGTAAACAAAAAGATCAATAAAAATGTCTGTCCATAATGCAGTTTCCTGGAGTTTTCTGGACCAGTGATGTGAAATGATCCAGTCACTAATTTTAAAAGGTGCCTTGGCATGACTGAACATGTTCTTTGCTTCAGCTGTTAGAGAGAAGTAAGCAGCTCTGCAGGGTGATGTGGCCTTTCATGAAGAAGCTCTTAAAAATGGTGAGATTCACCCCTAAAGTCTCTCTTGCTATTGATTATAGTGACCCTGTAGACCCTTGGGATGACCCTAGATAATGACTTTGCTCTTCGAGATCACTAGAATGGGATAAAATGGACTCCATCCTTGCTCTATTAATCACTATCTTTTATGCATGAATTTATACTGTGATCTGCAACAGCAGCACTGTAGGACCATTTTTCAGAGACAGTTTAAGTGATAGAGTTGATCATTTCAGGAAGTTTTTGCTTATTTTCAAGAATACTATAAGCTTGCTTGTAGATTAATAATACCACTGCAAGAGCAAAAGATGTCATTACCTGTTAAGTACTAGGGTGGAAAGATCCCCACTCCCCTTTCATCCAAAAAAAAAAGAACCAAAACCCTCTCAATCAACCAAAAAGCTAAACCCTCTCCTTCCATCTGTAGCAGAGAGAAGATCTCATCCTGACTTCTGCTGAGTTCTGCTAAGGCAAATATTTTCTAGAGCTGGAGAAACTAATGGGTAATTCAAAATTACAGAATTCCTAGTAAGTCATTATGTTTTGCTGTACTAATAAAAACTCAGAACAACACAAAGCATTGCAGACAATATGTCTTTCTTTTACACAGTGAGTACTTGTTTCTTGATTAAAAAGTCAAGGTTTTTTTTTTAATTTTTATTACAAAAAATGAATATTATCAAAACAATCCAAGAAATGTGACTATGTGGCTGAAGTTCTGTGTTTGGTCTAAAAGAGTAATGCAAATAAATGTATATACATGGCCCCAGAATAGCAAGTGACATAGAGTCAGCACACCTCTGTAAAAGTTTATAGCCTTGATATTGTTGTCAAAGTCTGCAGATCTCCAAACAGTTGCCCATCTTTCAGATACTACTTACTAGTCTCATTGGCAAAAGCTGCTTTTTTTAGTGCAACCAATTAATGCTTTATGGTCAAAATTTTGCATGACTTTTCCCATGCACCACAACTACAACAAAAAATACAGATTAGGTCCTGCTATTGTACAGGAGAAATATGGTAGCAACGTAGGAATTTCTCCTGCAGATTATTAGTGTCCTTATACAGCTAAGAATTACAAGTCTGGGACCAAATCAACATCCTGAATGAGACAAAACACAGCTCATCTGTAGGAATCTTCACTGTCTATGCTTACATCCATAGCACTAACATTTCACTGAGACAATAATTCCATATCCAATTTTTTAGATTAGCCTAGAGCTTTGATTTGACAGCATTTCTTGTGTCATTTGCCAATCAGTTCTTAGAGGATTAATTTACTCTCTTATGTCAGACGGTTAGTCTTATGCCAGATAATTACTCTCCTAGGCAGATCATTCTCAGCAAATCTTTCAGACACTGTCTTAAGATATCTCAGACTGCTCCATTGCAGACATCATCTCAGGACCAGAGAACCTCAGAAGGATTTGTGCCTGTCTATATAAAGCACTCACTCTCTGTTGGTGTTCTGGGCCTGTACATTTCTGCCTAAACATACTCAGAAAAGGAGGCAAGAGAAATGTTTTTGAGATGGCACAAGGAGCCTGAGAAACTGTATCATTTTACTTCTTGAAGGTATTTCTGAAACAGGCATTACAGAAACCTCCACAGTCCCCAAAAGCCCAAAAGTTTGATAAAGGATACAGAGAGAGGATAGGACAGAGAAAGAGAAGGACTTCTCTGACAAGCGGCTTTGGTCTCTGCCATGAATGGAAATTTTGCCATTGATTTTCCTGGGAATAGCAAAGGTGCTAGCATAATATTGGGAAGTGCACAGGAGAGGAATTTGGGTAAGAATGTGCTGGACTAGTGTAATTTATGTCTGTCTTGTTGAATTGGTTGTGGACTTCACAGAGGAAACTCAATTTAAACCCACACTTTCTTATGCTTTTATCCTAACAACAGTTCATGCTTGCAACACGGAGAAAAGGATTTTTTTGATACTAGTTATTTTAAGTTTCCACAGCAGTCAGTAAAAGAGGGCAGGAGTCTCCTCTGCATCTCTCCATTTTTACTGTGGTATAACTCCACTGACTCTCAGAGAGCCACAGGAGAAGTCAAACTGAAGTGTTACAGCAGCAAACTGAGAACCGAAGTATGATTGCTACCCCAATGTGAATAGAAAAATTGTTGACCATAAATTGTTCTTAAGTTGTGGATCTGTTCTTATTTAATTTAGCCGTGTGATTATAAAGTTTCTTTTTGCTGTAGACTGATAATGGAAAACCATAAATAGTCCAAAACTGGAGTGTGTTTATTTCATTTTGGCAAAGACTTTGATGGCTAATATTTCACTTTGCCTGTGGGACTAGTGAAATACCAACAAACCCTGCTACAAAAATACTTCAAGACTGCACATGAGAACAACATTTAGTATCCATTTTTCTCAGTCTCACCCATGGAGAATGGTCTGCCATCTCTCCTCCTGATCTCTTTTTTCTTGCTTTCACTGCCTATGATTTTGTGATTGCCTCTCCCTCTCTTTCATGCACAAAGAAAATATTGGCAGCTCCTTATAACAAATGCATCGTTTTCGTAATTTGTCCTCTACCATTTCTGAGTGTGTTTATACTGAGTAACTTAGGATATGTATTTTTGAAAGCTTTTATTGTAGGTCAAAGAATATTTGCGTATTCAAACTTCAGTATTTCTTTTTGCTTTCTTAATTATTCTTTTAACTGGATTCTACTTATTATTTCATACTTTATTTTTTCCAACTTCAATGTAGGATTTTTTCAACATCCTTCCCTTTAGTTTATAAACAGCCACACTTTATAGCTCTAAACAATAGTAATGCATAATGCCCTTTCATCTGTTTTGATACCAGCAAGATTAAATCGATGGCACTCATTCTATTTGTTCCTTAATTCTAGGCTTTTCCCTTGGTTTCTGAACAGTTTCTAAACCATATTTTGTCAAAACCCAAAAGTGTAATCATTTGTACTATTTCTGCTTGTAGACTTGTTTGATATCAACGTATTAATAAATTCTCAGAGCATATCTGTGTTCTGGGCAAGTATAAGAAATGACTACAGAAATCAACCTAATGTGAAACATGCCTTGGTTTCATAAAAGGAAGGCTTTTGGTTTTGTTGTGCAAAATGTTGTAAGTATAGAACATTCATTGTAATAGGCAATCCTGATTCTAAAATTCTGCTTTTCTGAATTTCTTGATAAAGATTTTCTCTATCAAGCCATACAATTTTCTGCAAATGGCAGAAAAGCCTGAACCATGGCGGTTTAGTTAGTCTGTTTTCTCTTTTCTGGGTAACAAAGTTACACATCGTGAACAGCAAGAACAAAATTATATTATGAAGACATGGATGCAAGGAATATTTTTAAGATATTGTCTTCCATAGTAAAGGCTGAGCCTGTGAATTACTTCAGAACTTCCATGTTTGAGAGAATATAAGATTCTAATTTATCAGCAGAGCCAACCAAAAACTAAGCCAGTTAGGCAAGACTATTGATGCCTTCATATCTAATTAAATCAAAAAGTCTCTTGAAGAAAGGAGTTACCTCATCCATACCACATTTGAAAAGCACTCCATCTTGAATCTCTGCACGCCCACTCAGAAGTACATTGGGATGTTATAGTGGGTCTTTGTAAAGCTAACTGATGAGGCAGAGAAATGCAACAAGGCTTTGTTTCCATACCACAACCCACTGTTACCTCAAGCGGCACCGAGGGAGTGAGATCTGGGGTATTTAGTAATGTACCTGCTAGACAAGAGTATTATACTTTGCAGATTCGGACTACAGTCAAATGCTAAATTTTATCTCACTGCTCAGTTCCAGGAATTACCTGTCAACAAGACAACTGTAATAGGTGGGAATTATTCCTGCATTTGTATAACCGAAGGAGAGCTTGAAAAAAACCTTCAAGAGTCATCAAGTCAAGGATTTCCGGTAGTGGATTAATGTATTTAATATTTCCCTTTTTATAGTCTTGTTTCAAAAACACCGCACTTCCGTGTTTGTCTTTATACTTGCTAGAATACCGAAGAATTTGCATTTGCCATTTAACTTTGTGTGAACTCCATGCTGAGCTGACTGTACAAAGTTTCCCTGCATGTGCTGCACTGTAAGACCCTGAGACATTGAGCAACTTCCAGGTGCAGCTGCACGTATTCACCTCCTGCTGTATCCATCCTCAGTGCCAAGATGAGACTTGAGTAAAAGCCATGTATCCCCTCCGTGCTCTTTCCCCTGGGAAGAAAAATGGGGTGTGCAGTTGGAACACAGTCAGAGCATGTTTCTGCCACATCCTGTTCTGGATAGATAGAAGGGAGGACTTGGGCATGTTAACCCCAAAGTTCTGTGGATAGCCTGGTCTCCTGGGGTGGACCAGTATACAAGGAGAGTGGGAAGTATGTGTACTTTAGTATGAACTGGAAATTTACAGCCCATTGCCAGAGCCAGTTTCAGGACTCAATGCCGCATTCACTTTTTTTGAAGTTCTTCTTTGACAACCAATCAATAGTGCCTTTGGTGTAGAGATGTAGAAACTTTGTGAAATGTACTCTAACTCTGAAAACCCATTCTTTCCTTGTAAATTGTTTCACATGAGGTATTGAGGCAAGAACAGACCCTCCATTTATTTTAGCAGAGAGGAGAAGCAGAGCTTTTCCTATGCTGCACATTGCAGTGTTACTTGAAACCCTGAGCTCCCAGAGTACAACTCTGTGGCATTTGGACATACAGATTTGGATCTAGCAGCTTCGTCACTGCATTTTCTTAATGTTGTGCCAAGCTGAAGAGCCTTGCTTTTTAAATTAAGATATATTGCCTAGTGTTTGGGGCTGGGGGTTGTCTCTGGTGAACCTCACTGCCTGGGTTCTAGTCAGGTTGCCTTTGCACTGCTGTGATCAAGTCTTTAAGAATGATCTGAGTTGGAATGGACCCACAAGTATCACAGAGTCCAACTCCTATCCTTGCACAGCACTACCCTAAAATTCACACCATGGTCTGAGGGCATTGTCCAAATGCTTCTTGAATATTGTCAGGCTTGGTGCCATGACTACTTCCCTAGGGAGCTGTTACAGTGCTCCACCAGCCTCTGAGTGAAGAACTCTCTCCTAATATTCAACCTAAACCTCCCTTGGCATATCTTCCTGCCATTTTCTTGAGTCCTATCATTGGGCACCAGAGGGAAGAGATCGGCACCTGTTCCACCTCCTTCCTTTGTGAGGAAGCAGTGAACAGTCTTTTGCTCATTCTCCTCTTCTCCAGGCTGAACAAATCTAGTGACTTTAGCTGCTCCCAATATGACTTCTGCTCTAGACCCTTCACCAGCCTTGTGGCCTTCTCTGGACACTTTCCAGTAGTTTGATGTCCTTTTTATACTGTGGTGCCCAAAACTGCACACAGTACTCAAGGTGGGGCTGCACCAGTGCCAAGTAAAGAGGGACAATCATTTCCCTCGACCAGCTGGCAATGCTATACTGGTGCAGCCAAGGACACATTTGGCCCCCTTGGCTGCCAGGGCACACTAGTGGCTCTTATTCAACTTGCCGCCAACGAGAACTCCCAGATCCCTTTCTGCAGGGCTGTTCTCCAAGCTCTCACTCCCCTGTCTGTATGTGTATCCAGGGTTGTCGTGTCCCAGGTGCAAAACCTGGTACTTGCCCTTTTTAAACCTCGTGCGATTGCCCAGCTCTCCAGTCTCTCCAGATCCCTCTGCAAGGCCTCTCTACTCTCAAGAGTGTCAACAGCTCCCTCCAGTTTCATGTCGTCAGCAAACTTTATTAGTAAACCTTGAAGTCCTGCATCCAGCTCATTTATGAGAATATTAAAGAGTAATGGTCCTAAGATGGATCCCTGCAGAACCCCGCCAGTGACTGGTTGCCAGCCCTGTGTAACCCCGTTCACTGTTACCCTTTGAGCCCAACCCATCAACCAACTGTTCACCCATTGTTTATCCAGCTGTATGTTGGACATATTGTTTAGGAAGATACTGTGAGAGACAATATCAAAAGCTTCACTGAAGTCCAGAAATACTACATCAACTGGTTTCCCTTGGTCAACCAGGTGGGTAAGCTTGTCATAGAAAGAAATTAAGTTTGTAAGGCAGGACCTTCCCTTTATAAAACTGTGCTGGATGGGACCAATGGCTGTGTTGTCTTTTAGATGTTTTTCAGTAGCTTCCAGAATAATCTTCTCCATAATCTTACCAGTCACTGAAGTGAGACTGACAGGCCTGTGGTTACTGGGGTTATGTCTGCTGCCGTTCATGAAGATTGGGACAACATTTTCCAGGTTGCCGTCAACAACAAGAGCATTGAAAAACCATTGAGAGAGGCTCACTGTGACATTAGCCAGCTCTTTAAGTAGCCTTGGGTGAATCCCAACAAACCCCATTGATGTATAGGGATTCAGCTGGAACAACAAATCCTGCACAAGTTCAGGGTTGATTGAGCGTTTATAATTTGCATAGTCTTGGTCCTCTAGCCCAGGAGTCTGGGGGCGGGGCCTGAGTCCATGATCAGTTTTGAAAACAGAGGCAAAAACCCCATTATATGTATCTGCTTTGTCTAAATCCCTGTTTGTGAGATGTCCATGCTCATCAAGTAATGGGTCAATGTTATTTCTGCCCTACAGTGGTGAGCAGAATCCATGTAGTCACTTGCCCTTGTTTCCACTGGCCATATACCTTCCTTTTATGCCTCAGTTACAGTAGAAGATCCCTACTCAGCCAGACTGACCTTCTGTCTCGCCTGCTCGACTTCCAGCATTTTGGAATTGCCTGGTCCTGTGCTCTTAGGAGGAGATACTTATAAAGTGACCAGCAACGATGGACCCAGCACCTTCAAAAGTTTTCACAGAGAATTTTACTAAGCAGTTTCCTGGGAAACCTGAAGTCTGCTATCCTCCTATCCAGAGTTGAGGTCTTGTGTGAGACAAAGCTAACCCTCAGGCACTCAAAATTTAAGAGAAGAATCTTGCCTTTGTCTACATATAGATCCTCCTATGTTTAGAGCGTTACCACCATTTCACCTTCTCCCACCTTCATATCACCACCTCCAAAAACCTTTCCAGCTGGCAGGAAAACCACCTCAACTGAGATTCCTCAAACCATATGAAATCATGTGTAAGACAAGTGTTTACAGCTGAGCAGCACACTTAGAGTGAGCTAGGCATATTTAGGATGCAGTTAATCCTATCTGAAGAGAAATCTTGAAAATCAGACATGAAAATGGCTGGGATAAGTAGCTGAAAAGTAGGCACCACCTTCATAGGCATGTACCAGTTAATGAGGTTAATTCTACTTGACAATATCTCTGTAGAAATGCCCACGAACCTACTTCTTGTTGTGCCTGAAAATACAATTTGAGGAAATGGTGGCACTGCAGAAATGCTGTTGCTGATGGAGAGAGGGAATACAGGTACTCTGGTATTTTTACAATGACTCTATTGACTGGGAAGGGATCAGCTACCCAAATGTGACAAATCTCACACTGCTTTATTCATTTCCTCTGATTAAGACAAAACTGATCTTTCACTATGCCAGCCATACAGGATCTTTCATTTACTGGGATTTTACTAATAACATAACTATTTTTAGTTCTCTCATATCTGTTATGAGTAATTCCTATCTGATTAATCACAATACCTTCTAATAAGCCTACAACATTCCCGATATTATTCTGTTGTCAGCTGCCCAAGTTACTTTTCTTCATTTCCTTCTCTAAACTTTATCTGTGATCTTGTGGACAATGGATTACATTTCTGAGCTATTGGATGTGGACTTACCCTTAGAATCACAAAAAATATAGGATGATTCAGGTTGGAAGTAACCTCAGAGTTAGCTATGAGGTCTGATCATCTTGCTCCAGGGTATAACAGTTAAGTCTTGAAAATCTCCAAAGAAAAAGACTGCACATTCTTCCTGGGCAACCCATGCCACTGTCTAACCATTCTCATGGTGAAAAAGTTTCTCCTTATGTCTAGTCTCAACTTTTCCTGTTTCTTCTTATTCTTATTGTTTCTCATCTTGCCACCCCACACTGCTGTCAAGAGCCCAGCTCATTCAACTCAAAGACTTTGCCGTAAGTGTTGGAGGCTACTGTCAGGTCCCTAAACCCATTGCTGCACCAGGATCAATAAGTTCTACTCCCCAGCCTCTTTTCACAGGCCAAATGCTCCAGTTACCACCATCACAGCGGCTGTCCCTCTGCTTGCTCTTTGTGTAACCTTCATCCCATGTCTCTGCCTTTGACAGTTCACAGACAGCTGACAAAAATGCACTACTGTTCCACTCTTTATTAGCTTGAATGGTATTATTTAGGCAATGCAAGGTCATATTGCATTTGTCTTATTAGTAGTGGGGCTTAGCAACTGGTATTTTGGACATTGTAGACTTAAGATGAGACTAACTTTGTCACTTTTTCTTAGCTGTAATGTAATACCAAGGGGGGGGGGGAAGGATTTGAAAAATTAAACGATTTTCATTATTACACACACTAATATAGAAGGAGGTTTAGTTATTTGCTGACCGACTACTACTCATGCTAAACATCTTGAGCATAAACCAATTATTAGATGCTTACTAAAGGTACATAATTAATTAATTAATGGTAAGATAATTACCATCACTCAAAACCCAGCCTCTCAGATTCAGAATTAGAGGTTTAAATCAACTGTTTAAAACTGGCAACAATGAGCTCTGTTGGCTCATGTCCTCCTTTCAGCAATCATCTTTGTTGGATGTTTTCAATAAGTCTATTGTTGTCCAGTAGTGATGCACTAAACTCAGATGATGGAAAATCCATTGTGTCAGTCATTAAATTGTTTCACTGTGTACTTATTGTCATCTGAAGACTGACACCTTATCTCTTACCCTCAATTTGTCTACGTTCAGCTTTCAGATAATAGATTTCTACGGACCTTAATCTAACAGCAGGATTCTTCCGCTCTTTGAAATCTTTTCCTGTATCCTACATGTAGGCTGTGATCAAGTGATGGCTTAATCTGTGTTTTGAGAAATTAAATAAATGAAGTATTTTTACATTCTTATACTTAAATATGTTTTTCAAAACCTCAGTTCTGCCTTCTAGCTTTTTTTTTCTAAAATATTTCAAGTTTTTCTGGCACTTTTTACAAAGTGTGAGGCTCAGCAAAGGTTTCCAGAAAATGTCTCATTAATTCTGTGTGTCATAGTATTAACTTCACTTTGCTTCTCTTTACTGTACTCCTGCTCTTTTCTGCCAAAGATTGCACCTGCTTTCATAGTTGCAGTATTAGGCAGAAAGGCATAGCTGGCTATTCCTACCCTGCAGCTTAAAATTTGCATAAAGAGCCAGGGGCTGAAATCTTCACATAATTTAGGCAAAATAACAGTGACAGGAGTTAAATATGCATTATGGAAAAACAGCAAGGCCATATTTTTCTGGATCTTATGAAGGGTAGGAACGATGCTTGCAGCCTGCTGAAATTTCCAGAAGCATTATGGGGCTCTCACTAGCAGTACAGTGAGTTGGGAAAATGTTTTTGAACTGTTTTCTCAGCTATACAACAAGCTATTTAGCAAGTGGTGCTGATGTATAGAACCTACCTTTATTCTTGGATAGCAATCCAAACCACTTAGATCCCAGAACTAGTTAACTCTCCTGCTGCCACCTTGCTTGAATTGGAAGTCATTTAGCTTTAATCATCCCCCACCAAAGCCAAAGTTTTTGTCCCTTCTTCCATGACTGTTTTTAATTTTCATGAAATCACTGGATGACTGATGTGGGAAGGTATCTTTGAAGACCATCTATTCCAACTACCTGCTCAAAGCAGGATCACATACAGCAGGTGGCCAGTTTGCTCAGGGCCACGTCCAGTCAAGTTTTGAGTATCTCCAAGGATGGAGACTCCAGAGGCCCTCTGAGGAATCCTAGTAGATTCTGTCTCTTTGGGCTAAAGATCTGGACTCTTGGTTCGGTTGATACTGAGTGGGAAAAGTCTTGTGGGCTAAATACGTGCTATCAAAATCTTTCAAAATCAGTTCCTGTGAATTTAGGTCTCTTCGCATGCATGTGCATAAATATGAAAAGAAAGGTACTTTTATAAGAAAGAAAGAAACCAGCAGGTTCCCTGCTGTACTTCTGCAAGAGAATAAGGTGCAGTAACTTTTTTTTCCTGTCAGTTTGGCAGGATATATTTTTCACCAATTTCATTCCCACACTGATTTATTTCCCTAGTGTTTATAAATGACAACTCTCTGTGTTGTTTTTTTCTCCTCCATACATTGTATATAGTATTTCCCTTGTCATTAACAGCACTACCTGTCTCCCTTTCATTCTTAATAACATTCACTTTCCAGGATAGACT
The DNA here is from genome assembly GCA_033558185.1 of Dromococcyx pavoninus. NCBI lineage: Eukaryota > Metazoa > Chordata > Aves > Cuculiformes > Neomorphidae > Dromococcyx > Dromococcyx pavoninus. Next base: position 1,910,862 of record JAUMJL010000068.1, read on the forward strand.
TAATGAACAAGTGGATCACCATATCGGTCGTATTTCCAGGAATATTTCCCAAACAATGAAGCTTTCGTTAGCAGAGATAGCAGGATGGTCATTCTGTCAGGGCCCTTAGAATAAACTGATCTAGATTTACCAGGTCTAAATGTCATCTGACTGGTTTTACTCTCAACTTCCTTATTGAATAGGGATTGTGATAAGCCTGGAGCCAGCTGACAGGAGGGCAAAGAACTAGGAATTCTGTTGAACTTAAAATGTATGAAATCAAGCCCAGAAAATTACACTGGTGGGTTGCAATGTTTGAAATAATATAGTGAACCTTGTTAGAGGAAATCCTGATTTTGATACCTTTTAAATTTTAGATCTTTAGGTATTAAATTTAAAATCTTGGTCTCAGATTTGATCTCTGTTCCGTTGTGAATTCAGAGCAAACAATGCATCTTGCTGTAAAGCCTGTCTGTTCCAAAGCAGGGAAAAGATAAATCCCAAATATTTATTCCATGATAAATTGCAATCTTACTGGTTTGCAATAGAACTCAATTCATGCTTTCGTCCACAGTCATAGGAACCTCTTCTCCTGTAAGTGCTCCCAGAATCTAGACATTTCCAAGGCAACCACACCAAAACAACTGCTTTCACACTGGGGAGAGAGTTTGTGTTGAGGTTAATTTAATGTGACATCTCTTAAAATAAAGGACAAGTAATAAGTTTACCACTTTTCCTCTTTGGATGCAGTAGATTTTTAAACTTGTTTAGGCTCCTATGAAGTTGTGAATTTGGTTTTTTTTTGAGAAGAAATACGGTTGTTCATATTTGAGGTTGTTTACCCATCATTGCAATTTAGCAACTTTCCTCTAAACACTGCTTGTTTTAGACTGACATGCCATGGCTTCTCATTTTTAATCTCTCATTTTTCTCAGTGGTTGACTCTCACTTGAAATTATGTTTAATTTTGTCCATACTCCAATGTAAATTAAAATGCCACTGTTACCACCTGTCTAAGCCTCAATCAAAATTGAGTTTTATTTTATATTCAGATAAATAGCTCATACTGAAATAATAAATTGTAAAATCTTTTACTGCATGAATGTCAATATAATTTAATTCAGGATTAAAATATTTTTTGAAACAGGAATACATTTTTCCCTGCTTATGAAAGATACTGTTAAAGTGGCAAATGCTTTTGATTGTTCTATGCTTCATTCATTAGAATGACATTGTAATGGAAGGATCTTGTGGATAAGATAATGTTTCTGTGCATTCACTTGAGTAATGAAATTGTTCAGTTCTGTATCTAGAGGGAACAAATTTAAATTATTAGAATAACAGAAGAAAATTTAGCCTGTGGTTAGAGCTTTGACATTGGCCTGGAGAAGTTAAGATTCAATACCTGCTATGTTGGAAGTGTGTCCTGGTAATTTAGTTTCTACCTGCCTCATATATTTTTAGGGACAATGTAGTATTCATTGATGTGCAAGCCTCTGAAACTTGTTCTAGGTCGTACAGTAACTGTAGGTCACGCAGTCTAGAGCTGCTCACTGGGAAAATTTCCAATAGAATTAGCCACTAAGCAAAAGTGTGACGACCTCCATGTGTAGAAGAACTTCACTATAATAGTGACCTGACCTCTGAGAAGTATCAGGTTATTGTGGGCACCACTAGACCTTACATGGGGTTTTTCTCCACTCCCCGTCCATGGGCCCAGGAATCTCATTTTTAGCTTTGTTGGTGACCATTAGTCTCCATCCCAGCAATGCCACAGGAGTGCCAATCTCCAGCTATGACTCGGGCCCCATTTTCTTTTCCTTCTGCCAGTGCTCCCTGGATGGACCTTGGCCCTGGTTCATTGCTTGCCATGTCTAAGAAGGACACTGTTACCAGTCCCTGGTTCAGCCTCTTATGTTTGGACTCTGTGGAATGTCACCCAATGGACTCTGTTGAAATACCCTCAACTGCTGGCTTCCTTCCCTTTGGGAACAGCCACCCACTGCTGCACCCTGGCAGTCGGATATTCCTTGCTGGTCAAGGTGTCTCCCACTGTTCACTGAAGCAGTTTTTGTGCCATTTTCCAAGTTACTTAGTCAAGTCCTCAAAGACTGCGTCTTCCTAAACTGTTGCTTTCAGTTTTGAAGCCTGTCAAATATAGCACTGAAATTATTAGGAAGGGAACTGTTTGGTGAAGTCTCCATATACAGACTCCTTATTTCTCCCTGCTCTGAGAATGACTGGGACATGGTACTTGGTGTTACACAATGATGCAGGTGTTCTCTGAATAAAAGCATGGTTTTTGTGACATTATTAAAAACTCTAGAACCCCAATAAGAATAACAGTCCAATAAATGGATGGCCAAAAAGCACACCATAAAAACCCTGAGACTAAAGTTTTTCATATTTTTAAAAGCATAGTTTTAAAATCTTTGCAGACTATGCTTATCCTGATATGAATTTTCATGCTCAGATTCTTTAGCAACTCTTTTTATTACCTTCATACTGCTGTCCACCACAATACGGCATCTAATTACCTTCCATGCAAAGTCAGTGTCAGAGGGAATGCATTGGGTACTATGAAATAGGTAAATAAACACAAATCATGGAAGAAAATGACCATTCAATGACATTTTAAGATCTATTTCTATGATATTGTGCCCATAAACCCTTGTTATTCCTTTTCCCAATAAAAAAAAAATTAGGATCAAATACTGTCTTATACTTAGCCAATTCCATTTCTGGTTGTCAAAGGGGAAGAGACCATTGGCATTTTTCTGCTAGAAATCATGTTTGTTGAAATGTCTCTCCTGAAGGGTCATTTTCTGTCACAACTACTAAAGCAAGACATACCAATATGTTTATTTACAACTGCCATCTTCTCATGTGGCTGTGTTGACTGGCTCTTTCATAATTCATGGTGAGCTCTCTGCTCTGTGTCGTTTCCTGTGGAGTACAAATATTGTAGCAACTCTAAGACATCAATTTCATCTTTAATGTAATTTAATGTAATTTGATGATGAAGGCCAATGTCTTTGATATTGGAAAAGTATGAAGAGTTGCCTGCCCTGAAGAAGAAACTGGTTTGTTACTCGTGGACTGCCCACAGGGAGGATGAGCAGCTACATCTGCAAATGGAACCCTGTAGCTTCTCATCCTCCCTGTAGTCCCTGATATACTGAATTACAACCTGACTCCCTCAAATACATAAAGACAGGAGGGAACAGAGTACAACAAGGTAGCTGTTAACAAGTGTGGTTTTTACTGATGAAGAGTTTCAATATCATTTTAAAAAATTTGAAAATGGCCAATTTATTTGCTCATATTTCTGTTAAGATCTATTAAGAAGCCTTTTAGCAATTTAAAAATTGATCTTCCATTGTGGCAACTTTTACCCTCCCTTCAGATCACCTCTGCTATGTTTTCTACTGTATTATTCATGGCAAGTGGTGGTATCAGCTGAAAAAAACATTCTATGTGAGAATCACCCTGGCTCCAAACACATCCCTGCTCTGCTGGCTTGCTTGCAAAATTTTTATTGCATTTTGCTTTAAAGTTCAAGGTTTAATTTTTGAAATCTACTTTTTTAGCTCTGTTTGATATTCTACAGCAATTTATGGGGATAAATTGTTTAAAATAATCCATAGTGCTACACAAAATATTCTGCCTCTATAACAAGTCTCTCAAATTTTGTTTAGATAGATGGATTAAAACCATCACTGCTCCAGTATCACTGAGTATCAATTACATTTTTCCAAATACACATTCTGAGGAATATTGCTTAAGCCATTGCCTCTATCTTGCTGCAGAGGGAAAAAAAATCTGCCATGAGGAAAAAACATAGTTACAGGCAAGAACAGAAGAAATTTTTGTATACCTAAACCTTGGAAGAAGAAAGAACATCTGCTTGAGAAAATAAGAGACTGCTGTAGGAAAGGATGGGACAGATTTAGTGCAAATAGAAAGCATAAAGGATCACTAGGATAAATGTACCCTCTCAGCTTTCTGTTATTTTTAATGGTTTACCTAATGCTATTGAGAGTTGAATTTTCAGGTGTGGATATGATACTAATGCAGGAAATATAGCAAATAATGAAGAACAATGAAGCTCAACACAGAGGGCTTCAATCATTTAAATGCCTTTATCTAAGAGACAATGTAGAATAGCAAAGAATCCAATGAGGTAACAAAGAGAATGTCACTGCAGTGTGTTAATTGGAGTTTGAAATAAATTTGAGGAGTTATTATGGAGACATTCCCCATGGCCTTCAACCCATTGTGCTTTTGTATTGGAGAAGGCAAACAGAATCACCTGGAATACAGTATAAATCAGACAAGATAGTAGTATTGTATACAAAGTAGTTAGACTACACCTAGAGCACTATAAACAACACTGAACATCACACCTAAGAAAAGACATAAGTGCATGAGGGTGCAATAGGGAGCAGACAGATTTGGTCTCAAAAACATTTGCCTGAGGTATCAGGGTATGTTTTTAGAGGCTGAGATAAGATTTTGTGCTGATATTGCAGAGATTCTCCAAACTGTGAAAAGGATTAATGGGAAAGACTCAGGCAAATCTGCCAAATATGCATCAGCTAAACAGAGATTGACCAAAGCATTACGGGGATTTGGGCACATATCCAGGGGGTTACTTTAGTCCATCATAAGAGCTCCTATCTTCTTCAGGAACTTCCTGTAGCAGATGACTGCTGAGAGTCAAAAAAGTGTGAAATATTTAAGAAATTTACTCTAATGGTCTAAAGTGCTGTAGGAGGGTAGTAGAGGGAAGTGCATTGTGCAGTTCTCTGAGGTTGTGTCAGTCGATCGACCTCTTCTGAGCAGCAACTTCTCAGTGACATGTAACCCATTGGATAGCAGCAGCATCCAGGCTGAGTACTTCAATGCAGCTTATCTATCAGAGTGCCTTCTGAGCTGGTTAAGCATATCAGTACATTCTACTGGGGAAAAAAAGGAAAGTCATGGGTATTATGGGTGGTTCTCTACATCGAGTTTTCCATCTGCTCCTTGACATAAAACTGGCATCAGGCAGACAGGATTGTCCAGGATCTTTCCTGGAGCATTAGGCTAACCTGTCACTAGGGTAGATGAAGTTGATAGACACCATGAATTTCAGCCAGGACTTTCTCTCTTGATGAGAGAAGCATAAATGTGAGGTCAAGACTTGGAGGCATGAGAGGGCTCTCAGGACCTACGTATCGCACCTATACATAGCACCTACATATTTTCAGTAGAATTGTGCAGTGAGGAGTTGGAGTTCCTCAGGAGTTATTCTAGGCAGAATAATAAAACTATGAAATGTAAATACAGGAGTTCATCCCAACTTTCTTGATGTTAAACTCTTTGAGTTGCAGTTGTGCAGCGGAAATAAATGTAGCTGCAAGGACAGGAAACTTGTCATGATCAATTGCACAAGTTTTGCAGAGGGGCTTAATGTCCCAAGCCTGGGTGAGACCCTGAGATCTGAATAATTTCTAAACATCACTTCAAAAATATGTAGCCCCACCATATACATTGTGAATATTTACATTCTTCTTCAAATTACTTCAGTTTACACTTTTTTCTATAGTTCTTCGTATAGGAAGAGATAATCTGACCTTCTCTAATTCAAGTTTGAGCTGTGCATCCAATCACTGCTGCAGCTTTATGCCAAACTTTGTCGTCTGCTGCGCCTAACTTAACTAAGCATGTAAATTTACTATCTAAATTCTTCTGCATTCCCTGTACTTGTCTCATACATCTCAAATACGCAGAGAGCTGCAGCGTGGCTGCCAAGGTTCGTTAGAAGTCTTTGGACTTCCAGCAATGAGGACACCCTGTTTTGCTGGCAGAAGAAGACGGTCACGTGAGGCATTTGCACGTTGTGGCTGCCTGTGACCAAAGAAGAAGGTATCTGCTGATCCTTTCAGTTCTGGTTACCACCTCTTCTCCCACAAGGATTACTACCTGTGAAACTATACCAGAGGCTGCAAAATCATGTTTCAGAGCACTCTTATCTGGCATATCAGTGTGAGAAAAATGAAAATTTGATATGGAGAAGAGTTGTTTGGATGTGTTAAGCTGAGGCTGAAGTCATTAAAATTCTGGATAAAGCAATGCTAATGATGGATGTTTATATTTAGCTTTTGGTGTCCAACAGCAATAAAAACTACTAGGGTTTGAAAGTATCAAATTAAGTCAGTAAAAATATTGTTTTCTGAAACTTTTCTAGTTTTCTTCTGCACACTGACACTGACAAGAATGATGGCCTCTGCTGCACAGATGACATGTATCGTCTCTTCAGTGAGAGATGACTTAGTGCATGCACTGTCATTTTGAATGTGAAAGTTCTTGATCCTCAGTATATCTATTGCTTAAAGGGTTTTCATCTCACAGCTATGGAAGAAATTACTATGCAGCAGAGAAACATTCAGATGCTTTAAATTAGAGATGTAGGAACTGGCAGAAGTCCAAAGCATAGGTTATATCATGCTGTGAGGCACTCTGGGTTGAAAGAGACTCCTGCTGGTGCCTGAGATAGCTCTTTTAAAGCTGGTCTGTGCCAGTTTCACACTGCTCTGTCAGAGAAGACATCCCTTTAGGGCTAAGCTCTGACTGACTTGCACAGTTGGATAGAGGATAAGTTTGAACTTCCCTCTCGGCTCTTAAGCATGAGAAAACCTGGGTTAAAACTTTATATTCTGAGACGTTTCATCTGAAGAATCTCAAGATCTCCAAGGAAAAGGCAAACAAAATGGGACAGGAAACACGAGAACTGGACCTGTGGCTCTCAGTCCCTCCTTTGCTGGTGGATTGGCTTTGTGGCACAGATAGCATGTCATGACCCTCCACTGTGGAAGCACAAATGCATCTGACTCTCCTTATTATGATCCTGACTGCCAGGCACATTTGGTGCTTCCACCATAGATCTCTTCCTGCAACACACTAAATGTAGCTGATGTCATAAAAAATACTGTTCCAGAAGTTAAAGGATCAGATCATCTAGATACATATCCCCAAGTATTTTTCCTCAGGAATGAAAGCTTTGGAGTAGCTCTGTGTCTGAATATTGGAGATGGAAATATCATGCCTAATTTTAGTAAAAAAAAATCCATCTCTGAAAATAATAATTAAGCTAAAAATCCAGCAAAGAAATACACATATATTGGAGACCCTGTTCAGCACAAACCTTTTAATCTTATAGTTCTGTGTAGTAGAAATTCACTAAAAGTAATTCTAGATCTGTGTCTTTCTTAAATACAAAAGACAACAACAGCATACAACATGCAAGCAAATGTTTAGTATATATCATAAAAAAGAGTTATATAAATCTCTTCACAATAGGATCCTTGACAAGTAATTTGTAACCTAATTCATAAAAGTCTAATATCAATAAGAAAGATAAATATAGAGCTACATTTTTAAACTGTCAGGCAAAGATTAGATAACTTATGAGGTAATTGGTGTTTGTGTTCTGCTAAAAGCTGCTAAACAATTATTTCCTCTAAAAATATTATCATACTTTGAACAAAGTGCTATCACTGATCTGTAAAGTGACAGATTTATTAGAACTACATTTTTACCCAACATCAGAGATTTTATTTGATCTTCGGTGGCCAGAAAATTTGGACTGGAAAAGTTTGGTACTTCGGTGTAATCGGATATGAATCCCTTATGGGATAAACAGATTTATTATTAGTTTACTGTAGCAGTTTTACCCTTAAAACAAAATAATGTACATAAAGGGAAACAGGTAGATAGCCATAGGAAGTAACGCTCAAGAGTATTACTAAGCACAGAGGAAACATCAGATAAAATGAATTAGTTTGATTGTCAGGATGCATTGAACAGTCTGTGACAGTAATGAACTTGGCAGGATTTAAAAAAGAGACAATGCTCCTTGCCTGTGTCAACTCTCCTCTCAGGTTTGTAAAGATCCTTAGGTGTCTAGGAGCTTTTTTAGATTCTTGGTTTTACTGGGATGCATTTCTGCTGCCAGACTGAGGGAAGATGGAAGGACTAGAAAGAGTTTGTGCTGGAATAGAAGAACAGAGGATTATGATTAATTGTTTGCCTCACATTAGGTTTAAGGACAGAAATCAACTGCAGGGCATGACTGACACTGTCCAATATCAGAGTCACTGTGGCTATGGGACATATCAGCTCTCATTGTTCCAGTAGTCTCAGATTCTGCTCATATGGCCTGAGATGGAATATAATTAAAAAAATGTACCTGTGTATAATGTACCTTGCAATGAAACAGCTTATTCATTCAACTACAAAAGACAATTGTACTTTCTAAGGCTATGAGAAGTGTAGAGTTGTTGTCACATGTGAGAAAGCTACGTCACTACCAAATGATGGAGAACCAAGAGGAGAAGGACTGTCAGGAGCAGAGCACAGGTGAGAGTTGATAATGATTAGAACCTTCTCCTGCCTCTGCCTTGAAGGATAGATGCAGCTCTGTGCCTGAGGAACATGGCCAGGTTGATGTCAGCTGACTACCTCCTACCTACAGTTGAGCATATGGGATTGTCCCACAGTGTCTGCACAAGCCTCGTGGTCCAGAAGAACCAGAAGTAAGATGCTCTTGAATAAGCAGAGGGCTGTACACAGCCCAGAGTGTATAAGTTGACTTGAAGATCAGAATGAAAGCCATGCTATAAGTTTACATTTATAACAACATGAATTGTCCAGGTATTTTAAAGCTACTCTCTGAACTTCTGATGAAGATCTATTAAATACAATAAACACTCGTGGAATTGCTGAAATGATTTCAGTATCTCAAGTAAAATGTTTTGGGAGCTTATTAAATTGGACTGGAACAGCTGTTGAACATATTCATGAAGGTTGTATTGATTGTAGGATATTTGTCTAAGAATCAAATGGTAATAGCTTCAAAATGCATGATGTTTTGTGTATTTTAATATTTCATTAATTTTTACTCTGAGTGCTTTGGAACTTTCAGTTTATAGATTGTTCTTTTAAGGTAAAAATTTTTCAAAATTTAACTTCTTGAATTACTACTTTTTAACACTATTTATACATTATTTTTTCCAAAATTCAGTGTGGAAAACACTGGGGAAATAAAATTCATTTTGTAATGGATAAGGTTTCTGAAATGAACAAAATAAAATACACTGAAGTGTACTCCAGTGACATCAGAGTGGGGCCCAGATTGTAGCACTTTTATACAGACTGATTAACATCTCACCAAAGTCAGGTGGTCTGCCTATAGGATTAAGGTACTGCTAAAAGCCAATAAAATGATTCATAGCAATAAAAGTTAGGTAGGTATGTTCCTACACGAGTTATCATTGAATAAAAGGTAAGGGTTTCTTAAAATTACTCAACTACGTTCACCAGTTGCTGACTTTTTTCTTAAGCTTCTGTACAAAATATTGCAAGGAACATGAACTATGCAGATTGTTAATTAATTATGATTAATGGATATTTTACTTTTCCGTGGACTAAAACTATTCCACTATGGGTGAAAGTGTGTGGTTTTACTACTCACATTAAGCAAAGAAGGGAAGAAGAGGGCTGCTATTGACGAGTCAACATTTAAGAAACTGTACCTATATAGCTATTAGACTGCAATGACTGTACACCTTCACTCCTATCCCTCTTGCTCTTCCCCTGGGGACACTTAATACTCTGTAGGAACAGAATCTTGGCTGGTGTGTAACACTTATTAAGGTGGTTTGGCAGAAATTTAAGGTTACATTTACAGCATCGTAAAATCCCACAGTGTTTTCTGATCAATGTAAAGCAGGACACTGGGAACTATAGTGCTAAAACTGCATTTCTTGTGAATAGTGTGTGGACAATTACCCTTATTTTTACAGAAGGGAAATTGGGATACAGCAGTGATTTGTGCTGTATCTCGAGGCAGGTCCTGAAGAAAATAGAGAATGTTTTCCTAGGAGTCTAATGTGCTGCTTCTTAAGTCATGCAACCTTTTGAGCAAAACTTGAGCCCTTTCAGTTGAAGTGTTTTGTAAATCACACCTACATACAAGTAATTCAGAATATTTCAATATCAGTATAGGATGTTTGTGAGGCCAAGTATTTTTCAAGGGAAAAGAAAAAGGGGTTTTCATCTGTTCTACCAGTAGTTATATCATCTTGGTCATCCCTTTCTTTCACCATGTTTCTCTAAATGAAAATATGTTGTACTGATTATGTACGTTATTATTGCAAATGTCTTGGAAGAAGAGGTATCTGGAGCTGCCAAAGGCTGGCTGTAGGAAAGATCAGTGGAAACAACTGTAGATTTGTTTTGAAAACCCTGTCATGATCAGGAAGAGTGGGAGAAGTGGTCTCTGTGGTTCCAGAAGTATCAGAGGGAAAACGTGTGCAGGGTTAATTTCAGCATCAACGTTTATCAGAAATATTGCTGAAGGAAGTCATAACATGGGCCCAGAACAGGGTTATGATAATTCAGAACAGTTTAGCTGAAAATCAGAGAGCTTTCAGAGGCGTATTGGATGGGTAAATTCAAATCTGAAAGGTGAGGGGATTAAAACTGTTCTTATTTACTTTTGATTTGTGCAATATTTGTGCCTACAGTCATAAAAGCAAATTAATAAATATAATAGTAGGAGAAACTCATGCACTCAGGAGAACGTATGAGCTGATTATAGGTTAAAAAATAGGATATTTTTTCTACTTTTTTTTTATCTGGGAATATGATTATATGATTATCAGAGATTAGATGTAATCACTGATATCTAGTGCTTGTAAGATGCAAGATGGAACTCCAAAATGACTCTTGAATCTGTGAATTTGATTTCTTGTAGAGTGGCATGACTCATAAAATATATAGAGAGATAAATTTATATATAAATACATGCAAACACATGCAATTCTTTTTTTTCTTATCTCAGAGCAAGAAATGATGACTAAAGAGAAATCTCACTCCAAATTCTTTGTAACTGGGAACTTCTGCTGCTGGAGTGAAGTTCTCTTTTCAGAAAAGTGCATGAAAAATGATTTATTCCCATGGCAATCTTTTTCTTGATTGACTTCAAGAGCATGCATTGCTATAATTTCGAATAGATTTTCAGCCAGTTTGAATTGTAATAGCACCGCCTAAGCCAATAAGTTTATGGCAGTATACATCTTCTGAAAATCTTTATACATCTACAGGATCAAAAAAACTCAAGTTACTAATTGCAATCTGAAAACATGCAAGGCAAAATTAGAGGAAGAATGGTCTTAAGCAGTTTGGGTTGGTGTCAACTTGAAACGGAAAAAGTGATCTTGCTGGAAAGGGCCTGCAGGTGATTTTGCAATATAATAAGACAGGAAAAATGGCCAGAATGATTCAGAGTTTCATGTTTGGAGATGGTACCTTTCAGAGTGGTGTAGTTATATTTCTTCTTTCTATCACTGTGGTATAACCTCAGCCAGCACATTACGTTCAGTCCGGAACACATAACTGCCAGATAGGTCCTGATAAATTGGGGCTTGTTCTTAGATGAAGACTAAAAATGATTAGAGAACTGAAAGGATTTTTAACAAAATGTTAAAAGAGCCAGATATTTCAGCTAGCAAGTGGAGGCTTTGCCTTGCTGCAAGTTGGGCAAATATAAATCTGAAGAACTGACAGCAATTGTTGGAGGGAACTAAAATGAAGAGTAGATAAGCAGGTCAAAAGCTAAAAGAGAGTCTAATGATATATATATTTATAAACCTGAACAAGGAAATGCACTGGGGTCTAATTCCATGTAATTTTTCATACCTCCAAGTCTCACTGAATTCAACTTTGTATTTGCTATACAAATACCTTCGTGGTTCTTCAGCAAGTCTTTCCAACCCAAAGAACAGCTGATGTATTTGCAATGCTTTGTCGCTTCTACTCACCCAGAGCTGTAGCATTGGTTGACATGTTGGAGTCTGTGAAGACTGGCAACACGCTGTCCTTGATTGATCTAGGAACAGTTTTTGGCAGCGTAAAAGGTCAAAACCAGAAGGACAGGTGGTAGGATCAGTAATCAGCTGCTTGTTGGTTGTCACTGATGACACTATACTCTGCTGACAAGGTGTTAACGCTGTTCTTGGTTTGGTATGATAAAATGCATGCCTTTTCTCATTATGACCCTCTGTGATAGCTGATCATGAACGGCATGGATTATCTCTGAGAATGGACTTATGCTAAGTCTGAATCTATGTTTGATAACTTAGCCATGATAACTAATCTGGTTTCAATGCTCCTGAAACAGATCATGTATCAAAAAATAATTGTATGTTAAGTCCAGCATATAATAAACAACCCTAAAGAAATGCTTCTGGAGCTGAAGGTGTCAAGAAGGGCTGAATATATGTCCAGAATAGATGCAATGTTGGATAGCTGATTTATAAGATGTAGCTCTTAATTTCACATCTATAGCTGTGTTGCTTCAGGTTTCCCAAAAGGTCAATGTTGAACCTTGCATTCCAGTGACACAAGCAGGATGTGGTTTGTCCTTTTAGCTGCTGCACCCTACAATATTGTTAGGTTTTGGAACACTGACACATTACAGAAACAAAATATCTGTTGTCAGTGGAAGATTACCAAGTAGAATGATTTGTGATACAGATTTAGTGGACTGAAATGTTACAGCAGTTTCCAGCTGCACTGGCTATTAAAAGGGTACGTTGTTAAGGAAACAGCAAAGCTTGGCTATTGATTGAAACTGTTAGTAGATCCTTTATGTGCAGAAAAGATGATGGATGGGCCTTTCTATGTTCTGATTTCTGCACCTTATTGATTTCTTGTCATTCATTTATTGTCTGATAACAGCCAATCAGCGGTTATCCTCCTTTCCAACACTATCTCTAAAGAAATTTCGAGGCAACTGGGATGACGCTAGCATCTAGTTGCCACAGTCCTTTTTGCTTTCTGTTGGCTTGATTTCTCCCTACATTGTCTTCTGTGTGGTCTTGGCTGGTTTTACTTCTTTTTAACAAACATTTTAGAAATAAGCCATGGAGTTTTTTCTCTCCATATTCATCATAGGTTTTCATCCTGTCTGCTGCATCTCACCTATTGTCAAATGCTTTATTTCTTTGCTACCAGACAAGAGGTTTTAGTGATGGAAATTTGAGGACACTATTATGCTTCTGCCTGGGTTTCTTGTCCTTGTTTGTTCTTCCAAATGCTTTTTTTTTCTGCTATTTTTCCCCTTCACTCTGACCAATGTGATATTGTACTGGAAATGAGGGAAAGGGAGGATACATGTATCAAGTTGTTTGCTAGTATAATTTAAACCATGGGCTGGTATCTAGGAAGCAGCCATACCGAAAAGGGTTTTATTTCCCAGTAATTTCTAGTGTGGTGATGTATAATGATCCAAACACAACCTGTGAGATGGACACCTAGAGTACACCCAAGCAACATTTCTATATAGTCCCTTCCTCTGCTGCTATATTTTGTCCTTAGGCTTTAGTAGGCACTTAAAAAGTTTATGGCACCCACAATGCAAAGCCTTAATCATGTTCCTTTTGCATGCATATGTATTTCACGAGGCTTTAAAATAACTTTATACAAGAAAGCTATAACATACTCTGGAGTGAGATCTATGTTAAAAGGGAAAATAAACATTTGATATTTCATTATGGAATCATATGATACAGACGTGAGTAGAGGTGACACTACAGGTGAAATACAGAATACACTTTCCAGAAGGGACGTAGGTTTAAAATAAAAAGAAAGGCTGGAAACCTTATGTTGTCCTGGGGGGTAATATAATTTGGTTGCTAAAGACTATGAGCTATTTTGCACAGTGTAACATACATATTTTTTAAGCCAATAGATCAGTCAAATGCATATTTTTAGATTGATATCTTTCTTGCAATGCTGCTTATTCCACCCGTGACAGAGGAGAAAAAGTGCAACAACCCCTGCTACAGACCCATAAAAACTGAGGTCATTAAAATTATTTAGCTTTTTATTAATGAATAAAACAGTAATGGATCTCTCTCTCTTTCTCTCACCAAAACAAAATTACTCTACTGTAGTCTTTCACCTTTTTGTTGTATTAACTGTGCAAGCTTAAAACAAACATATGTTTCCTGGACTCAGGCCCACATAAATCTTGTTTATTTTGTGAGCCCTGTGGGTCCTTACACAGGGGAGCTGTTTGTTTTCACCACAGGAGAACCAGTGTGGAGCTGAGTCCAGCAGAGCCCACTGTGGATGCAGGCTCAGGTGCTCATTCTGCAGACTCTCCACACTGGGCTGAAAATGATGTTGCGAGTGAAAAATCCCTGCTCCTGCACAGGCAAAATATAAAGACAGACAGTGCTGAGAAATTGCTGCCAGGTTGGATGATTTACTGTAACATTTGTACAGGAACAGGCAACAAGCTATCATTCACTGGTTTAAGAAAAACAGATCACAGTAAATTGTTCTTTGTAAGGATAGGACTAATATTTCCTGTATTTAATTTATACATTGGTAACTCTAACTTTATTCAAGGAAATACTGTTGAAAAAGGAGGAGGAAGAATTGATTCTTTCAGAGTACCAGCCGACAACTTCACAATACAACCATTTCCAGAGAATGGAGAAGCTTTGCACAGGGATGTTAGAAAGGCTCATGTTCCAGAAAGCCTTCCTTAGGGCTTTTCCAGTCTCAGCTACCTGTATTTGGTACTGCAAAGGAAAGCTGTCACCAAACCCTTGTCTTTTCTCTACCCTATCTCTGCCCTACTCTTCCTTTCTGGTCCACTCCTCGAGAAACCTGGGCAGGCTCTGCCTTCCCGGGAGCTCATGGATTTTGTGCATAGTCCCTAACTACATGGCTCTTCATGTGCCTGTTCCTCAAAGCACTATGCCTGCAGGCAGTTCCTCTGCGTGGTAAATGTTGTTGAGCTTTGGCTGTGGGGAAGATAGGCCTCCCAGAGATGTTGTTTTTTACCTGGTAGAAATCTGTCAAATTAATTGAAAACAGGTACTATTGATATCTTGTTCAGATAATTTAGTATTCTAGTAACACATGTAAAACACATTAAACTAGGGTTTGGCTAGATCCATCTCACATGAATATAGAATTGGACTGAGAAGATTTGGAAATGAAGGCAGCTTTGCTGAGCAGGCTTGGCTTCAGATGTGTCAGTTAATGCTCAGACAACAAGTCCACATCTTTGTAGAACAAATTATGCTGGACGTTTGTACCTAGTGCTCTTGGACTGTGGTCACATCTTTGAATAAAGTATGTGTTAATGGTATTATGCTGTGATCCAAGTATATCCTGAATAATATGAATTGTCTATAACACAGAGGTTTTACTTGAGCTTCTGCTCCCTGAGTGTTTTGACTTGAGAACTGAAGATTTATTACAGTATAGGGTAATGATCCGTCTGTTACAGATCACAGTCAATCATTATAATTTTGAAGGGAAATATGAAGCACAATTGAAAAGATTTGTTTTTCCTTCCAACTCATTTGTACCTCTCCTATTCAGATTATAGAATTTCAATAGCGGGCTTGGAAATATCTTCCTGCAGATACGGTGTCACATTGAAATAATGTCCTCTTGATAAGGTTTATTTGCTCACTATTGAGTGGTGGTTTTGGTTTTTTTTCAAATCAGAAGTAGAGCAGTGACTGTCTTCTTCAATATCAGGAACTTTACAGGGAGCTCCATGTAAGATGAGCCCTTAGGGATGATACTATGTCTTTCATATTACAACCTAGCTTTGTGAGGCTTTGGTACACGAAAATGTGTGGAAGGTGAAAAATTTGCCAAAAGCTATAGAATGCTTTAAAAAGAAGAAGATGAAATAGGGAAAGAAATATAGATTCCTTTTTGAGAAAAACAGGTGTGCTGTCCTAGTGTGGTTGCTGTGCTACCCACTAGCGGCTGTCATGCGCTCCTTTACAGAATTTCTTGCTTTGAGCACAGGGTGACTGTTAAGATCTGGCTCCAGGTACAGGCAACTCAGTTTAGGGCCTTCAGTATGTTTTTGTAGCATCTAAAATGTCCCTATAGGGCTACTGGATAAGACATAGACTCTATAGGACACCCCACCTTGAGTGGCAGACTGTGAGTGATACCCCAAAGACTTCAAGAGGGCTGGAGGCACAAAGCAGTGATTCTGCAGAACCTGTGGCCTCCCCTGCACTGTCCGTGCTGACCCAGGGAGGCTCATTACATACCATGGTGCCACAGGTGGGCAGGGATTCCTTACAGTTGGACCTTTAAGAGAAAAGAGGTTGTGGCTAAAGGGCAATAAAGCAACTGTGCCAGTGTGTTCCTTTTTTGTCTTCTCCTGGTTGTATTTTACATGTACCTCTTAGCTTGCCCAACCAGCAAGAAAACATTAAAGAGGTTTTAGTGCATTAAAAATATAACTTCTGATGTGAAAAGATTTTAATAACACCATTTATTAATGGGTAGGCCAGAGAGAGTAATCAATATAGATCCATTGATTTCCATGGAATAACAGTACCTAGTATGCCTTGGAAATGATTTACAAACTGCCTTTTTTAAGTTCCCTTCTTGGTGTTGATAAGAACCTTCTCAGCAGAGGAGAAATTGATTTAAAAAATGACTACACACAAAATGCTGTCAAATGCACAATGTAACGAACTGCAGGAAATAGAGGACATTCTTCTTTTACCTATAGTAATTTTAGGAGTTGCTTATAACTATAACAGGCATTAGATTTTCAGGGAGAAATGAGATTTTCATTTTCATGGTGCCTCTTCAATTTCTAGAGCTAACCTTTTAATATTTTTCCCAGAATTTGTTTTAAATAGAGAGCATTTAATGACAGTTTGAAAAATGGTATTTACTTTTATATGATTTATTTATTTGTGAATTATTTGATAAGTTACTCAAAAAAGACAGTATATACTTTTATTACCCATATTAAGTATGCTCAGAGTGTACTAAGCAAATCATAAAATATATCATATTTCTTGTATGACTGTAGCAATTCATGAAGCCATTCAGATTTTCCCAGAACTGTGAGGGCATGGGGCAAACCAGACTGTCTTTAACAAACTCAATAAACACAATGTTCAAACTGATGAGTTTAATTAAAGGGGGGAAAGGAGGTGTATAAATTCAGAGAGAAGATATGAAGGAGTGTTTTGATAGCTTGTTAAGCATGCTTAAAGTATCTTTCAATTCACTTTCTTATTTTTGGTATATTTTTATATGTCTGGTTTTACGGACGTGGAGAGAAGCGGAGGTGGACACAACTGCCTTTACTACCATTTTCTGTTTTGCGTTGAACTTGTGCTGTTGGTCTGATACAAAATCCAGTCTTGAGAACCATGCTTTTGAGCTCTAGCTCCCCACATCCACCCACATGACTAAGCGTTTGTGTTTGGTATGAACTTCCATGGGACCTGTGGATCTGCAGCATTTCGAACAGATATTTCTCGCTCTTCCACCTATCCCTCAGAGCTTGCTGTCAATAGAGTCATTTTAGTCTCAGAATATCCTGGGATGATTTTCCTTGTGCAGGAATTCATCATTACAACCAGCTCATTCACTATCTTCGAGACAGACAAAAACATTTATACACCAATCTCCCACAAACTCTTAGTGCTAAAGCATGACACCACTCTGCTTTATAAACAATCTCTGCTGCCCATTGTGAAGTGAAAAGAAGTCTCAGCTATGCTGAGATGGCTATTCCTGCAGGAGTTGCACTGCTGCAATGTGCTCCTTGCCCCCTCACTCTCAGCCCTGAGCCCCTTCTGAAGTCTGCTTCCATGTTAAAATATATTTCACTGTCTTTCACAATCAGTAGACACTGAGGAGTTAAAAGGGCTTTTTTTATAAATGAAAGTCGCAGAAGTGAGAGGGATCTAGAAATGCAGCCATTGTCAAGTCATTAGAGACCCTGCATTTCTTCAAAAAGTCTGAATTGTCAGTACTGCAATTCTGATAATCTGACCTCTTTAGGAGCTGGGAAAAATCAACAGGTAAGAGCTGAAGAAACTGACTTTGAGATAGATATTTCTTCTGTTGCTGCTTTTGTACTTAACACAACAAATCAAATAACGGTGTAGGCCAGGGATCTGGAGAAACTACAGATAGATGGTAGAAGACTGGATAATTTGAAAAGTGTAAATGTTTCCGTTGTTCTTGTCTTGAATGCATAAAACTGCCCACAATCTTGAGGGAGTGGTTGTGGTTGGTATATCTGTCATAGCTTAAAGCATGAAAACATCAAGGTCAAGATAACAAGAAAGTATCACAACCCTGTGAGCCTCACAGTTGATAGATTGCTTAATTATCTCAGTCCTGGGATGAATAAAAAACAGAACTGTTCCCAAGAGATCCTTTGAGGAAGCCAGGCTGACAAAGGTTTAGTCAAGTATGGCAACACTAGCAAAGATCTGATAAGATCAGTCTGTTAGAAAAAAAGAAACAACCCTAATGACTACAAAGCCTCTCTGCTCTGTCCTTAGATACACTGTACATTTGACAGGTACTTAGCAAGAGAACAAGATGGAAGTCTTTATGAACTGCCACCATTGGTAACTCATCAAATGTGAAGAAAAATGACTGGTGCCTTTGACAGTTGTTTCTCACAAGTAACCAGCAGCTGGACAGGACTGATTACATTCATGCCTCAAACATAAAAAATGAGATGCTGGAATGAAATTGTCTAATAGGCAGCAGAGATTATGGTGAATTGATGCTATCCAGGGAAGAGGTTTCGCAATTAATCACACAGAAGGTAGAAAAAGGAGGAAAAAATCCAATGCCCACTAACCCTTAGAATGGAAAGCAGTATTAAATATGTGGCTGCTGGAGTCACTTCATTAAGGAGAACATTTCCTCTACGTCCTGACTCAGGTTGCAGGCATCAGGCCTGGAAATAATGTTTGGGGGCAGATTATTTTTTAAGTTTTTTTCTCCTTTGCAGACAATGAGAAAAATGAGGGTGATAGGAAATTATTTCTCCTGACATTCTGTCAAATATGTTTTCCTTAGGGACCATAATACCCTCTTATATCTGCACTTACACTACCCTACTTTGTACTAGTGTTAGGACGGCTGAATTTTAGAAACTTTGGAAATGTTGATAGTTTTTTGAGGGACATTTTTTATTTATAGTTTTATGTGCTGAGGGGAGAAGGGACAGAAATCCTGCTCACAGAGCTTCTTAGCACTTTTCTGTTCTAATGGTAATGGGAGACGTACTGGACCCAAAGAACTCACAGGTCAAGCATAGCCTTAAACTGATTGTTCCAAGAAAAAGGAAAAATAAAGTCTCTGAGGTGGTATCCAAAATTTCTGACTGTTTCTAGAAATGTTATTGTTTGTATCAGGGGATGTAAGTGGCAACTAAAACTTCTTCCTCCCCACCTTCTGGAAGAAGAACCTATCCATGGAATTTTGTACTCACTTGGATCACTCAGAGTTTGTAAAAAGATCTCCTAAGAAACTTTGAGATTGCATTACAGGACTCTGCAAAAGTCTTTAGAAAAAAAGATGCATGGAGATTTTAGACTTCAGATTTTCTGTGTCTTGAAGAAGAAAACCACTAAAACAAAAATAAAACAAGAGGAGGATGTGGTATTAATGTTATTAGTGTGATGATATCTGAGAGGATGCAGGCACTAATGGTTCAAGTACTCTGTCATAGGAGTACCAGATTACTTTAGCATCATGGTGGAAGGAGGACAGTAAAATCATATATCAGAGGATCATGGCATGGTGGAACAAAATGTATTTTGTTTTGTTAGAAATGAGGGTTAATACCACTTTGTATGCTTTGGGAGAGCAGTGACAGAGCTGAATTCAAGCTTTATTTTAGAGTTAAATTGACTTGGGTCCACTACCTCAACTGAACTGTAAGGCTGTTCCTGGTAATTTGAGCAAAACAAAAAAGAACAACCTAAGATATTCTGTCTTCATTACATTCTGGCACTGGACTGATGACAGGAGCTGTCCCAATCTCAGTAGCCTTATGTGCATCTAACCTTATGCTTGACCTTATTTCCCTGATAGAGAGCCCTTGACTGATGCCTGAAGCATTGGAATCATAGCACTCTCTCTCAGCACAGGACCTCTAAAGAGTGGTGAAACAGGGGTGAAGGGTTATAATTAGTCAGGGTTTTTTGCCAGAGGGGAACTGGTTCATTTCAGATGTCATTTGTCAGAGTATAGAAACACGTGGATGATCTGGAGACAAAAATTATACAGAAAAGTATGAACCCATTTCCCCATATATAGGCAGAGCAGTCACAGGTGGTCTGTGGAAGGCAGGATTTCTTGGTGTAATCCTAATACAAACAGTTTGCCATTTAACTATAGCAAGGTCCTCAGTAACTCATCAGACATAAGGTAGAGCAGGGGAGAAAATATTTCTGAACATGTGGCTTTATGCAGTACACAGGTGATGCTAATATACGTACCAATGTATGTTCATTCATAGCAGTAGCAGCAGAGCTATGGAGCTCCACTAAATTACCCTAATTGAACTTAATATATCTTACTTACCTATTTAACTTATGAAAACAAGTATAAATCCCATGTGGTTATAAAAATAGATATGTGATGGCTACAAACATAACTTTTCTCGCACAGTGACATAAGTTGTAGTAGAGATGTTAGTTGCTATTTTATTACATATACATTGGTACATCTGTTTCTGTGTTAAGGATGGAAGAGAGTGTTTCTAATTTCTGTGCTGAAATAGTTGAAACAATCAAGCTTTCCAGTGTGGGTAAATTCTGATAGCACAGAACTTTCTTTTGTCAGTACACAATGGCTATTTGTGATTCCCATTTGTCACCTGGCGTTAAATCATGCTTTCAGATGTCTGCCTTTGAAGGCACAGGCTGTTCATAGCCGCTGAAGCGTCAGGGGAGATGCCATTGGAGATTTCTTCCAGCTTCCTGCCTTGTTCCTGTGTCTCTAGCCTGTCAGTTTAGTGGAGTTAAGGCAGAACTATTAAGAAAAGTGTCCCACTAAAACACACAATGGGTGGATTAAAAAACACACACTCTGTGCTGAACAAGCAAAATAAAAGAGACTTATTTTTCATAGATAGCTGTACCTTCTTGCAGATCATGCTGCACTTGACAAAATGGTGTTTATGGAGCAGTGCACTGCTGGGATTTTGGAGACCAGATACTCAGCCAGCAAAGCACCAGGTTTTTCCTGAAAATGCTTTCTGCCTTATGGGATTACTATAGCTTTGGCAAACATCTGTCTTCTACTGTTGGCCTTACTTCATAAATAGAGTTTCATTTTAGGGGCTGGAAGTCCATCCCTTTCCTACAGGACGGATTCGCTGTATCTAATGTGTTCCCAGAAGAAATTTGTCTACTTTGGCTTAAATATCTAGTGAGCAACCTTTTACAGTCTCCTTGGCAATCTCCCTCAGTGTTCATCAGGTCTTAAGTGATGGTTTGCTTTCTTGAATGTATCTAAGAAGTAAATGGAAACAGTGTCATTATTACTATTACACTTGTGTGTCTTTGTCTGGAGTCTCTGGGAACAGAAAATTGTAAATGCAAAGAGGCAAATAGCTATTTGTATGGTATAAATGTTGGCACACGAATAATAACATTTTAAACATGGCAAGTCAGGATAATCCTCAAAGTCTGGTGGAAAGCTACATTATAGGGCCGCCTTCTGCTTGTGTTTCTATTCCCTGCTTCCTGCACTGTCTAATATATGAAAGTTGTCCTGGTGATGCTTTACTTTGGGAATATCTGAAAGGATAAGCTTGAGCTTGCAAGATTTTTCGTGAGCTTTTGACTGACCCCTTGGAGTTCTCAGTAGAGCTGTTTATATTCCTTTCTCCTGAGAGTTCGAGGTCTTTATAGAAAACCTTCTCATTCATTCTCTATCGTTACTCTGGTTAAAAAAGTGTTGAGCAAATAAAAAATGTTTTAAACAGACAGGCAGAAAAGTATTTTCTATATATGTCAATCATGTGTCACTCCTCTGGAGCTTAATCTCTTTTTCCTTACTCAAATTCCAGTAGTTTTCAAAGAAAACAGAGCCTTCTAAAATGTGTATCAACATAGGAGTGTGCATATACACAGAAGTATGTGTAAGCATGCAAACTACTGCCAATACCTATTCTTTCTAAAAAGGTGTGGCGTTAGCTTATTTCTCCACAGCAGTAAAAAGGAAAAGCTGTTTTAACCTTACTTCAGACATTTCAGTGATTGAAACTAAGATTTCAGTGTTTCATAATACTCATTTTAGACTTAAATTAGGCATGAAGGAAGCAGACAAATAAGACTGTAATGGATTAGGCATTAGAGAAGATTGAAAAATACAAATAAAAATGCATACTTTATGAGGTGTTTTTCCACTCTATGTAGCTATTTCCATGTTGAAGCCATCTGACTGGTAACTCTGAGTTATCTCTGGAACTTGAACAACCTTTAAAATTAACAGTTGAATAATTTTAAAAATTTGACCTGGCTTAAGACTATTTCAAAATAAATCTTCAGATAATCAGAGTTTGCAGATGAAGCAGAACAACATGAAATACTTTTCTAGAGGGTGAAAATGTTGTGATCCAGCTTTGCAATTTTCTAAATGTTTTATGACAGACAGTAAACATAGCTATCTCTGACTGACTCGTGCAGCAGGTACAAGTAATATATACCAGGGTGTACATTCATCAGTCAACACTTCTAAACACATAAGAGCTGTGGATTTTTATATTTCTTCAAATTTTTTTGAGTATTGGTTAGTTACTTCGGATCTGCGGTGAAATTGCCTCCATTTCAGAGGCTCTGTACTAAACTCAGTGGCTTTGGGGACAGTATTTGGAAAAGGGCATATTGCCAGAGAAATGAAAAGCAATAGAGTGCTGACTTAATGAACCCTAAGACTGCAGGGCTGGGGATGGAGAATGTCAAAAGGATAGGAGAGTCTGAAACTCTCCCAAAGACTGACTGGTGAAAGGTGCTCTCTACTCAAGAAATGTTTCAGCTGCTGGAGTATTTGGAGGAACACTGGGATAGTGAAATCATCAAGATGTCTTAGAGTTCTCTTAAAATCTTATTTTTCTGTCTGCCTCCTTGGTAGGATCTGCAGTTGCACTGCAGTCCATAGCAGACTTTAGAATTGGAGTGAAACAATATTCTTTCATGTTGACAAAAAAACACACAGAAAAGAAAAAAGGATTTTTAATTAATTTTCTTTAAGATGAATGAAGATAGCTAAAAATTATACTTTAAACATTGGACAAAAGAAAATTTTCTACCAAGTGTTTCAATCAAACAGATGTTAATCACCTACATAATTTTTATGTCTGGTTTTCAATCATCCCAAGAGCTTTAAAAAAAGTACATGTGAATTTCAAATGTATTTCTAATGTAGAAAATCAAAGCAGGAAAAATTTAAAGTATAATTTTGAGTCTGATTTGACTCTTTAAGAGAAAAAATACTAAAATAAAGATTACTTCAAGCCTAATTTCAACTGCTTTTAGAAATTACACGGGGATATGGAGGAACTCAAATATATTTTTTTTCTGCTTGCTGGTTACATTTTAAATCTGTTTTTAAGACAGAACAACACGTGAATTTTTTCAGATAATATTTGAGTCAGTGAAGAGGTAAATAGTTTGGATAATATGTCATTATGCAATAAGCCTTATAAGTGATTCCACAGATTGCAAGTGGGCAGATAAGGAAAATATTTTTCAGGGAATGGATCTTTATTAAAAATAATAACTTTTTGACATAATTAATGCTGTACTTGCTTGTTAAAAACATGGTTAGAAATCCAATCTGGTATTTCTTTTGTTTTGTTCTCTTCAGATTTGCTCATAAGTTCTCTTTCTGTGCTATGTGGTGGTCCAGGGTCTAGTTCTGCTTCACACACTTTCCTGCTGAGTCACTGTGACACACAACAGGCATTTTAGATGTCTCTATGACACCAGTAAAGTATCTTATTCAAGACACATTTTATGTCAGGAAGAGGAACAATGCTGCAAATGATTTGTATGGTTATACATTTTTTTTGGCATAGTGGGATTTTTTTCCTGTTTATTAAATTGTTCTTTCTACTGAATGATTCTCCTAAGAAAAGATCAGCAGCTCTCGTTCAGATGGTGGTAGTAGGTCACTTACTGGTGGTACCTACATAAACATGGGAGGAGGTACGCTGAAAGGTCGGTATTCCCTTCTCTAACACTGCTTGCTATAAAGTTCCTTAGCTTGTGAAGCAGCTGTAAGCCTGCAGTTTCCATCCCCTCCTTTCATTTCTAACCGGGAATTTTTTCTCTATGACCTCATGAACTCTTCTGTCACTGAGCAGAACACCTGTAGTCTTTTGTCTCCCATTTTATTTTATTTTAGGACATTGTCACGTAATGGAATAACTATCTAACTGGTACACACTTCAGTGATATTAACTTTGAGCATTGTTCCTAATTTATGAAGGCTGATGCTTTAGCAGAGTTGCTCACCAGAACTTCTATTGTATATTGATACTTCTCTTCATTAAGCCAATCCAAACAAAGAAACCATTAATGGAGTTCTTGCTAACACTGTATCTACAAGAATGACATCAACGGTGTTGGCCACAGCATATGACATCATCTCTCCCTTTATGTAACAGTGGAAAGCATCCAGGCTGAGCTGGGAGAGCCATGCAGTAAGAGACAGCCTCCCTGAGTGCTGGCATTGTTTCAGAAGGTCTGGGCTGCTAGGGGTGAGATCTGGCACAGTGTGGTTCTTTTCATGGAAATTTGTCTTTTCCTTCCTACTCTAAGGACTCTGGGACAAAATTGACATGTCCAAAAGTGAGTTTGGAGGGAAGTGATTCTGCATTCCTGAGCACCTGGATGCAGATACCTACTTGAGAGTTTAACTTCTGAAGATTCCTTTCTCTGTAACTTGGATCTCCTGAGGTATGCCAAGTGGCGAAGCACAGGCATAATTTTACCTCCCTCCACTGTGTACCACAGTTACCATTTCCTACAACAGAGTGTCTGGGAGGAGAAGAATTCTTTCTGTCTGTTTCTCTTTCTCATTTCTTCTTACTCATTGTCTTTAATGAACTAGTGCAGTAAACCAAAGTTGTCATAGTATAAAATAATGTGAATGGCCATCCTTCTTTGTAATAAAGGCTTCATTTATCTGACTTTAAAGAAGAAGACAAGGTCCAGGCAAAAATCCTTCACCTTTTAAGTTCCCAACTTCTAGCTATTTTAATCTTCCAGGGTTACATGAGCCTTTTAGGTTTGATCTAGTAACACTAAACAGACCATCTAAGATTTTGCATGCACGACATCCTTTGGCAAGGAGTTCCACCAATCAGTTGTAATATGTTTTGTGAAAAAATTGTCTTTACCTTCTTTTTTAACTGTCTCATTAACTTCATCTTATGGTCCCTAGTTCTTGTACTGGAGGAAGCGAAGGTCCAATCCTTGTCCACTCTTTTGGAAACTCTCTAGATTTTGAAACACTCTGTTGTGTCTGTTTTCACTAGAGGACATCTCCTTGCCAGCTGAAGATTCCAAGCTATCCTTTGGGTGGAAGTGATTCTGTACCTAGAATCCTTGTTGCTTTTCTCTAAGCCTTTTACAGTGCTACCACATTTCATTTGTTTTTCAGGCAAGGGAACAACAGGTGTAGGTGCAACTTGGCATGGCGTTTTCTATTTTGTTCTCTGTTCCTTTTCTCAAAATTTCTAGCATTTCTTCTCACCGCCTGAGCTCTCTCCATGCTGAGCTGGTGTTTCCACAGTATTGCGAATCACAGACCCACTTCTGACTGATTGACCTTCGATGACCTACTGTAGTTCTTTTAGCTGAAATAACCCCTAAAATAGCTATGTGTGGAAGCTCTGTGCATCATCCACCATTTTTGTGGATCAGTCATTATACACATAGACTGCTCCAAGTTCCCGTCGATACACTTGGATAGCTATGCCGCAAAGTCTATAACTTTATGTATGTTTTATGCCTTCCCCCACAAAACCTCTGAGACTAAACAAATGCATACATCCATATGAAGCTCTCAGGCACTAAGGAAATATGGCACAGAACTTCCTGCAGTGTGCATGTAATTGGATTCAAGGCCAGAGGAAAGGATATCAGAGGAAGCTGGGTCATGAAGACAGCCAAAGGGTAGGCTATCATTGAAAGAGCAGCAATGGGGACATCACCCAGTACATCTTTTGCACAACCCTGCAGAAAACATGTTCTGCTTACATTCTCACAAAGAAGCTGGAGAAGTCCTGAGCCATAAATTGTTCTACACTGGGAAAGGATTCTGTGAAATTACCAGTCTGTAGCTACCCTCTTCTCATATTCTTCCCTAGCCATCTTTTCTTTAGTCTCATTGGAGAAAGAAGGTCTTTCATTCTTCTGTTTATGTTCCTTGGCTGCAATGCAGCACTGTGTATTCTCACTAAACCATCTTCACTTTGCTGTCACTGTAATGGGGAGAGAGGGAAGGCAGAGAGGAAGATATACACTCTTTCTTACCAGCTTTCTACTCTATCTGTCTCAGATCTGGGCGATTCTACTGTAAAAGCAGCTTTTTCATAGTCTGTTGCTTGTGCTTTGGTTCTAACTATAAATAAGAAATGCATCAATATCAATGAACGCTCTTCTTTTCTAAGTGACTTGCTAATTTTCAAACTTCAGAAACGGCCAAAGTTTCCTTCTAAAGCCTGTGTGCTCTCACTCATCCCAAATTTTCTGCATGTTGTAAATACCCCGTCAGCCAGTAGTCAGGTGCAACTGCTCTGTGAGCCCCTTTTTGACTGTTACTGTATGCCTATATATATTGTAGCTGTCTTCTGTGTCCTTGCATGGTCACTTGAATCCACATTTTTTGAGACTGTGTACATTTTAGCAACAGGCAATGCTGGATTTTTTTATGAACATTTCAGAGAAGTTGAATTCAATGCACACACGAACACACATACAGCCTGGTTTTTTATATATGTATAATGCAATAAAATATCCTCCTTTTTATTTAGCTGGGGTACCACTGGATTGAGGTAGAAATTCTTTTCAGTTCTCTTTGGCTGTTCCGTGAGCTTAGAAATAAAATTAAATAACTGAAAGAAATTTCACAAAACATAAATTAGTATACCGTGGGCATGAGTAAGAGATAGCGGTTTCACATTTTAAGCCTGTCACTCTAAATACTTGCAAAATGTATGCATCTGAAAATGGGTGATTTGCATTGAGTCCCAATACAATGTATTGGAGTAAACCCACACACGTTGCTATACTGTAAATAGTTGATTCTCAGTGTTTATGGCTTTAGGCTGCTTGGATAATATTCCCTAGGGTTTTTTGTGTTTTTTTTCCCCTTTATTTTTTTGGCAGGGGGGTGGGAGGTGGAGGGTGTTT
Source organism: Dromococcyx pavoninus (assembly GCA_033558185.1). Classification (NCBI taxonomy): domain Eukaryota; kingdom Metazoa; phylum Chordata; class Aves; order Cuculiformes; family Neomorphidae; genus Dromococcyx; species Dromococcyx pavoninus. The sequence continues at coordinate 1,938,143 of JAUMJL010000068.1, forward strand.
GTTTTTTTCTTTTTCCTTTCTCCCTCAAATGTAGAGGAATGTGCATTATATTAAATTTAATTTCACCGACACTTAAATTTGGACATATTTCCATAGACCTGGTGTAACTGCTGTAGCAACTGTTAGTAATTACTGGAAATGGGACTAGCATCCTCAGAAGTAATATACATCAGTTCCAATTTTGTCTGTTAGATACCTTGCAATAAAATCCTGAATCCCCAAGCGTGGCTGTGGCAGTTTGGAAGGGGGAGGATGCCTTTGATTCTTGGAATTAGAGTAATTTGTGAGTTTTGCACAACTCAGGGGAGTTCAGCTTTGGGGAAAAAAAAAGAAAGCCTTGTGAAAAAAAAGGAAGTATTTAAGAGAAATGCATAATGTTTTTTTTTAACTAGCTCAAAGTCAGCAGTTTCAGACAGGACTGTCCCTGTTATTTGGGATGTGACCCTTGGATGTCCCATCAGAAGTAGCATGTGGTGTGATTATGTGCACTTGTTTTCATGCTCTCTTTCTGGGGTGATGTGGGGATGCACAAAGCAGATATCCAGGAGTATATCAGCTGTACTTTGTCCAATTAGTGAGACAATCAAGCCCTGAGAAAACGTTATGGTTGTCAACATGTGGCTGGAGAGGCTGATACTGAGGTTGGAGCACTGAACCGTAGGTTGTTGCACTGCATAGAGGGGGCTGTGCTGGTGCCAGGGGCAGGTAGAAGTTGATGTATGCTCCGCTTCTTTGGGGAGACTTGTGTCCTCAGCACAGGTGAGCCTTATCTGCTGTTTATGCACCATCAGTTTTCTTTGTACCTCTGTTGTCTTGAAGGATGATGTAGGCTAAGCACAGTATCTGATTGAAGAATCAAGGGTTCTTTATCTGTTTGTAAAGCTTACTTATCTAGAACTAATGATTAGGTCTTTCAAAGGCATGGACCTCCTTAAACGTGACAAAGCTGACCATCAGCCACTACAGAACTCAAAAAAAAAAAAAAAGATAGAAAACCAAAGCTGAGTTTTCCATAGACTGAAGTTCTGTGCAGAACCACAGCTGTTCACAGCACACAGGCTTTCTCTGTCAGCTGGTAGTATTTGTCTTAAAGGCAGACAAATCTTTTGTTTCAGTGATTATGAGAAACTAGAAGAGAAGTAAAAGAAGCAAATAAAAAATAAATATATGAATTCTTTAAAACAGAAGCAGTTTATTCCCACCTACTTTTCCCTGCTTACTCCTCTATAGTGCTTCTGTTCTCCAGGATAAACACTCTGCACAAGCACACAACGAGCAGTCTTAGGCAGAGCCTGGTTTGAAGTCTTCTCAACAAAGAAGAGTGAACTGCCAAGGGGAACGCTTTCTTCGCAGACTTCAGGGTGTCCTTTCCTGTTAAAGATTTGTATGTGGCTAACTGTGACTTGCACTGAAAAGCCTGTCAAAGATAATAAATCAACACAAAAAGAATATGGCCAAAGAAAAGTTAAAGTTGTGTTAGCTCATTTCCTCTTCCCTGTTGCAGCTCAGCCTATTGATCTGAGAGTTGAACCTGCAGAAACAACTATTTAGAAACAGGCTAACTAAAAAAATAAAATCATTAATTTAAAAAAATAAGCAATGAACAAAAAACCCTCCAAGCAATGGCAGCAACAAAGCCAAACTGGGTATTGTCAGAGGAACTCCAAAAGGAGCCAGAAAATGCAAAGTAGAACTAGTTCTGCAACTGTTTCTTTTGCTTCATATATACTCAGATCCCAGTGATATTCTTAGATTATAGGAAAAAAATATTTTGTTAGGCATTGCCAACAACAGGAGAAAAGAGATCTCTATGTATTTCTTTTCAAAATGCTATAAAGAATTTTTAAAAGAATGTTAAAAAAGGTCCTTGACTTTTTTTTTTACAAATGTTAATTTAAAAACAGCAATAAGAAGAACTTTACAAAATTTAGCTGATTTGGGGCGTTAAAGATGCAAGAGACTGACTGCCTCTTTTCTTTAAGGTAAAAATATACAAAAATACTTCAAGTTCAAGATAAGCCTGCCTTTTAGTTGTGTCTTCTAACAATAGTCTTTAACAAGCGATAAGGAAATACCTCATTAAGCAAATAACATATGAATTATAGGGTAATTTAAAAATAATTCCAACTCATTACAATAGACTGATTAAAAAGCAGATTTATTTCATAATATCCTTTATTTATCCCAAATGACATTGAACTTCACTTTAATTCTGTTCCCCTGAAGTCCAAAATGTGGGAAGTTTGCACAACATTTTCTCTAGCTTATGAACCAGACCATGGATTGGGAGATGATGCTTCCCTCTTTTGATGCCACTGAGATGGGCTACCAAAGAAAGTAAATTCTTACAGAGGCAGACACACTGATCTGGAAGTGGACTTTTGATCTGTATTGATGGACTTCAGCACCTGCATGAGACTATAAGAAAGTCTCTGTGACTTTGTAGAATTTCTCCCGTTGAAACGTGAAGCCAAATGACTGCCCCCCTGTCATGCTTTTGAGAATCTGCAAGTTTATTTTTCTTTCCATTGGGACTCATAGCTTTTTCTTGTCAGACTGGCATCCCAGTTGTGTTCTTTGAGTTATGAAGACCTGCCATTCTAAGGAGACCATAACTTTCACAAGAGGGCTCAACAGCAGTCAGACAGCAACCGTTCCCAGATACAGACTTTGGAACAGGTAAAAAAAAGCAACTGTGAGATTTCTCTTCAGGCTTTATGTAATTTACTTGCATAAAACGCAGGACTGGAGTGTGACCCTCATTATCCACACTGGGTACCTCCTCTTAGGAGGACGGTAGGGGTCCCAATTGGAATTTCATTTGCACAGAGACTGAAGTGCAATTGTGCCTTATCCCTGCCTGGGATTATCTGATTGGAAGTCAGGATATATATGGATCCTCATGTACTCTTGCTAGGATTTTTGAAGCGCTCTAGGCCAAAGTTGTACATGCAAAAACACACCCATAAACTCTTGGCTTCATTGACACTGAGATGCTTGATAGCTTTGGCAAAGAAATGTACAAATTATGTTGAATTGTTTTTATGTGGCAAGGTTTTATCAATTGAGAGCTGCAGGGGCGGCCTTTTTGGGAAGAGGCCAGGGTCTGCCCCATGCCAGACACAGCCAGTTCCAGCTGGCTCTGCAGTGGACACGCTGTAGGACACAGCTGAAACAATCAGCAAAGCTGGTGGTCCCTATGTGAGAAATATTTACAAAAGAGTAGAAAACACAGTACAGGCAGAGAAGAAGAGGGAAGATAAAACAAACAAGACTGTGAAAGAGGAGGAAGAAGACCAAGTTGAAAAGTGAAAAAGATTATACTCCACAGCAGCACAAGGGCTGCACCACAAAGGGACCCACAGATGAGCCCACAGTGAAGCAGATCCTCTCCCAAAGGACTGCAGCCCATAGAGGACCCGTGTTGGTAAATGAAAACCAAGCAAGAAGAAAGGAACCGCAGAGAGAAACTGCTATGTCTTGCACCTGATTTCCTGCATCACCTTGCTAAAGGGGCTGAGCATAACCTGTGACAGCAGCAAGGTGTGTAGAGAGAAGTCTGGAGTAAATCTGAGCCTGGGAAATGAGGGGAAAAGTTGTTTTTCCTAAGCGTATAAATGTTTCTTTTTTTTCTGTTGTTGCTATTTAGCAGTATCCACATCGGTGCCCAAATGTTGATATTAACTATTTGTAAGTTAAATGTTCCCAAATGGTTTTGCTTGCAATAGCAATTATTAAGTTATCTTCCCATCCTTATCTCAACCCAGGTATCTTCTTGCTACTGTTGTTTTCACCTTGCTGGGGTGGAGAGGGGAGGGGAGTGTGTGAGTTGCCATGTGGGAACTTGACTGGGAGCTGAGGCCAGAACAACATAGACCTGTACTACTAGGGGCTAGTACTTTTATTTATATATTCTACAAGACTATGTTACTTTTCATTTGAGAATAAATGTTTACAGTGATAAGAAAATGTTCAACAGCATTTCTAATTAGAATTGTCTCATTATTTTACAAGCAGCAAATACACAGCTTTTCAGTGGACATTTCCTGATAGCATGGCACCCTGCTATCAATAAACAGATCAAGTCATTTGTCACTTATATTCACAAATTAAACTGTGTTCGAATCATGAATAATGACCATACAGTAAGATACAATCTATCAATCTCCTGTGCAAATTGAGTGATATGAGTGTCACATAGAAATAAAAGGTGTGAGCCAGCAGATTGGAGACATATGCTCATTCAGCTGCCTATTCAAACTCTGCTTTACAAGGAAAACTAAGAATACTTTGCAAGATTTAATTACAGAGACATTGAGATCAATGTTTGTCATGCTGACTAATATTTTCTTATTTTCCTGTCCTCACTCACCTAATTGTTTTGTTCACTTCTCATCTCCAGTTGTTGTGGAGACAAAGCAGACAATCAGTCACTGAAAGTACTGAGGATTTACTTAGCTCTCCGACAAACAAAACATAAGCCACAGGATTGAATGTCAGTTGGGAATATTACTACACAGCTACTTGAAGAATTCCTAAGTGTCATGAACAATCCTTTCGGAAGATGACCCAAAATACACACAATCTCTCCCCTTTAAGATGAAGGATTTCAGTTCCAGGGAAGTTACCTTGGGCAATGTCCCAATCCAAGGGGAGTGTTCTTACTGCACTGTATACCCTCAGGTCTGAGGAGGAGCCAGCTAACCCTGCTGTCTGGCAGGACCCCATTTTATACCTAGATGAGTGCAATTTGTGGTCATTCTGATTGGCTCGGGACCCACATTTTCCAGGACTCTGTGCCTGGCAGCATTTCCCTACCAACCTGCCTTAGCGGTGCAAGATTGGGAGGGGAAAGGGAGCAGAAGCAGTCAGAAAGCCCCAACCTTTCCGTCTTTGGCCAGCCTGGTATTTCTTAATAGGTCCTTAACAGGCCCTGATCTTTGCCAGGTCCATAGTAAGCCATAACCTTTCCTTAATAGGACATAATCTTTATCGGGTCCTTGTCAGGGTGGTCACATTTGTCACACCAATGCACAGACTGGAAACTCACTACACAGAGAGGCATAGAGCAAGTCCTGTTAGACAACTATTTTTAATGAGTACTGTATGAGAACTGACAGTCAGATAAATTTTGTATGATATTTTTCCCTAATTCTGTTATGCTAAGTTTTATACTATTCTATACTGTTACAAATTCTACTTATACAAAGTTAACTTTGTTACTTTGCAAAGCAGTGTACTTCAGATGATGGAAACGAAAGGATGTTGATGGAAACTGAAGGGACATACTTGGTTAAAGAAAAAATATCTCCTATACAAGAATTCAAGCAAAAAATAAAAGGGAAAATAACTTAAGGAGAGTCATAAAACACCTTGCCAACATCCTTCTAAGCATCTAGGCCCCTATCCAACAAAATTCATAACCATCTTCTTGGCTTCAGTCAAACTTTGCACTGCTGAAAGCTGTGTACAAGCCAGCCCATGAAGTTAACCCCATGCTTAAGAGTTTTACTTGCAAGGCAACAGAGTCTTATTCAAATATGGAATGACATTATGTCACCTAGGTCCTGCAGAATGCAAGCCTGAGGCATTACCTTCTACTGGGTAGGAAGTTAAGCTTATTCATGTCGTTGTAGTGGTAATTGATTTTCAACATTCAGGAATGTACTTGGTGAAAACCTTGCTGTAGAAGTAATTACTTAGCTGAAGACAGGTGCATCCCACTTCCAGAGCTCGATTCTTGAGCTTTTTCTTCATGGATGGCCAAGAACTACATTTAGTCATGTAATCATTTCAAGAAGCTTTCAAACTGCTGATCTTTGCAAGTCAGATTATACCTGATCTGAAAAAGTAAAAAGCCATTGTTTTGCTTCAGGTCATTAGTGCTCTAATAGACCATTGTTTAAGCAGAAACATCTATCTATTACATATATCCATTATTGCTGTTATAAATCTTTTTTTCTTTCTTTTTTTTTTCCCAGCTCTTTGGAAATGAGACAAACTCTAGGTAGAACATGTCTGCCTTAGATTTTTTTTTTTTAAATTTCCAAATGACTTAATTCCTGGTTTAAAGCTGGGTTTTGCTTAGGTACTTACAGTGCTACTTATGTTTAGATTTGAATTGTTTGCATCAGAACAGTTATCTTCACAAAGGAAGAATCTGGAGTAGGTGTACAGTTTTGTGCATGTTGTTGTGAGCAGTCAGTCATTAAAGATGTTGTGATAGCCAAACTCAAAACCCAGGATCTGAAAACATTTGGATTTTATCATTCTGTTAAAGGAGAAGGGTGTGTATGAGAGAGATTGATGCCAATAAAAACAATGAATCTCTGACAAGAGAGCTATTTGAAAAATAGTTTCCTTGGAAACCACTTTATACTTCACACATGCTATCTTAAAGATAACAGCCTTTTCTTATCAAAACACCCACATGGCACTGAGTATCTGTCTGCACTTTCCCCCTCTATTTCAGAGGGAAAGAAATGTTACAAAAAAATTGATCAGTTTTGAACATTTTCTCTTTCTTCTGACCTGCTCCTTCCTAGTACAGTTATTTTCTTTCCCAAAAGGAAATGTGTGAATGTTTATGTATGTCAGTCCTGCTGCTTAACTCAGAGTACTGATGAGAGTTAACATTAAAGGCTGAGAAGTGATTTACTGTCCCTGAAAAAGTGTTTCATGATTGCGAAATGCCAGAGTACTTGTTTCCAGTGCTGGATAGAGTGTTCTGCATTTAAAATAGTGATTGATGTGATAATTATATCCCAAAGGCTAAAAGAAATTTTATTTTCTGATGGTGACAGTTGATACCACCTTTGTTTTCCTGAAGCTTGCTCATGCATTTCCTCTATACCCCCAAAAAATATAGATGTAGTTTAATGAACTATGAACTTTGAAAAACAAACATACCTCTCTAGAGAAAATGGAGGCAGAAACATCTTCTGGGTACTTTTTTTTCAGTATAGAATCTCTTGACTACATTATTATATTTATGAAGTTTTGATCATGTACTTGTTTTAACAGTCTGTCATACAACATTACTATTAATATGGCCTCAAATTTTAACAGTAACCATAGTTGCTGCCCTACATGCTACTACCTGTGCAAAACCAAAAGACTCATGTGAATAATGATGAAGTGTGAATTTAGGAAATGGTCTCAAGTGAAAGATGTGGCGTGTTCCTAAACTAGAAGCCAGCTCTACACTTGGGCTAGAATCTTTACTATCTTCCAACACTTTGGGACAGATATAATCTGTGCACTGATATAATGTAGTATTTTCTTCATTATCTTCAGCATATTTCTCCTTGTAATGGTCTGTTTTCTCATATAAATATAGAGTTTAAAAGTTTATGTTGGGATTTGGCATATTAATTTTAGCTATCTGGAAAAAAATACACCTGTACACATTCCACAGTAAATGGTGAGCATCAACCATCTCAAAGGATAATTCCCAACACTACAACATTTGTATAGAGTACTTTTCACAGTATCACAAGGTCATAAAAGACCTCTGAGATCATCTTGTCCAACCTATGACCCAACACTAGCACCCACTCGTCATTTAAACCATGGCACTAAGCGCCTCATCCAATCTGTTTTTAAACACCTCCAGGGACGATGACTCCACCACCTCCCTGGGCAGTGCATTCCATTGGCAAATCACCCTTTCAGTGAAAAATTTTTTCCTAATATCAAGCCTTTTGGTAAGTACCTCTCAGAAATGCCTCTTTCTTTCCATTGATTGGAGTGTGAGGCTTGATCAGTAAGCTGGACTGGATGCAGAAGTTTTAGGCCTGAAGCACAGGTATGATGTACAGGACATAGTCCAGGGAAGATTGAGATGGCCTTGATCTCTCACGCTCCTTTGCAAAGGCCCCCTTTTCAGAAAAATAAATCAATCCAACAGAAAAATCAAAACAAAACAGTAAGACAGTTCTCCTTTTTAACGATGTACCGAGAAATTAATTTTTGCTATGGAATCTGAATCTTCAGTTTTGAAATATGCAGCATGGAAAACAGAGTTCTGTTTTGGTTTAATGATAGTGTCTGGCCAAAAAAATTGTAAGCCAAGTGCTTCTTCCTCTCCTGTTCACAATGATTCCTGATAATTTAGTTATTGAAATTCCTCTAGGTGTCTACAAAAGGGATAACTTCTAAATAATTTAAAATTAAACTAGTCAATACATGTAAATCAAATGATGACTTACTGTGTTTGAAACAGGTAGAGTTTTTTATTACTGCTCTTTTGGTTAGTGAACCACTGGGTGGCAAGTATAAAATAAGGTAGCCAGTTGGAAATATAGTATACAACTGTATTGTTGTTTTTATTGGGAGTAAAAAAAATCTGCTTATTCATGTGTCAGTGGGAAAGCATCTCTACTGAGAAATAGAAATGACAATACTTGGTGTAATCAGCCTTTGTAAGTGATTTCTATTTACAACACCAACATTTCAACTGGTGAGTTTTCTATCTTTATTTTTTGTTTCCTTAGCCTCATTTCATATAGGAGGGGTACAAAAAAGGAAAAACAACGCCTTGGTGAAACTTTGAGTCACATAGATATGAAAGACTGCTTTGTAGCCTACAGTTATTGTCTAAAAATTCAGAGAAACTTGCTAGTACTGGAAAAATTGATTATGCAAATACCGGTGACTCATGCTGACCCATCTTTTCTTTGGCTTTACAGCTTTGCAGTTGCTTGCTTTTGCCTTGGTAAAGGTAATCAATTAGTTCAGTCTGGATTATAGGATTTTAACAGAAGCAATTTCTCTGGACATGAAGTCTGTTGACTTAACTATAAATTTCATATAGGTTGTAGGAAAAGTTGTACAAAACTGGATTTGCCAGAGCCAGATCAAGCATGTAATCTTAATGGAAACAGTAGCCTTCTTTTTGTTTATCTCTAGTTCTGTAGTTTCTAGTGATGTAAATTAGTATTAATTGGCTTTGCATGCTTTGTTAATTTAGGTATGGCTCATTAGAGGCACAATCCTGTATCTACTGGAGTCAGCTGAATATTTTTCCATTTGGATCTTCAGGAACAGAATCAAGCCTTGATTAAAACAACGTGGTGTCTCAGTTAACTGATCTTAAGGGAAAATATCCTTCTGTGTTTAATTTCTTCTAATGGTTAAAAAACTTTTTTTTTATGGCTTATGTGAATGTAAGGACCTCGTAGAAGGGCCTAAATTAAAGACTTCAGCATAAGCAAAACCTCAGACCCCTCTGGAATCACCAGAGAGACACCTTCACAGTGGACTTCACATCTTAGTGGAGATGCTTCCTCTTCACTGACCTTAAAGTGAACATACACACCAAAATGTTTTGGATTTGTATCTTATGTGCATTATTTAAATGTTACTATTGCTGTATTGTGACTGTCAATTTGGAAATAATGCTTCTTTGTATGAATTTGGAAAAAGCCATTTAAGATTTTATGCCTTACTACTGTAAGCCACAGAACTCTCACCCTCCATTATTTGTTAGCTCTCTTTTCCTTGGCTTCAGGAATGATAGGTGGGAGTATTAGGGTATTGTTTCTGCTCTGTTTTCTCAGAAACATCCCAGATTTAATATTCCTCATGTGATTATCTAGAAAAGCATTTAGGTATTGGTCTATGTTCCTTTGGCTTCAGCATAGCACAAGTCCAAACTTTATTTTCAGTACTAGGTATATTCCTGAATGCGGTCCACATTTCTTTGCTTATGGATTTAGATGGAGTTAAAATCTTGAAAAATTATGGTAGTCACAAATATTAAAGAATTAAAATGTTTTGTGAAATACACGAGCTTTTTAACTGTATTTTTATTCTTTCTAGAATGAATCGAAATCCTTAAAATGAGATGGAAATGAACTTTAATGCTTAGATCCTGGTGAGTGTTTCTGTACTGTGGAATTTTTTGCTGCTGTCCTGTTAGTTACTAAACTGTTTATGCAAATTGAGAGTGCTGCAGCCAGGCAATGTGAGAGGAGCTGTCTTTGTAACTTGGAGATTAAGATACTCATCTGAGCTGTGGATAATACTCTTTCAGGTTCCTGCTGTCAACAAGAGTAGCTGTGTTCTCTCCTCAATTTGACCATAGATTTCATTTTCATAATGGCGTCCTTTTATTCCAAGGAATTGTGTTTGAGGAAAGAGAATAGCTCAGTTAATTGTCATTTTGTTTTGAAAAGAAACGCAAGACAATTCACAAATCTAGGTATAACGATAAGTAGTCAAGAAAGCAACAGAATGGATTTGATAATGTAAGCTTTCTGTAATATTCTGGAAACTGATCTTCCCCAGATATAGTGCTCTGTGTATTTCGACAAAAGGTATCATTACACCAAGTGGTTAGAGTGTTAAATTCTCATAGCCTTTAGCAAACAAGTTAAAAAAAACTAGTAACAATTGGCAAATGCCTAGCACAGCTGCATTATTGCCTATAAAATTGGGGATGTAACAAACTCATATCCAGGGTAAATGAGATAGATAAATCCATATAGTATGCTCTCCAAAAAATGACTTTAACTCATCATCAATAATAAGAAAAGTGTCTAAATACCTTAAAGGGACATTTGAAATTTATATGGTTTGACACATAACATTTCAGGATCTTCCAAAGTAGTACAAAAATAACAGGTCTGGGGGTTAACAAAAATGCACAGCAATCTGCACTATAATTTTAGTCGGAAAAGATTTATTTAGAAAGAAAAACTTCAAACAAAATGCCAATTTAAGGAAGGCAACAATTTCATTTTAAAATATAAACAAAATCAACAAGCAGGAAAAAAAAGGCCTGAGGAGAAGAAAATTGCATCGTGTTAGTGCCTTAAAATGTCAGCTTCTGCTCTGTCAGCTCCTGATCACAGTTCAAGATTCAGATAGCAAGAAAATGTGCTTTGCAGCCTGCAGTGGCTAAGAACTTGACTGTACATTATATTTGTATAGGCTATAACAATTTAATTTGAATGTGTTTCCAAGGAGATATTTCTTTGTCACTTTATTGCTCTTTTATTTGATACTTCTTTTGAACTTTAGTATTTTAACTAATGAATTCATCCTGAAAGATGTTAAATGTTCTGACCTGTCTCCAAGGAAGGACTTTTTAAAACATTTAAGTGTTAAATTAATAGAATCTCAAGATAAAGAGCTAAAGCATATCTCGCTTCAGTTGTATAGTTCTGCCATTTTCAGCTGCTTCTTTTTTAACAAATTCCCTGCTTTTGGTTTTAGTTTTCCCTCTTGCAATTTTGTTTCTGGGCATATGGCAGCAGTAATGATCTCTGTAAAGGATGGTCAACCTATCTTTGGTAAAACCAGAATGCCAAAATTAGCATGTATTTTTTTCACACTCCCTTTGAATGTCTAACTGCAGGTTCTGTGTGGTCAAAGACAGCTTTTCATATTTGTCCCAGAGCTCTTCTTTTCCATCTTCTGTTTTGTCACTACTTTGTCATACCACCAGTCACTCAGGTGTGTAGCTTGGGCATTAGCTTCAGCTTGAATGTCTCTCTAAGCAATTCCAGGGATGAAGCAACAGCTTTCAAATTATTTCCCTCATGACCTTCAAGCAAATGACTGAAACTGTCTTCTAGCCTCTCGTACAGTGGGATGCTTTTGCTAGCTGGCAGATAGATACAACCTTTCCTCAGACATGTTGGTGTTGAATTCTGCTCTTATAAAAATTATTGGTTTGTTCTGTGTCTTGAACCATTCCTTATTCCATCTGTTTCAGTTTCCCTGATGGTTGCTCACTCTAAAGCAGACTTGCCATCTCTACCTTTAAAAATACTTGTAGCCTCTCTTTTCATTCTTTTAAGTAAATTTTTGACTCCTGCCCCTAGATGATGATGTCTACTGTCCCATTGATTGTTGATTACTTATTGCACAGTCAAACGGCATTTTGTGACTGTATCCTATGCTGTCCTATGTATGTGGGAGAAACTACCTGTTGCCACTTAATTCAGTGGGCAGTTGGACACTGAAGACGCATTTGCTTTCTCCCTGTCTCCCTGAAATGGGGAAGAAAACTGGAAGAAGATAAAAACTTGTGTTTTAATAGGACAGAAAAGGAAGAGTGGATGATTATAATAATAATAACAGAATATACAAAAGAAGTGATGCAGAATGCAATTCCAGACAACACCTGAGAAGTGCTGCTACTCCCAGGCCAACTCCCTTCAGTTTTATCATTCAGCATGATGTCACATGGTGTGGAATACCTCTTTGGTCAGTTTGGGTCTGTTGTCCTGGCTGTGTCCCCTCCCAACTCGTAAACAACTGCAAAGCCTTTTGTTTCTTTGCATCATAATCCTCCACTCAAATTACCTTTCCTATGCTACTCATGTTGCTTTGTTAATGTTTCTTTTCATAATGCTTACTGTAAATTCTCACAACTTTTGTGAATTTCTATTTATCTGTTTATAACTATCTGCTTTCTATTGCCTTAGACATGGATTATATCATTCTTGGGATGGCACCCATCTTGTTCTAGGATCCTATAAATTCTAGATTGCAGTAAAACAAATAACGTATTTATACTTAAATTGTTATTAAAGATAAGTTTGATCTAGAAGATAGGTTATTAGAATCAGATTAAACATGCTCCTTGCTTTTATGGCATAGTTTTCTAAATCAATGCCAGCAACTTGTGTGTTTTTAAAGTAAGCTTTCTTTCTGAGCAAGATGAGCTCTAAAATAAATTTTCCGGTTTAAGAATATCCAATTCAAAATAGTGATCCTGAGGAGCTCATATCTATATAATTTATTTTTCTTTTTCTACTGTGGATGAAATAAATCCTGCATTTTGTAGTGCTGGAAAACAGACTTTCATTAAAAAAAAATTCAAACAATGTCTTTCTAAGCACATTCTCTCTAACAGATTATAGCTTCATCTCAAAGGGGCGTAAAATCTCCTATGACAGTGCTGGACACACATACCAGACTCTGGATCCATCTCCTTTTTTCTAATACTATTTTGCTTAAATGAAACTAAGTAAGACTTTGATATTTCTATGGAAGCAGACTTGAGGAGACTCTATTCACTCACTAATTTCCCAGTGGTGAAGTACACTTTGTTTAGTTGTTCTTCTGCTCCCAATATTGCCTTCTTTCACTTACTACACTTTAATTCTCATGGCCAGATTAAATGGTCGCTGTGAATGACTAAAGCAAATTTTTCCATTATTAAGAGCTGGATCTGACAGACAGCTATTTCTAATCTTCTTCATTTAACTTGTGTTAACCAAAATGCAACAACAGACGTGACTGGTTCCACCGCTTCATGTGTAAACTTACGATGCAGAGATTTGAACTAAATTATAGTGTTCCACCGGTACTAATATTTTACATAAATCACACAATACAGACGTTATTTTCTTATTTTCTGTGCACCAACATGCTTGAGACTATTAAAAGTATACTGCAGGACAAGACATCTGCCCCTGCAGTCTAAGATGCTGTTCTGTATGCCATTCTCTACCAACAATCTTTCTTTTAACACATTTTAAGAGGGGTCTTGTCATCAGTATCTTTATGGCTATGTCCCCATTTAATAGTCATCTACCTTAAAACATTGACCATTGGTTTGTACTCAAACTATTCATCATTTTTTTCTTCTCACCTCTAGACAACTTGAGTGTACTGCCTATTACTATCCTTTTCTTTTTTCCACTTCAATTGTAAACTCTCTTCACACAACTAAGTGTGACATTTCTGACATTTCTGTGACATTGCTGACATTTCTTGTCACTTCTTCCTGCCTGCATCAAAGTTCGTGGTCCAATTTCATGGCCTGTGACCTATCAGGTGCTTTAACACCCCTGATCATTAGTGCAGTCTTGATTTCATTGATTTTCTTGATTGAATTCTGTTTTTTCAGCTTTTGCAATTCCATCACCTCCAACGTCTGTTATTATTGTTGGAAATGACCATCAGGGTGACCTACAGTACTATAATGTTAGCCCTCTCAGGTTCATTCAGAATGCTAATGGGCAGTTTCTTTAATTTTGTTGTCAGCCATGGAATGTCACTTCCATGGAAATCAAGGACTTTTGCAGCTTCAACATACCAGGTGCATAATGCTAGGAGGAGCGGATTTTGACCAGCTGACTTGAACTGACCAAAGAATACTTTCCATATCATAAACATCATGCTCTCTATGTAAATAAGATACTCTTTTGGGATGGCTTTCTTGATGGCTACCATCCTTTGATGACCTTCTCTGAATCCGGCTGTGGTTCCAAGACCAGTTGCGGCTCTCATAATCTCTCCGCAACTGCAGTGACATCTGCCAGCTGGAATTTTGGTGCTTGCAGTGTGTGCCATGCGGTGACCACTGCTTGTAGTGCATTCTGGGACTGCTAAGTATTTTGTTTCACATTTCATGTATATAATATTTATATTATTTTAATTATTATTACTAGCACTATAACTATTAGGTTTTAATACTTTTATTAAATTAATTTTATTTTTCAACCTTTGAGTCTACTTTTCCTCTCCCAATTCCTTTTCCCCTGAAAGAGGAACTGGGACCACAGTGCTCAGTTCTTAGCTGCTGTCCGGGGGGCCTAAACCTGCAAAACCTATCGTCTTTGAATATTTTGACAAAATATTTTTGAAGTATTTTTTACATTCTTAGTTTTGTTAAATCAAAATGAGAAAAGGACAAGCATTCCCTTTAAGTTTTCTACCTTCTCGGCCTCAAGGAGATTAAAAATGAAGATGGGATCGTGTAAAGACTGACTCTAGCTGTATTTTCATCTTTAACATAGATTGATTCTACTTACATTATCTTAAACATTGTCTGACTCTAGTTGTATTGTTGCCTTAAACCAACTTGAGTGCTGTGGCTCCTCATCAAGGGATGGGCTGATTGTGCTGCTGCAAAGGAGCTGCTCTTCCCCCCCACCCCCTACCTGACTGTGCATGCAGACTCAGAGGCTTCAGGCAGAGGTTATTCTCACAAGAGTCTGTTGAACTGCCAGCAACCCTGGAGCTCCCAGTCCCAATCCCATAATCTTCCCAAAGGAGCTTCTGGACATGTTCCACTTTGAGAACTTTCTCTGCAAGACCACCACTCATCTGCTAATAGGGCATGGACTGGTCCTATGAATAGAAGCACACCAAGAAGGCAAGTGTGCCTGCCCACAATCCCGTGGAATCTGCCTGAAGAGGTAGTGCAGAAGAACCACAGGACCTTGTATTTCCAGAGGTCCATGGAGTGGTGACTGTTTTTCTCTTCTCCCCCACTACTTCTATTTCTCTCTCTCTCTCACTTCTTACTGTATCTCTTTTCCTCAGCTCTATGGTGTTATTGGATCAAATCTGAGTTGTGTTGTTTTGTTGAGCTGCTTTGAGGGTATTGGATTGTGAGTTAACAGATTGAAATCTGCTTTTTGGGAAGCTAAAACTCAGAGTGCACCAGAGTATCGGATTTGTTGTTTTGGCTGTGCCCCAAATAAACACTGTTTTCAATTTACCCTGGAAGATTCGTTGCCACGCTGACACCAAAAGACCCTTCTGACTGTGCAGGTCGGGAGGATCCGGTGTCAGGAGCAGGACTTGACAGAGGGGAAAACCTCACTCAGTTCAACTCAGAATCAGAATTCTTTTTATTTTAAATCTTCAGCAGTGTCACAAAACACACAAACTATTCCTAGAAGTCTGAATGTTCCCAGTCCCTCATTAAACACAACAGCAAGGCAAACTGAGCAACCAAAATGGAAGCTGCTGCCCCATACCCTTCTTCATACAACAGATTTGTAATACATTACCCTCTCTTAGACTGCATCTTCTTTGGGACACAGATTATTTTCGTGTTTGTCTGATGCCCAGGACTGCTGGGCCTCAACCAGAATAGTGATTTTTGGACATGAATTTAATACGTTTTAGAGTTATAACACCTATTTCTCTTGTCTCCTTGCATATATCCTATCCAGATCTTTCATGTTAATTTTTATTTTATCCTCTCATCCTTGCCTTCATGCTTCATAGTTTTGCCTAGATTTAACTCTTCACATATCTAGAAAACATATAGTATACCCTTTGACCTATCTGTTCTGAAAAGTCAGTCACTATGTTAGACCTCTGTATAGAAAGTCTACCAAGCTAGAAAGGATAAGGGTGCTACATATTTAGACAAGCATTTTTCAGATGTTACTCATAACAGGCATGACTTTTTGAAGTAGGAAACTACAATTAATTATATTTCTGTGAACAGTACTTCACTGTTAAAAACTATACCACCAGCGAACTTTATGGAGTATCTTCTGTAAAATGCTGTCATTCCTTTTGCTTCTCAGAAAAGAAGAATGCAGAAAGGGAATTCCCAGATTTTCAACTGTGCCCATTTGGATTTTTTTAAAATATTTTTCCGTGTGTGCCAGATTTCATATATGCTTTAGGGATTTTTCAGAGATTCTGAGTAAAGGACTGTTTGGCTCAAGAGGACCTACCCAAATCTCTGGAAGTCAGACTACTTTTATCTCTAACTAATACTCAAAAACTGGTGTCTGCTTTCAAAAATTTACAATTATGTCACCTGTCCCCAGAAGCCCAGGTTAGGGTTGGTTCTGTAATCCTCATTCAACACTCTCATTTCAGCTCTCCCATCTCCTTCACAGTAGCTTGGCTTTTTCTTTCATCTCTTTTCAAGCTAGAAAGTATATTACTAAAGTGTGGTGACTGTTTCCTGCATATGCAATGTTACTCTCCTGAACTCTTAGAGTATAAGACTCCAGAAATGCTTTATACAGTCCTGTGCATATTTAATACAATACATATTCATGAAGGAAATAGATTAAATAATACTTTAGAAAGTTGAGGCATTACACATATAAATACATTCTGTTTATATCTTCTGTGAATGAGTATGTAACATCACCTGTCATGAGATGGGGACAAATGTTATCATGTCTGCCTGTTACAGAGGCACCTCACAGGGCTTCACTGGGGATTCTGAATGGAGAGGGACAAGCACTGGTGCTGTCTTCCTCAATCAATAAAGACAGTTAGTGACATGAAACAGAATTTCACCATGTACAGAAAAGTACTGGGGACCATGTGAGGTTGTTTGGAACTAATGCCTATCGCTGGATAATTCAAAAATGATGATGAAAAGCTCATGACATGCCTGAAAGACAAATGAATCGGAGATGAGTGCTGGAAGAGACCTACTCTGTCACCTTGTCCATAGCCAGCTGCTAGAGGAAGATTGTTTCTTGTACACTGTGAAATCAGACTTGACAAATTCTAGCCACAAAAAAATAGATCTATTCTTTCCTTTTTTGATTCTTCAGCTTTTAAATGTTTGTTTTGATGCTTTTATAATGATTTTTAAAAAGCCAAATATTATTACTAATTTCACTAAGGATTTTCTATAGAATATAAGTTTTATTGTATTATTTATTGCACAATTACAGTGAAATATTAGTGATGATGATGGGCTGATGAACTGAAAACTGCAATTTGTTCTTGATGAGGAAAAAGTAATTCTGCTTTAAAGGTTATTGCTGGACAATAATTTCACAAGACTCTTGGATGGGCTCTTTATTCATAAAAAATGTTTACAAAAGGTGTTTCTCCAGCTTTCAAGTCCCATGTGTGGAGACCAACAGTTTGGCATCTCTACACCTGTTTCCTCCCACCGTCTTTTTTCAAAAAGCGCACGTGAATTGTTAGAATCTTAGATAAAATAAAGCGCCTCAACTGATTTTCCTTAATCTGTGATTGTGTAAATTCACTCAATTTATGATGTTTATAAAAGTCCAGTTTTTCCTTACAGCACTAATGGTGTCCAGGCTTTTTCATGTAACTTTTCTGTATTTCTATTGACTCAGTTATAATGGGAAATTAGGAGCATCCAGTCTAAAACGTCATCATACACTACCTGTTACATGGAGTAGCAATTGGCTGTTATCACAGAAAAATTAACAAAGGACTATTGTGTTGGTGACTAATTCTCAAATGGATCAGGTCTAATGTAAATGCATTCAGAAGCAAGGATCCATCAGAGTCTTTGTATATATTTAACTTAAGGCATTTAAGTAGTGCTGAACAAAAAACAAACTGGATTTTTACCTTCTAGTGTGTATTGTCTATCCTTACTGTTCTGAGACATGCGGAATTAAATAAATCCATTTTTCATGTGGGTTTTCAAATCCGATTGAATTTCAGTTTGAAAATTTGAAATTTGCCTACGAAGGGAATTTAGTATATATGCTGGATAGGTGAAGACTATGTTAGAGATCTGCTGGAAAGCAAATACAGAAATGCCGTCTCTCTATGTACACATGCCGAAGTTACAATGAAAAAAAATTTATCAGATTTTTTTTTCAACCAACTCAGTATTAGTAATTTTTTTCTGCCAATTTACTTTTTTTTCATGTCTCAACTATCCAGCAGGTCATAATCATTCCTATTTACATCAGTGGAACTGGTGAAACAGGAGATTGTGGTCTTTGCTTCATTCATTTCTAAGCACCACTGCTTTGAAAAAAGACTGATAAATTCAAGAGAGTTCAGAGAAAAGCAACAAAAATGATCAAGGAAGTCAGGAGGGGTTGACTTATGAAACAAGACCTAAGTAGCTGAATGAGTTTGACTTGGCAGAGGCAACAGGATAACTTACCACAACACTGACATGAGGCAGGTGAGAGAAATTGCATAGTGTAGCGGGCAGGCTTGCAACTAGGAGTAATGGGTTGAAATTGCAAGAGGGATTTTTTCACTGAATCTTCATGCTAATATCCTGACAGTGAGATGTATTGGTCTGTGCAATAGTGTCCCAGAGGGTGTGGTTGAAGCCTTGACACTTGAGTCATTTGGTGGTAGAGATGACAAAACACTTACAAGAAAGGGAATTATCTTGTTTTGCTCTACTCTTCACCAACATTCGTATTTCTGTAACCATGATTATGAGTTCACTGTAGGGGAGGCTCTGTTGATAGAGGTAAGACAAATATCATTGTCAATAGCAAAGAACACAGGCATGTAATGGGTAAATGTTTGGTTTTGAAAATATTCTCAATTCCAAGTTCAGCTGTATAAAACTCTTCTTTATGTTAACACACAGAAGCATGATTGAAAGCTGCTACAAGATGCACATCCCAGACACAAAGGGGAGGAAATCTAGTCACTGTAAAATGAAAACAAGAAAAAAGGTGAAAAGGAACTATGTCTTATGGGGAAAAAATTGTAGTTTGTAAACTCAGCCAGCTTAAATGGCTAAAACTACTTCCAAGTGCATCAGCTCATGATCTGGCCCAAGAAAAGTCTATGTAATAATCTTTGCATTTTCTCCCACACTGATGTGACCCTTTCATGCATTCCCCTTTTGATAATTCACAGCATTCTGTCAATTTCTCGCTTTTCTCACTGCAGATTAAGAATGTTATTTACTGTTGTGGTCTGCCTGCACTGCCTTTTGTAGTAGGTCAAGAACAGTTAATACCTATGTGAACATTTGTTTCATACTGTGACTATGCAACCCATCACAAATTTGACTGCTTCACCTCCATTCTACTTCCTGATCTATTTTGCATAGGGATTATGCTTTCCTTCACACTATGTTGTTTTGTATTCATACCAGCAGGTATTACAACTTAAAATATCTCCCATCAGTGGCTGGGTTCTCAGCAGCCTCTCTGAATCAGGTTTTTATTCAGGTGTGTAACCACAAATCCATAAAGACATTTGGGACTCTGCGTTTCTGCTGAACTGTGTGAACATGAGCCTCCTACACACATTTGAGGATTTGGGTCCAGACCTGCTTACAGATTTTCTGCAATAAGTCTGAGAACATTACTGTGTAAGAGAAAAAAATTCAAATCAAGATTTTTGTTTTCAAAGTCTGTCAAACACTGGATACTTTTCCAGCTATTGAGGCAATTGTCTGTGCAACTTGGGTTAATAATCCACAGAAGGCAATGTCAGTATGATCTCTCTCTTTTGGCTGGAGGTTGTTGACTAGCAATCCTGGATGACAGGTCAGTTTTTCATTACTGTATTAACTGTAATTGCGGTAATGTTAAAGTAGGCATCTGAATATAAGGAGAAACTTATTTTAGGTATCTCTCCCTATCTAAATCTGAATGGATACAAGCTACTTCAAAAGATTTTGACCTCCAAAAGCAGTCTTGGAAGTACTATGACAAATCAGTGTTGCTGTTCTTCGCTTCTTGCTTCACAGTGTTCAAAGCTGATTTACATGGAAAAAAAAACAGTGGAATAAAGTTATTTGTAGACCTATTAATTAAATACATAAGTGTGAGAAGCATGATTCTATTTTGAATAAATATTCTGCTGAGAGATTTAACACTATTTAAGTGGATCTTTTTCACATAATGTTATCTCTTCCTCATATGTAGCTAAACTAGAGAAGATGAGGCTGAGATATAAAAGTAACAGGTTTAGAAATACACAATAAAGTACAAAAGTACTTTTTGAAGAACAAAACTTACTAAGAGAAGAAGTGGAGAGGGAAAGGAGGGAAATTATAATAGATTCTGTACTGAAGTGATCTGATGTTGAAAAACTTCCAGTGAAAAATGAAAGAGCTTTGTGGAAACCTATTTAAGATGCTATTGTTTACAAAGATCCCAAAGTATTCTTAACTCCAAATTATCCCCAGGTAGGTACATATTTCTTCCTCTCCTTTATGAGACTGCCAAAATTCAGCCTTCTAGCCTGATTCTAACCTTCCCCATGAGGCTCATTTCAATCCTCCTTGGGAGTCTTAAGAGCAGTTGGACTGCTGAAATGCTTGGCGCTTTCATGAAGATGATTGAATAAGAAATTGCTACAATAAAAAAGAAAAAGGTGGGGGAAGAACAGTTGTGATATTTTTATTCTTTTCACAAAAATGTGGTGAGCTTCAGGTATGGCGCTCAAGTAGAACTTGTTTATCTTTAAGAGAACAGCTCTGTGGCACACAGAACAGCGTGCTTCTGAAGAAGCTTACTTATTTATCCCCTTTAAATGCAGATTAAATGTTGTGGTCTGACCCTGGGCCAATTAACAAAAGCCTCATTAAAACTGAGATGAGAGGAAGTGTCCATTTTTGTAGACAAAATGGAAGGAAAGAAAATAGACTTTTGGAACAAATACATGAATGAGCTTGAGAGAAGTACTTTTGAAAATTAAGCCTCACTGTACTGCTGTACTCCTATGCAATGGCAAGTAGAAAGTCATACAGGTTTGAGTTAAAGAATGATGTAAAATCACCTTAACATGGGTAGAAGACTGACTTTCCATGGTTTGATCTATAGGTCTGGTGTCTCAACCCTGTCACTTGAAAATAAGGCACAAGGTGCCCATGTCATACACTAAAGGATATATTGCTTTCCCCAGAGCTCCTTCCTTTGCTCATGGTCCCTCAGGACTAATTTGGATGCCAGGAATACCAGTTAAGCTGTAAAAAGGGAATGTGGTATTGCATGGAGAAGCTAGAATCATTACCCGTAAGTAGGATCCTGGGTTTAGGCTGTGGTCCAGGGAATATTTGATCATTTATATAAAAAGTAAAAGTATCAGCAGAATAGTTGGTGATTCATTCCCTACTTTCTCATCAACCTGAAGTTCTGATGCCACTTCTGAGAAAAAGTCTGTTTATTCCCTCTCAGAGAGAGGAATGAACTGAATAAGAACTGAAAATACTCAGTGAAGTCAATTAATTCATCTCCAAATTCAAAATTTTTGTTGTGAATTCATTGTGAAAATTCTTTCAAGTTATCATCTTCCCTGAAAACAGCTAACATATAACCATTCCTTACTCTGCTGAGACTGTTCTGTGACTTGACCTATCTATTCTCACTGCAGAAATGAATGAAGTACGCTTTCTTGCTCTATGTCATTTCGGTTTAGGTATAAGTCCAACAAGGTTTTATTGATTCTCTTTGCTTCAAAAAATCCCAATCAGTATTAACTAAATCTGGAATAAATGCATCTCCTTCTGCATTTTTAAGTCCAGGTCAAAACTGTCACCCTATTTAAACAGGCTAATCTGGGAGCAGTGGAATGGAGCCTACCCTTGTTTCTGAAGATTGTCCCACAGGTAGTCTCTAATGTCTCTTTTGACATTATGAACTCTTTTGCACTGCATCCTTTATTGTAGTCACAAATCTATATTTTTTTTCCTCTTCCTTTCACTTAGACACCTACCTGTATGAATTTACCAAGAGCTTTATCTTTTGATATGAAACACTGGAACAGGTTGCCCAAAGAGGTGGTAGATGCCCCATCCCTGGACACATTCAAGATTGAGTTGGATGGGGCTCTGAGCAACGTGATCTGCTTAAAGATGTCCGTGCTCACTGCAACGGTGTTGAACTAGATCACCTCTAAAGGTCCCTTCCAACCCAAACCATTCTATGAATCTATGATTCTATGATTTGAATTCAGCTCTTCTTTCAAATCTCACTACAATTTTTTCTGCAACTAGAAAAGGAAAGGAAGATGGAGAACACAGATATATGTGCACAGAGACAGCATGATTGCATAAACATAATTTCTCAGAATATCAGATTAAAAGGTCCCTTCTAGCCTATTCCAGGCAGCTTTTTGGGATTGGGCTTCCTGCTCTAGGTGTAAGTTCCCCTCTTTGGTCCTCTGACTTTCATTCCACTCTCTCCTCTGATATAGTGCAGGCAAAATCCTTCTACTGTGTAAGACCTGTCTCCTGGGGTCAGTACTCAAAGCTTCCCTCAGTTCTCTGCTTGGTTTTAAGTCTCTCATGGAAACTTTTTGTGTTCATGTTCTTCATTGCCCTTCCTAATCCCATTTCCTACTTGCAAGGGTACCTTTTTGCCTTGTCAGATGTGATAGGATGCATGTTTGACACAAGGTAAGCATACACTGTCCAGGTAATTTGACATGTTGCTCTGAGGGGTACGAGGGTGGCTGGTAACAAGAAAAAGAACACCCCATTTTTTCTGAAGCGATGCCTGCCTTCAGTCACTGAGAGGAGCCTTCAGCCATCAGAAAAGATAAGACAACCTACTTTTTCTAAGCATTACATTGTCGTGTGATTTAAGGACCACGTCCTGCAAGGTGTCGGGCTACTTATCTTGGATGGTGAGGAACTCCTACACTCCTCTAAGCTTTCTATTTTGTGATGAAACTGGTGAATATGGAGAGAGTGGAACCAAGCATGCCTACAGTAACCAAATACCTGTATTTGGGACTGGGGAACCTGGACGCCTGAAGTCAGTCTAGAAACCATGTTCATGCCACCCACCATCTGAAATAATAAGCTTTTGTTCTTACACACAACTGTATTTGTCTGCTTACACAACTCTCAGACATCCATGTGATTTGTTCATGAAAAATATGGACTTACTACTCTGCTTACTAGTACTGGATTTATTTTTTGTACTCTTTTGGCTGGGATAGAGTTAAATTTCTTCATAGTAGCTGCTATGGGACTGTTTTGAATTTGTGCTGAAAACAGTGTTTATAGCAGAGGAATACTTTAGTTTTAGCTGAGCAGTGCTTACACAGCATCATGCTCATGCTATCCTACCAGCAAGTAGTTTCAGTGTGCACGAGAAGCTGAGAGGGGACCCTGCTGGGACAGCTGACCCCAACTGATCAAAGGGATATTCCATACCATATGGATCATATTCAGCAACAAAACCTGGGGAAAGTAGAAGGGAGATGTTTGGGGTTATGGCATTTGTCGTCCCAAGTAACTGGTACACATGATGGAGCCCTGCTTTTCTGGAGATGATTGAACACCTGCTTGATGATGGGAAGTAGTGAATTTCTTGGTTTGCTTTGCTTGTGCACACGTCTTTTGATTTAGCTATTAAACTGCTTTCATCTCAGCCCACAAATTTTCTCACATTTACTCTTCTGATTCTCTCCCCAGGCCCACAGGGGAAAAGTGAACAAGCAGCTGTGTGGGGCTTAGCTGCTGACTAGGGTTAAACCACAACACTAATCAAGTTTAGGAACTGCTGCACTGCATTCCTTAGAGTAGATGAAGCTTTATTTCTTTCCATTAACTTCCCCATTTCCAAAATATTTATAATCAGCTCAGTGCTGCAATTCTTTCTCTTTTTCATTTAGCTTTGGGAGTTCAGGAGATCAGTCCCTTGATGATTAGAATGACTGAGTAAATACTCCATCTTAAAGCAGATGATTAATTCATGTGGCACATTACCTGTTAGAATTTATATACGGACTATAGTCTCAGCAAAAAAAAGTCAAAGGAGTCCAATCACCTCTTGACACCTGAAGATATCAGTCCATCTGAAACCACATCCTAATTCACAAGAAGTCTTTAATAATTAGCTCTGAAAAGAGCAGGATAATTCTCGTATAAGAAAAAGTAGTTTATGGCAACTTTTCTAGGCTTGATGTTGTGTGACATGCACAAGTAATGTTATTCTATTACCTTCTAGAAGTTTTCTTCTACTAATTTCTTTGTAAATTAACCAAGAAACATTTAAAATGAAAGTTTTTCTCCCTTCAAGCTGTTAAAAAGTGATATGGGAATACAACAATGTTAGAATTTTCACACTGCTATGGACGCTTTGAGTTTTCATTAAAAAGTTGATGTTCTCAGTGCCTCCAGCCAAAATTCTAAACAACATTAAAGCAGCACCATTCATGCTGCTACAGGAAAGGATGTTTCTGCATTTCTCTTTCCTACCGATTTCCAGGAGTTTATTCAGTTGCTGTAAATATTAATTTTGAAATTCAATCGTGGTATACAGTGCATTGTGTTGCCCTTAGAATGGGGAAATTTTTCATTTTGACCATAGTATTTTAGGAAGCAAATCCTATTCCAATATAGGACACTATGGCTGTAAAAGACTTGCCTGCTTCTTCACTCATTGTTCCCCAAAAACATAAGGTGGTGTGAACCTGACTTACTCTACATAAAAAGAGGGAAAATTTCCTGTATTAACTTACTGTGCAGGTTTATTGAGAGTGGAATTCCTCTCATATAAATTCAGCTGTGTAAAAGTTAAACATGTAGCTGAATTTCTATGAGCAGGCTCCCTCTGGAACAAATGTTTTACCTTCTGGAGACACCTAGTTGTTTATCAGCTTGCTTTGTCTTCTTTCTAGACTTTGCTTCTACCTTTCTCCAAATCCCCTTACTTTCGTTCCAGGACTGGTCATTTATTTGCTGGCAGTCAGTAACACTGTCTGCTCCAGAAGTTGCCTCTTTTCCATCACCATGGATCATTCAACCAGAAATTTGATTCAAGGCTGGGTTTTTACACAGGTTTCATTATGCAGATCATCTTGCAAGTCACAAGAGTAAGTCAATATGTCTGGTACCAGCTAGCAACCATAAACATGCAGACATTTAACAACCCACATTCAAAGAGTCCAAGCTAAAAGCTAAAATTCCCCTTTCCATATAAGCCGACAGCTATAATATTCCTGTTGTGCAATCGTATTCAGTTCTTAGTTAATTATTCGTATTCCAGGCAAATATGCTCAGGCTCCAATGAATAGCAACGTACTGCATTTAGTTTATGCTATACTTTCTGAAATGTTTTCATAATTCTTAGTTTGCACATCTCACAATATTACCTTTGTAAACCTTTGTTAGTTACTTGATGGACTACAGGTTTGCTCATTTCTCTCTTAACTGGATCAGTCACACTCTCAAGCTCCCTAGTTTCACTTGCATAGTCACAATAATTAGATGTCTTTTTTTTTTCAGGGCCTGTAAAACACTGATTTAGCCTCATACCATGGACTATACAGGGAGACTAGAAGATTAATTTAGACTAGCAGCTCAGTTTTTAAATTTCTACAGTTACATGAGTTTAATTCCAACCTTTTTTAATGCTGCATACTTTACCACTGAGGAAAGAAGGTAACAGCAGCTCTGCCTCACATAGATGAGGAATTTTCCTCAGTTTACTTTCCTTGTTCAGCAGACTCAGGGAATGACTGAGTGGAAGCCTGCCCTGGAACTTGATACTAGCTGGAAAGGTGTGCATGGATATATCATTTACTAACTTAAGGTAAGGATAAAGTCCTATTTACATCTCCTGTCAGTGTGTGTATGTACAGTGTTTGCAGACAGATCTTGAACAATTTGTGAAATATATGAAAATAAAATCTGGTTAATTTCCTTTAAAATGCAATACAATTAGCAATAAACACTATTAAAATGAAGGTTTTTTGAGAAACTACAGTGCAAATAAACACAATCTTGGACACTGTGTTTACTTTTCACTTCTCTTTCAGCAAGTGCAAGATCATCCTCTCCTCAGATGCTGACAACCTGAGAACTGAATTAGAGTGGCTCTACAAAGTAGTCTTGAAGCATGCTGAAACCTACTTAACCCTTGTTTTTTCAGAAACAATCGGGAAGAAAACAGGCTATGTTAAGTTTGATTTTGAAATACGTAGAATAAATTATTCCTTTTTTTTCTTTAAAAATATGAATCTTTTTTCTTTTCTTTTAGAGTGAGAACAGCCAAGTCCAATTTTGTCTTGCAATTAAAAACAACACTTCAGGTTACATCAAAAAAAACCCCAAACTATAAAACTGCTAGTTTCCTTTATGGCTGGTTGAACAAAGAAAGCACAAACAGGTTTTTTATTTTCCTCCATGTCATTAATGAAACACTAATGACATTAATTTATGCTCTTCTAACAGGAGCATGTTGGGTCTATGAATCTAATTTTACTATTTTAGAAGAAAATGATGAGTTGATTAATTTGATTTCTTATTATTTTTTGAGTACATGACTGCATATCTTTCTCAGCTATATTCCATCACAAAAGGCTTTCATTGTAAAGAAGACAATACTGGTTAAAAAAATGACAGCTCTTGATGCCCCTATGGTGCCCCATGATCTTGAGGCCCCATATTGAAGTAAATGCAAAAAAACATCTTGCAACTTCCTTGTACACTTCTGCTCATAACTTGCAGCAAATCAATGGTGAGATTCATTTAGTGGTGCATTTCATTTGATTTCACTTTCTTGTCTGAAAATTAAGCATCCAGTCTAATTCATTCATTTGCTCTACATCATTCATTAATGGAGACAGGCTAATTCTACTGAATCCAATTTGGCCCATCCTAAAGCAGGTAAGAAAAACTCATGCTGAATCATAAACCTTGGTCTTATGTGTAGACTGTGCCTGTATTCTGTTCATCATTCACAATGTTATGTCTTTAAACTGTGCTCATTCTTCTGCTATACATAAACTTACCAGCTAAAGTGAATGAGTATAGCAGAGTCATAACTTGGATCTTCATACTCTTCAAAAGTGCTAGGATGGACAAGCCTAGAGACATACTGTTTCAATACAGTCGCCTTTGTGGGTCATTAAAGGTTTCTCCAGGGTAAGATTTGATTCCTAGCTGATGCCATTGGATTTCTAGCATTCCTCAAGATTTCTCCCTCTTCACAAGCTGTCACATATCTGCCCAGTTAAAGGAGATATTGCACACACACACTCTATAGCTTTGGCTAGCTCTTTGTTAGCAGTAGCTAAAAATTAGTGTACTTACAGCTAAGTGAGAGACAAAGAAGTTTAAAAAAAACTGATTGCTGAAAAATTTTGGCAATATTAAACAGAGACCTCTTCATAAAAAACTGTGCAATGCAATATAGTTTTATATACCCTTGCTTTGATACTCCATACAACTTGCTATGCATGAACGTATATATTCTACATATAACAACAGATCTGACTTCCTGAATTCAGTTAGCAGATTATTGACTGCATCAGGGCAACAGCAGGTATGGAGAGCAAATGTGGAGCATTTCTTTTGAGTAGAAGTAGATTTCTCCAGTCTTTGTCTGAGCTAATTACTCCAGGCTCTCTTCGTCGGCAGTGAAGATAGATTGCCCATTTTATTGTTTAATTCATCTACTCCCGAAGGTGCCATATAAAAATCATCATATTAATTTCATTCTGAATGTATCTCTCTCTCTGCTGACTAGAAAGAGAGCTTACGGCAATCAACTCAGATTTAGATGCCTGCATTGAATCTGTCTACTTCTAGTCAGATATAAACGTTTCCAAAAATACTCGTGTGGGCAAGCTTGGCAAGTCAGAGTAAAGGTCTTATATCTAAAAGGGCTCTATAGGAACCCTGGATGATTAGCGTTAGGCTGTGATTATATTCTATAAAGACTTCTGTATCGGTATAACATCAAACTACACCTGTTCATACCAGTTAATAATCCGACAACTAGGCCAAGATATGCTTTCTTGTTCGGACCTAACCAGCAAATTTTTTGGTTTATATAAGCAACAATAATGTTGTTTTTTGACTGTACCAATTTGACTACACAGCTCAATGAATGGCTGTTACAGGACAGCCAAAGGAAGAGTGTTCTGTGGTACAGAGAAGATATGAGAGAGGTGATAAAATGGATAAGCTGTTATTGCAGTCAAAACTTTGTAGTTTTGAATTTACCGTTTAGAGACTTAGCTCACAGACTGCGTCTAGGACACTCAAGCTCCCTTCCCTTAGTTGCTTAGTATTGCAATTCCCATTAGCATTGTATGTTTTTCAAGTGGTCGCTAAAGTTAGATCTGCAACAGTCTGTTGTGTTTTGGGTTTCTATTTAGCAGTTTGTGTTTGTTTTTAAGCCATGTGCTCAAAAAGGCTCAGGTTTTTAAGCAGTAAATGTCATTTTGATGGAAATGCATGCATTTGCCATCTATCTATCTACCTGCTGTGACCATAAAGCTAAACTCCATTGCCTTGATAAATAGTTCATCTCTTGGCTGCTCAGCAGAAGAATGTTCTAGAGTCCTTAAACTAGTAAGCTGTGGACTAATGCCTCTGTAAATTATTTGTATTTTGATGTTAATTTCTACATTAAATTATCCATCACTTTTTCAAGGAAAAATGAACATGAAGATGCCTGCCTAGCTAATCACACCAACCCTTTGGACCAGCAATGGAGCAGTTTGATAGTCCTGTAGTAATGATTGATTTGAACTGTGTCACTTCCATTCTGATGTGCTTTATAAGCTTCAGCTTTTGTAATCCAGGAAAAACATGTCATCACAGAGCATACATTCTGATAGAAAAAATATTAATAAACACACTCCATTTCCTTTTAATGGACTTTCTGTAATCCTAGCTAATATATTTTTTATCCAGAGGCATAGTACAATATTCAAATTAGAAATACAGTGGTGCTTCTCTAGCTCTGATTTAATTAACACAAATGTTTGTCGATGAATGCAGTATAAGTTTTTCTTCTTCAAGTGTTCATTGTATCATTTAATAATAACGCTACATCCCAAAGAACTGTGCATAACATGCAAGCTAAAGGTAGGTAAAGATATATATCGTGTCTGGTAAGTACTCTGTAGCAGGGAGGGGTGGGGGTGGAAATCTCAGTTGGAGTAAACCACAGTAGCTCTTTGAAGTAAAAGCACTTACACAGTGTACACTGGCAGTTGAGCTCTGGGGTAGACAGGCAAGCACAACGCACTGTGGTAGGATGATTTTGTGCCAAGGAGCTTTTTCATTTTACTTCCTCACAGAATCTTCCTCCACTTCTGCAGGCTATAAATAACCTTCCATTCCCATTCCCCAGCTACCTAGAAATGCAATCTAAATCCTGGACAAAAATCCATATTACACAGACAACATTTAGACCATACAGGGAATGTGTGTAATGAATATGAGTGCACTGTCTGTCAGCAAGTGCAGCTCTCTTTGTCATTTCCCTGAGAAGCAATGGCAATACATAGGGTAAAGAAAACTTCCTGGGTAACTTCTTTCTACCCTTGTGTCTTCTGCTGTGAATCAGGGTGAGGTTTTGGTGTGTCTAATGCTGAACAAAGTTTTTTCATGCTCTGAGGTGCCTGTGTTAGTCATTGAATGCCAGAAGCAATGGCATTTCCTCAGAAAGGTCTGAGTCCTGATCACTGATGTCACTCTCAGGTGAAGTGCTCCCAGAGAAAGTCTGTTTTCTTTCACTGGCCATAGAGAGAGCTCAGAATGACTATTTGGGATATAAGCAATGTAAATACCCAAAAGGGATGGGACAAGTCCTGTCCCTGGTCTCTGGTTTGTCCCAAGGCATTGTTCATGAGATCAACGCACCAGAGACAGGTCTACAGCCTTTTCTCTCTTTTGTTCTGTGAGTGGTAATGAGCTGAGAAAGCACCTCAAGCTCCAAAAATCTGGCAGAGGCACAAATCTTCTGCCTCTGGCTGCCTACCTTCCTCTGAACCACGTTCTCGGCAGAAAAATCTCACTGGTTTTGAGTTGTCTGTACATAAGTAGGGGCAAACTTCAAAATCCCGTGTGCAGTACAGTCAGGGCCTGTAAATAAAGTGTCAGGAGTCGAACTGAGGAAGGCTTAACGTCATATTTGCTGCCAAGTTCCCCATGACTGTCTTCTCCTTGCTCCATGATAGAATGCATGCATGCAGTTAGCAGTGTCAGCATTTAGACATGGATTTTGGGGTGGTGGCACACGTCAGCAGAGGATGTCTGGCCCAATAGGCTGATTTGGCATGCTTTCTGGGTCCCATGCTCCCTCACAGGAATGAAGGAGAAGCAGATGCTTTCAAAGAGCACATCAGACTGTCTCTGGCAGCTATGTCCTTCCACTATATGCACAGAAGCTAAGCTGTATTTGTCTATATTTGATGACTTAAAATACATTTAACAATTTACTTTTAACTCTGAGTTCCAGTAGACACACAATGGGTTTTTCTAACCTCTTGACCTCTGAATTTTCTTAGCTATACTTGTCAATCCCGTTTAACCTTTTGTCAGTTAATTCTAATGTGACAGGCCTCACTACTCCTGAATGTAGGAGACTTCAATTAGTGGCATGTGGTGGGCATTCAAATGTAAGCACCCTTTGGAACCAGGAAAAAAACAATTTATGGGGAGCAGAGTGAGGATTATTAGTTTATTTTACTGTATGATTTTGAAAAAAATGTCTACTCCTAGGTCTAATGGTTATTATTGTCCAAGAAAGCAGCAGTCAAAAGAGTGGTTAAAATGGGATCAGATCTGTTTTGCAATCTGCTGTTGCATGCCTTGCTAATTTTAATGTATTAAACATTAACAATATGCTATATCTAATCCAAAATAACGAAAAGAGGCATCTATGTTGTGCCTGACTATAACTGGTGGGCTTCCCTCTCTCATGAGAAATTGTCTATCTTCTGTGATCCAGAATTTGTCATGCCAAAGCACATTTTCTAAAGAATGCAGACAATGATATTGCTTAAAAATCAGATACTGAAGCAAACATCTAAGCATTCATTTATTTCTTGTGTGGCAGCATTAAAATAATTGACAGCACTGCAGCAAGCATAACAGTAAAATGTATTTGTGCTTCATGCCACAACAGAATCATTTTAGTGGAAAGCAGCACAACTTGAATGCCAATAAGGTACTGGGAGCTGTGAAACATAACCACCACACCATATTTGAGGTTTAGGATTTACTCAACTTACTACAAAATCAATAATGAGACCATTTGTAACAAAATATATTTGCTGAGAAGGAATGCCATTGCAGATATTCATCTCGGGAATGGGATGAAGACAGTATCATGCAAAAGCCAAAGATACAAATGAAGGTCTTTTAGAGTAAGTTGGCTAATAACTGATAGTTTTAGAAGCCTTGGAGACTAGAAAGATCTTAATAGGACCAAGTGGATGAAAAAGCATTATGGAGTGTAAATATCCACAAAATTTTTGAATACTTTTTGAACTCACGTTTCCCCAGACTAGCTAGGATCACCATCCTCTGTCATCTCAATGATTCTTGGTTTCTCTTGCGAATAATGCTTTCTGGCTAAGTGAAGCCATTGTTAGTAAAACCCCTCAGTTTTCTTCCCAAAATCTGTTGTGGGCCATGGCAGAAATGGATTTTTTATTCTTTTTTATGGTTAATTATTTCATTTCTATTTTTCCATCTCTGCCTTAATTTTACCTTGGCTCATAGTCTCTCCAAATTAGAATGTAAAGCAGAAAGCATTAGTGCTCAAAAGACAGCTGTGATTTCCAAGGGAAAAGTACAGCTATATCAACCAAATCACTGTTTTTAAAAGAACTAGCATTGTTTTTGAAGGAACTATAGATGCGATCTTTTCAAGCTAGGTGTCCTAAAGTACCTCAGTTTGGCAGGTACTCACAAGCTTTAGTCTTCAATCATCTTCTGTAAGAGGTGGATCTTGTTTGAAGCATAAAGATTTTTACCTTGTAGTGACACTTACCTAAAATTAAATTTGTTGGTTTTATTTAGATAGAATTATTTTCCTGCTCCCTTTGAATGTCCATTCTGTTTCTAGGCATGTTCAATGAACACGTGTATCTCGAAATGCCTAGAAAAAATGCTGTTAAAATTGTTCTTCATCCTATCTTTAAAGCATTATCATTCTTGTAGGAAACAGCCTCCTTTGAGTCTTCTAGTTTGTTTTTTTGTATGTATAAGCAATTCCAATGATATAGATCAAGAAAAGTCACACATTATATTACAGTGAAAAGTGGGTTGTCTTCCTCTAGCATCAGCTTGTGGCCCTACATACGTGAAACAAAGAAGACTGTCCCTTTTACTACGGTTTACTGTTCAAGGGTATATTGTGTTGGTAGAGATTCTGTCACCTCTACCAGAACAAAATCACACCATTTTCCATGTTCTCATCTCGACTGCATTTAGTTTTGGACCACATAATTCCTAATCTCTATGTATGAATAAGTGGTGCAAGTGATTCAAACCATTTTCTGTTCATCTTCTACACTTCTTTGATGATGCTTGGCTGTGTGTTCAGTGGGAATCTGTAAGCACAGAGCAAGCTGAAGTTTGTAATAGGAAGTCTGAATGTGGCATTTACCTTGGACTATTCTGTTTCTCTACTGAGCCGCAATATAGCATTTCTGAAGAACCAGGTCTGAGCTACTAATATCAATATTGATTTTAGAGGCTTGTGTAAGTGGTCTGAATATATCTCTAAAATAACCTCCCACCTGAACCTGTAAAAAATATAGAGGATGAAGTTCAGCATGGGTGAAAAGTTCAATATATTTTAAAAATCTGAAACGATTAGTCTTGGCTCAGGATCAACATTAACATCTAGGACTTCTGGTGTAATGTTGGAATTGTACAGAAGAAAATTATTCAGTGTATTTAGGATTAACAGAAAGTGCTACAGATTGAGAATCTGCCGGAAAGATAGCAGGAGGAAAAGCAATTGGTGATAAATTGCCCTGCTTTCTTAGGCAGAATTGAAATGGATGGTTTGATTTCTGAGGTTGACAAAACTGCTTTGGAGGGTGCTGCTGGAGGGACAATAGGAAAAAAGGAGGGTTAAGTACTCAGTTAAACTCAATCACATATCTTGAAACAACCACTACTACTACAGAACCTAATACCTGCCGTTATCGCTGCAAGTTAGCTCGCACAAAAGGACAAAAGTTTTTACAATGAGTACCTACTACTATGAATCATAGTACTATCAAAGTGTTCTTCAGGAATGAAAACGTAACAGTGTGTTCACATCACCACTAAAACCCAAGTCTCTAACAACTCTTTTAAATAACACAGCCCACATCTGTCTGAGAATGGTGGCTCAAACCTACAAAAATAAAATAGTGACTGAGAAGTTCCTTAATGTTTAAGGTGTAAGCGGAAACTGTCAATTCAAAAGATTAAAATGGGTGAAACAGATAATTCTAAATGAATGCCTGAATACTGACAATTCTGTCAGCACAAATGAAAACAAGAGTTTAAACCTTGTTTTTGTGAAGGATTAGTTTTTTACAATGTCATTTTTTGTGTTCCTTTGCAGCATCTGATACCAAATAAATGAATCTTTGTATAATGAGGTAAATCTCCCACAGATTTTAGTGAGTGACTGTAATATGGTGGCAGATGGTGTAAATCGGTGCAAACTTTGGCAGTAGATGCTAACTGGAATCTGTGATGTTTTCAGGGACTTCTATACATGCAACCCATGAATTCCATCTGAAATCACAATACTTTTCTTGTGCTTGGATGAAAGCATGAACTCAATTTAATCTCTCAGACTACTTATTGCATTTAAGTTGTCGTTAGTCTTCATTCTGATTTAGAAGAAAGAGTGTACTAAGGAGTCAGTTAGAATACAGAAACTAGTGATACCCAGCCATTGAGACTGTTGTTTGGTAATTCAGAGAAAAATCTCCTTGGACAAAAAGCTGACTGCTGAGGCAAAATAAGACAGATTTTCCAGTTATTTACTTTCAGGATACCTTGAGAAGAGAGTTTGGCAGAAGGGACCATTCAGCTTAGAGAAGGTCTCTGACTGTTCAACACACGTTGGAGGAATGAAGTCCAGAAAACATAACTCTGACTAAGCACAGCTAAATATTGCTCAATGCTATGGAGACAAATGTCAAAGTCAATATATGATATTATAGTTTTTCTTTTTCTTTCTTAATTCTGTTGACCTGTCTTTAGGAACTATTTGCCACTTTTGCAATTCATTTTGTGATTTTATGTGCTAGTTTTATGTACTGGTTATGATTCACAAAAGAAATATTTCCTGTAAATATTGTGTTTCATTTTTTTTCTTGTTTCCTTCACCTTAATTTTATGTTGAAATTTAGTACAATCAGAGACACTACAGAATTGTATACTCCCAAAAGAGCTTGAGTACCTCACGGCTTTACTTAGGCACTCTCTTTTTCAAGTGAAATATGATCCTTCCTCTTTCCTGGCATGGATTGTAACCATTATCCTATGTCCTCTATTGTTTGTGATGTTTTGTCTGGGGCACTTTGTAGCTACCAGGTATCAATACAATTCCTATATTTCAAATGCACAGTCTGAAATTCATTTGGCTCATGAATGAATAGGCACAAGTACTGAAATATTTTTGCTCTCATCTGTTCTTTATTATGTGTGAAGGTAACAAAGTATATGCCCTTGGATGACTGCTGTACTAAGGTTAGGAACTTCTTTTTTTGTCATATCATTAGGAGATCAGTGAGCAGGCATGCCATGAGAAGAACTATTGATAGAGAGTACAGAGTGATCCAAATTTATTTCTTTCTCTTAATCTTACGCATGTAAAATGCAAATACTATGATGTTAAAAACTTTACGTACAATCTTTAGCCCTTAAGGGCAGACAGGTATCTCCAAGCAACAAAGCGGAGAAACCGAAAGATCTCCAGGTGCCATCTAATATATCATCTCACAATCCTTTCCACAAAGTCTAATTAATTATTTACAGCTACCTGCAACTCTTTATATTTGGTCCTGTTGATTTTTCTTACATTCTTCTTGTTCATATTTTCAAGTTATGAAGAACTCTGTCCTCCAAACTATTAACAAGTATCTACTACCCTGATGCGCAGAGATCATCCATCATCTTTGAACTTAATAAACCCTGTGCTGCCAGGATTTTTGTTATGGGTGACTCAGTTGATGACAAGTAGCACAGGACCTGGGGTCCTTCTTAGCTTTTCCGTGGTAACATGGAATGACTGATAATCACTTTCTATGCAGGGTCTTCTGGCTAGTTTTGTATCCAGGCAACAACATCTCATCCACAGCTCAGAAGAGCTGAAGGCTCATCCTGTCAGCTTGTTTGTCCTTAGCTGTGGACTACAGATTCCTAGGATCCCAGTAAAGACTTTTAGATTTAGTGCATAAAATGCCATCCTTTATAAAGACAGTGTAACCAGGCTGTCCTATGTGAGGTATCAACTTTCGTATGCTTTTATTTTTCTTCTTTTTTACAGAAAAAATCTTCCATTTCGGTAACGGGGAAAATATTAATGTCCTTGCATGGTTTCCTTCACTGTCACAAACTCATTATTTAGATTGAGAGATGAAAATATCTGATACAGAGAATCAGGAACAAATCCTCTAACCCTCTGCATCTCATGTGGAACTTTCCACAACTGAACTTGAAATGTAGCCCTTTCACATTACTTATTTATTATTTTAAATACATTGTGGCAAAGATTAACTCTACTTGTTTTGAGATAACTAAATAATCTCAAAAGTAATTTTATATCTATGACTTTTATAATCCTCTAGAGGTGCTTAGAGGTGACTAGTGACAGCATAAATCACATCCACAGTCTTTAGGCATCCTAGTCAAATACCCCCAAAATCAAAAGCATTAGCAAAGCAATTATTACAAAGGACTTCTATGAAAGATTTGCTATTGTTTCAAGTAATTATATCCAACTTTGTTTGGAATAATTCAATCAAAGTGCAGAATATTTTCTTATATTATTAGGTTGTTACCATGACAAACATTATTAAAGTGAAAAATTTCCAGTCCAAGTCAAGGAAGGAAAAATGATTTGCCTTTTTTTTTGTGCTGGAGCAACAAAATTGAGTTTGTGATTGTGTTGAAGTGTTTAGAAAGCAAAATTTAATGCAGTAGGCAAAACCAAAAATCTTCCTGCATTGAATTTCCAAAATAAAGAAAATGAAATAGCAGACAATATCAATATTTATGAAGGACAAAAAACCCTCCCAATGTATAGTGTATATCTGTGTTTAAAAACGGTTAATGGTAACTGAACAGTAAAGGAAATACGAGGGCAAAACCAAAGAGGCAGTTTGATTACAAAAATTTATTTTCTTATTTTGTTGTTTTTTGGATCTAGGCTATGCTTCAGTCAGAGCAATATACCATAGGCAACTGATGGATTTATTCAATGAATAGCTCTGGCTACATTCCCCCTGGTCATGTAAACCGGGAAATATTTCTGGTTTCTTCTGTTATCATTGATAAAATCTCATTTATGCAATCGTGCCCTGTTTAAAAAAAAAATCCCAAACCAAACCCTGAAAATGAATTGTGGTGAAAGAGTATCAGTGATGCTTTCTCTGTATTCCAATATTGGTTTTATGTAGGCTGTGTCTCAACTACATCTGGTCCTACTTTTTAAATTCTTTGTTTTCCCTAAATGCAGAGCTGATGATTCACCTTCTGCTGTGGAGTCTAAGGTCAGTGAGGACCTAAGATGACTACCTCAGTCCCACCTAGATGCCTCAGGGGAGGATCTGTGCTTGAGGCACACTAGGGACAAGACTGTTGTAGGATGTCAGTGGTCTTACTGGTGTAGCTGTTGTCATTGGTGGATGGCAGACGTTCAAGTGTTTTGGGATCTGCTCTCAATTATGCTGAAAGTTGAACTGCTCCTAACTGTATGTACTGGAGGAAGGAAATACAGCCCCAAGAGTTTTTTATAGTCTTTGAAGCTGCTGTTTTCATCATAGTATGCCATTACTTTTAGAAAGGATTAGTTTCACTGGTCTAAGTTTTGCAGACCTTTTTCAGTTACTGTATGTTGTCATTTGTTTTATAAAGGGGAGTGGTAAACAGAAAAAAATGGTTTAATTTAGGCTTTTTTAATGTTCCTGAAAGTAATTCAGAATCAGTGAAAAGGTCTCAGGCTTCAAAACCACCACCACATTAAGCAAAAGATTCTTCTGTTTCTTCTGCTCTTTTTTAAGTGAAAGAGACAGAGCTGTAACACACATATATATCTCTCCTTCTGTGGGTCTGATTGACTTCATTTACGGAGATAATTTCTCATGTCCATTTCTCTTGGAAGTTTCATTTGCCCTATCTATCGTCAGAGAAGTTTCTTCTAGAAAAATATACTTTAGGGGATGAGTCAAACATTATTGGGCTGTCGCTGCTTACAGGTAGTTCAGGAGATCTCCCCTCCCATATTAGTTGTTCTCTTGCCTTTTGATATTTTCCTAGATTCTTTTATCAAAATTGAACTTGGGTCAGTAGTTACAAAAACTACAAATTGGAGCTGCAGTTCTCTCAACAAATCAGTCAGTTTTGGCAACCACCTTCTGTTGGGCAGCTTACAATACCTATTTAATTATTAAGTTGGGAAGAGAAAACTGACATCCTTGAGAGTGACAGAGACATCCTCATATAGGTACCATGGAAAATGTGAAAGCTGAGTGAACAAGATGGGGAGTTTCCATAATGCTTTTGTATCATATACTTAATACAAAAGCTGTGTGTTTGAATATATGTGTAGTGCAGCTGGACATTGGCACTTAGGTCTGGTGGAGAGAGTGTTTAGCAAGGCCTTTGGTGGAAGGCATGAAATAGATCACTCACTGTAATTTTGTTCTAAGTTCTTCTGCTTTATTGAGCTCTGGGCAACCGTCTCCCGTGGTGAAAACTGAATTGTGCATACTTGACAGAGATATGGGGGCTGAAGATTTTATCTCAGTGGATCCAGTGAAATGCTGAATGTCTGTAAAACTTCTATCAGAAAGAATGAACACTTAATCAGGCGTTATGTCTGATTCTGTATGTTCTCTTTACCTGTGGTTCATATAGAACTCACCTGAACTACATCTTTGTGACAGCAGCCAATGTGCCCTGTAGAACAGTAGTTTGCTAAGGTAACACTAGAGTATACTTCACCTCGTGTGATTTTACAAAAGCACTTGATCTGTACTTAGAACAAAGAAAAATGTTTCTGACCTAGAAACAGGAGTAGGTACAAGGAAAATAATTTTTGCCTGTTTGATTAGCTGCTGTTCGACCATTAAGCAACTACTGAAGAATGTTGCTGCTCTCCTAATGCAGTTACACAAGTGGTATGAACTGTAAATAGACAACAAAACAGATGGTGAAAGGTCATCATAGCACAAGGAAGGATGTAGCTTTAGATTTAATGTGTTGGTCTGATTCCCAGGCAACTGATTCCCCCTTGATTATTAAACAGAAAAAAAGAGCAATTGTTTGGATCGGTCTTTTGTTCAGCATTCATGCAGTGTGTAGCACAACAGGTTGCTGGTCTTACAAAAAAATTGATTGATAATAACTCCATCTCCATGCCTGTAATAGATTTAAGTAGTAATTGCTGCATCAATGCCAAATGATTTACAAAGGTCAAAATCAAAAGGGAAAGACGACCCCTGTCCCTGCCACCAGGAGAGTAATTGTTGTCAGTAGCTCAAAAAATGACAAAAGTGCTGAGCTTGCTTTTTCAGTCCTGACTTAAAATCTTGATTATGTTTCACTGGTATGATTGCCTCACTGGCAGATGCTGCATGTTGATGACAGTCATTTTTCTTTACACTTGATGTTGACCATTGCGGCTACCCTTGTAAAAAGACCCAAACACAATCTCATTATAATTTCAACAGTGCTCTTACTGAACAACAAAAGAGACTCAAAGGGAGACACCTCCTTTGGTATTTTAGCAGTGGTGGTTAGTAGAGAGTGGTGCAATAAAAGAACATTTGCCCTTGGTCAGATCATGTTCTGGCGCCCTGAAGAGGCTGAGAGATTGTGGTGGTGCGCTTGATCCTTCCCCTCCCATCAGTGTCAAAGCAATAGAGCTTACTTTGATCCCTAAAAGCCAGTCCTGCCTGCAGTTGTTGAGAGTGGAAAATCAAGCAAATCTCATTACCTATGTACTAATTTATAAATGTTGGTGGTTAAAATACTCGCCTCTTAACTATGAAGTTTAAACTACATATAAATAAATTCATGTATGAGTAGTAAATTCTGCAATGACTGCTTCAGTCTAGAGAACTTTGTCTCCCAAAAAAACCTGCAAATATTTCTGTTTGTGCAAGATTTCAAGAGACTGCAGAAGCAGAAGGGGATCCTTCCCACCCTCACCTCAGGCCCAAAGGCTTACAGAGCGGCTCAGATTGTGGGGAAGACGTGCAGGCAATGTAAGATCAAGTGGAGGGCAACTGTGGGTTTTATAAAAGTCAGAGAATTGGAGAGAGGGTTCCTCTCATGAGAAATGTCTTTGAAAAAGCTCTTGGTTCCTACTAATTAAATAAATCTGAAATTATTTCCTGACTCACTGGAGTTCAATCGCTTTTTCAGACTTATTCCTAAAAGTTGACAGAATTACAGATGGGTGGCTGCTCACTGAAACACGATGGTATTTCCACCCCCAAGGTAAAGCCATGTTTATCTGGATGCACTTCTAACTCGCTGGGTTTATTAGGCAAGTTGTCCCAGTGTAACTAAAGCAATTGAGTTACATAGTGTGTAAACTACTTTCAAATGATGTTTACATTGACTGACTTCAAAGGGTTAGTTTCAGCTCACTGGATAAAAGTGAAGCTTTAACTAGTGTGAGTAACTATTAGATGTTTACATTCTTATAACCAGGTCAAAATTATATTGACTTAGTTACTCTGCTGCAGTGTTTCAGCAGAGGAAGACCTCCCTAATCCTTAGGATTCGTCCTCACTGGGGTCTGGAGGCTGTTAATCAAACCAGAGAGTACATTTCTGAGTGCTTAGAAATGAACACAGGCAGGATGTTTCCTTGCAATAATATTTTCCTCCAAGCACCTAGTTCTCCTTCTAGTCATGTATTCTGTTTATAACTCTTCCTGATATTCTATATGTGGTCTATCAAAACTGATACTTTTCTACCTTTGTCTATCTGCAGATTTTTAGTGATTTTCCAAGTGCAGCCACATGGAAGTCAGTATCCTAAGGAAAATAATTTTCTCCATTAATTTTTTGGACCCTCCTATCATCAAGACTGAGTTCTTCTTTGCTATTTAATATTTTCTTTTACAGTTTCCTACTACTTTCCATACATCCATACATAAGATGGTATAAGGACAGTGTTAATCTTATAACAGACATCACCAACATGACTGGGCACCCAATACTACAAGGTGTTCTGTTCCTCTCTGCATCATGTCTTCTACTTGTTGTTGCTCTTTGCCTCCTCCAACTTCTTACTCTCCGTCTCTTCATCTTGGGCAGTTTTCCCGTCTCCTTTCTTCCTCTGCCCTGGATCAAAACAGACCAGTCAGACTTATTTGGTCAGTAGAGAGCCCTTGATTCCAGGCAGGAAAATGGTTCAGAAAAGAAGTGTCAGGGTGAGATGACACCTACAGGAGTGTGCAAAAAAAGGAAAGAAACAAAGCTGCACCAACCAAAACTGTATTTTACTCAAGATTACACTGCAGGAAAAATCCACTACTTATTAGAAGTATTGGTTTGGTGAAGAGTGAAATAAACCCACTTAAATGTCCCTAGAAATGCTTCTGAGTCATTGTCTAACACACAGTGACATTATAATAGTTTTCTGTTACAGTTCTCATGATGCGTATGGCATCTTCTTTCAGAATCAGCTTCTTTTTTTTTTCAGGAATATGGTAAATATACTAAATGTACTGAACAGAAGCTTGAATTATCATCTTGGTGGTTGGTTTTGGTTTTTTTTTTCCCCCAAAGAAATCCACTTAAGTACACAACAATCCATTTTTCCCCCCCTCATAGCTCTGGAAATAAGCTTAACCTCTTTGAGTAAATTTGAGTTTTTAGTGCTTAGAAAGATGACTTGCAAAGGGGAGATCTATCTCACCTACCTTCAACCACATCAAAATTAGATGTTTATTTTAAACTAATACTTTGGTCTGTCTAAATTAATCATTAGAAAGAATTAGGTACCTCCAGAAGGTTAGACATATCACTTTATAATATGAATTTAAGTGGGATGCACCACTGTAGAAATGGATGCATGTGACATACCAACAACTGTAAGCACATAGAAATGCATAAGAAAGAAAACCACCTCAGATATCTAAAAGCTGTCCTTAATACACCATTGTTTGATTCACTCAGATTATGATTTCAGGACATGTGCCGTCCCATGGATTTACTGGAGTGGCACCAGATGGTATCAACATCCTAAAACAAACCTAGATCAACAACAAAGACTTTTCTTTTGTTTATAAAACAGCTTCAGTTTGGAACTGACTTCATATTTAGCTAGATAAAACATCTAAATATACAGATTTTCTGTTTATCACTTCCAAGTTGTTCTACAATATAGCCAAAACAGAGCACCATTTCAAGTCTACTAACAGAGAAGGCATCAGCTTTATGCAGTCATTTATCAGAAGTACATACTTTAATCCTTACACTTAACAGCTGCTGAACTTTCCTCTACTTGTCTGTGCAACGTTTTATAATACCAGGGTATTCCTGATTGCCATTCTACATTGATTTCATCCTTTATTTCCTCTTTTTACTGAGCTCTTGAATTGCTTGACTTTAAATTTCATTTTCCATTATTTGAGTTTTCTTTGCAGGCCCTAAAACATGCCTTTTGTCACTGAAACACATCTTACATTCTGTACATATCTTCCCTTTTTCAACTAAACAAATGCATGGGAGATAGATTCGTCCATGTCTAGACCTTTAAAATAGTTCTGTATGTTTACTATTTTTGTCCCATTTATTTAATTTATTTCCTGTTTCCACTTACTTCATGGCTTTTAGTGAGTTCTATGGATAAGCTCACCTCCATATTATTTGATTCTTAAAGTCTTTCTCTGCTTTTCTCTGTGTTATTGTAAAGCATAAGGAAAGACCATCTCTCTGG
The DNA here is from genome assembly GCA_033558185.1 of Dromococcyx pavoninus. Lineage (NCBI taxonomy): Eukaryota > Metazoa > Chordata > Aves > Cuculiformes > Neomorphidae > Dromococcyx > Dromococcyx pavoninus. The sequence continues at coordinate 1,980,465 of JAUMJL010000068.1, forward strand.
ACTAAAAGCCTCTCAAGTAAAACTCAGTTCTGTGCTTAATAAGTTCATTTTGCTTCCCAAATTTGTAATTATTATGTGGTTGTATTAGTATTGTTATCATCAGGATTATTTTAAGAAGCAGTATCCTTTCAACAAAACAGTGTTTGCATACCTTCATATGAGATGTAATGGTAGGTTATTCTTATCTAAAAGGGATATCTAGTTTGTCTGTGGTAGTAGGTGCAAGTTAATGTACAAGATCAGATGGGTGGCAAATAATGCATTACTTAGTTTTGTTGTTTCACAATGTGTCTTCATTTGTTGATTTATAATGAGCTGCAACTGCAAAGAGATCCTAACAACATAGCTAAAATAAATAATATAAGAAAACTAGATTTCTGGGTTCATGCCCAGGTTGTTTGACAGCTATCTTCATCAAGTAAAGGTTGAGAGGTAAGAAACCACTTTAAGAAATAACGAGAAACTAGAAACAAGATATTCATCTTATAAAAGTTTAGTTAGAGGAAGCTGGATGTAAGCCAGGGTTTGAAATTGAAGATGCAGTAATATGGATTGTAAATCACATGCATTTACACACTAACATTCTTGTCATACAGGAAGATTGTACTATGACTGACAAGGGAGAAACTATTAATTACAAGGATCAAGATTTTGGAGTTAATAGAATTTGATCATCTCTCACCAAAGGTACAGAATTGAAATATTTAAATGACATAAAAGTGAAGAATAATAATAAAGAAAGTAGGTTTGAAGAAGCTTAAGAATCCTGACTTTTTCTTTATTCTTCTGTGGTAAATAGTGATTATTCTTGTTAATACCCTTGGCCCATCCCTCAGACAGTTTCATATACTTCCTAAACAGGATTATTCTCTTTTTGCCTTTCACATATTTCACATCTGTTATGTGTTTTAGCCTGTTTTAGTGAAATATTGTATGTTCTTTCTGATTTCCCTGGATATGCTAAAGGGAAGCTCTTCTAACTGTGACTGCTCTTATCATGTACTTTAAAGTGGATTTGGGTCAGAGGCTGAGGCATTTTGAAGGATTAGCTGAAGTGGGGCTTTACAAGACCATTTTCTCACCCACTCTTTTTATTCTTGTAGTTGGAGCAGTGATCCACAGGAATCGGGTGTGATTCCTAGCAAGGAACTTCCAGCAGAGTCTAGTTCATTTTTTGGTGTCGGCCAAAAAATGTTTGGTGTCGGCCAAAAATTGTTTGGCATATAACAATTCTGTGGTGTTCCCCAGATCTATATCCGTGCACCCTGTCTAATCATTTCCAGATTCCGGTATGCCATGTACAGTCTGAAGATAACACCTCCAAACTTCAATTCTTGAAATGTGGGTTTGGAAACCTCTGTTTTGACCAGTTCCTCTCCACAGTGGACTAGAAAAACAAGGTGTGCATGTCTTTGTGCTACATGCTGTAATTCATCATGCCATGCTGAACAGGAATGTGTATTGAGATAAAACAAGTTTATTATTATTTTTATTGAGGTAAAATAAGTTTAAACTTATGAACACAGAAGGCTAAAAGAAAATTTATTTTGGTTTTCCTACCCATATATTTGTGGTTCCTCATCTTCCCACTCCTCATTAGAATAATGATTTTTTTTAGCAAATATTTAGCATTTATACTGTTACTGTGCCAACAGCAAAATAGCTCAGATGATAGATAGTTAAAGAAACCAGGCAAGGAATCAGGAGGTCAGATCCTTTTTCCACCTCTGACATCTTATGTGCATTTTGATGTCTTGTTTTTTCTATGTTTCTATTTCTTTATTTGAAAAGTAAAGATACTACTTAATACAGAGTGATTGCAGGAATAGTAGTATGAAATATATCACCAAATAAGATGCATACATGAAAGCTTTTCCCAAATCAGATTCTCTGTTGTCAGGAAAGACAAAGGCTGAGGGAAATTTAATTAATAAACAAGGTCAGATTTGACCTTTTTGTTTTTTTTTTTCTTTCTGGAAAAATTCCAGAAGTTTTAGATATTCATAGGCTACAGCAATGAAGACACAAAGAGCACTGAAGAGTGACAGAGTCACTGCCTCTTTTGCTGTGGGTGTAGGACAAGACATGATAATAGAATACAGTTTTTAAAATCGTTTGAAAGTAGCACAATTAAGCTGGTGACTCAGGAAATGCATCCTTTAAAATTTCCCCAGCTTTGATACATTATGAGTTGACTATATGCCCTACTGTTTGCACATCCTTGTTAATATCTTGAATTAGCCAAGCATCTGTTATTCCAATGAAATCATATATCTGGTTTAATACGGTTGTTTTCAACACTGCAGTGTGTTCTGATTATTCTTTTTATTGAAAAAAAAGAAAGTATTCAATTCCATTCCTTTTTTCTTTGATACTAAGGAAAGTTATTAGTTCCATTTTACTTGTTTTCTTACAGTTCAATTAGATTTACCTACCAGTAGCTTCCATCAAAGCTTCTCTTTATCTGATTTGGTATCATTTTTATGAAAATTTATTACAGTCAGAAAAGAAATAATGGGGAAAATATACCTATTAAACAACTTTTCTTATCTCTTGCTGTACATTCTTGGGGTAGTAATGATGATAAAGATTTTTTTTTCGCACAACCCATGATATTTTCTGACCATACAGCCCTAATTTATCCTTGAAATATGTTACTTTTAATGATATTTTTTGACAGGATGGTGTCTTTTCGAAGTCATGACATTGCTTTTAACTCCCACTTCATACTTAAAATAAAGCAGCAAAAAACAAATTGCTGTTCTGAGATTTATTTGTAAATTTGGATCATTTTTTGGGAAATGAGTGGAGTTGCTCTATGGAGCAAAAGGGTACTTTCTGGATATGTGTAATGTTCTTGCATCTTTTCAACAGTCAAGTGCTGCACTTCTAATGCGTTAATGTGATTGTTGAGATTGATAGACATTGATATCTTCTGATAAAGTGTTCTACATTTTTCGTTACAAACGTGTGGAGTGAGTCATGTCTTCAAGGGAAACAAACAAGTGTATTTTCTTTGGCATTAGGAGAGATACACCTTCTTTAAGCTTTTATATGGCTCAACACCCTTAAGTACTTTTAACAAGCTTTGAGATACAGGCCACAATTAATACCCCTGGGTCATCTGTTTTGGCTCTGGTGTTCTTTGCCAATTGGTAAGATAAATTCTTTCCGTAGGTTACATATGATTTATGCTCATAATCCCCCTGTAGGTGAGATCGGAATTGTAAGCACCATGCCAATAGCCAGTTAATGAAGTTAGTTCTTTCCAAATACTTCTTGCCTAGTTGCAGCTTGTAACACCCTGTCACAGATGATCTATCAGAGTCCCAAATATGAATCTGTTAATGGAACCGCTTATGGTGTAATCGGAGCTTTTCTGTGAGTATCCCTGTGGAGCTAATATGCAAGTACTTCCCTAATACAAATATGTGGGCCGAGCTGCTCAATCAGCAGTGATATCGGCATTCAGTGGTGCTATCTAACTGCTCCAGTTCAGCCACGTTCTCCTAAAACATATTTTTGGGTGAGCTATCTCAAGTTGATAAGAAAGTATCTGGATTTGGGGAGAAAATTTTAAAAGATAAATCTTCTGATTTGCTGGGTATGCACTGTGACAGGGCCTCTAACTGTTACAGAGATGTTACATTTCCGGTTACTCTGTAGATCACGAAAAGGTAATTTGAGGCAAGCTGCACAGAGCTATCAGCAGCAGTGCTAATTGATGCTTGACAGAGATCAAACAGAGACTTTTTTCAACTGGCCTCACAAGTTAAGGATACTTTTGTATTCTTCTGGGAATTACTGCAATTCACATTAGAAACTCCAGAGACCTCTGTGTGAAGACTTCACGTAAGATATTTAGTAATTTCTAATACGCGTTTTGAAAGCATTTGTTCTTCTGATGTTTATAGTTAATTCTAAAGAATTCCCCAGTTTCTTACTGGGGCATACATACAAAGACTTAATTAGGAATTCATTTGTGCCATCCATGATTATATCCCTCACCTGAATTTTACTTACAAACTTCTGGGAGCTCCACAGTTTGCAGCACAGTTTAAGAAATATTCTTCAGACTAATCTGTATTTTCTTCCTTGTAATTGTTCGCTGAGTTTAGAGGACTTCTTGGCCGGACTTACTTCTTTCAAATTCTCTGTTAACAGAATGTAATGCGCACTACTCTATATCATCTAGTAAGGAAATTGAGTTTATACTGTTCCACTCTCTGCACTGACTCTGATGTGGTTTGGATCATACTCGGATCTCTTGGTGGTTTACAGCATGCTCACAACTTACTTCTACAAACAGGTCTCTATGTTTTCAGATGGTAAAGAAAAGAAAAATTGAATTAAATAACATCATTGTCTGGTAAAAGTACAAGGTATATTTAATTAATATGAAATTTCCCATATGTAATCCAGTGCATTGCTTAATGCAATGTTTGGCACAGATTCCTTCCAACTGAGCTACACTACTGATACTACATCTCCTAGGAAGGGGAAGAGAAAGCTAACACTGTGTAGACATTAATTACTTTGCTCAGTCCACATATTACAGTCATAGATGTGAGAAGCTGCAAAGAATGAGAGAGATGGCAATGTTCACAGAAACCTCTTGCCCTTTAATCCTTCAGTGTGGGAGGTATGACCTGCAGAACTGGAACTGAGAACTGTTTGAGATCAAGTTGCATATACAGGTATTTTTCAAGTGAATATTGTTAAACATCTATTGATTAGCCAAAATATTTACCTTCAAAATGTGTTATTCTTACTGATACCTTTTAAAAACTTTACTTCTTTTTCTCACAGTGCAGCAGCACAAGGGTCTCATAATTGGTATTTTACAAAATCTAATAATAAGCTTAAGCTGATGAAATCTAAAGGTTCAAGTTGAAAAAAGGCATTTTGATACAGATCTAGACATAAATTGTCTAATTACAGCACTCAAGGTTGCGAAAAAACTGATACCGTAGACCATATTGAGGGCAAAAACCCCACAAAGCATCATGCAAGTTTTCTGGGATCTACTCCTATTCTTGTCCCAGGAGCATGTTTTCTCAAACTTGACTAAAAAATACAAAAATATATTTCTGTAATGGGGGGACTGTCTAGAAACCAGCCCAAGGAAAACATCAAACCTGGTACAGATTTAAGACTCAGCTCTCGTTCTGAATGTGAAGTAAAGCATTACTGGCATCCCTGAAAGTCATATACCATGTTTGTGATTTACAGGACTGAAGTAGAGACTACAAATCACAGAAAAAGTGAATGCAGTTATTCCCAGAGGATAGAGTGGGTTATAGACAGAGCAGACTTTCTTGGCCTTTTGATTCTGTGCGTCTACGCTTTCATAGTGGGAAATGAATTTGCGCTTCAGGTGACAAAGTCTTGGAGGAAAGGCCACAGTCTTATCCATCTTCTGGGTAATAGGGAGTGTTGTGGAGGGGTGCTGAGTGATCTGACCTGTAGGGTAATTTCACTTGGAAACGATTTCAAATGGGTCAAAATCACAATGGAGACATGGCAGAAGTGGTCTCAAGGTTCCGAGCAGACTCTAGAAATGTTGGACAGCCCATATAAAAATTCATACTGCTGTGTACTTTGTATTGTTCTTTGGGTTTCTTATACTTTAATTTCACCACTGAATGCAGTGCTGGTATATTCAGTCTTTCCCTCCGCTTTCCAGTATAGTCTTTATTCACTTTTACCCTCTAATCTATTCACCACTTAGGTGAATGGACCACGCAGGTGATAGGACTCTTCAAACAGTTTCTAGAAAAGGACAAAAGTACGATTGAGCAGGTTTGATACGGTTTTGTGTGCATGTGAGTGTGTCTATGTATATTCAAAACAGCCTGCTTGTGACTCTTGCTTAATGCACGTACGTTTGCGGGTGAAAAGAGTGCTCCAGGTTCATTTCTCATACCTTGGGGGGAAGAACTCCTGAGGACAGAATTGTGACCTGCATGTATTTCTTTGCCAGATATAAGGCAATTCTGCATAATCTGGATGTTACTTACATCCATGAAAAACGGACTGCTACTTGAAGAAGTCTGAATTGTAGACTGAAGGAAGAAAATATTGAAGAGAAGGAAGACTTGGTAGCAACCACATACCCTATGCTATCAACAAATGTTTTCTTCCTGTTCTATGCTGTATGACTGGATGCTTTGGCCCAGTGAGTTCTACCAGTCCAAAAAGAAATATCTGGAATAAATGATTTTTCTCCCTTTCTAAAGACACTGTTCAGACTCCACGGGAAGTGACAAAATGACCTCTGTTGACCCTAAATAGCTTTAAATGATGTCCTAAAGACATAAGATAGGACTAATGGTGCATTGCGTTCAAGATTTTAAGATAGGTTTCAAGAGAACTAGCTATAGCTTCTTTATGGTTCTGGACAAATACCTCATCTCTTCTATCTGTACACTGAGGGTAAACCTGCTGTAACTCATGTCAAAATCTTTACATGGATAAATCCATAAAATCTCAGGATGCTCTGACATATATCGCCAGGGGGACTATATTGATAGATAAAAGCCACTATGCTGTCAACAAATATCTTATCAGTACATATAAAAATTGATGAGCTTTTCTTACTCTGTTGGGTGTCCTGAAAACTATAAGAATTGTGACCCATGTCTGTCAGTTATTTTAATTGTAAGGTGAATTTTCTAACTGCAAAAAGATATAGCCTGGTATGCCCATACCTGCATTAAATAAAGAGCATGATTTGGTTTACTGGTTGAAATAAGTAGGTGTTTTCCTTGTCTAGCAAGTTGTGAGCTACGTTATTTATTATTGGAAGGAACAAGAACAGGAAGTACTTATGATAGTTTGTTAGCTACAGACTACTTTTCAGGGAGAATTCCAGATGTGTTCTTTGAGACAGTCCAGAGGACCGAAACTGAAGTAGCTGTTTCATCTTTAGAAGTCCAAAAAAATTGTATCGTATAGTTCCAGATAATGGTTGGAAATGCATGCAACAAAATGTGCTACTTCTAGCATGGGTTGTGATTCTTTTTTCTTTCTTTTCTATTTGAAATAAAACTGTCAGCTGAGAAATAATCTGTCTGATCAGTCAGGAAAGAGATCTTGTTGCATCATAATCTCTAGCAAAGAAGTGGACAAAATATTTTATAAAAATGATGTGCCAGGTTTGGTATGTTCAATGTATGCTTTATTGAAAAATCTCACATTAGAGCAAACTATCAATGAACCATTTGAATTTACTAAGCCATGTAATAAATTTCCATTGAATATGCAGGAAACATTGTGAAAATTTGGTAGGCTTTTTGTGTTTGAGTGACCATTGAATAATATGCCTCCAGATGTGGGAAGTGTATTTTTTTTTCAACTGTAAGAAAATCAGAGCTAGCCATAAAAACTCTTTGGGGACAGGCAACAGACTGGATGGCCTCTTGAAATCCTTTTCAGTATAATTTTCCTTGACTGTGTTGCAGAATGAATCTATGCAAAGCTGCCTGATTTAACTACTTGTACTTCTGAGCATATAGCAGACCAGCTTCACCAAGTCAAAATAACTTGCAGTGCATGCAGTTATTGCTACCTGATGAGCTTACCACAGCTGGGTACTCCCAGGTTTATATACTGGATTCAGCTTGCTGACTAGTTCTGAGTAGAGTTAAATTTTTGTCTTTAGAGGCATAGTCACATACCCAGGCTCTCTGTAAGTTATACTGAAAAATCCTATCTCTAGTTACATTCCATAATAAAGATGTACATTTTCTCAAACAGCACAAATGTTGTTCAAATTATTCCAGTACTGAATACAGAGCAAAATGACTTTGCAAACTAGTTTCTAAATCAAACAGAGTTTTTCTTGCAGGGAGAGACTAGCCAAGTATATGTTCAGCATCTTCCCTGCCTGGTGGTGAGTTACTGCATTTCCTGTTGCAGTTATCCTAAGAGCAACATCTCAAACAAAATCTCTGTATTTGTTGCTGTCACGTTTCTGAGACCCCTTCTGTGTTTGAGAAGTTTGTTCAGGATAATAACATGTCCTTCAGTCCAGGTTTCCATGTTTGGTTGATCATACCATAACTGCTTGCAAAGCTGTTAAAAAATGTTCTTACCCTCCTTCCTATCCAGACCAATTATTCTTCACTTACTTCTACTCTGCTGCATGCATTTATTCTACTCTACTGTTGTATCAATAGTAGGGTTAGTGAGGTGTAGAATAATCCCGAACATCCTTCCTGAGCGCCATTTCTAATTAATACCATTTCACTGATTTCCTTTATACTAGTTGATTTAAAAGGGGAATTGCGTGTTATTAATGATACTTGATTGATCTCCAATGCTTGTCCTTCAGCAACATCTCCTGAATTACAAGTTTAAGGTAGAAGTTGGAAGGCATGATGACATACTTTCATGAACTAAATGGAGTTTGTGGTTTGGCACAGACAGGTACAGGGGGATTCCTCTTACTAAATTTAAAGATGTATAGTGAAGATATCTACACCTGAGTACATTGTTTACAGTCCTTGTTTAGTCAGTGGAGAAAAACAGGCACTTCACAGATGGAAAACACCTTTTTCAAAGGCAGATATCTGGAGTAGGTGAAGGGAACTGTCTCATTCCCTCTATATGGTGTGGCCAGCCCTTGGTGCCTCACCCATGAGGAGTCAGGTGAGATGAATCCCTAAGATATATACCAAACTGACTCATCTGCTTTACCGTGTTGCTGCACAAAATCCCAGAATCTACTCCACTGAGGTGATTCTGTCTGTCTCAGTAGAAACAGGATTCAAAAAATGCCTCCAGGAAACCCAGTCGCCCGCTGCTGCTGTCTCCTGAAAGCTTCAGTGTTAATGCTTGTCTAAGTGGGAAGCTTCTCCTTCCTACACTTTTAGCATCGCAGAACTGGGAGTCCCTGTGGCTGTTTGGAGGAGAAGTGAAACTCAGTCCTCTACAGGATCCCCACCATCTGTACCATGAATTCTTTGACCCTATAGGAAAACATAAATATACGGACCTGGTCTCATTACCTGGCTTTTTCCCTCAAACCACTCTGTTTCATTTCACAGACCTACATTTGCTATAGACAACTGTTTCTACTGAATGCCCCTTTATCGTAGAAGGGCCAGATGAAGCTATAACACTGATGAAGAGGTAATCCTCTGGTCAATTAGGAGTATTTGTTCTGCACAGAGCTATGCTTCCAGCATCCTGCCAGGAAATCTGTCCCTGGGTTATACTGTATAGTATGCTAAATCTGTCTTGTCCACGGAGAGCAAAAATAGCTTGTTTACTTACAGTAAATATCTGTAGGCATATGAGTTGGGAAAAGTAAACCACAGGACAATGATTGTGGGAATGGCCAAATGTGAACAGTTATTTGGAATGTCAGACAACAATCTGTACTACTCATGTCCTAGATCACTTCAAATGCTCAAACTGAAATTTGCTTTTAGGCAGTACTGCATTCTCTCTCCCTTGCAGATATAGCCACAAACACACAAATGTGTATTTGCAAGAGGGAGAAGATGCTTTTGTGTCCCTTTTGCACACACTGATCTATATAAAATTTCATTCATTTTCTCTACCTCTGAAACAGCCCCAATCCAAACAATCATGGCTTATCTATTCTTTAAACATTAGTCTCTTTCTCTCCAAAAGGAGTTTGTAATGCATTACCAGTTTCAGCAGTGGTCAGAGACCAGATAAGACAAGTGAAAATGTATTGAAAACATTATCTAGCAATCCTATTATGAATAGCACTGAAAAAAAGAAACACAGTGACACAGACTCAATGCCCTGCAGCTTCAAAGTGGTGTAGTTGAACAGCTACATCAGAGATCAACACACTGGTAATAACCTCTTAGGTTTCCTCTGTATTGCTCACGCTCTTCCAAAAGCTTTTTCACAGAGACAGTCTCTATGGTTCTGTAGGACAAAGATTATCTGGAGCTTATTGGACACTCTTGGCTTCAGGACCACAGGGAGATAGTGGCAGCAGTCAGTCTGCCATGTGAGAGGAACTTTCATTATTAAACAGTAAAGAGAAAAAAATAGTTATGAAGAAGACAAGACTTTCTTCCTCAGGGTACAGTATCCTCCTTTGAAGCTGTTAAACAGAGAGGAGCAAGCCAGTCAGCTCGTATATGCTCATCAAGAGCTTCTACTCACTTCATGTTCTGCCTGGAGAGAACTTTGTCAAATCTTCTCACCCCAGCCTGCTGCCTGGAGAACTCTTTCCTTGCATTGGACAAAGCATTTAAGTTGCTGCTTCCACCTCAGTGGGGTGCATGGTACCTGCCTGTGCTCTCCTTACCCACCAGCCCCAGGCGTGCAGTGCTGCCGGGGCATCCATCCTGAGTCTAACACGGGCTGATATGAACCCCCATTTGAACAAGTTAGCAGCTGCTAGAGTATAATCAAGGTCTCACCTCTTTTCTCACTTGTCTAGTGGCCTCATTTCACACATATGATACCCTTTCTCTGGCTCTTTTTACAGTCTCTTTTTACAGAGTCACCTTTTTTTTTTCCATCAACTATTTGAAATGGTCATACTTATAAAAGTGTCGGGGTTTTTTTTGCTTTCATGTTACCATACCCTACCTTATTATGAAAAAGATTCCTTTTTTGCTTTTTTTTTTTTTTTAGTCTTTAATATTTTCTTTCTGATTTTAGATATCAAACCCTCTTTAATTATTGTCAGCTTTGCCCTCAGGAATGCTGTAACTCTTTCTCACTTTCATCCTATTTGAAATTTTCAGTGAACTGTGGCTTCAGACTGTGTAACAATCACTGAATTCCTTGGTTTATATCATTTGAAGAGAAAAAAATGAATGTTTTATTTCAAGAGCTCCTGATTTTTTTGGGGGGTGTAAGAGAGGATGATCAAAGTTTATAAGTTTATAAACAGATTAAAAAAATACTACTCTGTTGGATTTGTAAGTGAGCAAGACTAATTTCATGTGGGGCCTGAGTCACCCAAGTGAAAGCTGATCTCCTTCACATCCCAGTTAGACTCACTGCTGTCCTTGTCTAAGACACCAGCCATTTTTCCAAGTAACTTCTCTTATACCATCATCTATAATTTTTCTTAAGAAAAAAAGGAAAACTGGTAGCCTTTCAGGATTATTTTAATCTTAACAAAAAACAATTTTCAAATGCAGAACTTTAGGTGAGTAAAAGAAATCATGGAGGATTGCTTCCCACTCTGATGTCTGGCTCCTTTACATCATAAGTAGGGTACTCTCTTTCTTCAGGAAGAGAGTGTGTCATGAGACTTCAGTTGTGCTCTACCAGATTTCTGAAGTGAAATTTCCAGCAGCTGCAAAACCTTAGTTCACATCATAGTCAGCTGTGGCTTTTGATTCTGGAGAGATGTAATTCCATCCCCTAGGGATAAGCACTCATCCATGCACATAATCTTACTGGGTACTGGAGCTGTCAAACCATAGACCGATAGTGCACCACCTAAACATTAACCAGCTAGGAAAGTTCTCCAGGGAGCTGGAGAGGAGGAACTCCTGATGCTTTAGTGTAAAAATATGGATGAATGAATTGTGGTTGTTGTTTATTTTCTTTCTTTTTGATTCCTGTTTATTTTCTTTCCTTTTATAACGTGCTTTTAAACTAGGTGTGGCAAGAAATCCAAAGAGCTATATAAATAGTTCTGAAACTGAATTGAAAGTTCTTTTGAACTTTTTGGATAATTTCCACCAGAAACTTCTCTTTTGCAAACCTGAATCAAATATCAGTAATGCAGTTTATTTCTTCAGCAGTTACTGGGTTGGGCAGTGTTAGAGCACGTCACTTTGTGGTACTGGTGGTTTATGAAGCTTGTCTATGTATAAGTGACATGAGAGGAATATGGCATCTGATAATAGAAAATGTATTTGTATGCTGTGTCCTTTAAAATGGAGAACTTGGGGTTTTTTGTAGCTTTTTAGTAAGTTGTTAAATTACTTCACTTCTTAGATAAATCTTTATGCCACTCTGAAGCATAAAGAAGACTGTGGTGTGAAGGTATCTGTCAGTTGAACAGCTGTCCTATTTCAAAATTAAATATGGTTCACCAAACTAAAAGCTTTCTTGTCCAGCTTCAAACATACCATAGAAATTCATTGCTGTTAACAAATGCCCTAAATTTGCTCGTTTTCATCAATCTGACTACGTATCATGTGCCTTGTAAATTCCATTACTTAACCAAAGGTGTATTTAGTCATGCAAAGAAATAGTCAAGGTAATTATAGCAAATTTCCCCTCTCCAGAAGAGTATTTTATAGAAATAATTAGAAATAATTCATAACACTGCCTGAATAGAAGTAGGTGAAAAATTTGTTTAAGTTGAAGGGAAATAAGAGAGGTTTATGCAAATAACATAAACATTCTGAGGAATGTGACATTTTAATTGAAAAATAATATGAAGATTTTTCATTATTTGAAAAGATTGAATTATTAACTATTATTACAAGTTTTTGGAAAGGAGAGTAATTTGGAAAGCTTTTTTAACAAAATGCGTTCACAGAATATGAAACAAAAGTATTATGAACCTGGGGTTGGTAAATTCCGATTTAAAACTAGATCAATTTCTATTTAGTGTTTTTCAAAAAGATACTGTTGTTATTAGGGCAGTGTACCTCTGTTTATCATGTTTGCTTTTTAGAAATAGTCTGTCTTGTTTTTTTCTTTTTTTTCCCCAGCTGCATAGAATTTAAGTTGTTTCTATATAATGCACCTAGTGAAAAGTAATTCTGATCTCCAACTCGTTTTCTAGATGTTAAGGGAATAAAAATTGTATGTTATAAACTGTTGCTACTAAAACTAGTTGAAAAACATGTTTATGTGTTTTGAGGATGTTTTGTGTTTGCTGTAAAAGCCCAATATTTTTACTTCGTCACCTCCACTTCTTCATGGAATTGCAAGGCACTCATTCTGGAAGGGGAATTAATTCAAAAAAAAGAATCAAAACAACATTGGTGAAAAATGAACAGATCAGAGCCTGGAGCAAATCCAGATATAATTACGTTTTTGAAGTTGGCTGTTGGAGCGCATAAAATGTATGAGGTCTTTTAGTTCAGCTTCCACGGGCTGTTTCTTAGAGCTCCAGTACTAAAATACCTTTCTATGTACTGCTTGTAAAAGGAATGTTCCTTTCACACTGCTTTCTCCTCAAAATTCCTATAATTTTTGACAAAGAGGAAGGCCTGGTATGTGTTGAGGATACTTGTCAGTAAGTTAAGAAGCTGCAGTGGGAGTAGAATAAGGAAGGGTTGGGCAGACAGCAGAGGTGCCATAATCAGGTCACATGGGATATTTAGGAGCAAAGATTAGAATTAAAGGAGACTTTTCATGGAGCCTAAGAGAAAAAATATTCACAGGTTTAAGAACTCTTCTTCGGCTGTTGGAGAAATAGCGTTCAATAGTGGACAGAAGATTTTTAAAGGAGGTGTGAACAGTCTGAATATCAAGAAAATCAAGATATCTGCTTGTGTGCTGGGGTTTAAACCTATGGACAGACTTCAGGCAAATTAACAAGCACAATTATGTACACTTTTGTTTGTTTGCTTAACTTTCTTTTAGTACGAGGTGTGATCCATTACCCCAGGCTGTCTGAATATTTGCTTTGCTACGTCTCATGCTATCCTGAGATCCACGGTTTACTGAGGCTCTTGATCTCTTTCAATGATAATTTAAAAATACATTTTGGATAACATTTTTAGAATATTTATTGTGTTTTTCTGTATTACAAGCAGTCTATTGTGGGTGTTCCCATGGCTAATGGCTTGTACAGGGACTGTAATACCTGTTCCCAGGACTTATATCTGAAAAATAGTGATGACTACTCTAAGCTAGACAGAGCTTCTCTTGGCTTCCTCTGGGCATACATAACCTCTGTATGGGCTCTGAATGCCCAGAGGAATAGGTGGGTTTCATCATTTCTGTAACAGAAAAAAAAAAAGGCATTTCTGCATCCTCTTCTGTCGCTCTAATATGAGTGGATAAATTTAACCTGCCCACCACAGAGTGCTTCAAATATGCCAGATGTACTCATAGTCGTCACTGCAAAGAAAACAACTTTTGGCTGAAAATTATTTTAATTATACAACACAGGACAATAAATTGTTTAACAAGGGTGAACTGAACCACCATAAAATATTTCAGGCAACTGGCAGACAAGGCTGCCCCTGCTCTCAGTTTTATTACCAGTGTGGGTGTTTATTTCCCACCCTTTTCCTTCCAGGTCAGTAAATTCTGGTATAGGACCATTTACACTTTCTACGATCTGTGTTATCCAAAGCTATAAACTTTACAAATGAATGGGACAAATCTTGGCTGCCTAGTTTTCTGGATCTTGCTGTTACAGTACATCAATCTTATTTACTTGCTTGCTCTCAAGAAGGCAATGAACCATTGCAACTTCATGAGCAATATTCAAATATTCAGATTTATTGCTGTGACTGAGATTGATATCACAATGGATGCTGAGTTCTGTCTTTCTGTTATCTGCCGCAGCTGTTATTTCCCTGTTGCTCTACATCTGATAGAGTTATTTACAGGATGGCAAAGTGTGTGTGACAGGCTCTCAGATGACAAAATTTTCTTTTGCAGCATTTTGAAAAGTTTTAAGTGATTCAGTAAAGTACAAGTGCAGTACAGACTTGGTGCTCTCATTCGTTTCTCTCTCCCACTTGCAAAGTGGTTTTGGGTGACTGTATAGGTCTTAAGAAAATCTTGTAACCTATCCTCACAAACTACAAATACGAATTGCACAACATACTAAAAATATTACCAGGATGAACTGCGTATATTGTCACATTAGTTCACAAATTTGTTACAAAATTGCATCAGTGCTTTCAAGAACTGGATGAATGGGAAAACTCTGCTGCAGTCAGCAATACCAAGTTGGAGAGTCTGTGGGAAGAGCTATATAACACTGACAGAAAGAGGGAGTGTAGGGTTTCTCCAGTCTACCCCAGTCATCTTTTCCTGAACGGTTCTGTTGCTCTTCACTTGTACCAGTCTTTTGAATGATTCAAATGAATGAGACTCCTGTGTTTTGAACAATTTTTTTATCACTTGTAGAAGTCCTCTCTATTTCATCCAATGTCTGAATAGCTTTTAGTGATCACTGTGCTGAAAGCACCCATTTCTATCCAGCTCAGAGAAGGCAAAGAGTTGCACACCCATGCTGAAGCTGGCACGTTGCTGTGATCATCACCAGGTTGTACAATCCTGTCAGGGACTGACACTGAATGACCGCATGTATCCATCTCATTCAAAAGTTTAAAACCAACTCTTCAGCTCCACAAGCCAAATTTTAGGTATAAATTGTCATGCTCTGTCAAGGAGAAAAAGGAAGGGGCTAAAGTGGAAACTGCAAACTTTTTCTGTAATTATAGTCTTACACTGTCTTTCATGACTTTATGAAGTAAAGGTGAGATTTTTGTGGCATATTTTAAATAATCTAACCAGCCTTCCAGACTCTCTTATAGTTCATAGAAGCATTTCCAGAGGTCTTTCTCTCTGTCCAAAGTATATATGTCAGTGACAGATTCATTACTCTCTAGAGTACTCATTCTCTCTTAATTTAAAATTTAAAATCAGAAGGGGGTTTTCCTTGGACTGCTCAAGGCCTTGGATAGCTCCTTTGGAAGAGCTCGGAAACCTGTCTTTGAACTCTACACGCCTTTGAATCAGAAACCACCAAAGAGACTCAAAAGACTCTGAAAAGAAAACACTTTGTGAATAATTAAGAATAAGACTTGTCATCACATTTAATCTTCCCAGCTTCACCTACCATTCCCATTATAGCGTGTTTGACTTGCTTTATCAAGTGTTGCATTTTGTGTGGTCATCGTTTCTGGTACTGTTTGTTGATCTGCTTATTGTCCCCTAGAACCTTTGTAAAATCAGGTTGTTTCAACCTGCAAGGCTGAGAAAATATGTAACTAGAGTTGAGTCATGAATGACAATGGAGATGATTGCCTCGTTCTACTCTACACTGATGAGGTCCCACCTCTAATATTGTGTTCAGTTTTGGGCACCGCAGCATAAAAAGGGCATCAAACTACTGGAGAATGTCCAGAGGACGCCACAAAGCTTGTGAAGAGTCTGGAGGGGAAATCATATGAAGAGAAGCTTAAGTCACTTGGCCTGTTCAGCCTGTAGTAGACTGACGGGGGACCACATAGCCATTTACTGTTTCCTCACAAGGGAAGGAGAGGGAGCAGGTGCTTGTGGTGACCAATGATAGGGCTTGAGGGAATGGCAGGAAGATGTGCCAGGGGAGGGTTGGGTTGTATACTAGGAGAAGGTTCTTCACCCAGATGGTGGTTGGAGCACTGGAACAGCTCCCCAGGGAAGCAGTCACTGCACCAAACCTGACAATATTCCAGAATCATTTGGACAATGTCCTCAGACACATGGTGTGAATGTGGCATTTGTCCTGTGCAGGGATAGGAGTTGTACTTGATGATCCTTGTGGGTCCCTTCCAACTCAGGTCAGGTCGTTCTATGTAATAGAAAAGGTAACAATTTTTTATTAGGCTTTTTTTTTTTATATGTTTGGTTGAGGGGCTAGGGCATATCTGCATGTTAGATGATGGCAAGATGTATTTCCCTTTGTTTTGCTGAGCTGGAACTTATTATTTTTATGTTTTTAGGTTGTTATCTCTTTCAGAACAATTGTCTTTTTTTGATATTGGATAATAAAGCATTTGCAGAATAGTTTCCTCATTCATGCTGAGGGCACATTATGTTATTATCTATGCATAAAAAAATAAATCTGAGGGTGAAGTAATTGTATTGCAGGGTAAGTTATCTACAAACATGATAATACTTTTTCTATTGTCTAACTATAAACCTGCAATATTTTGACATATCTATCACTGCAACATTCCTTTGACATGCATGTAGGGTGGTTATTCTCATTTTACTGAAACTGAGAGCATAGAGAATAATAGGAATAGTAAGAAGATAAAAATGAAATACTTAGCTAGCTGGTATGCCTAGGTTTTGTCTTTATTCAAAGGAATAAAATAGAATCATCAAAGGTGATTCAGAGTAACTTTTTTAGATTGTTGTTCTGAGCTGTCCTTTTAGAAGTCTTACCTATAAGCAAGTTTCCAAAGGGCTGGGACATTGACTCAGAGAGTAAGAAAGCAATGGATGTTAAATCTTGGCTGATGATCATACATGTCTCTTATTCCATATCACCCAATTTAACTGGTTTTGCTCCACACAGGTGGACTGTCTCATTAACCGCATTTAGGCTAGAAACACTTTTGTAAAGCTTCTGAACTTCTGTTTTGGCTTAAATCACTCCTGTTCTTATTGCCTTCTGGCAGCAGGAATTCAGGAGAATTGGGAAGTCCACTACCTTTTTCAAGCTGCTTTAGAGGTACATATTCTAGAATTTTGATGGGAAAGGTAAGAGCTGTGCCTCACCTTTCCCTTTAAATGACCACAGGCCTTGGCAAGACTTATTCACATGTGTTATTTTCCCAGTTTTCTTTTCCATGCTTCTGGTCTGTCCCTTTTACCTTTGCAGATATGCCTTGCACATACTTTAAGATGTCTTGCACCCTCTGCAAACTTCATAAAATGTGACAGTTGTGAATCAGAACTTTCATTTCCCTGCTCCTTTCCATGCAGAAGAGGCTCAATGTGACTTCTGTGCAGTAGAAAGTTCTGTGTGTACTCTAAAACCAAGAAAGTATTGTTCTTCCTGTCACTTTTTAAATTGTCACTCAATTTAGTAATCAGACTCTTGAGAATTTCTTTAAGAAAATACTGAATGTAATGATGACAAATTGGTTTTAGACTACACTTTCTCTCCTTACATGTATTTGAAAACAAACCTCTATCAGTGAGGTTGAGTTAAGAAGCTTCTGTATGTTACAAAATTCATCAAATATCTTACAGAGAATCTGCTTACTCAGGTAAAATCTGTTCTATGCCCATAAACAGCATGAATAAACTACCATACTTAGACTTCTCCTAACGAGGACTCTACATTTCAGTCTTCCATCACTGGCATAAATAAGAACAGCAGAAAACCAGATTAGGAAAAAGAAGGTAATGATACTGCTATTGGTTTTAAAAAACCCAACAGCAACAGTGTTTTCAGATAAACAAATAAACCAAAAAAGAAACAGAGCAAAAGAAAATATTATAGAGGGACAGGAAAGGGAAGACGATAGTAAGAAAAGGAATAAGAAAAGGAAAGTCGGATGAATAATTTTGGGCTTCTACTGGATGAGACGAAGTCTGGCTGTGGTTCCCTATTCCACTGAGAAAGAAAGTAGTTTTCTATCTGAACATGCTAGAGTCAAAGAAAGTACAAGGAGGAATGCCCTCACAAGTGTAGGTCATGCTAGCAAGGTGCAGCTAAGACTGAGAAGGAGTAAAAATTCCTCTGTTACAAAGAGAAGTAAGGTGAGAAGAAACAGAGCAGATACTCCTCAGAAAGGGAAGAAGTAGTATATCTAGTTGAATCTTAGTCTATCTATGTGACAGCATAGCACCAAGGAAAAAGGCTAAACCTCTTCTTTGTATAATTGTTCCTAACCCTAACAGCAATTGTGCAACTGTATTCTCTAATTAGATTTTCCTGCTTGGGCTTAAGATGAAATACAGGAAAGGAGTGAACTGAGACACTTCAATAACTACATGAAGAACTTAGTTTGAGATTGTTTCCCACAAGGAAATCTAGGGAGTCCATCAAACTGGAGCATCGTTCTGTTGGCAGAAAAGTGAAGCTGGACTCAAAAAGTGCTATATTGTAACTTCTTACATTTGAGGAGATCCTTCTAATTAAGTCCAACTATTTTAAAATTCCTTTATCATTCTTCACACATTTTATTCCTTCTGTCTCAACTAAGATACCACGTTTCTAATAGGATGGAGTCAGAGTAGCAGCAGATGGAAATTTAATCAAATGTTATCAAATGATATCATGGTTTGTTTCTAGCACTGAACACAGGAAAAGTATTAGAGATAAATATTTTCTCTCTTCTTTACAGACATTTAGAATCAAATCTGGTTAGTAGAGCTATGAAAAAATTCATTGGGTTGATTAATGGCAAATTGGCCAGTAGAATCCCTGAGTTGCTCTGTGTTTACAGCTTTTTACGACTGACATAAACTTGTGTGATAGATGTAATATGTACTGTACATAACGAGACTCAGTGAATATTGTGGTTGTTTTGTGGCATGGCAACTTTTGATTCATATGTATGTTGAATTCAGTAGAAATCTAATTTTACATTTTTTAAAAAGCTAGCATCAGCAGAGGTAGAACGAGGACTTCAGAAGTCTCTGAACTTACTGTTTCCTTGAATGAGAAGCACATGACTACATAATTTACCTTCATTCTTACAAATCAAGTGGAGAAGAAAGGTCATGTTTTTAAATAAAGAGTTGAAGTTTATCAGGTAGCAGCAGGTGCACCACAAAACCAATAAAATACAAACTAATGACAGAATCATGTGATTATCAGTGGTTCCTAAAATGTCCTATTTTGTCTCCTCATATTATACTTTTTCCTCCTTAAACAGATAACAAAACTTCAAATTAAACCCCTTAGCAGATAGTGATTACCCATTTTATTAACATGCTGATTGTAAGGGTCTCATACAAACCTTTTGTTGCAGTATCGATTTAGGACTGCAATTTGTGTTCTAGAATATATTTAAGAAAGTAGCAGACCAAAGATTATATGAGAAATATTCCATCTTAATGGAAGAATTTTCTGTGTTCTACCATAATCCTTCTATGTTAATTACTCAGCAACACTACCGCCATATTTGTCATGATCTGAAAGGTTGCAGCTTGATTCCTCTACTTATAAGAGACAATAACTTGCTCTTTGTGTCTCAGATTTCATCTAGGGACATTAACGAAGACCTAGTGTAAAGAAAAGTTTCCCAATTTGTCCCAGATTGTTTGCATTGACAGGAGAAGGTTTTGCCTAAATACCTTGAGGTGTTAGTAAGAATATACAGGCAGGCTTTGGATCAGATGTTGGGCTGTCACAGATCATAGAATCATAGATCATAGAGTCAATCATAGAATCATAGAATGGGTTGGGTTGGAAGGGATCATAAAGATCATCCACTTCCAGCTCCCCTGCCATGGGCAGGGATGCCTCCTGCTAGAATTAATTGCTCAAAGCCTCATCCAACCTGGCCTTGAATACCTCCAGGAATGGGGCATTCTTCTCTGGGACACCTGATCCAGTACCTTGCCACCCTTTCGGTAAAAAATTTCTCGCTAGTATCTAATCTAAATCTAACTTCTTTCAGTTTGAAGCCATTATCCCATATAAATGTCCATATAAATGTCCCTCACCAGTTTTCTTGTAGGCACTCTTCAGGTACTGAAGGTCACTGTAACGTCTCACCAGAACCTTCTCTTCTACAGGCTGAACAAGCCCAACTCTTACAGCCTGTACTCACAGGGGAGGTGTTCTAACCCTTTGATCATCTTCATGACCTTCCTCTGGACATACCTCAACAAGTCCACGTCTTTTCTCTGCTGAAGGCTCCAGACCTAGATGTAATACTCCAGATGAGGTCTCACCAGTGCTGAGTTAAAGGGGGAGAATCACTTCCCTCAACCTGCTGGCCATGCTGTTTCTAATGCAACCCAGGATACAGTTAGCTTTCTGGGCTATGAGCCCACATTGCCGGCTCATGTTGAGCTTCTCATCCGCCACCACACCAAAGTTCTTCTCTTTGAGACTGCTCTCAATTCTTTCTCCATCCAGCCTGTATTTGTGCCTAGGAATTGCCCTGACCAAGGTGCAGGACCTTGCGCTTGGTCCTGTTGAACTTCATGAGTTTTGCACGGGCCCACCTCTCAAGCTTGTCCAGATCTCTCTGGATGGTACCCTTTCCCTCCAATGTGTCAACTGCACTACAAAGCTTAGTGTCATTGGCAAACTTGTCCTTAATCCCACTGTCCATGTCTGTGGCAAAGATATTAAATTGTACTGGTCACAAGGACGGAAAGTATTCTTATAAAAAGTGTTTCTACAAGAACATATCTCCTCTGCTTTGGCATAAATTTTGTGTCTCTACTCTTCAGATTTTTACTGTCCTTGACATTGGACTTCAAGCTTATCTTGTTATTAACCCTGACAGACAAATGAAGATGTAGAGCTTTGGTTCAGTGTTAGACATCTCTATCTCTTTCTGACTTGAGCCATGAGTCAGAGTCTGAGTGAGATTTGGAACAAGTATTTTGAGGCTGTAACATGTTATTTAGAGAATTCTAGAGGAGTCATATGAAAGTGCAAAGCAGAAAAGCATTGTAAGTGCTGAGAGGTTGATAATTTGCTGGTGCTGGTTGAGGAACAAGCAATACTGAAACAATAGCTCACCAGAAAGAAAGAAATACCCACTTCAGAACGTTCATTAGTGAAATCCAGCTCTGGGCACTCAGCTCCTCTGTAGTTTAATATGAAAGTGTTAAAACTTCTTATAGATTCATTTGCGAGTTATTCCCTCTATAACCAGTAGAGCCCACAAGGTTGTTGGACTAATACTGCAGTGGATACAGCAGTTTTAGAGGCATGTAAATCATTTGCTTGGTTCTGTCAGCTGGGATGATGAGAGACAAAGTGACTCAGAGTCAACTGGAATGTCCAGAGGCATCCGGAGCCTCCTGCTGTGGTTGCCATATAAGAAGCAGGACCTGTGGAAGGCCCAGAGGTCTTCTCTCTTTGTATCTGGGGGGCAGGTGGGATGTCCTCATGTGTCTGAAGTGACTGGATTTTTATCTATAATATAAGGAACATGGAAATGTTGTGCACATGGACAAACCCACATGTACCGCAAGGAAAAGTGTCTGCCAGAATTCAGACTGAATTTCTTGAACTGAGTCTTACCTAATACCTCTGAAGTCTTTCAAGTAACAATAAGTTTTGTTCAGTTTCCTTGAGGACAAATTCAGGCTATAGATTTGAGTGCCATTCTGAGGGAAAAACCTGAGAATCTATCTGGAATTTTGGCACAAAATATTACATATTCCTTGAGCCAGCGGGAAAGACAAAAAACTACTTATTCTGCAGTCCCCCAAATTTGACATGCCCCTTTGGGATGTAGGAAACCGCAGCTCAGTTGACTGTTCTGATTAATTAGAAGTGACCCAAGTTGGCACAATTTGTTTTAAATACAAGTGGACAGAGTTTAGTGGAAATGCAGAGGTGAACTAGTATTTCTTATGAGCTGAAGGCAGACAAAAATGCAGCCTGACTGAGTAATAAGACAGATCTATCCATAAAATATTGATTGATAGATTAATTGATGTGTTATGAGTACAGCTGTTGACGTAAGGTCTTTCTTTTGGAACTATTCCTTTTTCTTTTCTTCCAGCAAAATGTCTTATCTAATTACATCTACAGCAGAAATGTTGTATGCTATATATGTACTTTAATACTCTACTTTTTTCTATGTTTTCTTCCAGATAGGTTATTTCCATATAGTAACACTTGAAAATCTGGATTCCAATCACAGCATTTACTCAGTAAATTTAGAGAAATTCTGTTTGCATTCCTGTAGTTACCCTGTATTTGCTTTGATGAAAGTGGAACTTTGTCTTTGTTTTTATTTTAATTATAGGACAGAAAGACTTTTAATTCAGTTTTCCGATCTTAAAATGGACTAGATTTTTTTTCCATAAAAGAAAAAAATGAGATTGATGGTTTTTTGCCTACACTGCCCTGCTAACTTCTTGAAACACTATTGTGTAATTATTTTTCAGGAAGCAACTTGGAATTCTTTTTACTTATATTATGCAGTGGAGGCACAGTCTTGTTGCAGCATTTTGTCTAAAAGGGAAAGAGTACATATTGATACATACAGACTGCATTGCTTTGCATGAAGGAATTCCACACAATGAGCTTGGCCTGATTTTTTATCCCTTTTATCTTAGCAGTACCAAGACATGACCTTCACTGAGCAATAATAGAAGACTCAGTGCAATTCAGATTGTTCTTTAATGAAACAATTCTCCCTTTACCTGGTTGTAAGATTTCACTAATGCAGGAGGAGGCTATAGCCAGCAAGGTCTTTCACATGTAATGTATAATTGATGCAGGATTTGACTGGCAGCAAAGACTCATCTTCTAAAGTTATTTTTATTAGCCTTTTCCTCAATGTGGTCCCTCTCATCCGGCTTACAGTTTAATGATGAAGAGTCTTTTGAGCAAAATCCCTATTTTATTAATGAGATTTTGCTTCATTTGATGAAATAATAATTCTTTTTTTTATAAAAGTCTGGTTGTTGCTTTTCATTTGTGGCTGATCTGCCAATATAGATATTTTTACTTATTAACTCTGCAGATCTGGAAATATTTATCTGCTACTGTATACAATATCAAAGCAGTCCATGAAGATTTTAACACACTTGAACTCACTTATTTTTATTTGTCTATGTACTATTGGACTTTTACTCATCAGATTTACACTGATGTCATTCAGACTCAAAGGTATTCAGCAACATGATATATTAGTCAGTCACTCAATTTTAAGCCCTGAATGAGGAAGCAATCATCATTTTCATTATTTAACAATATGGATACACATCTGAAATACTTTTTATAAAACTTCACTAGAGAAATACATTATTCCAAATAAAAGTATTGTCTTTAATGATGTTATTACATTAGATATGTGTTAACATTTCCCTGAAGCTAGTAAATTTGCAGGTCGACTTTAAAACAGGGAAAAATCAATTAATTTTACTCCCCAGCTTGGAATAAAAAATGCAGAGTGTTTAAGTCATAGCTGAAAAGAGACTCTGTGTCCAAGCTCAGCCAAACAGGGGATGTTTGCGGAGATTTAGGTATTTTTTTTTTTTTCACTAGCTTATTGATGTTCAAGTAATGCACAAAAACCCATGCTCAAGAACAATCTTGAACTGAATACACTGTTTCTTCTGAGTTACACATATTTTTCTATCCTTTTGTATTACAAAGAATCCTGTCCAGTTTTACATGATGAGAAAAGTTCTATATTTTAAAGGACCGAGTATCAGGAAAGCAAATTAAAACCTGCTAACAGAGAAATAGTACTCTGGTCTGGGAATATTCAAAAGAAAAACTAGGATGAGCAAGTCTCCTTATGGCCTACAAGGAAGATATTACCACTATGGCATGAAAGTGGATGAACTCCTTACCACCTCTGAACACATGGTATGTGGGATGTTTGAGAGCAACACTGCAAAAGACAGACTTTGAAATTTTGGGGATAGTAGGAAGTACTTTTGGGTATAGAACAGAATCTGTATGGGACAAAATGCTCAGGCAAAGAATACTGAATTGGACACGCAGTTTAAGCAAAATCCAGGAAAATTTTTCTTTATGACTTAGATCAGCTCACCAAAGAGTTTTTAGCTTTCAGAGAAATGCTATGTTACTGTTAGCGTTGTGATAGCAGTTATTTGGCCACAGCAAGGAGGTGTCGACTGGAGCTGCTCTGGGATGGCATTGGGAAACACATTCCTTCCTGCGCAACTCGGGGTTTATCTAACCTAGGAAAGCTATGGTAGGAAAAGAGTCAAAAATGTGTGAATCTACAACATTAGGGACTTGTATCCTGAGCCAGGAATTTGAAGGACATGGTGGACTAAGGATCAAGACAAATGTTTCTATTTCAGGACCTGTGAATTCTTTCCTAAACAACTGTAGATTGACTTTATATGGATGGAGAACTCAATAACACAAACCTGATCTTCCTGCAAGAAACCTCTCCCTTGCAATGATAAGCACATGAAATCCTGTGAAGAAATCTCATCTGACATTTTTTCTCTGAGGCAGTAGTGACCTTTCAGCATCTGGTCAACTTTGTGCTCCGAAAAATGGGTGAAAAGGAGGACCCTGAGAACTACTTACCAGTCAGCCCCACCTCTGTGCCCAGTAAGGTCATGGAACAGATGCTCCTGGAAGACATGTTGAAGCATATGGAAGATGGGAAGGGAGTTAGACACAACCCAAATGGCTTCACCATGGGCAACTCATGCCTGACGAATCTAGGGACTGATGGAGTGATTGCATCAGTGGATAAGGAAAGAGTTATGAATGTTATCTATGTAGACTTCTGTAAGGCTTTTGCTACTGTCACTCACAGCATACTTGCCACTAAATTGTAGACATAAGGTTTAGTTTGACAGATGGATAAGGACTTGGCTGGATGGCTGTATCCTAAGTTACAATCAAAGGCTCAACGTCAAAGTGGAAACAAGTGATGAATATTGTCCTTCAAGGGTCTGTACTGGCACCAGTACTATTCAATGTCTTCATCAGTGGCACAGACAGTGGGATTGCGTCTAAAACTTCAGCAAGTTTGCCAGTGACACCAAGATGAGTGGTGCAGTTAGTTTTCTTGAGGGAAGAGATGTCATCCAGACGGATCTTGACAGGCTGGAGGAGTGGGTCCATGTGAACCTAGTGAAATTCAACAAGCCAAGTGCAAGGTCCTGCACCTGGGTTGGGGGAACCTCCAGTATCAAGATGGGCTGGGGGTCAAGGGCTGGAGAGAACTTGGCAGAGAACAATCCAGGGATTCCAATGGATGAAAAATTGGGTGTGAACTTGCAATATGTGCTTCTGGTCCAGAAAGCCAAATATATCCTGGACTGCATAAAAAGAAGGGTGTTCAGCAGGTCAAGGAAGGTGATTCTCCTGCTCTAGTCTGCTGTTGTGAGACTTCAGATGGCATCCTGCATCCAATTCTGGGGTCACCAGTACAAGAAAGATATGCACCTTGTGGATGGATCCAGAGGAGGACCACAAAAATGGTAAGAGCACTGAAACATCTATCCTGTGCAGGAAAGCTGAGAGAATTGGGGTTGTTCAATCAGAAGAAGAGAAGGCTCTGTGAACATGTTATTGTGGCTTTTTAACATATAACAAGGGCTTATAATAAAGATGGATAAACACTTTTTACCAAGGTCTGTAGTGACAGGACAAGGGGAAATGATTTTAAACTATAAGAGGGTAGGTTTAGACTAGGTGCAAGGAAGAATTTTTTTTTTGCAATGAGTGAGGCTAGTGAGAAACACTGCAACAGGTTTCCTAGACAAGTTGTAGATGCCTCATCCCTGGAAGTGTTCAAGGTTAGGCTGGAAGGGGCTTTGAGAAATCTGAACTAGTGAAAGGTGTCTCTAACCATGGCAGGGGGCTTGGAACTAGATGTTCTTTAACGGCCCCTTCCAACCCAACCCATCCTACGACTCTATGAAGGAGCAGGTGACCTAGAGCAGGCTCCCCTACTCCTGGGAATATCAACAGCTCCTTCTCTGTCTTTCAGTATGTTCAGGAGAGCCAAATGTAATTGCCAGTACTAAGAAGCCTAAGTAAAGCCAAGGAAAATTAAAAAAAACCCAAACAGGTAGAAGATATTATTTCCCTCATGTCTTTGTCACTTGCATTGAGGGACGGTGAACCCACAAGGTGCTCTTGCTTTCTGTTCCTTCTCTTCTAATACAACTGAGCTCTTATTGCCTGATAACTGATTAGCTCAGAGCAGAAGTAAATAAATGGCAAAGAAGGATAGTGGCTACGCTGCTGGGTGCTAGAACTACATAATTCCTGGCTGTGAGTAAAACATAAACATAATTCCTGGCTGTGAGGGTTTTTTTTTAATTCGTATTTAGTACACACACAAAACCACATCACATTTCTCTTGATCACAATCTGCTTTTCCTATTTTTCATTTTTGTCTTTCCTTCTCTGAAATCTCCCTTCCTGTTCTCCCTTAACACCTGTTTGGTTAAATAGCCATTTCCCTAAAGTTAGGAGATGCAAATATGAACTGACACTGCTAATCCCCTGGCAAAGGCATTGCTAATGCCTGAACAACACCTGGCTGTAGAGTTAAAACAAAAAAAAAACAATTTGTTTCCCCCCTTCTGACAGAGGTTACAGTGCCAAACCAGAGAGAGATTGCATCAAAGTAGTTGTTCTAATGATCGAACATACCAATAATAAGCATGTTGATAATAAACAATATTATTTTATTCAACTTGCAATAGCTTTATTTGCTATGAAAGTTATGTTAAAGAACTGTTCTAAAACAGCAGCCCCCAATCCTGGTATGTTTTTTTCCAAAAGAATGGTATCTATAATAGCTGGGATTCTGGTTTCTTTTGTTTCTGTTTAAGTATGTCATCTCTTTGCTCAGAGAGTGGATGCAATCCATTCTGCCTATTAAAACAAAATAATCTGGGGTGATCAAAATACATGTATGACCAGCTAATTAATTTATTAGCTATGATCACAAGGAGTAAGATTTTATCTTCTGATATTTATTTAAATAGGAACACATCCTGTAAATAGCTATTGCTCCACTGATGTGAAAGGTTTGTTTTCAATTAGTATCAGGTGAGAACAAGGAGGAAGAGAGGTGGAATTACTTGTAGTTAGATATGACAAAGAAGGACAAAAACATGATCCAGACATGCTGCTTTGGCTGACGGTTGATGAACTCAAGAGATACTCAGTACCCATCTTTGTACCCTGACCGTTGACACATGAAGAATTATAAGAGTGAGTAAGCACTGAGGTGCTTATTTATATCGTTCAGATGAGTGTCTGCCAGCTAAAAGTCTGCGGACTGACTTTGCTTTCAGCTTGTGTCTGAAGCCCATTTCCCCAGCAAAGTGAAAGTAGCCTTGGCTTCTTTCAAGCCTTAATTTCAAGAGAAGGCAAGGCAAGGCTTAGAATATCCTGCAAAGTCATGGCCTTGCTGTGTTAAGATCAGCTTAAATGAGTAAGTAAACACATTGCTGATCTCAGAGAAACAACAAACTAAACATTAAAGGCAAGTAAACAGAAATTAGGTGAAGGCAACAGGCTCTAGATCATGTCGGCAATTTCCATTTCCCAGCTTCAGCTGTCCTGCCTAACTCATTCTCAATAATCTGATATTTCATATACTTTTCTCCCTTCTTGATTCCACTTGTAGTGCTTTATATCTGGCTTTGCTTTTACTGCTGTAATCTGTATTGTTTATGCTATCTTCATTTTCTCTCAGCACGGTTTTCCTATTCCTGCTTTGCTATGCTCAATTGCCATATAAATAACTAAGGAGGAGGCAGCTGTAGCAAAAACTGCGCTGTGCTGTATTTTATAAATTTCTCTTGTGAAAATTAGAAATCATTTGACCTATATAAACTACTTTGCTGAAGGAAAATTCTGACATGAAAATGAGTCTTGCTGATGCCTGGAAGGGAACAGAAACAGGCACAGAATTTGGTGCTATTGTGTCAGGAGTGTATCTTCAATTTATTTCTGGAAGGCTAAAGCACATAGTCAAACATCTCATCACAGATTCAGATTTCTTTATCCTGGAAAAAAAAGCATAAAAAATATAAAATAAAACAGAATCAGTCACCAAGTGAAACAAAACTAGAAGAAAATCAACATGAATCCGTTTTATCACACCATCCTGAAAGATGTACTAAAATAACTCATGCTAAATTACTGTGAGCTAATCACCACTTTAGTGAAGATACATCGCACAATTATTCTCTAGGTTCCAGTTCTATAACATGCTTTTATAGGAAAGCTTGGTATTTCAGGGAGATGAGTAATCTGTATTTCTCATGAGAAATCACTGGGATAGGTATTGGTGACTGACTGAGCTGCTTTTGTTTAGCGTTTTCAATACTTGAACATTATGATTATAGCAGAGAAGTGCAGTACTTCAGAAACCAAAGGGGATATTAAATTTTGAGGAAAGTGGGAGAAATGGTGGGCTATCCAACACTTGACAGTACATTGTTGGGCTTGCTCAATTTTTAGGAAAGGCAGAAGAGGAAATTTGAAGGAAATGTGTGTCTGGGTCTGAGATAAATACTTGAAAGAGGACAGGTCTGGGATTTTAATCTGTCATGATGGTGAGCTGTACCTGGATAACTCAAAGTTTGTATCACCAGGCTGGACCACTCCACCTTACTCCACCAGCACAAATGAGATATGTTCAAGGGGAAGCATCATGTACTTCCACTGACTGCCAATGCATCTTGAGTCAGGTCTCTCTCACAACACAACCCCTCTGCTAGACCTCTTTAAATAAGTAGAATATCCTCTACCATCCAGTATTTCAGATACCTGGTTCGCATCCTAGGTCTGTCAGATAATTTGTAGTTCTCATTTGTTAGTCTCTATCTTTTGGGGAACTATTGCAATATAACTTTAAATATCACCAGGTGGACATAATATGGGCAGCGGGGCTGCGAACAAAAAGTATTAACAAGCCATGAGGTGCTTAATGGCAAGGAGGTATAACTATACAACTCCCTGAAAGTCCTGCTTTGATTTTACAGAGGTGGTTACAAAGAATAACTGCTCAGGATGTGATTCATGTTTATATCCTCATTAATGCTCTCCAGTCGCTGGTTTGATTTTTATCATTCTATGCTTGCTTTTAGAAAATGAGCAAGTTGGAGCATAAAGTGGGAAGTGCTGCATAAAACTCCCCAAATAATTACAGCTTACAAAAACCAAAAAAGCCCAGTTTCTGATGTAATTCTGCACACAGTGTCAACTTGTGTGTTTTGAAACACATAAATGGAAGTCAAGCCCAATTAAAGCCACAGAGAATTTTTGCTGTGGAGTCTAGGGACCAAAATATTGCTTCAAATATTTGACATACAGACTCTAGAGTTCATACTTCTTGAGCCAAGCATACTCTTCTTTGAAAACTAATTACAAAATGTCTAGGATTTCACTGTAAGTATTATTAATTTCTGTGAGACAAATATGAGGTAAATGAGATAAATAAGGTCAGTGAGTTTTAAGTGAATAAATAATCAGCCTTTTTCAGCTAAACAATATCCCACCATTAAAAAAGTATGTTCTGTATATCCGCTGCATAAATAAAAACCAGAAAAGATACATTTGTTAAATCTAATTTAGAGTTTGTTTGGTTTTCACTTGTTTTTTTTTCTCTAGGAAATAAATGAAGAGATGTGATCCATCTTTTTTAACAGAAACATAAGTGAGAGGATTCAATTTGGTCCGCAGAGAGATCAAACACACAAAAAAAGCAATAAAGGAGAACAATTGGAAGAAGCTGAATGAGTGACAGAGCAGTGCAGAATGATTTCCTTAATCTCCACCATGTGTTTCTGCTAAATAACTCTTTATTTTGTCTTTTATAATACTGTGACAGGTCTTAAATTTGTGGCCTCTTTTTTTTTCAGATTGTATGATAGCTATAGGAAATGTGGCAGGATACACAGCTATTGCAAAGGCAGCAGCTGCAAATTTCACATCTGTTATCAGCTCTAGTTACATATGCCTCCTCTAGATATAAAAATAATATTACTACTTTAAATTATACTTGCATAAATAAAGATAA
Source organism: Dromococcyx pavoninus (assembly GCA_033558185.1). Classification (NCBI taxonomy): domain Eukaryota; kingdom Metazoa; phylum Chordata; class Aves; order Cuculiformes; family Neomorphidae; genus Dromococcyx; species Dromococcyx pavoninus. The sequence continues at coordinate 2,010,812 of JAUMJL010000068.1, forward strand.
GCAGACTTATTAATGCATTGTGGGATGGACCATTTTTGCCGAATATCTAGAAACAAAGATGAATATTTTCCAAGATATTTTTTCACTGAGAGCTTTCCTTCCATTTTTTTCATGTCTTTTAAATATTACTACAGTAACATAATTTCTCTTGCTTTAGCAGAAATGTGTCCTTGTCTGTAATATACATTAGGTACAGATGTATGAGGAGTTTCAACTGATAGCTATAAGACTGCAGCTGATTGCTCCTCAAATTTCACTGTGCACTGGCCAGAAGATGGTGCTTTCAACCATAGATGTGCAACTCAGTAAAGAAAATATGAATATGAGCTGTGTGAACACTTCTATGCAGTGAATAATAGAGGAAAACAGAAAATTCTGTGAGTCTTTATAAGTCAAACAGAGCCTAACAATGGGCCATCACAATCTGGAAGGAAACAAGTGTATAAAGAAATATTCTTACTTATTTTACAGTTATAGTCACCTTACTGTCTAAATCAGACTTTTCTTCCTGATTGCAGCACAGTGGTAATGCAGCTTGGAAAGAGAGAGAAACAGGTTTTTGTACCTGTATGAGCAAAGGGACTTCATGGCTGCAGAATCCTTGATGGTCATGTTGTTACCCAAGTTTATTTTAAGAAGAAGCATTGAAAAAGAAGAAAGTAAACTAAAGTATGTGTGTGCCCGCCTCTTAAAATAGCTTCAATTTCTGAACATCTGCTTTGGTTGCTACTAAAGGTTCTTAAATCAACAACAGAGTAAAAGGTATTTGTTGTTACAATATTTCAAGATGAGTAGATTGCATGTGGAAGAGGTAGAAGGAAGGAACAAGTTTTACCCTGTAGAAAATTTTACTTTCCTTGTAGTCAGAAGACTAAGAAAGAACCTTCTAGAGACAGATTCTGAATAGCTGGTACTGTAAGATTACAGATGCATGTGCACATGTGCATCCAGTGCCTTGTTAAACACATACATACTGCTGTTCTACTGCCCTCAAATCCCTGGCACACCGTAGGGGACTCCCTGGTTGCTTAAAAGCTCTGCTGCTCAATTCCTTCATCTTCACTACACTTAAAAGTGTATAATTTCACCTCTGACTAGTTTTATTGCCCTCAGCAGGGTTATTTGCTTATGTAAAGTTTCTTAACATATTTACCTAAATGTTTGCAGATTTAAACCATGAAAATTATCTTTTAAAAGGTTTGATTGAAATTGCACTCAATTGGTCACAACTCTGTTCTTAGCCTTTAATAAATCGCATTGAGTTGCTTGACCTCCAGATGATTTTTGTCCCAATTCTTGGAAGTCTCTTTAGCTGAGGTCTTTAGTTGTGTACTTAATGAACATGTTAAAGTTTTTAATTCTGTTGACTGAAGCAAACTAATTTTGGACTTTGCTAATTGGGGACAACTGTCAAATTCTTCTCCAGGGATGAACTGAAAACTAATAATGCTATTATATCTTTAAAAATGTTTGAAGGTTCTTAACCCTCTGGGTTCCTGTGCCATTGTCCTCAGATATTCTGTGGGAGTGGATTTTTTCCTTTCTCCGCATGCTGAAAGTTAGCACAAGGCTTGCATAATATTTAAACACTGCTTAACCATCCTTTGGAATATGAATGGTGTATATTTTGCTTAGAATGAATATAAACCCAGTGGTCTACTTACAAAGTCCTTTCTCTGACATTTTTTTCATGGGATATTTTGCCTTTGTAAGGGCTTCAGACTGAGGTATATGGTAACAGAAACTTCAGCATTTTCTATTAGCATGGATAAAGAGATTATTGCTATAAAGAGATAGAGAACTAAATAATGTTATCACTTTCTAAAGATTATACAGTTTATTAAATTTATATAATCCTTATTAATTCCACACCTAGAGGATTTAAACAGACCGAATGCTTTGAAATAGATTTTGGATACAAGATGAATTGGACTAGGTCTGTTCTTTATCCAGAATAGGCCCAAAAAGCTCTTTGTGGAAGATCCCTTATGTTTCCATTTGTATGTGACTGTGACTATAAGACTATTACTACATTTGAAAAAACACAGAATATGTGTAATAAGAAATGTCACTCTGAGTGAAATGGGACTTGTGAAGCCACTTCTATGTAACATGACTTACAGCACAAACAGTACACTAACTGTGCTTAATAGAGCTCTATTCCCCATCCTGTTGTTAAAGCTACACCTGTTTACAAGAGATATCTCTGTCTTAGGGAAGGATTGCTCAGCCTTAGTAGTTCTTCTTCATCTTGTTCCTCATCGCTGTCATACTTCATGCTGCAAAGGCTGGAAAAAAAAAGGTCTCCAGAGTCTGGTATGGAAATATCTCTGCATCACATAGAAAAAGCACAATAAGCATATTCGCCCTTTTACCTGTCCAAGCAGGGACACCCTATCTTCTGTCTACATTCAAAGGAAGGTAATAGCTCCTTTACTGGGTGATTACGCCCAGCCAAAATCATCTTATGGAAATCCTTTTTCTTTTTATTACCTATACTAAACATTGAGGACAAACATTTATACCCCGTGTCAACAGAGCACTGCTAATCACAGAATTAAATTAAGCAAGTGAGCTTAGAAGGAGGCTGTATAGAAAGGATCAGAAACACCTTAGAAGCAAGTAGAACTAAATCAATTTACACTAGCAAAATTCAAGCCCAGCATGTCTGGCATGATCTGCTGAATGCAGCTGATGAGTGGGGCAGTCGTTTTAAGGATTTCTCATGAGTTGCTCTAGGATTTCAAATAAATATTTTTTTAAAAAGAAAATCACCTTTTGATCAAAAGCAACTCTTTTCCCAGGAACCTGGCAATTCACGTGAAATTCTGAGCTAAAAACCAGAAAATGTTTTCAAAATGGAAAGAAGTGAGTTTGGGGTTTTCGTTTTTTGTTGGTGGTTTGTCCTACTCCTCCCACCCCACCTCTTCCCCATAATGCATTTCTTTGGAGATGTGTTTTTTATTAAAAATGTTTTTTTCAGGGTACAGGCTTCTGAGACATTCTTCAAATTTTTACTAGTACTTTTTTTTCATTTTTCTGGGAAATACTGAGTTACCTTTATATTCATTAAGAACATGAATGGATACAGCTTTCACTGTCGTGAACCTCTCTGTGAAATAAAAATCTGAGATCTTGTACAGCCCTTGTTACTCTTGTTCCCAAAAGAGTGCTGACCGTAATCTTGCGACTTCCCAATTTGCCCTGCTGCATTTATATAGGCAGGCCAAATCCTGCATCCCAGGTTTCGAGGCAGATGTGTTATGGATGAAATGAGCAGTGAGAGTTGGGGGTCGGGTGTACTGGAATGGCAATAGGGCATGGGAAGGAGGAAATATCAAAATATTGATATTGCTTAACAGTGCTTGAAAAGGATAAGAATGATCACTTACCCCTTACCCCCTTATGAATTACTTTTATTTATTGGAATATAAATACCAATCTTGAGTTAAGTCGAAGCAGTAACTTTGTAAAAACAACATGGATAAAAGAAAATCAGACTCCAGAACTTTTTCTAGCAGGCCTTAATTGACTATACCTTCTCATTTTGTCACTTTCTTATTTGTTCCATTAAAGATGTTTACAAAAACCTGAAATTTCCTTTAAGTATGAGAGGATTTTTTAAAGTATTACACAATTATTCTAAAGTAAACACTCATCAAATTAACAAGTACTGTTTTAAGAGCCTAAAAAATACTTTGCAACATATGTTTTCAAAACATGCTATATCCTACCAATAAACCTAAACTAATTAATAAGATGAATTGTTCACTTTTAGCTAGCTACTTAAATAGTATGTACTGAAACTATGGCCAGTTGAATCTCTTGTAATTATATGGCAACATACTCCCTCCCCCCATTTACTGAACAACTAATATCTGAATTTGATTAAAAATTTTCTTCATTTTAATGACACATTTTCTTCTTATGAAAATATTGGAACTGGTAGAAGTTGATAACACAGTGCATTTATTATGGGAATTGTTAAAATTTAAAATGCATATTTTAAAATTTGTTGCTGAAGGGAAAAATACTCTGGAAATCAGGATTTCAAGTAAATTTCAAATATTGGTGTCAATGAGTATTCAGAATGTTGTATTGTATTTAGGAAAATCTAATAAGTTTGGGGGTTTTAAGGCAAATTAAAGGTTTCTCTATGCTTAGTTTGATGTATGGTTAATATGATTTCCTAGCAGATTAAGATTTTGTATAATTTTTGTTGTATTTCCCACCATGCATGTGTTCAAAATGTTTTAGTAAGACAGATAACATTGTTCTTCAGAGGCTACTGTGGTCCATCAGGTAAATAATTCATATTTTGTGCCTTATAAATACATAATTGTGTTTTTTGCAGGGAATGATAAAGGACCTCAGTTTTTCTCCTGTTGTTAGCTTTACATAAGCATTAAGGATAAGTCTCCAGACACAAAGGGGAAGGAACACAAAGTCTGCTTTTAGGTAAATTATGTACATTTTCACCTCTGTCTCTTTCTATATTTATTACAAACAAAACTCAACAACTGAAGAGAATATTTTCAAAACTGTGAAGCCTAGACTTTAAAGCTACAGAATGCCAGAATTAAGATTGGACTACAGTTTTATATCCATGTGCTTTTTCCCTCACCCAAAAGACTCATGCCTCAGCCAGTTCCTCAAATCTGTGAATACAGCAATATTAATCTTCTCATCATCTTGGTTACTGTAGTCATTGTGAAATCCTGGACTTCAGAAATATGAATTAATTTACTCCCACAGTACTTCATAGAGAGAGGTTATTTCCCACTGTCACAGATGAAGATCTACTGCATAAAATAAGCAAGGACCAAGTTCTCAATAACTTGGGTTGAATGATTAGAAGCCCCGGGGTCTCTTTTTTTTTTCTTTCTTTCTTTCTTTCTTTCTTTCTTTCTTTCTTTCTTTCTTTCTTTCTTTCTTTCTTTCTTTCTTTCTTTCTTTCTTTCTTTCTTTCTTTCTTTCTTTCTTTCTTTCTTTCTTTCTTTCTTTCTTTCTTTCTTTCTTTCTTTCTTTCTTTCTTTCTTTCTTTCTTTCTTTCTTTCTTTCTTTCTTTCTTTCTTTTTTTCTTTTTTTCCCCAACGAGTACTTAGCACTGTATAGTATTCAATATGGTGAAGGACAGCTCCCAGCACCTCTCAATGCAGCTGTGAAGGATTAGCATCTCTGTAGAAACCGAGAAAACAATACGGTATTTCCCTTATCCATCTGGCTCTCAGTTTCCTTTCAGTCACATTATTCTCTTTCCCTTCCTTGCTTTCAAACACATTTTATTGGGCCAAAGATCCCCAGCCAGATGTACAAAGGGCACATAACTGGTCAAATTTCACAATCAAACCCCATACCAGAACATGAGGATTCTAGGCTGCTCGGAGAAAGATCTTTTTTCTGACTTGCTCAGAAACAATATCTTTTCCCTTGACAACAGTGGATTTTTCTAGCTGGAACCTTCTGAAGAAATACTGAACATGAGTCATCCCCTTAGCATGGCAAGTTTCAGCACCCAGTGTCACATTTACCTGCAATATTACTCAACCTTTGACCTGTAGGCTTAGCTAACGGCTAATACCTGGGGCTTTTGTAGGCTATTTCTGAGAGAAAAAAGTTGATCTTATTAATCAGGTACTTCTAAGTTTCATCCTGTTTATCTGTCTACAACTATTTTTTTCCTGAACACCACCATGGAGAGAGGTGGAAGTGGAGAAGAAAACTCAGCCTCCTTTTCTTGATGCGTATGTTAAGCCTTTTTTCCTCCCACAGTTTATAAGCTTCTCTGTTCAGTAAACTCTGCTTCAGAGACCTTTCTGTTTTCAATGTCAGTGCAGGACTACTGACCTTCCTTCTAACTGGCTTTCTGTGTCTCTGAAACACAGTTGCTGTCAGTGTCAGATCAAGCAACTACTCATTCCTAGTTGCAAAGTTAAGAGTAAATTTACTTATATCAAGTGATCACTTCTGGGATTGTGGGTACTGTACTGTAGATTGAGTAAAAACAATAACTCATCTTGCCTGGCTTTAGAAGCCTACATCTGAAATGGTAAACCTAGGATCCCTTTGCAATTTACAGAGATAAACAGGTATTTCTGGAAGGAAATTCACTATTTTTATTGTACGTATTTACTTTAGGATGAAATGAAACACTCCATAAAAATATTTACTTTTCCATACTAAGTATAAAGATAATTTAATTAATCAGATCAGAGTTGTATGTGTGGTCAGATCAATGTCATGAATCATACTACGAAACCAAATCTTGCTCTGGATATGTCGTGGTAGAATGGACTACTACTCAATTCCTTCCATTCTCCTGTTTGTTAATATTAAAAAAATGGTGTTTGCCCTGAATCTGGAGCTCTGCTTAAACCTGCACCCAAGCATGTGTTCACCTGGACTAATGAGCAGGTCTACATTGGGATCTGCATCTGAAAATAAGCCAAATCCTCAAAGACCACCCTTTAACTTTGTTAGACAGACTTCTGCTTTTGCTGGTGGCTTCCTCTTATTTCCAGTTATTACGAGATGAAAAGCACTGCAATGCTCGTTAATTAACACGAATTGAAGGGTCGAATGGTTTCTATGTGTATTATCATGTTCTATGATTTACAACAGTAAGTGTCATCTACCATAAGAAAGGATTTTTGATCTCAATTCTAGAGTTACTGTGTGTACTGTTGTTTTGTGTTTATTTTTCAAACAATTCAACAGCCGCCAAAATAAGAAGAAATCCACCATGAGTGCAATACTGTCATAGTTTTGACATTGTTTAAGCAAGAATTCTTCTGGTTTAAAATGGAAAACATCTGCAAACAAGGTATGCCTTGCAAATGGTTCTTGGCTTTGAAAGTTATCTCAAGGGCAAAATTTCTTGGGTAGGTTGCTGGGTTGGTCATGCGTACTTCAGGTGTTTTGTTTATTATGGTTGTCAGATGGAGTTGTCATTGGGTCACTGACACCTGGAGAAAGGTCAGAATATTTTTAATTTTGTGTGCTTCTAGTGTAAATTTACAATTCTTTCAGATGGTTGAAGACATATTTTCATGCAGATGAGTGCAAAACTTTTCTTCCTTTGTTTGTCTTCTGGGGTTTTGTTAATGGATTATAAGAGGTATATTGGCCAAAGGTCATTTGTCTTTCTGCCACACTTCTTTTCACTGGCAGAACGTATTTATTTCACTTTTAGGACTGAGAGTTTCTGAGTGAACCTGAGATTCAGTGACGAGGAAAAGGGCAGCACAGAAAGGGAGCTGCGAAATTGGAGTTGTAGGATTAGCAAAGCAACAACTGACATTAACTGAGTCAATGAGCTATATGAGACTTCTGACAAAGTCTGGCTGTTGACAGAGGAACTAAGAGCAGTGAGATATTTAACCAGATGTCGTGTCAGCCACTGCACCTTCACAAGAGACCTGATTCCAATTTCTAGATGTCTCCCTATCACTCCTGCTCTTGCTAACTATGCAGGAGTTTATCATGGCCTTGTTTGCCTATCTGTTTCTACTCAAAGAAACAAATAGAAATTTAGTTCTTGTGCTGGTCTTAAGAAGAGGAAAAAAATCCTTCAGCGGCAGCAGTCTGTGGCAGCTTCATTCTAATGACTAATGGGTATGATAAAAAATATTCTTCATCCCATTCAGTAAAGAGGTTTGTCAGATGTGGAGGAGATCATATCAAAGTAAAGGTTTTCCAAGGCTCAGGAGACTGGAGAAAATAGTTTTATTTTACTTCTTCTCATCCATTCTAAGGAATAACAGAACCATGGTCCTTTCAGAGCCCCTGACTGGTGAGATTGCTATTTATTCCAAATTTTTTAAGTCAAGTTTTTCTTTTTTTCTTCCATGCAGTTCTCAGATTTTAGGGAGGAAATGAGTCTCCAGAGCCTTACTGCTTCAAAGGAGGCCCAAAGATGATCTGTTAGAGCTGTTAACTTCTCCTATATTTATCTCCACCCATTGTTGTCCTTTCATATTTTGACTTCAGTAGTCAGATTAAACATTTAATTTCTGTTCTATTTGAACTTTTCTTTTCTTTCATTTCAAAAGAGAAAACTCATTCTTCTGAATATCATTTTCTAATTCTTTGAGTAAGTTTAGACTGTGATCTTCAAATGAAAGTGAATATTATCTGAAAAAATTTCTACACATATATTGAGAACAAACTAATAACTGTAAGTTGAAGGAATAGCAATGATTACATGGTATCTTTTACAGAGCAAGGTAGATATGCCTGGCGGAAATTCACAACTTGTAAATATCAACGATGTCATGAGGAGATTCTATCACAGAGACAAAAATACTTTCAAGTTCACTGGATGAAAAATTTAAGTGACCTGCAATAGTCATTCAAAATGGCCTTTTGATGATGGGACAATGTTATTTTCTGTGAATCCTGATATTTAGGAATTGTTCTGGGTTGAATATTTGAATTATTTGTCAAATAAAATTGAATACAGTGATGGTTCAATAACCCAAAGATTTTCATTTACCATACTTTCCATATCTCTTCCTAATTTTAGAGGCCTGAAACTAAAAATTACAAGGATAAAAATATATTTAATAACTTATTTATTCAATACAATTATTATTAAAACCCACCAGCAACTCAACATTAATTTTAAAATGATAATTTTTCTCATGCATCATGGTTTATGAACGAAGCTTATTGTTAGATCGAAGGAAAGAAATAAGGATATTTATACTGTACCCACTGTTCTAAACACAAAATTGAACCAACTGAAAGAAATTAAGACTGCATTTGCAAAGTCAAAAACTTCTTTTGAATTACCTTGTGTATTATAACATTGACTCCATGATTAAAAAGCTGCCAAGGGTTAATTGAAAAACAAAATCAGTTCATAGTAAGTGAAATAGTTCAGCACAGAAATATTATCTTTGGATTTACAGTTCTTCAGTCAATAAGTTCAGAGAAAAAGGAATCAAAATCATCACAGATGCGCACAACAAAAGGACAAAGAGAAATAGATTAAAAATTGATAAAGTCAAATAAATTTCTGATTGGGTATTACGAAAAAATATAGTTTTGATAATGTTAAATGGCTAGAAACTGGGTCTGGAGAGTTAGTAGTGTGCAAGCCTTCATTCTTAGACATAGCCAGGATTTGGCAAGATCCTAAGTAACTACCACCATAGCCACTTCTGCTTTGAGCAGGCATCTCAATCAGGAACCTCCTGATGCCCCTTCTAACCCGAATTATTTTATCATTCTCTGATTTTAAGAGAAAAATCCTCCTTATTACAAGAACTGTCCATATGCATGCACAGGAAGGATGGAAATCATAAATGGAAATGATCAGTAGAGAAGTTCCTGGTTTGAAATGACAAGATGAAGTTGTGATGATGAAAATATTTAGTGCTGGAGGTTCTCATTTATGGTAGTGGGACCTGTGTTTCGTTCTTATGAGTGACTTTTTTACATTTCCTGGATTCTCAAGCTTAATCTGTGGAGATGTGCCTCAGTGACAAATACTTTCCAAGGAAGAAGACTGAGCAAGAATGTATTGGGAGAAAGAGCCAAGCACAGTTCTTCATCCATCACCAGCTTCTGGCCCATGGTCATTGGTGTGTCGAGGATACACAGAAAAAGATCCCATATGTAAATTTACCCTGCCACTTTTGGAACAGACACTTTTTTACGTTCCTTCCTCTCTTAGAAGGTTTATTCTAGAATCTCATTCTCAAGACTTGAAATTATTATTCAACTAAATAGGAAATGCTCCAAAATTGTCCTTTACTATACAACCATCTCTTTGGGACTTGTTTATTCTTGTTGTTAGTCTGGTATTTTATAGAGAAAACTTATGGCTCCATTAAATGAGTCAGTTTTCTCCAAAAGTAATGGGAAGTCTATTTGATTGATCATCTCAGGAGACTTTCTGTTCACTTGTTTGGCCTGAACACTGCTCTTCAGCCAGGAACAATGCAATATTCCATGTGGTGTTCGCAAAGACGTTGTACAATGGCCCTAATATTTATCCAGATCCACTGGAATATTTTATCTGGTCCTTCTCTCTTTTTGTATTTCAAACTGATTATTTAGCAGGAATCCTTGAGTTTAGTCCCTTGTTTTTTTTTTTTTTTCTGCTGCAGAATGTTATTCAAATTATAGTCTAAATCCTCAAGGTCATCCATTGCTTCCTCTGGGTTTATCTTGATCGTCTTTACTGCTGATAATGCCTCTCAGATTTGCTTCAGTGACAAATTTCATTAGCATAGTCCTATTTTTTGCACCAAAGTTCATTAATGATGTAGTGGATTGACTTTTGATCCACAAGTATTCCATATCTTCCTTTAACGTAACTTGACATATAAATAGGGTGTAGAGAGTACACTCTCTTCTTCTTCCAGCAAGCTGGAGAGCAGGAGCTCCATTGCTGCTGGTCCTGTCTGGAGCTGAGGCCTGCAGTGGCTGCTGTTGTCTGCCCACGCGTTGGGGGACAGTCCTGGGTCAGATTTAGCTGTTCTGCTTTCCTCCAGGGAAATGGTGAGATTTTGCTAGTTCTTTACTTTGTTAGTTACCAGGGCTTACAAACGCGCATACCTGTTTTGTTTTAGTTCCTTTTTGTCCTTTTTCCCATTTTCCCCCTTTTCCCTTTCTTGGGAGTTTTGCATGATATCCTTGCGGTGTATTTCTTTGTATTTAGAAAAATATAGAAATATATATATATAGTGTGATTTCAGTTTTTCCATAGTTTTTTTCCTTTGAAAGGGGGGAAGTTTTGGGAGAGAGGCAGACTGAGCGGTTGGAGAGCTTGGGAGAGCTAGCTCAAACCAGCTCAAATGAAAATACGCACTAAGTCACAAAAACTTTCCTCACTGGTACTGCTTGTTCAGTAAGCCCCACTTTGCAACATCATTGGTGCAAAAGCTTCTTTACTTCTTTTTGTGGCTTCTTTTGTTCCCACCATTCCTACTCATTAGGAATTATTTAAAGGTTTTGCAGCAACCTAGGTAGGTTCAGCATATTGTACATCTTGTGTCCTCCAGATCAGTATGTTACTTGTTAAAGATATACATTATGAAATTGCAGTATGCTAAACCTAAAAAATGTAGCAGGAATGGTTATGTACTGCAGAAAGTGGAACAGTGTAATTATAATACAAATGTCTTTTTATATAACACTAAGTTATTGTGTTGTGGGCTCTTTTAAAATAGTTTGGTTTAGTGCCCATCCTTATTTTCACTTGCTTGTGAAACCTTTATCGAAAGCAGAAATCTTTATTTTTGCACTTGTTAAGGGAAGACTAACCTGATTACACTGAGCACAGCTGTCAGAACACTCAGACAGCAGGGAAGTACTTCTCACTACCAATAAGCTCTGAGAAGTATTTTAAAGCAAAGGTTTAATTACATTTGTCATTTCTGAGTCCCCAGTCCAAAAGTGTTAAAGTAGAATTTTAAGCACAAGCACAATGAAGTTATCATGCTGAGATTTTACCTTTTTGAAGAAAAGCAAGTGAGAAAAAATTTAGGCCTAAAAGCATACTATGTGTAAGTAGAAGAACTAGGAATATGCTGGTATTAGAAGTTACCTTATTACCCAGAAGTCTAAATTAACTATATATGTTATCATAGAAAAAAAAGATGTTATTTTTGTTAAGTTGAAACATTTAGTCTATAAATTAAAATTAAGTTAGTAAGGTACCTGAAAATCAAGTTGTTATAATAAAAGCACAATTCTAAATGTACAGTTATACTAAATATAAATGAACATTTTGTTCATGCACACATCGAATGCCCTGTGGTAAACAAACCTGAGCTAGGAAATGGGTAGAGAATGCAAAAACGTCCCCCAGTGTGTCTACACCTATGACTGCTTAAAATAATTTCTAAGGCACTCTTCCTACCTAATTTGATAATGAGATGGGTTGGTCCTGTACCTATTGTGGAAGTGGCAAGTGTTAGCAGATGAGGCACAGTCAATGAGAGGAGAGTAAATGTCAGTGATAGTAGTGGCAAAGGAGCACGGTGTCAAACTTTGGAAAACAGACTCACATGAGCCGATAACGGGCACCCAGATGATGACAAAGGTAGTTCTGAAAGCAAGTAATCCTGCTTGTCCTGAAAACCTGTCAAGTGTAAAGGCATGATGAATGTGAGGACACTTCAAAGCCATAAGGCAGTAACATAGCTGAAAAGTTGATGAAGTTGGTGGAGGTGACATGAAAGAGCAGAATACGAGTGTCTAGTGTCCAAACCATCGTGAGCAGTGTAACTGTTCAGTGTGTGCATTTTAGCAGAGGGTTGGGCTTGCAATAACATAGGTCCTGAAGACAACACAAGTAGATCCATAGCATTCTAGAGGCAGTCTCATGGCTGGTGCAGGGCAGAATTATTTTGTCTTCAATGCATTGTAGGCACTGGACATAAGCTCTGGTTTACCTACTTTGCCATGGAAAGTTTGTATTGATCCTGCTTTTGTGTCAACTCTTGCTGCAAATCAACAGCAGTTGCTATTTAGAGAAGGGTCAAATCCTTTCTTTTGCTCTCAACTATGTTTTGCAGTTTCTCTGTACAGGAAAAAATAACTTTTTCATTTTCTTTTCCAAATTGTCAGGCTCCTGAGCTGAATAAAAGGACTAATTCTGGTTTAAAACATTTTTGGTAATTTATAGTCTCTTTGCAAGTGTACAGTTTTAGTCACATAAATAATTCACAATATTCTGTCCAGACCAACCTGTAAGGCTTTAAGCCTTCTTTATGCACCATTTCAAGCCTACCCAGTAGGGGAGTATGTCTGTTCTCAGCTGCTACTGCAAGTCAGTGTGTCTGGTCAGCATGATACTATTGTAATGACAGCATGTACAATACTTGGATGTTTGATAGCTTGGGTATGAGAAGTTTGGCACACAGCAGGAAAGAGCAAATTCCCTTCGCTGGTGTAATACAGTGATGGTCAGGCTGCAGTCAGAAATCATGAGACAGCCCTGCAATGATGAAAGAAGCTTATAAATGTCTATCTAGCTTCACTGGATCCTATTGCAATCAATTGCTCTGCATTTTGAATCGAAGATAGTGCAAAAGCAGCTTCTACATACCCCAAATGCCTGTCAGCCTGATCTCCCCCTACCTTAAGATATTCTCCATACATAACCTTAAAGACATTGAACTGAAACCTCTTCTTTTGGACGTTTATAAAATCCTCATCCAGTCTGTTGCTTGGTTCTGCAAAATATTGATTTAACAACTGTTAAGATGTGTTGACAACTGAGCGTATTAGTGTTTGGGGAGGTAAAAGCACTAAGAAAAAGAAAATTTAAAAGCAAAAAGAAAGTTTTTTTCAATAACTTCATGTATTTGGTGTTTGAATATAAAGATGTAAAAGTAGAAGGGAATGTGGAGATTGACACTACAACTGATTCATGAAAGTATTAAGCTTTAAAAATAATATTCTTTCTTTTTTTTTTTTTACATTTTTATTTTAATAGGCCAGATATTGTGAGTAGGCTTCTGTCTGGTTCCAGATCTGATGATATAGGCTTCAGTGCTATACTGAAATAAGTCCAGACACATCCCCACTGTTAGGGAAACCCAAAAAATCTAATTTTGATACCTCTATCTTTAATAAATGTAATACATGTCATACATAAGATTGGAGTATGTATATATAGCACTGGAGTCCTGCTGAGATTTCCTTTTTTTTCTTCTCTTCACTTACTCTTCCCTTAAGCATCCCCTAGCCTGCCATGTGAAATATACTCCTCCTAAATTATCTATTACTAGCAGCTTTGCTGGGTTGTGAAGCTGATATTTCAATGTACATGTTCCTTGTACAAACTCACAGAACTGATAAATGCAGTCTCCAAGGATACAATTCTAATGGCAAAGTAATGAAGAGAGCTGGCAGTTTCTCTGAGAAAATGATACTACAACAATGCAAACTATCCCAACAGACACTAAGTACAAGAAGTGTAGTAAGTGGCCAACTTGGTTCACTCATGAGCTGACTTCAAATGCAACAAAGAGTAGTGTGAACATTCAGTGACAAAATTCCCAAGATCAAAGCACAGGCTGTAAAGAAACTTGCAAGAGAAACTAAAATTAAGAAATATCATTCTATGCCTGTGGTAGGAATGAAGAGAATTTTTGATCTACTGCTTAGCTGAGTGAAAGCTATCAACAAATGACGCCAAGAACAGCTTCATGTTCAGTGGCTGGGTTTTGTGCTAGTCTTCACTAAAAATGCCAACAGTAGGAGGTAGTAAGCATAAGCAACATCCACTGAAAAAGCATGGATTTCTGACTTAGAATAAAGTAGATTAAAATATGTTCTTAAATTGATGTTTTAAGCTAGCTTGGCATTCACAATTTAATCCTCAGGTATTTGAAAAAAAAAAAATTAGCCTGAAAACCATTAGTGTTAATCTTTCAGAATTTTGAAAAGGATGAGTGCAATGCTAGAAGAAACGTGGAAAGGAGTGAAACTATGCAACTCTTGTTAAAGTGACTAAGGATGGAATTATGGTCCAGACAACCTAAACTCAATCCTCAGGGAAAAAAAAAATTAAAAAGACATATAATATGATTATTTGTAAATATCTGGAAGATAATGAGGAAATGAGTAGCAAATAACAGAGATTTGTCCTGGACAGCTTGTGTCAAATCTATCTAATTTGCCTCTGCAAATAAAGTAACAAACACTGTAAGTAGGGCAACAGCAGTAGATACCATATAACCTGATTCTAGGGATTTTTCTGATATAAATAAAAGGTGTTGAACTTATTTCTTCCATGAGAAAATGTACCTTGATATATCTAGTCCACTTAAGCAGTTTCAGTAGAGTATCATTGTAACTTGGAGAATGCAAGCACAGAAGCAATATATCTTTGGTAGCTTGGAATTATCCAAATCAAACAGACATGACAGGATGCATAAAGCATTACTGAGGAAATATACTGCACAAGAAATTTAGTGTATCATTTTAGAAAGAGGTGTACAAAAGGACCATTTGCAAAAAAATTGTGAGAGAACTTTGGGTTTCTCAGTGGGTACATTTTTAAACATTTTTTCTACTAGCCCTAAGAAAAAATATCTGTCCACAACAGATATTTCTTCACCATGCCAGGTGGAAGGTCAGGAAATCTGGAAACAAGACTCTTTTAAATCAATATTTTTTTCCCAAATAACAAACTTAACTTAAGTCACTAAGTTCCTACTCTCCTGTCATTTTTCTAAAGAATTTGTGAGGTCTCCTTTGAAAAATAAGTTTTTCCTTTCCCAAAATGACAAACAACTGTGTCTGTAACCTCTATTTTCTTCTTTTTTTTGTGTTTTGTTTTTAAAGAACAGTAATTGTAACTTAGCATTTGCCATTAGCATTCCTGGGAGTCCTACTCCCATCATAGATAGATAGAAAGAATCGGTTTATTTACAACTCACTGGTTTGCAACCTTTCCTCATAGAGAGGTATTCCTGCCCCGTTCATCTTCATAGCCCTCTGGAGCCTCTCTAACAGGTCCATGTCTTCATATCGTGGGGACCTTCGAACCAGATGCAGCACTCCAGGTGGGGTCTTGTGAGTGCAAGAGGGGGAGAATCACCTCCTTCAATCTGCTGGCCATGCAGGTGGGATTTGTATGCAAGAATTTTATCAGAGGCAGTGAAGCTGCACCCTTGTAAGAGTTTGCAATTCATTGTGTCCTGTCAGGTAAAATGCTGGCTTTGTGGGCTGTGAACACACATTACCAGCTCATGTCCAATTTTTCATCCAGAAGTACCCCTACATCCTTCTTCACAAGACTGTTCTCAGTCCTTTTATCATCCTTCTATATTGATACTGGGGATTGTCCCGACCCATGTGCAGGATCTTATAGAATAGCACAGACTGTCTAGAATAGCATAGACTGTTTCACTTTGAAGGGACCTACAGTGATCATCTAGTCCAACTGCCTGATCAATTCAAGACTGACCAAGTTAAAGAATGTTATTAAGGGCATTGTCCAAATGCCTATTAAACACTGACAGGCTTGGGATATCAACTACCTCTCTATGAAGCCTATTGCAGGGTTCCACCATTCTCTTGGTAAAGAAATGCTTTCTAATTTCCAGTCTAAACCTCCCCTAGAGAAACTTTGAACCATTCCCATGCACCCTATCACAGGATACCAGAGAGAAGAGATCGGGACCTCCCTCACCACTTCCCCTCCTCAGGAAGCTGTAGGAAGCAATGAGGTGGTTCCTCAGCCTTTTTCTTCTCAAACTAGACAAGTTCTTATCCGCTCCTCACAGGACATGTTTTAAAGTACTTTCATCAGCTTTGTTGCCCTCCTCTGAACACATTTAAGGACTTTCACACACTTCTGAAATTTTGTGGCCCAGAACAGTAAATAACACTGAAGTTGAGACCACGCCAACACTGAGTACAGCAGATAATCACTTCTCCTGACTGACTGTCTGTGCTGTGTCTGATGCACCCCAGGATGTGGTTTACTCTCTTATCTGCCAGGGCACATTGCTGGCTCATATTGAGTCTGTTGTCAACCAGCACCCTCAGATCCCTTTGTGCAGGACAGCTTTCCAGCCACTCCTATCCCAGTTTATACTTGCGCTTGGCATTACTTCATCTTAGGTGCAGAATCTGACATTTGGACTTGTTAAATTTCATCCCATTAACTCGGCTTTTTTGAACCTCATGAGACTTATACAGGTCCTCTCCTCAAGCCTGTCAAGGTTCATCTGGATATCATCCCTTCCCTCCAGTGAACCAGCTGCACCACTTAACTTAGTGTCATTTGTGAGGGTCCACTTGATCCCACTGTCTATGTCATTAGTAAAGACGTTGGGCATCAGTGGCCCCAATAGCAGACCCTGAAAGTTGCCACTTGTTACTGTCTCCATCTGGACATGAAGACACTGATGGTAACTCTTTGGAAGCAGCCATTCAGACAATTCCTTATCAGTCAAATGGGGCAGGCTGCAGGTAGATCTGCTCTCTTGGACTTATTTATTGATGTAAAAACAGGTGGGATTTGTATGCAAGAAGTTTATCAGAGGCAGTGAAGATACACTCTCATAGGAGCTTGTAATTCAATATATCCTGTAGGGTAAAAAGTAGATAAACCCATATGATGAAACCTGTACTAAAGTCCTTACTTCTCTCAAAAGTTATTTGCAATATATGCCACTGAAGAAACTGAGGCAAATTAGCCTCCACATCGATCACCAGTCTTTCAATTCACGTTCCTCTTTTGGAAGTGAGAGAACCTGGTAACTAAATCAGTCAGAGTTTTGGCTTTTGAAATCAGGTATCTGGAAAGTAGAGAAATGCCTAGTGGATTAATCTTGGGATCAGTAAGAGATTAAGCACATATTTTTTATTCCTTTTTGACATATAACTGTAACAAGCATTTGAAAACTTCATGACCATTTTTTCATGTTGTAAATGAATGTTTTTTCATTAATTTTTTTCTTTTAATGAAAGATTTCTGATTGTCTGATTTCCCTGTTGCCTGTATTTATTGGCAGGTACTTTCTGAATGGAAATCTTTAAACCAGGTTATTGGAACCTTCTAGAATTGCCCACCTGTCCAACACATTTCTCCTGGAAAGATGAAAATAAGAAGAAACATGGCCCTGTATGGACTAATTTAGGAGCTGATAGTGCTGAAGTTACTCAGCATTTGTGTTTTCCAGAGTCACTACTAGCTAAAAAGTTTCTTGGCTTGATCTGTAACAGTGGGAGCAATGCCAGAGTCCTGAGGATTAAGGAAGTGTTTGGATAGTTATGTACTCAGCAATCTGTCTTTCTATAATGGTGTCACTTAGTCCTTATGGACCTGATAGACATTTTGCTCAGGGGTGGAAGCTCACACTATGAACCAGAGGTAACTCCTGCTTCTGGTGATACAATAAAGCTAATTTTGCAGCTGGCAGCAAAATGATGAGTTAGGTCCCCATTCAGTCTGCCTCACCTTTCTCTGCTCAGATTTGTGTTAGTGACAAGAAGGAAAGTTCAGGAAGGAAATTAAAAGAAACTGTAGATTGAAGTAATCCTTAATTATTATGAGAGTTTTTTATTCTCCCCTGATTTCACATGATCTCATATTCTACCCATCTGTGCAATGTAATCTTTTGTCTTCTAGCCAGCATCGCTGAAGAGTAGATAAATGTTTTGAATTACTGCTTTAAAATATGCTAGTCAGCTGAAGGCAACATATTTCTCTTGAACTTACCTATAAGATGTAAGTCATTTTTGTGATGTGTGACACATTTAAAGTGTTTGCCCCCTGTGATACATGTTTACTGATGCTAACCTGGTGATTTCAATAGTTTTTCGTAATTTGAAAACTTAAGACTTTGACAATGTATGCTTCTTGGGCACAAAGTAAGTGATAGAGAATTAAGAGGGAGGAGAGATGAAATTCATCTGGACTCTGGACATCTACCTTGTTCCATGTAGAAGGATTTGTAGTCTTTTCTAACATTAAAAATTACATTTTAAAATGTTGTGTTTACTAATGTAACATGTATCAATAGTTTGAAACTTGGATAAAAGCCTGCTGTATTAACTCTGGATAAAAACATGTTGTAATTTACTCATTGTATATACACTTTTTGGACTTGCATAGGGTCATTGAGATCAGAATCAGGACAACTATGCATAAAGAAATACCAAGGTTTGTAATCCACAGATTTTTATTTTCTTCTGTCACAATTTTGACTAGAAGGATTATTAGTTTATCTGCTCAACTGATAAATACTTCCATGCTTTCTTTGCATTCCAAAGCTTCCTGTAGTCCTAAAACTTCATTTAGGTAAATCCTGTTTTCAGTTCAACATGAAGAGACAGAGCAGCAACTGGTCCCTTTTTCTTTCCAATGATTAATTATGTTTGAATTATTAAACAATGTGACAAAATGTGTGTCTATTGGCTATTTTCAAAGTTTCACTTACTGATCATTGGTTTTGTCTTGATTTCTTCTGCTACATTAAAGAGTTACTTAGTATCCAGTATTTTTTTCTAATGTAGTTCTTTGTTGTAACAAGCATGCATCTAAACACATTGAAATCATCAGTGCTCTCAGGAATCATGGATGGCTCTTCCCTGTGATATCTCCTATTGTTTTATATTTTTTCCAAAGTCAGATATGAGGACAGTATTTAGCATTCTCCTCTCTCTTTCATCATTTTTGTATCTTTAGGTAAATTAATCTCCAAGGTATTGTCTTACTTTCTTGCTTATAAATTCAGAAAACAGAGTAACATTTTCTTATGCATAAAATATCTGATATGAAGAATAGCCTTCTAAGATACTACAATATTTTCCAGGGTAATAGCTTTCAAGCAGTGATACACCTTTTCTAAGGTACAGTCTTTCTATATCTATGTTAATAACTGATTGTTTTAATAAGGCTGTTTGAATTAGTCTAGCTCAATACTGTCTTTTCTTTGTAATCAATTATATTTTCAGAGGTCTTTTTGCCATCCATGGATTTTATCGAGTTATTTGATATCCACGGCTGTGTATTGATAAAACATTTCAATAATTCCCTAACTCTAATCCTTGAAAAATTTTTGTAGATACATGATCTGTAGATAGCAATCTCCCATTTTTTTGTGAGAACTGTCAATCTATTATCGATGTCTTTAATTTGTGGTACATTTATATTGCTTATGTGACATCCTTAATTTTAAAATATTAATTATAAAAAATAAAACTTTTACAAAGCTCTAAGAATGTTGTGTATACATAGCTAACACTATCAAATAATCAGTAATTACATCAAGGAATCAATTTCTATAGATGTCATGTTGAAATAATATTCCATGTGTAGCTGTCTACGGACATAGACTATAATTGTTCAGACATAGTTCTTCCCTCTTTGAGCACAAAACAATATAGTTTCTACCAGCGTGGTTAACACTGCATCTATACACACAAAACACAATTCTTCTTTAATTTTTGTGCACTAAGCTGGTACATAATTTCTGCCCTGATAATTACATAGACCTCTGGTGTATTTTGAATACATACTGTCTGACCTTGAAGCTCTCTGCGTAAGTAAAGAGTAGTTCTATAGGAAGTATAATTAATCAGCTGGGGCACAGTGCAACCATTCTATTTTTTTAGAGACCAATTTTGACATTCAGTTAGTACATTGTATTGGGAAAATCATGTCTTTTCTTGTCAAGATTGAAACACCTATTACATCCACCTATTTATCTAATATATAACAATGAAGAGTCATTCAACTTCAGAAAGTAGTTTAGGAACCTCAGAAGAAAGACACAAAATGGGAGTGCAAAGTATTATCTAAGACAAAAATCCCTCAAGGAATGATATCAACTTCTGACATGCAGCCTAAAACTTACCTGTTAAAGAGTATTAATTGCAGGGTGCCTATTTAAAAAACAAGGCTCATCACATATACCTACAAAAATCCTGAAAGAGATCTATGTATAGAAACCTGCCTCTTTAGAAACATGTGAAATTGAATGTGTCATACTCAATAGACCTTAGTTTTATTACTCATAGAGATAAGAGAAACCTTTTAGATGCTGTAGTGATGAGAGCAATCTAGTTAAAATTGATATCCATTTCTTATTATAAATTTATTTTTGAAGTTTAATGAAATTCTTCTTTCAAAATATTTTATAGAGTTAAGGGATAATACTCTTATAGACAAGTTCAAATATGAAGAGTACTGCTCTAAAATTTTGGGGGTTTTTTCCTTCTTTTTTTTTTCCTCTCTCTAGAGTGCACTCTTTGTCACAGAATTTTGGGGAAAACAGATGTAAATTGGACAAATCTTGTGCTCAACATGAAATAAAGCATTTTGACATCCTAGTCAAAATCTGTCATTTCTTTTTTCTGAATAGAAAAGAATTGAGAACATATGAGCTGAATAGCAAAGCGAAATATGTCTTTTTTTGCTACATTAATTAGATATTTCTTATCCAAACTGTTCATGATATTGAAGAAAACCCAGTTATTGATATTGATGAGATAGACAAGCCAAATCTTTGTTGTAACTGACAATTACTTCATTCATATACCATATGCTAAACAACGGGAAGTGAAAAAATATAAAGAGATCTAGCTAGAGTTAAGAAGTTTGGAAGGAAGAGGAGTAATAAGGCTGACAGCAGCCAGTGAAAAAGTTTAAAATTACAGATTAGCACCCATCAAAGAAGGCAAAGCTTACTGTAGAGTTATGTTCATACAAACAATTAATTTTGTCAGCTGCTGAATTTTTATAAACCATGAATTATACCCTTGATTCTCTTGTGTAGCAGTGTCATTCAGCCCCTTAGAGATATGTCAGTAGTTAAGGTGATTTAATGAACCAGAGCCTGTTTGATCTGACCCTATGATCTCCTGGGTTTTCAGAGAAGTTAAGAAAATAAAGTAGTGATTCTGTGCAGATTGGGATTTAAGTGGGGTGAATTTTGTAGGGAGACAGACTATTTTTACCATACTAGCTGGGAATGTCAGAGGTACAGTTTGTAACAGCAAATGTCACACTCTGTTTAGACTGACAGGTTCATTCAGTTGTGTTGCCCATTTTCCAGTCACTCCTTTAGATGATTTTTATCAACATCTGTTTTTGTGAAACATGTCTAGCAAATTTCTATGATAGGTGACTCTTATCACACTCAAATGAGCATTCAATGGCTTTCTAAATGATTGGTAACACTATCCAGGGTGGTCCATGGGATCTATCTATGGAAGAAGATCTTGAATATATTTTATGTGGAACAATCACGTAATAAAATTAAAAAATGGTCTGTCAAGCATGAAACAGATTTTAAGATACCTGCAACCTTTTGTTTTTATCTTCTATCAGCCATGCTTGTCAAGTATACGACCAAGATTTTGGGGCTTTTTGCAGGGGGGATATCATAAATGGTTGATTTAGGCCACTTCAAGAACCACCGTCAAAGGTATCAGCAAAAGTGGTTTTAATAAATATGATTCTGTAGAAGTGTGACAACAAAGTTCAATGCCAAGATTCACTCTATTACTTACTGCACAAAGGATGTAACAATGAGTCAAAATTACCAAGACAAAAATCGTTACCAATAAAAAATCTTAGAGCACTATAACATCAGGTTATGCATGATAATGGTCACTTATGAAGATCTGCAGTTGGTAAAATGTTTCTCTGCCTCTCTGCTCAAGAGGAGATAAATGAAATGCAGGCAGCTGCTTAGCAAGGAGAGCTCACAGAAAGCTCGCTTAAGCTGTCATATTTATGGAATTAAGTGTTTGGCTTGTAGTCAAATTGCATGCAATAGAAAAGGTACGAATGAGATTCATTGTGCTTTGTTCTTTGAGAAATGAGTCTTGGAAATGCCACCTTCTCTTCATGTGTTAATCTCATGATTGGTATTCCAAGATCACGTGCATCGATGTTCACTTTGTCACTCTGTTCCTTTGTGTGTTTTCAGAGAACAGATTAGACCTGGAGAAGTTCTTGGCCTGGTTACAGCTTAGGCCCTTACCTCCTTTGAAGCCTGTATCAAACGACCACTAGTTTGGTTAAGGAGTCGAGTGCTTCTGTAAGGGGGGGTATTTGTTTTCTCTTTCCTGTGAGACTTGGAGAATCTTTCAGCATACGTGAGGGGAAGCCCAGATGTAATAATTTGTAATAATGTACAAATACCATTGCAACTGTCACACATTGTCTTTTCTTCCAAAGTTAACTAGCCAAGAATAGGTTCCTATCTTAATGATACTAGTGCCTTCATACTATTTTAGTCTTACCAATAAAGCTCCCTCTGGCTCCAGCACATCCTTTGTAAAATCTCATTATCCAAGAAAACCTCTTTTTTTCCCTATCTTGTGATCATATCATTTTACTCTGTCATCTAAAAGTAATAAAATAAAGCTTGGAAATTATGACAGTGCAGTTCACTTCTTCAGTGATCTCTGATCAGGTAGATAGATTTATATGTATTCAGGTGTATCTCAAAGATTTTAATCTCAGCAATTTCAAAATCCTCTAGCTTTTTACTGTTTGATATAAATAGAATCCAACAGAACAAGTATAATAATTTTACTCAAGAGAAAATTATTTAGAATGTACTTAAGCTTTTTTTTTTCTACTTTAAGCAACAGGTGGTGGTTACAGACTTCTCTAAAAAGGTCCCTAAAATTCTCAGCAAGCTGGATCTGTTAATAGTGAAGCAAATGGTAAAGCACATTTTCATCCAGGTACCAATCAATGTCCTTATAAAATGACCCTTTTCTTCCTTTCAGTGATGACATATTCTTTATGATTGCGTAAGAAATGAAAAGAAGGAAAATATTTCCTGAAACACTTCCTTCTCAGCAAAGGTTAAGGAGGAGTTGTCTCGTGTTTTGTTTTGTTTTTTTTTTTCCTAAGAGCAAGGCAGTAAGACTTGAATGAGTGAGATATTTCTGAATAGCTATGAGGAGGGCTCCCTTTTTAAATCAGGGATGAGACAACAAGAATCATCATTGCCGCCTCTGGCTTTGCTGTTTCCCTCAGAGATTAATTTTGATTTCGAAGTTGAGTGTGGAGGACAATGAGCAGTTTTATTGCCTTGGAATGGGAGCAAAAGCCAGACTATTCAGTTATGAACTGCATCACGCTCTCCTTAAGTAATCTACCCCTGCAGACAAGTGTTTCATATTTTACAATTATTTACTTTTGCATTCTGGTAAGTACACCGAAGTATACCTAAAATTTGAGTCTGTAATCAATTCTATTCACCCAGATCCAGCCTACCTGTGCATTGCTTGTTTCCTTCTATCTTCTATGTGCCTTATTTCTTAAGGTCTTTTATAATATACATGTGAGTAGTGCTCAGGCTTGATTTACATGTACAATGCATTTGTGCACAGAGGAGCAATCACACTAAGTTTGTACACAACCCATCATTAATCTGTTCAGTGGTGCATTCTTGTATTAGTGTGGAGACTCATTGACTTCCCAGAATCAAACAGGGTAAAATTCTCTGCTATTACAAGGGCTCAGCACAAGTTTTTCAGTCTGTGATATGTGACTAATATTATCCACTTAACATGAGGAGGCTGCAGCTCTGAAGCTCAATTCATTAACATTTGTCAAATACATCAAAAACTTGAAGTGAAATATGTTATATTCAGAAAAAAAATATTGGAAAAAAATTATGCTACCATGTGAATTTTCCTTTTTCAGTTGCAACGGTTCTTCTCCTGTTCCTGTACGTCTGCCATTCTCACATTTTCTGAATATTTTCTAATCTATGACATCTCATATCCACTTTGTTGTCTAAATTTTCAGACTTAGGCTCAGAACTGAAGTGCACAGAGGCTGCAGCTCTTAACTCTCAGCAGCTTTTGGAAGCAGCAACATCAATTTTGCTTGGCAAATATTCTATCATTTTCTTCCTTCACAAAAATGTAAAAAAAATCCTTTCCCTGTTGTACAGTTCTGCAATTTATGAGTCAAAGTGAGAAAATTTTATGCTGGTTAATATCTTCGAAGGTGGTTAATATATTCCAAGTTCATTTGTTTACCAAAACAAGTAGAATTATGTGTGGAACAATGCTACTTATGATTCATTATACATTAAGATTAGATACTCTACTACTTACTTTATTTGGTTGGTTTAGATACTTGTAGATATTTCAACTAATGTCAAGTTGCTAGTGAACGTTCAGCTGTGTGAATTCCCTGAAATATCTTATATTTATACATAAGGTGACTTCTTTTCTTAGATAAAAAAGCAATCTTGTGAAACCTGGGGAACAATATTTCATTCTAAGGGATACCTTGTAGAGAGTAAAATTGATAGTTTCATCATGATCATGTATTCTTGCTAGCAGACAGTACTCTTATCGTAAGATTTGCAATCCAATTTTTATAAATTTTAATTAATTATTTTAAATGACACATTATCAATATTAGTATAGTTATATACAGCTTTTGAATTAAGTCATAGAAATTTTTCTGTACTATTAAAATTAATTTTCATTTGTAGCTCAGCACAGCAGAATCAATATTTAGCAGAATTTTGCTAAAGACTTTTTAAACAATGAATATATTCTTGCCACAGATGTATGTAAATTAAGAAGAAATAGCCATAATAAATTCCATGAGGTTGAGACTGACAAAATGACCATCTGAGGATGGAATTTCAGACTGTTTCTTAACACGAGACTTACGAAGCAGCATACGTACTTTATTACCCTGCTTACGACACAAACAATCCTTATCCAGACTTTTGTCAAGTCTCAGCCTTCCTCTAATGCTTATCTTTCAATTAAATTTGAAAGAAGAGAGATAAAATGTCAAATAAAGTTAAAATAATTTTGATTGCTCAAATCCCAATAGGTACTCTGGCATTTTGAAATAGATGTAATACTGAATGCAAACGTGTCTGTATTTGTTTAAGTTTTATCATGACTTGTTCCTTAAAATAAATAATGTTTATGACTCAAGAATTTGCCACCATTTCTGTGTGGCAAAATATCTTTTCGTAAAATTAATTGTCAGAATGTTCAAAACAGAGGTCTTTATTTTCCATAATGTAGAGTTCGAATCACAAGATGATATGAAAACTTTCAGCAGTCCAGGAAAGAAACTCAGCAACTGGAAGTCTTTGACTTCTCCATCTTCATGATTTGTTAAGAACTTTAAAACTGCAAGTCTATAATTCTCATTAACAGTCACTTTACTTAACCCTTGCCATCTAGGATTTAAGTCTTCTATGAACTTCAGCAATGATTCTATATAAGTTTTCTAGGCTTCTTGTATTATAAATGAAGAAATATGCGAACCTGCTCGAATGGGTCAGATCCCTCTTGGGAATGTCCATTTCTCTTGGTTCACTTTTAGCAAGGACGTCCTCACTACAAGTGGCTGATTTAGGCTCCCCAAATATTCTCCCTTGTGTAACACAGCCTTATCTGGGTTACAAGGCCGGAGACAGACCATGGTTTAAGCAACAAACTCTCATACACAACTGTAACTTCAGGTGCAAAATTTAATTACCAATTTTTTACTTTTCTTTTAATTTTTATGATATTTCTTAGATGTAATTGTACCTTGAAGAAGAAAGTCATGAAAAATTACATTACTCAGTTTCATGTAATATTTAGTTTGGCCTCCCCATGTGACAAATGAATGCCATAAGGGGCTTAAACTTAGGAGAAAAAAGTCATCTCACAGGACAACTAGGAAACAGGTAGTCACCTGTAAAAATTTAATATTAAATACTTTGTCTTCCTTACATAATAAAATTGATAAGGAGAGGTGATCTTTGATAAAAGTGTTCAATACCTTTTCCTATCATTGCCTTTTTTTTTTTATCAATCCAACTTAGAATATGCTGTCAGAAATAATTCTGGAGTGGGTTTTTTTTTGCATGATTTTCCAGTTCAAAGGGAATTATCTTAAAACAAATTAAATTTACGAAGAGGAAAATAAATATGACCTGTCACTATAAATCAATTTACTCTAAACTGAAGTATCTTATTTTAAAATTGACTTTAAAATGCAGAGCTTTAATTTCCTTCAAAAAGAAACTGGCATACATAATTTTCTTAAGTTTTCTGTGTTTCATTAGATGTGAATTGATTTAGTTTCTGTTTTGTCCCTGCTCTGAGTCCTGGAAATTACCTGACGTCTCCAAATGCAGTACAAAATCACCAACAAACCTGGCCAGCAAGAGACAAAAAGAAATAGAAGTGTCACTCTGCTTTGGCAACAAGAATTACTCAAAAGTCCTACGAAAAATCCTTCACCTCCTTTTAATGGCTTCGTCTTTAAACTGGTCCTTTCTATAGTCAGAAATAGAAAAGGATTTTGGCTACTATTAGCAAGATAGAGGGATACTGAATTCCCAGTTTACTGCAAAAACTCCTTGTCTAGGATATGGGAAAACTAAAGCTCTCTTTTAGAATTTTCCTTTACATTTTAGTACTATTATTTTTTGTAAACAATGATTATCTGGTGAAAAACAAATACAAAGGAAGATTTAGAGAAGATTGAGACACCTGTATTTATCTCAGTTCCTCCTAACATTCTAACTTACGCTTTCTGCAAAGTTCTGGTGTCACTTTACTTAAGCCCACAGAGGTATCTAGTTGAATTTTAGACATTGCTGGACACCCTGCCAGGATCCTTGGTGTCTCTTCAGAAGGGCATATCTCGAATACTTCTACTAGTTTCTGTTGGGACAGAGTTAATTTCCTTCGTAATAGTTTCTAAGGGGTTAAGTTTTGGATTTGTGATCAAAACAGTGTTAATGATGCACAGGTGTATTTGTTACTGCTAAGCAATGCTTACAAAGAGCAAAGATCTTTTCTGCTTCTCGCATCACCCCACCAGTGAGCAGGCTGAGGGTGTACAAGAAGTTGGAAGGGGAAACAGCCAGGACAACTGACCCCAACTGACCGAAGTGATGTCCTAAACCATATGGCGCCATGCTCAGCAATAAAAGCTGGGGGCAAGAAGGAGGAAGAGGGGATATTCAGATTGATGGTGTTTGTCTTACCAAGCAGTGATGAAGTCCGTTTTTTCTGGAGATGAACACCTGCCTGTTGATGGGAAAAAGTGAATAATTCCTTGTTTTTCTGTGTTTGCATGTATGGCTTTTGCTCTACCTATTAAACAAAATGTCTTTAGATAAATCCATGAGTTTTCACAGTCTTACCCTTCTGAGTTTCTCCCTCATCTCACTGGGAGTGAATGAGTGGCTGTGTGGGGCTTAGCTGCTGGCTGGGGTTAAACCGTTAAAATACAGAAGAGCATCTCCAAGAGCAGTAGGCACACTTTCGGGTAACTGCAGTGTCTCCTTGAGGGTGAGCTCTGTCACTCTGCACCATTGTTTGACCATATTGACTGTAGGAAAGCTTACGTATTTGGTGTATGTGTAGGAATCTACACACATTCACCTAATGTAGACTTCCTTACCTAGAACTGATTGCTACATAAACTTTCCACAGAAATTAGCGATTATGAACTGTTAAAAATGTCCTGATTTACCCATTATCTGTTAAACTGTCTTAATAACCATCTTTTTTTTGTGCTTCAAACCATCTCAACAGAGGAGGTTAAACACATTTTAACAATATAATAGCAAAATGATGTCTTCTGAAGACATTGTTATACAGGGACTGGAATATTGAGAGAAATAATGTCACCTTTGCCAAGACAATAGTCCAGCTGAGCACGTCCAGAAGTACAGTTGTATTTACCAGTTTGGATTTACAAACCCTGAACTGCTCGCTAGTATCTAAGTATCAGTGAAATGTTTTTGTTTTGTTAGGCAAACCTCTCCCTATTTCTATGCTTTTTTTAAAAAATTATTGATATTATTTTAAAATTCACACTGTATCCTGCAGTTCTACCTTTTAAATCATTTGCTGCAAGATGAAAACTTGATTTTTCCTATTGTCTGTCACAAAGGAGTTAAATTCTTGATATATTCTATTCTAATTGTATTAATATTGGCTCAGTTGGCATACACTTTGCTCAGAATGTCACTGGGTCCTCTTCAAAGGAAAAAAAGCAATTGATTTTTCATTTAAAAAGACACAAACCAGATTTGTCTATAGAAGAGTAATTAAGTACAGATTTTACTTAGTTTCAGATTCTGGTTCTTTAAAAATACAGTCAGAAAGTTATCCAAAGTACACTAGTGGCTTATAGTACAATGACAATTTAATTATCTATCCAATTCACAGACAAAAAGACCCCAAACAAACAAACCCATAACAATACTCTGTGAATTGTTGGTTCTCAGAAATCAATAGCAGTTTTACTCCTGACCTCATTAGGACAGGATCTTCAATGCTGCGTTTGTAAACAGTACCAGAGGGACAGCATGGAAGGAAAACAGAATACCTAAGAATATCTATCAAACCTAGCTACAGATGCCCTAAGAACAGCCATAAGTGAAGCAGCAATGTATCACCATCTTGATTTTAAGATAGAGCTCTCTCTTCCCTTTTCAGTAACACCTAGATTTCACTGGAAGTATAAACTCAGATTTAGAACCTGATATTTTTGAATATCACACACCTTTTGAAGGAGGCTGGCAGCATGACTTGAGCTTGGTGAGAGAAATTATCTCAGGCAATGATCTGAAATGAAGGTTTTCATTCATAACCAAGGTAAAGAAATAATATAAAAACTATATAGAAATGGAAGATGAAGTGGGACTCTGATTTCCAGTTTCTTTTTAAGTATTTTGAACATTCCAGCCAGCTGTAGGTGGCAGGTGTTTTGGGTCATGCTTCATTTCCTACTAGTGACTAACAGAGAAAATGGTTTATTTTCAGCAGTGCTGCGTGCTAAGCTGATTGCTTCGATAGGCTCTCAGTAACCCCCTAAATCAGACCAATTTTATAGGCTTTATATCATCATCTTCATATCTTATCCAATACTCGAAGTTAACTCTCAAGTTAAGCACATACTCTCCAAGAAAGGACAATAAAGCATACAATCTTGTCAAATAGCCTGTACAGAATTGTGCTATAAGAGTATAGATATGCTTCATAGAATTGCATAAGTGATTCTTCCACCACATACTGCTCATGTAGACACTTCTAATCTTTATTTGATATCCTTTCTATGATTGTAATAATAAAAAAGTAATTTCATGTAAACTAAGTTTTCAAAGTATTTTGATAATATGTTATTTTTTAAGCTTGAAACTGAAGGCTTCAGACTTTTTGCTCATATATATGGGACTTAGAAAAGAATAAGTAAACCCATGTGTCACAACAAAGAAATCTAGAAGGGAAAGGTCATGTTTAAATAAAGCTGTAACACAGTTTTGATCTGGAATAATCTGGATGATCTAATGGACTTGTTTAAAATCACCTACAATTTTTAGTACAGGAATAGTATGCTCAAGTGGCATTAAGTTGAAATGCCTCTTCCCTGGAGCTTCAGTCTCTAGTTCTAACACACTTAATTGAAAATTATCTAATGTCAGATGTTTGAGTGTTTGCTGTCAGCAAAACATAATGCACTGTACCACAGGGAGTGAGATCAGCCTGGAGGCAAAGGTGAAAGCACTTCAACAATGTCATCAACTGGTGTATGGAAAAAAATATTTATTACTAACTGCTACAAGTAGCTAATTAGGTCCTTTCTTTCACTTAAATCTATATGCAGTAATTCTTCGTTACTAAGAGCTATTCCTTTCGTAGCAGTTATTTTGGTTTTATTGTACCAAATTCTCTTTCCAAATTGATTTCTGCCTTCAAAAATGCAGATGAACAAAGAGACACAGGAATAGAACTTGTGTGTCAGATGAGCAGCAGTGATCAAATGTAGAAAGTTGCAACTAGAAAACTTTGTTTGGAAATAAATAATGTTGAAATTGAACTCAATACAGCTCAGCTGGAAAAGTATTGTCTTGACAATTTTTTGATGCAATTTAAATTACTTGGAGATGCCTGATAGCATACAATGAAGGGTTTTACAAAATTTCTGAGGGATGTCAGCCTTTCACCTATCAACTCTTCACATCTAACTTCCCTCAGTTATATAATCTTATATTTTACCCTCTAGATTCTTGAGAAGATAAAAGTCAGATTATCTACACTTTGCTTATTAATTATGTTGGTAGGATTTCAATGATAAGAATCAAATCCTATCATTAATTTTTCCTAAGTGGCTTTTTGTTAGATTCTTTTTGTTTATGCGGTATGGCATTACAGATTGGTAGTCCAATCTTTCAAAACTTAAAAAACTTGAAATCCTATGGGACACCAGATACATATCTAAGCATGGAACTTGGTCATCTGTGTAAACAAGAAACTTTGAAAGAATATACTTGAACATATTACAAACTTTAATGTAGAAAGCCGTGAGTATCATCTATTGATGTATCTGCAAAATGTTTCAGCTCTTTGTTTTCCTTATACCTTTCCTTTTAACAGGTCTCAAACAAAAATCTAAATTTGTGAAAAAAAAGTAATTAACATCTTAAAAAAATAGAATAAAAATAGTAAGATCAAGGAACTTGAAATGCTTTGGGATTTATATCCTTAATGCATTTCTTTCCTGTTGCTGTGGTTCTTTATTTCTCTTGTGGATATTTTTTTAACAAAAGAGGATGCCAAATTATTGGGAATGCAGATTTCTTTAGAACTAAAGTAAGTAAAATCCTGAAAACACTGGAGCTATAACCTCAAATATGCCAACACTAGTACATCAAAGGCCTTTGAAGAACCCCATGGGTAGGCTACTGTCACTTTATTTTATCCATTCTAAGGATTAATCTGACATAAATATTCTTTATTCCAATGTTCTATTTGCCATAGTATCAATATTTTCCATAGGAAAAGTAGCAACATAGCACAGCTAAATTTCAAACCCCAAATTTTTCTTGGCCTGGAACAATACATCCTTCAGAGAGTTACGGAGTTACCCAATTTGGTTTGGGGAACACAGCGAGAGCACTGATGAATTCTGTACATCTAATATTTGATCTACCTAAGAGAGCCCAGATCCTTGCACCCATCTGCATTTGTAGGCATAGACTCTTGTGTACAGACCTGATGTGATCTGATCGAGTGCACCCTTAGTAAGTTTGCAGATGGCACCAAGCTGGGTGGCAGTGTTGATCTGCTTGAAGGAAGGGAGGTGCTGCAAAGAGATCTGAACAGGCTGGATCGATGGGTTAAGACCAACAGGATGAAGTTTAACAAGACTGAGTGCCAAGTCCTGCACTTGGAACACAACAACCCCATGCAGTGTTACAGGTCTGGGGAAGACTGGCTGGGGAGCTGCCTAGTGGAGAAGGACCTGGAGGTGTTGGTTGACAGACGGTTGAATATGAGCCAGCAGTGTGCCCAGGTGGCCTGAAGGCCAATGGCATCTTGGCCTGTATCAAAAACAGTGTGGCCAGCAGGACAAGGGAGGTGATTGTGCCCCTGTACTCAACACTGGTAAGGCCACACCTCAAGTCCTGTGTTCAGTTCTGGGCTCCTCAGTATAAGAAGGACATTGAGGTGTTGGGGCGTGTCCAGAGAAGGGTGACAAGGCTGGTGAAGGTGCTGGAAAACAAGTCCTATGAAGACCGGCTGAGGGAATTGGGGATGTTTAGGAGAGACCTCATCACTGTCTACGGCCGCCTGAAAGGAGGCTGTGGAAGAACAAATGTTGATCTCTTCTCACAAGTCACAGGTGATAGGACAAGAGGAAACTGCCATAAGTTGCACCAGGGAATGTTCAGACTGGATATTAAGAAGAATTTCTTTACCGAAAGGGTGGTCAGGCACTGTCAGAGGCTGCCCAGGGAGGTGGTTGAGTCACCATTCCTGGAGGTGTTTAAAAAAAGGATAGATGAGTTTTTTAGGGACATGGTTTAGTGGATAATGGGTGCGGTTGGACTCGTTGATCTCAAAGGTCTTCTCCAACCCGAAGATTCTATGATTCTATGAAAAGAAAGATGAGACTGACACATTTGTTGTCTGAGTTTCAACCATCATATAGTTCTTCATCTTGAAACAGAATTAGGAATCCATTCTGCATGCAAGGTTTCTATGATTTTTGGATGCCAAATATAGGAAGGACTTCTTCATTCAGAATGAATAATCTCATCTGTGATGCCCAGCCCAAAGGACTTAGGGACACTTTAGGTGGTTTATGATTGCTTTATATTGACTATTCTGAGCAGTCCTTAGAGATATTCTAGCTTACATTTTGATGGAAGAGATCAGCTTGTCTCTACTGACCATGTTGTTCAACTCTGTTTAATGCAGTCAAAAGGTTTTTGTTAATAAAAGAAATCTTGATAATGTTTTATTTCTTCCTGCACGCATACTCATGAAATGAGAGGTGCACTGAATACTATACTTGCACACATACAGAGAACCACTAGAGGCCATCATATACCTCTCTGTATAAACACAAACGCATTTCAATTAATGCATAAAATTGACACAGAGGGACCTGTTGATGTCCACAAAGGTAGACACAAAAGATGTCCACAAAAGAGGAAAGTGAAGATTTCTAATGGACATATAAAAACAAAAAGTTAAATTAAAAGAAAAGGATGAAAAGGAGACATTTGTAAAACAGTATTTAAGGAATTAAAGCTGGAAGTAATGCATATGGCTTTAATTCATCTACAGCTATGCCAGGAAGGGAGGTAGTTTTCCCACATGACAAGAGTAACAGAGTGCACTGCAGTAGCTTGTGACCTGGTCATTGCTGAAGGAGAGTTTTTCACACACTAACTGCATGATCAAGTGTTTGTATGCAATTTGATATCCAGGTAACACTACCACTATCATTTCTTCCCCAGAAGTAAGAACTGAACAGTATGGCTTTGACCTCCAAATGTGTTCAATGACTCACAGTAGGCTTCTAGACCTTTACATCTATTACAACAAATTTGTCACATCTATTTGTTTCCCAAGGAAAACATATTAAGGTACAATTAAAATGAAAGCTTAAATGTAAGCAAGGAACAGTACTTGTACTTTCTAATGGATATATAAATTCAACCATAATGCAATCATACTCTGTCTTTCTGTTTGATCCTGCATTTGACTTCAGCAGGAAATTTATTTGCCCCTTTGCATCAGTAATCTCTCTCCTCTGGTTATTTTTTTCATATCTGTGTTTCTGTAATGCTTTGGAGTCCTCTTCTGTGGACAGATTTTCCACTGTGTCAGGCACAAACATGATCTAATGATTAGATTGTGAATATTAATGTGTTTTCTTGAGTTAGAACATCCTTTAATGATATAATTGTAATTCTCCTCTAATAGAATAGGAACATGTTGGACTTGCGCTTTGGAATCTTTTTTCAAAACTTCATTGCTCACTATCCCCACCCCAATTCTTTTATTCAAATGAAGAAGAAGTATTTGACAACAAGACCAAGATTAGGGAGCCCAGATACGTTTTCTCAACAGGAGGTTCTGAGTGGTGGCTCTCTGTCTTGCAGAAGAGCTCATGAGAATGACTTGTCTTTCCTTTTGTAGCCAGTATGAGATGGACAGCAGATATTGTCCTTGTTTCAAAATATACACAATGTTCCTCCATTGCCTGAATAAAGGTAAGGAATAAGAAATATATGTGTGTTTTTTCTTTATGCAACTGATATGGAAAAGAAATATTTTCTCATAGGAAAGAAGGTTTAGAAGTAATAATTTAAAACATATTTATATCAGCTGGCTGGATATGTAGACATCATAAATGATAGCCAAAAATGTTAAATCCAAGTAATACTGAGAAGCAGGGAGCATCAATTTGTACAGTTATGTACACCTCAGAAGTCCAGATTGCGGGGACTTGGCTCGTATCAGAGAGATACTGCTCATCACGCAGCTTCCAGTGACACTGTTAGCACTACTCATAGAAGCCATTTCTCAGTGTCAGAAGAGTGTATTGCTCTTTAGCATAAATTAGACTGCCAGAATCTGGAAACAGGTTCTGTTCATACTTTGCACAATAGCAAGATTGCTATGTAGGAGCCATAACATATTAATTGCCTCCTTGTTTTCTGAATTCCTTCTAAAGCAGATTTTAATATGTCTTATACTGCACAGAAAAGCAGGAAGAGTGATCTTAGGATCATTAATTTTTCTCGGACT
This sequence comes from Dromococcyx pavoninus, assembly GCA_033558185.1. Classification (NCBI taxonomy): domain Eukaryota; kingdom Metazoa; phylum Chordata; class Aves; order Cuculiformes; family Neomorphidae; genus Dromococcyx; species Dromococcyx pavoninus. The sequence continues at coordinate 2,045,354 of JAUMJL010000068.1, forward strand.
GCCATCTTTCATGTTTATTTGATTCATGTTTCCTTAAACACCAACCAGTATATTAACAGTGCATTTATGAGGTCCATCCTCTATGATTGGGTTAATGAGGTTCAAGGTTCCTGTGTCTATGTTACAGCTTCACATAGCCTGATGCATCATGTATCTTTGCTGGCCTTGTAGAGGTTGTCAAAGTGCCATGTTGGCTTGACTGAATTAAACTTAGAGCTAGAGTACTTTCTGATTTGCCGAGTCAATTTTCTTTTCACTGCATGTGCTGGCTATGCCCATATTAAGCCCAGTTGTCGCTCCAAAGAGGCTTGCAGTTAACACTATTTCACAGCTAAGTCCGTGAGATACATGCCTGCTCTGCTTGTTCCTTGTAGTGAGTACAGGGCCCCTCCAAGTTCTTGTTTTTTCCAAGTCTACTTCCAATGCTTCCTCCACCCTCTTCCTGTTGAGAAAATGATACCTGCACAGGAATATGGGATTGCAAAATCTATTTTTACAATCTGCCCTCACATAAAGAGCAGTTTCCTTACAAACAACTTTCTGCATAGAGTGATACTAGCTTGAAAATAAACTTCTACCTGTTCATGCTTCCTGCTAGAGGTAACCACAGCTCGAGTCTGCTTGATTTATCACTTTTCTACTCTGTTTCAATTAAAAAAAATCAGAAAAAGAAGCAATTAAATTCCAGAAATTATCATTTAAATATGCTGAGAAATTTTAATTCCTTAATAGTTACTGAGCTATCATATTGGAGAGGGTGGTGAGGTCTGAAAGTGAAAGTGACCAGCAATCAGCAACTGTGAGGGCAAGCAACCTCTTTAGTCACACATCTAAAACAAGAAAAAGATGTGAAGTTCTTACTCAGCTTCTTTCAAGGACCTCAGTGCACCGATGTGATTAAAAAAATGCTCTTAACCTTCAGTATCACACTCAGTCCTTCCATTTGCTTTTGCATTTAAGCAAAGAAAATGATATCCTTCTGCACCTTTGTGGCATGGGAGTTAAACTAATAAAAATTGTGTTAAATTTCTGTCCTACACTTCCGTAAAGTAAAAATGTATTAGGAATCTATTTTGGCAGGCTCCTGTTATCTATTTGAATTTTGTTTCAAAGATTTATATTTACTCACCTGTTCATTGCATTTTTTTATTCCTGACTGTTTCAGAGGCAGCATAGAATTTTTGTTGCTTTTCCCCTATTTTTCATTTAAAGCTCTTTATTTGGCCTTTTTTTGATTCTTTTGCTTAATGTCAATCTGTTTTGATTAAAAGACCTTTATCTTTCCCCTTTTGTTCTCATTCTGATGCTTGTTCTGATTTGGTTTGTGGTATCAGGTTTATATTTTAATTATACCTCTTTATGGCTCTGTACGCTGATACTATTTTAATTAGGTTGACTTTTCTTACAAGCTTCCTAACTTACCCCAGAAGCTAGGGACTGTAGATGGAATTCGTGTTTGTTTTATCTGGTTTAGGTAACAGACGTCTCACCTCTCCAGGTTTTAGAAACCTCAGTTCTGTTAATTGGGTTTGTACATTGCCTAAATGTGCCTGCAGAGTAAACAATGCCATCATGGACCAAGTACAGCACCAATGAGAACTGGCCAATAAGGCAAATCAGGCATTTCAGCTGGATCTGAAGAAGCAGCCAGCTCACAGTTGATGGGCTTTTTTGGCAAAGATATCTGAAAATAACTGCCCAAAGATTGCTTTCCTTTATCCATTATCCCAGTGGTTTGGAAAATTTCTTAGAAAACTTTTAAGAAATATAAGAGCAACGTTTTAAGCCTGTCTTAAACTGAAGGCTTTCAACTCATTATTCCTGCATCCCATGAAGATCCATCCTATACTACAGGAGCAACTGGTTGTCAACCAGCACCCCCAGGTCCCTCTCCACCAGGTAGCTCCTCAGCCAGTCTTCCCCAAGTCTGTAACGCTGCATGGGGTTGTTGTGCCCCAAGTGCAGGACTCAGCATTTGATCTTGTTAAACCTCATCCCATTGGTCTCAGCCCATCGATCCAGCCTGTTCAGATCTCTTTGCAGCGCCTCCCTTCCTTCAAGCAGATCAACACTGCCACCCAGTTTGGTGTCATCTGCAAACTTGCTAAGGGTGCACTCTATCCCTTCATCCAGATCATTGATAAATATATTGAACAGGATTGGATCCAGCACTGAATCCTGGGGAACACCACTCATGACCAGCCTCCAACTGGATTTACCTCCATTTGCCACCACTCTTTGGGCCCATCCATCCAGCCAGTTTTTTACGCAGCAGAGGGTGTGCTTGTCAGTTCCCAACCCAAAGGGTCATACCCGCCATAATGCACAAAACTATAGAAATACTGTTTGGAAGGGGTTTTTAGAGGTTGTGTCCAAGATGCATCTTGAAACAGAACCATTGCAATGGTAGATAACATCAACCATGGTTTCTGTAGCAAAGTCTTGAAAACCTCCAAGGATAGAGATTCCATGCCCAACCTGGGTAAACTGTTTCTATGCTGCACTGCTTGCCTGAAGAATTTTTTGCTGATGTCCAGTCTGCAGGGACTTACATCTATAACAAATCAACTGACTCTATTTTGTGTTTGTGTCCATCACTTTTGAAACTACTCTGCAAGAATCCCTATGGTACTATTAATGGTCCTGCTCTCCCTTAGCCTCTTCTTTGCCATCATAGAAAGACTCATCTTAGGTTTACCACTTTTAATAATTTTTTAACCCTTCTGACTTTTGATATGATTAATACACTATTTGAATGTAGATTTGTGCATATGTGAGAACCTTGAGGCATTCGGGGAAAATCAGAATAACCATAACTGCAAGAAATGACTATACACAGTATCTCTGGATTATTGTCAGGTATATTTCCTAGCAAATAGATGAATGCGCTGGTTTAGATACTATGTGTAGATGTTGGCAACAAGAGCAGAATCCAGGCAGGTGTATCTATCATAAGGAAATAGTTGGCCTGTATACTAAACTGAAAGACAAAGGCATCACGAACACCACACAGAGAAGAGTCAGTAGTTAAAGAAGATAATTAAAAATATTCTCAGATAAAGCATCAAAAGACTTGGAGAGATGGAATGGATGTTGTTCAGAACATTGAAATAAAGAGCGTGAAAATGTTGATAGAGATGCAAAAAAGTCTTGGAAACTGTCAAGGAAGGAAAAACTTATATTTGAAAGATATTCTAAGATACAGGAGGAATGTTAAAGGACAAAATGAAAGGTGAAGATGCTAGAAAAGGCAGACGAAGTGAGGAAGGAGATATAAATGTGAAAGATGAGCAAGGAATTTATCTGGAGAGGTAAAGTCAAAGTTGTAATGCTAGTGCAGAGGAAGAAACACAAGATTAAAACAAGTCTTGGACCTCTGAAATGAAAGAGAACATAAAAAACCCTGATAATTTATGCATAAATTATATAAATTTATTTGCACCAAATTTATCCCTGAAATCAATGGAGTTGTGAGGGGTTGAATTCAGCTCTATATGCTTATCTGATTTTATAAATAATAAATGATAATTACAGTACTGATCTACCTTTTACATTTAAATATTTTATTTATACTGTTTTTATTGCATGCCTCTGGAGAACCCTGTGCCTTTGCATTTTGTGTTTTGAAGACTGCTCTGAAATCTGGATATTGAGATTATTTGGTGTAAATTTTAAGATAGCACAGGAAAGTATCACTTCGATATGGATGGCACAAACAATATAATTCTCTTGGTGCGTAAAATTGGTTAAAGTTTCAGTAACCATGAGACTGAAGTTTGATTGTGCTTTTGGGGTCTTGGTTTTAATAGGATGTGTTGTGTTTGGATTTGTAGGCAAGACAATTGGAAGAATAAAATATATTCAATGAAAATCTGTGCCACCAAGCATAAAAAACTAATGTAATACCAAAATAACTCAAAACCACAGTGATATCCTTTCACACTCAGTTTGAGCTAAAGTAAATTATTATATTGGAGTCATGGTAATGATAAATAAATCTGGTTTTTTGACCAAACATGAGGAACACAGGCATTTATTCAATACACTTTCTCACTGTCTGAGTTAGAAGGTTGGTGGGATATTTTACAAGCATAGAACACGTCTCAGTATTAGAGGAAGGTTCCTATACAGTTTGTAGCATAGCTATATCTGAATTGACAAGTACCTGATATGATCAAACCATATCGGGGGAAGAAAAAGAGAGACAAGGCAAAGAGAATGTTGTTAAGATGTTATTGAATCTCCACTTACATTTCTCAAGTCCAGAAATTTGTGAGCACGTTTTCTCAGCTGGGGTCATGATTCCAGTTTTGACTTAGAAAGTGTGGTTAGCGTCTATATCATCATTCAAACACCTATAAAGGAGAATTTAGATGTGTATCATCAGCAGAAAAACAGATGGCTTTTTATCTGAGATTTTCAGCATGAAAATGAAATTGTTAGAAGTATTAATGTAAAATAAATAAATAAAATATATTGGTACAATGCTTTTCTTTCTTGTCTAGTGATGAAATATTCTATACCTCTGGTCCCCTGCTGCAGTCCACAGGCATGGGAACTTTGCTGGATAAGTTACACAGTAAGTTTTGAATCCAAATCTACTGCACTCATGCAAGTGTTTATCTGTTGTAATTCAGAAAATAAAATACGTTAAGTATACAGATGTAAAATGCTAATACTCAAGATCTCAGACTGGAGAGCGCTCCTTAGATAATCAAATCATCAGTCACAACCTAAAATTAAACAGGTTGCATTAACAATTTTAACAATTATAATAGATTGTTACATAAATCATCTTAACTCTTGATCCTTACAACAAATTTTAACTATAATATTGCATAAGCTCAAAAGTTCTTTTCCTGGTTTTAATTGGTTTTGTTACTCTTGCTATTGCATTAACAAGCAAATTAGCTCAGAGAAGTACTACGGGAAGAATCACTCTTTTCCTGTACCCTCTATGCATACTCTTTCTCTCCTAAGTACAAAGAAAAAACCCACATTCTCACCATCCCTGTTCCATAATTAGGAAACTTGACACATGGAATGTTGGAGTGATCCTCAGTGTCATAGTGAAATTCTGAGGCAAATCCAATGCTGAATACATATCTTCTGAATCCTGGTATGGTAATACAATGTAAAAGGTGAAGCGGATGCTCCATTAAAGGATCCTTTTAAATAGGAACCGTAATCTTAGACAAAATATTTTTGATATGGGAAACCATATCCCAACCTCCTTGTCTACCATTTGAAAGACATAAAAACCCCATTTGTTATGGCCATTTGTGTCTCTAATTTTTAGCTGTGACTTCTGATCCCTTTGGATAGAATAAAGGAAGGCTGAAGTGTAAGAGGAAACAAATATGACTATTGCAAGAGAGTGGCATTGTTTTCTATTATGTTAAAACTTACATATTGTTATAAAGATCAAAACCCCATTAAATATTGGTAAATCTAGGAAGGGTGGTCTTTCTAGTGCTGCATTGCTCTGAACGTAAGTCACGTAGGAGTAACAAACTAGTCACTTGCTCCCTGGGTTAAAATGCTTTTCTCAGACATGGCTATGAATTTTGATTGGCAATGAGAGGAATAATTGAGATGATAGGTTAAGTTAGTCCCAGTAAATGACCTCTACTGAAACAACATAGGAGAAGTGTTAAATTGCACAAGGGGAGTACTGGAAGAGAGCATGAGAAGAAAGTATATTGTCCCACAGTGGTATGTTACCTTCTGCAAAGAAGCAAAAAATGTTGAACTGTTGCTACTACATGTGTTTCTGAAGTGAATGTAAAATCATTATTACTGTCTTCCAGCAGTGACTAGAGGCTTCATCTGAAAATGGGATCCTCATTATTAAACAAAAACACACTGAGATACTCTCTCTGCAGAGCTCACAGTCTAGTGACAGACAAATGGCGGTAAGACAAACAAGAACGTAAAGAAGTAAGGTAGTAAAATATCAAAGCAGAAGTTTGTAGAAACAACATCAGAATGTTCTTATGATTAAAAGCAAAGCTGTCACTGGCACTTCAAATGCTTCAAGTTCCATGAATATTCTCATTACCTGTTTTCAAACACATTTTGCTTTGGGATGGTATTTTTTCTACTTTCTTCCTTCCTCTCTGTGCATACACCTGTATCCAATTACAACTCCAAATATTCTTTACAGTGTAGCAGGTTAGCATATTACCTGTTCCATACATGGGTAAAAGTGTCACAAAGGAAAAGGGATGCACATATATCAGCTGCTTATAGGTAGGTTATAACAATTATGTCAAGCCTTTATCCTAGAATCATAGAATTGCAGAATCACTTGGTTGGAAAAGACCTTTGAGATCATTGAGTCCAACTGTAGCTGTCTACTACTAAACTATCTCCCTGAGCACTTCATCTACCCATCTTTTAAATGCCCCCAAGGGATGGTGGCTCAACAACCTCCCTGAGCAGCGTGTTGCAGTGTGTGATAACCCTTTCAAGGAAGAAATTTTTCCTAATTTCTAATCTGAATCTTCCCTGGTGCAACTTGAAACCATTTCCTCCAATCCTCTGGCCAGTCACTTGGGAGAAGAGACCAACAACCACCTCACTATAAACTCCTTTTAGGTAATTGTAGAGAGCAATAAGGTCTCCCTTCAACCTTCGCTTTGTACTAAAAATCTTCAGTTCAGCTGCTCATTGTATGTGTTGTGCTTCAGACACTTCACCATGGGCACACTGCTGGCTCATATTCAGCCAGCTGTCCTTGAATACCCCCAGGTCCTTTTCTGCCAGGCAGCTTTCCAGCCACTCTTTCTCAAGCTTGTAAGGCTGCGTGGGTTGTTGTGTCTCAAGTGCAGGACCCAACACTTGACATTGTTGAACATCATGCTGTTGGTCTGGGCCCATTGATTCAGCCTGTTAATAACCATTTGCAGAGCCTTCCTACCCTCAAGGAGATCAACACTTCCATCCATCTTTGTGTCATCCACAAACTTACTAAGGGTCTACCAAATAAAGATATTGAGAAGAGCTGGACCCAACACTGAACCCTGGGGAACAGCACTTATGACTGACGTCCAACTTGATTAACTCCATTTACCACCACTCTTTGGACCCAGTTATCCAGCCAGTTTTTTACCCAGCAGAGGACGTGCCTGTCCAGGCCTATGGCAGCTAGTTTCTCAAGCAGAATCATGTGAGAAATTGTGTCAAAGTCTGGGTACGCTATGTCCACAGCTTTTCCATCTTCCATTAAGCAGGTCACCTTGTCATAGAAGGAGATCAAGTTAGTTTGGTAGGACCTGCCTTTCATAAACCCATGATCATTTCTCATACAAAATTATTTAGACTGTTACAGTACAAACTGTCTTATAATAACCTTAATATATGACTATGGATAAGCTTATAACTATGCTTTATACGTCCATACTTTACGGTCTAAAACTTGCAAGATGATCTAGGCATTTAAATACCATCTAATCTTCATTATCTAATCTCCACAATTTGATAGTCAAAAGAAAGCATCATGTTCTCAAACTTCTGCTTACTGACCATGTATATTTACTGGTTAAGAAAATATATAGTGCCCCAGGCTGCTTCTTTCACTCCTTGACTGCTGTGAATGCTGTATCTGTTCAGCAGAGTAGTTCCTTGTTTCTCAATGTATTTAGCTGTATGGTATGATTTCCTCAGGGGAATAAGAGGTGTATTTATCTGAAAACACAGCTTAGACCTGCTTTGCAAGTCCTGAAATCTAAGAAAACTTCACCTTACTCTTCAGTACTGGCAAGTTAAATGTCTTCTCTTGTTATATATATTACCTGTGGTTTTCACGTGTCAAATTTCTAAGTATTTGGTATTCAATTCTAAAAATCTCCAGGGACAAACTTAAATTCACTAGCTTTTTTTTCTAAAACACCACACAGTTTGCATGAAGTTGTTACCATTGGTAAAAATCTGCATATTTGATCCCCCACATGTAGGCTGAAAAAAATTCTACTGCATTTAGGAGAAAAGACCCACATTCTGCTGGTTTGAATAAGAGTAAAATCCTATCCTTAGAAATTTAAAAGGAACATAAGCCTGAAAAAGGACCTTCTGGATTGCCAAATTTTACCTGCTACTAGTGCAGTTTACCAAGTCATATTATCTCATGCATGAAATGGTTAAACTCAGTTCCACAACATCCACAGGAAGGCTTTCCAGAAACTTATTTTATCAATTGCTAAAAGCAGTTTCCAAAACTGGTTTACACTGGGCTTACAAATACACAGATACCTTTAGTTTTTTGATCCATGACTTCTCTAAAAATCCTGTCTAATTTGTTTAAAACTACAGGATAGAGATAGCAGTTTGCCTCTCATATATCTGTTTAAAACAATTTCACTTACTGCCACAATTACACCTGTCTGTGTTCTGTCTTGACATGTTTTAGTGCCAGAATATCAATATCTGAAAGGAATACGAAAACTCGCGTCCTAACCTAATCTTCATTTTAAAAACAACTTTCAAGAAGACTGTCAATGTTAATCCACTGAACAAAGTGCTTTGAAAACAAATAATCTGGTAAATAACATGTTTCTCTGAGAACAGGTTACCACCTGGTTGTTTATTTTTACATTAAAATGAGCTTTACCAAACTTGAAAGCAAGATTTTCCAGTACAGGCAAGAAAATCTGCTCATTTCTCCTTTTCAGTGAGAGGACAGTGATAGTACTGATGATAATATATTGCTTAGCATGTCAAGAAAATCTGTTTTCTGAATACCTGCTGGGAGACGAATGAATTATTTGCTAGAATTTCAAAGCAGAAATGATTTACCTGCACTAGTTTAAAATGGCGTTGGTCAAAATAATTCATAGAGGTTATTATAGTGAAGCAGAGCAAACTATAAAAAGCTGTATCTGAGCCTGGTATCTGTGCTTTTCAGCAGCTGTGTGAATGTCTTCCACTCTGGGCAAACAAATGCCCTGGAGGCCATGCAATTTCGCAGGAACTCAGCTATACAACCAACCCTATGTATGCAGTGGAAAAGAAAGACCGATTAATGGAGAAGGTTTCATCCATATTTATTTTGACTCTGTCTTTCCTGGCTCATAGCAGGATAATGAGCATATGATGGGTACACTACAAAAAACGATTCACCATTCAACTAATCCCCACACTTCCTCGGAGTAGGCTTATCTCTGTTTACTTCTACAAAGATCATTGCTACAGCTGTATTTTTTAAGGATTAAAACAAGCCTGACAGGTTAAGCTTTAGTTTTAGTCAAGAAAGAGCATGGAGTATATGGAAAATTGAGAGAGACATTTTTCTTTGTATAGTCAGTTCAGAAGATTATTGAGCTTCTTCCCATTTCCAGAGCACCTACTTTGGACTACCTGCATGCAGACACCCACAAAAAGCCAGTAGAAAAGAGACAGAAGAGGAATGTATATACAAGATTAAATGTGATAAGGAAAATGAGAAGGGAGTTAAAGGAAAAAAAACCCACAAAAATACACTAAATGTATATGACGTGACCCACACCTGTAGCATTGCTTTATAGTGTCTTTCAACAGCCACAGACCATACCAAAAGATCATGCTTTAAATGGAAGAAGGAGAGGGGGCTTGTATCTGTGCAGTAAGCTCTAGACTCATGTAGTGTCCCTAATTCAGATCACATATATGCTAGATATACTTTTCCTGAGGGATAACTGCTTAGAACTTCATTGAGGATACTGAGCAGTCAATGGCAATATCTGCTTGCTTGGGATGTAGCACAAAACTGTTTTCTGCATATTTCAGAGTAAAGACTCTGCTTATCCCAGACACTGAGGTTTTATAGAGATGCCTCTCTTCTGCTAGAGTTACTTTACTGATATTAGTGAACATGTGGTGTCCCCAGTTAAGAATAACATTTTAATCACTGAATCATGAAGTGTTTAATTAGGGCTACTGTCCATCTCTGATAGATTCAGTAAGACTGTGAGTGTTGGTAGTTGCTAGATTTCTGCTTCGCAAGACATGACTGCTCTGTATCTTTTCACCAAGTTAGAGTGCAGGTCTGTTTTCCAAAACCTGATACTTTCAGCAGCCTCTCTCCTGGAGGTTGGCCAGCTCATTCACTGCACATTTCAACACATCCAGGTAGAAGAGAAAGGATTGAGTTTGCGTAGCCAGCAGAATTGAAATCTCTGTGAGGACTATGCTGCTTTTTTTCCACTGAAACCTTATATTACTTAGAACCTGTCTGCACAGTTTTATCCCTGTTACACAGCAGCAATCTTCTTGCCAAAAGGATATGAAGCTCTGCAGAGGTGTCTGCTTTGATGAGCACTTCATAGAATCATAGAATTGTAAGGTTGGAAGAGACCTCTGAGATCATCGAGTCCAACCATGCCTGTCCATATTTAGGGGACTCCAGTCTCCCTAAATATCCAGACTGATACCTGTTTGGAATATGGTGTGGTTTCTGTCACATCCATTGGAGATTAGGGCATGCAGCTGTAGGGGAAAGGATGTGGTGCACCTGTAGGGGAAAGGATGTGGTGCATCTGCATGTTTTATTCTGACATGGAGCTGGGAAATGGAAAATGTTTCCAAGTGAGGTAACTCAGAGAAATTCTGTATAGCAGTGGCTATAAACAGGAAGCAAAGACCCACAAGGCAACCAGGAATGTGTCCCGAGTGATATGTGGTAAAGTTCAAATAAAATGCCTTTTCCTGTCTGCAGCATTACTGTGGTGCTGGTCTTTTTCTTGCCAGGCCATGCAATCTCAGCTTAACATGGCAAAAGAGATCTAGGTAAAGCAAGAGGAGTTTGTGAGAGCCTGGCAGTCAGGTTGCAGTTGGATTCTTCAATTTTATCAGTTAATCTCTTTGCAGATAGCAGTTGATCTGAGTGTGGGGATCAGGTGCCACAACAAACAAATAAATCCAGATGCAAGTGTATGTGAAAAGAAATGGAAGGCGGCTGCCCCCAAATTTTGGAAATATGAGAGCACAGCTCTGGGAAAAGGACTGTTTACTCGAGCAGAGTAGAATAGGGGGATCTGTAGCAAATTAGGGGTTCCCTCCTTCCATGTTATAGAATCTAGAGAATATGGGATTTTCTTTTATTCATATTTATTCTAGATAGTTCTTTCACCCCAGGATTTTGACCTGGAAAAAATATACTGACTTCAATATTGCAAGAGAACAGTTGAAAGTTGAATGATAAGTGTTCATTGCAATGGACAGAGGATTTTTGTAGTAGCAGGATAAAAAGTAAAACCTACAGATGATAATGTGGGCAGAGAACAAAAATTAATAGAAATTATTGAGGCATTGTTCACATTTATACTAAACTAGATGAAACTAAACTAAACTGGATGGTACTGCACTGTACAGAGAAAGAGTATAGGTCAGGGTCTCAGCTGCTGTAAATTGGCTTATTTCTACTGATGTCAAACTAGCTTAAAGTCTTAAAGAGTACATGTTATACTGATTTGCAACAGCTGAAAATCTGGTCCAACACTTTCTGTCACCACATATCATTTCCCTGGGAGCATAGCTATGAAATCAAACTCTTGAGTTTCTGGCCTGCTTGTTTGGATCAGTTCCCTGGAAGGTAACCACAGCAAACATAGAACATTGTTGACAACAATAATTTTTTGATGCTGTTGCTTCACAGATGCCAGTATGATTTAAAACGCGCTCTGGTTGCAGTAAGACCTTCTGCTGATTTCCCTAATGAACTGTGAACCTCCAAAGTGTTTCTACTGGTCTTGTATTGTATATGTTTTCAGAAAGGAAAACTATTGTTTAGAAGAGAAGCTCATTTTACTGATTATGTGAACAGTCTGTCACTTACTGGCAGAGATCAGGCAGCTGTGATTGTGAGGACTGGGTCAAACCAACATTTTCCGAAGGAGAAAGAGGAAGAAAACCCAAGGGAATTCAGGAAATAAAACACCTGAAGTGCTGAAAATATGTGTTATATCTGTTCTTGGAAATTATGGTTCATCCAGGCTTTTGCAGTAGGGATTTCAACACTTAAATCTTACTCCCTTTATGAATTTAAATACTTTAGGAAAGTATTTGAATGAGAGTATATTCACAGTGGATACTGAGTATTTGTGAAAAAATTAACCCAATTCAGAGGCAACTTTCAGCAATATTACAGAAAAATTGGTGGTCTGCCTTTTATTAGATGAAATGGAAAGAAACCAATAAAAAATCATCAACAAGCATTTCCGTGTTCCGTGGATATATATCCACATCAGTAAGAATGAAGATGAAGTTTGTATTTTGTGGTATTGTCATATTACATCTGTAGGCTAAATACATCAAACTAGATAAAAACAGTATAGGAGAAACAAAACATACATCATTTAGTAGAGTTCTGCCTTCTTTAATAACTTTTGAACTGTCTATAAAACCAGTTCCTAACTTATTTTTTTTCTTACAAGACCATATGAATTTTAAGACAGACTCTTCCACCTTAATCTGTACCATAATTAGAAAAATCTTTTTTATAAGTAATGTCATTAAGAACAATAAGAATTTTCAAGGACTAAGGTATTGGTTAAAATAGGAACATGGATATCATAATTTTTTTTGGTTTTTATGCTAGGCTTTTAATAGCAAAATACAGTTCCATTACCCACTCCCTCTGTTTTTTTTTCTTAGGCAATTGGCATAGAGGTATCATTGGTATATTCCCTTTTAGCTACATTCCTTCAGCCGCTTCTTGTGCTTTATATTCTCCTTTGTCAAAACATTAAAAGTGAATTTAGGGATCAAATAAAAAATACAATATTCTCACTTTTGTGGTAAGGTACATAAAATGACAAGAACGATGTTCTTAACAAATGTCTTCACTGCCCCATTTAACCTAGAGCAGTTTGATGGTTCCTTTGTACTTGCATATCATAAATGATTCATAGTGGGATGTACAAGTGAAACAGTTTACTGAAAGTAATTCCATCAGTGGATAGACCTATTTGTATTACTCTGGCAATGTTCCTTGCAGTAGCAGAGTCAGTTGTAAGCATAGCAGGAAAGTGATCTCTAACTGATTCTCATAATATTCACACATCCTCAGAAGGAATATCGTCTTTGTTAGTCTGGATGTCGGCAGCCAGAATCTACTTCAACAGCCCAGTTTTCCAATGCATTGGTAGAAGCATTACTTTCCTGTCACCATCTCTACTATTATGGAATTGAGTAAAGTGATCTAAAGAAAAGGGTTATGTGTTATTTGTTGCAACTCTCAGTGGTCTTATTAAGAGTTGGCTGGTCACAGAATTGCTTCTATGTCATTTCTTGAAAGAGGACTTAATTTGTATCAGGGTGGCTATTCTAGTCACTTTGTTTTTCCATTAACAGAAAGGGCTTTTCTGGGGATGAATGGTGTCAGATAACCCACAGTTTACTGTCTAATTGTACTGTGATTTTAATGATGCTCAAAGGTGGGTTAATGTTCTTAATTTAAAATACTAATTTATTTTAAAAATACTTGCAAAACTTGTGTCATATAGACTTGTAAAAAACTAAGTACAAGAGTACAAGATTACAAGACTTGTAAACAACTAAGTACAAGGTCTTAAATTATTTTAAAAAGTTGTTTCTAAAATGTTTAGCATCATACATTAAAGCGTTGTTCAGTAGTTCAAAGTCAGATTGATATGCAATATATTTTATGGTATCTGCAGTGTAAATTTGCATGCAATAAAATAAAAAACGCAAACCCCAAACAGAAAAGAGTGCAAAATTTCTCAGCCAGTTTTCATGGAGAATTTTTGTTTTAAAGGAATATTTCCCTCTCCTTACAAAAGAAAGAAATATTTTGTCTGGGATCCAGTTTGAGTGACATAAACACAGAACTTAGATTAATACCTAATTCTCCTATATAAATGACAAGGATTCCTATACAGTGAATGAAGAACAGTAAGTGTCTTTGAAAGCTTCCAGATGGAGAAGATGTCTGTTTATTTTGGCTCTAAATGTGAACAGGCTGAAATTCAGCCTTCGCACTGAGAACAACCAACTGATCAAGCTTGCAGCTTCTGCATCTCACTGTTACCCTCACAATTTTTTAACCCAGAATTGTTCTGGAGTGGAACTCCCAGAAAGAAGCAAAGTTTCCTCCTAAAGAAGGAGGAATGGTTGAAGCAGTCCAATGGTGGTAGATGATACTTAACAGCTGCAAGAGATCTCTGAATTTTAAAGAGTCATGAAGGAAGATTTAAAAAGGACAGAAAAAGGGGGAAAAGACTCTTTAAATCAACAAATACTCGTTGCAGTTGGACTGAAATATGAACAAAGTACTTTTAGTTATAAAGCTGATAGATTGTGAAAAAAACCCCATACAATGCTTACAAAGTTCACATTTGTCCTCTTTTTATGAACCCCTTATGAGGTGCTTGTCCTGCATGCTGAGCGAGAAGCACTGAAAGTATTATCACAGCATGGTTGTTTAGATGATGATTCAAGCTTGGTACTGAGATAATTATGTTATCCTCTTAAAATGAGACGACTGAAGGTATCTCAGGCAGTTGTTTATGGGGATTCATTTTTATGTGTTTGCCTTAATTTTGCCCAGTATTTTCCTCATACAGACCTGTATTTTATTTCTTGCTGTTTCTTAAGAAAAAAATTGTCTGAAATATTACTCCTTTCAATTTTTAAGCCAAATTGTGTTTTAAATGTGGATTTTTCTCTGGGAGTTGTATATAAGGTGAATGCTGCAAGAGTCTCATCAGATTGCAAATGTTTTTTGGTTTTGAAAGAGATTCTCTGCTCAGAAATGAACTGCTTTTTCTGATACTAATTATGCATGAAGGCTAACTACTGCATGGAAAAAAGATCTGTTTAAGGAAGAGAGAAATTTCAGTCAACGCTCTTTCTTAAAAATAAATAAAGAACAGAAAAAAAACCTTCCTACAGTTCTTCAAACTATAAACCTCGTTCTCCATTCTTACATATCTCATCTGTAGTTTCATGAAAAATTCCTTTTGTCAGCGAAGCTGGTTTAAGAAGCTTCAGCCAATTATTCTTACTCCTGTGCAGCCTTTTGACACTACTTACTTGTGTCAATGCATTTCATTCAGGATGTACATTGTAAACGAAATGGTCTAAATTTGAAATAAAAATCCAAACACAAATCAGTGAAGTCTGATTCCATCACAGTCTGTGAGGGGTCCACGGTGCCGCATGGGTGAAGTTATTAGAGCATTGCTGGTATGCTTTGAAGGATCAGTTCAATTACATGTGTACTTTGATGTTAGAATGTTACTTTGAACATTTTGTGGTAGCAGCAGTGACCCTGGCAGTTTGGCTTTTCCAATATATGTCTCTTCCAGGAATTATCTTCCGTAGAAGAGAAAAATCTACCATGACAGTCAAATGGTCCCTGCTTTTGAAAATGTTTTGTTACTTTGAAATATGTTTTATATTTCAGCAAAATTTCAATGGAACATTAAACCTAAGGATATTCCCTTAGATTGCAGAAGCTGTGCTGTCTTTATGCATGAATGTCAAGCAATAAAACACGCACACCCCCTGTGCATTCTCTTGGTGGGGGGCCCATGGAAACTCTCGCTTTCAATTCTATCTAATGTTTACACACTACGCAGTTGTCTTTCAGATATTGAGGGTGCCTTGTTCCTAATGTTCATGTGTATAGACCAATCCATCACATGGAGCTGTCAGTGACATTTCTACCCCTTTTCTGGTTTTGTCATTGAAGTGAGGAAATAAACATGAGACCCCTGCTTTGTCCTTTTGTATTTTCTCTGTTAAGAGATTATTCACTTGCTTCTATCTGTAAAGACACGAATTACAAATGGATGCTGATGCATTAATTTTGTACCTAGAGTCCCATAATTCACCCGATTTGTATCTAAATTTACAATGCTCTGGTACTTTAACATGCTTTAGGAGAAAGATTTTTCTTCCATCTTTTTTTCCCAAACTGCCCAGCAAAAAAGTCTGGTTCCTCTGTTCCTAGTGGCATGAAGATTATGATGAATGAAACCTTTTTACTGCTCTTTAGCTTAAGTGGAAAAGGTACAAGGACATTGATTTCAGCTGTAAATAGAGCCTGCTTGTAGATTACTCACTATGAAAGATACTTAAAAGCAATGCATGTTTCCTGCAATATTAGATCAGATGGGTGTTTTTAACTTATTAATGTTTATAGCTAGATATTCCTGTGGTTGTCAAGGGAAGAATCTTCTGCTAATAATAGATGGTGAAAAGTGAGTTGCATATCTCAAGCTGAAGTAGGGAAAATCAAGTTTCAGGTTGGATTTCAGCCAAAAAAGGCCTCCTAAAATG
The DNA here is from genome assembly GCA_033558185.1 of Dromococcyx pavoninus. NCBI lineage: Eukaryota > Metazoa > Chordata > Aves > Cuculiformes > Neomorphidae > Dromococcyx > Dromococcyx pavoninus. The sequence goes on from JAUMJL010000068.1 coordinate 2,061,635, forward strand.
TTTGCAATCTGAAACAGATTCTAGAAGACATATAAATACACCCTTTAAATTGTACATGAGAGGGCCACAAGTTGCTCAAACAAGTAGCCCGGATTCTCTCCTTCTCTAACAAAAAGGTAGAGGCTATTAGAAAGCTCTTCGGTCTTCTAAAGACCTTGGGAGAGTTAGAGAAGATTTGCAGGGAGATGCAATATCTTTTATTAGATCAATTGATGGAATTATAAAATCAAATAGACAAGTGTCAGGCACACCTCAGGTCCAGTCCAGCTCAATTCATTATCACATAAATGACCTTTTATTTAAAGAGGGCAGGTGAAGAGAAACACCTCTTTAATTTTACCTGAACATGTCACCTGGAAGTAGGAAGGACAACTATTCAAGAATAATCTGCTATGTCATTTTTGACTGGGAGACCAGAAATACAGAGAGTATTCAGGTTTTGATCTCACATTGGTCTATGCAACAGTTCAGTGACAGTTTTGTTCTCTATTTTCTTTTATAGTTTCTAATAATTTCTTATTAATGTCTATTTGACTATGATGGATCTTTTAATTGAGCCATCCAAGAGCTTTTACCATGAGATAATGGGTAATTCAAAGACCTAAACTCTGTATATGTTATCTTTTTTCCTCCATTTATATTACTTAACACTTAGTGACATTGAACATCCTTGATTTGTTCAGTCAGTTTTGTGAGATCTTACAGCAAATCTTTGCAATTACTTTCATTTTTGACTACCGTGAGTAACACTTTTGTCGTTCAGCAAACTTTTTCACATCACCTTTCCACAAAAACCCCTTTTGATGAACACAACACAAGTCCTAGCTTAAATCATTCAGCCACATCAATAGTAATATCCTTCCACTGTGAAAACAGTATTTAATGTCACCTTGTCATAGATCTCTCTCTTTATCCAGGAATTTGTCAAAATTTTCTTTAAATCCCAAACTATGCCAATTAGATCACAATTATCTACATGATTCTTTAAACAGCTCTAAAAGATTTTTGAAATACGATTTCCCTCTTCCAGAGCCCTGTTTTGTCCTATTACTGCACATACATTCATGTTACAGCTAAATCTACAAAAAGTTTCTAACAATTTGTGGACTACAGGAGTTAAATGTGCAGACCTATAATTTCTCATGTCTTCCTGAATGGTCAATATTTAAATCTACAATGTTTGTCAAATTCTATTAATTTACTAATGGTGACTTTAGTAATAAATTATATGGAATGGTTAACAATTACATAATTTATTAGTTGAGTCCCTCCAGAGCTCTTGAATGAATGACGTACGGCACTGGAGATATTTGTCTCTTCATTTTATTAATTTGCTCTAAAGCCTCTTCCACTGACGCTTCAGTCTGAGACTGTTTCAATGACACATTTGTCATAGGAGGGGCACCCTCTGACTTCCACACTGAACATTGATGCAAAATATTCCGTCAGCTTTTCTGTTGTGACCATGTATTTCCTGTTCTTTTTACATCTTTACCATCTCCTCCTCAGCAGGACAGGAGAGAAAATATGTTTGAAAAGCTCATGAGTCAAGATACGAAAAGCAGATCATTGACTATCATCACAGGCAAAATACACTTGAGCTTGGGGAAAAAAAATAATTTATTTATTTAACGCACAGAATAGAATAATGAGAAATACCAAAATAACACTACCTTCCACTCACACCCTCCTTTCTTCCTGGGCTCATCTTCACTGATGACTCTTCTATGTCCTTCACCTAAGTAGTGCAGGGGGATGGGGAACGAGGGTTTTGGTCTGTTCATAACACTTCATCTCTACTGGTCCTTCTTCTTTATGGTCTTCCCCTGCTCCAGTGTTGTTCCTTCCCATGGGCGGTGGTTCTTCATGGGTTCTTTCCATGATATACAGTCTTTCAAGAATGAACTGCTCCAGTGTGTGTCCCCCATTGAGCCACAGCTCCTGCCAGAAAACCTACTCCAGCGTGGGCTCCTATCCATGGCCTACAGCTCCTGCCAAGAGCCTGCTTCAGTAAGGGTTTTCCACAGACTGCAGCCTCCTTCAAGGCGTATACATCTGCTCTGATATTGAGTCCTCCATGGTATGCAGGTGGATGTCTGCTCCACCATGGACCTGCATGAGCTGCAGGAGGACAATGTGCATCACAATGGTCTTTACCATGGGCTGCAGAAGAACTTCTGCTGCAGCAACTGGAGTGCCTTCTCAGTGAAGACACTGATCTTGGTGTTTGCAAGGTTGTTTCTCTCATATTTTCTCACTGCTCTCTCACACTTGCAGTGTGGTGTTTTTTTATCCCTTCTTAAATGTGTTTTCACAGAGGCACTACCAGCATCACTGATGAGCTCAGCTTTGGCCAGCAGTGCGTCTAGTTTGCAGGACGTTGGAACCAGCTGTGCCCAACATGGTGGCAGTCCCTGATCTCTTCTCACAAAGGAAGCCCTTGTATCTTTTCTAATACCCAAACCTTGCCAAAAGTAAGGAACCCAATGCACACAATTTAATCATTTAAATTTAAATTTTAGTTTTAGTCATTTAGAAGCTCATTTCTTTTTTCAGCATCTGTTTTTTGCTTTTAAATATTAAATGCCAGAGCATATGTTCTGTTTTATTTTCCTTGTCTGGGTACAAATGCTACTTTAAAGGATACTTTCCTTTTTTTTATTGAAGTGTTCTGTGTATTGACTGTTGTTATTAAAGAATAGGATCTTAGAGTTATGATGAATAGCTCCATGAAAATGTCAGCTCACTGCTCAGCAGTGGTCAAAAAAGTTAAATTGAATGTTAGGAATAATTAAGAAAAGAGTAGAAAGAAAACAGAAAATATAATCAGAAAAGCTGTTATTCCCAAATCAAAAAAATGGATGTAACCGAACCAAAGAGGTTCACAGACAGGCACCAAGAATAATAGAAGAAATACAGAAAGGCAGTTAATGGCATTCATAAATAGACTGAGACTATTCAGTCTGAAAAGTGACAATTGAGGGAAAGGTTTGACAGATATCTGTCCAATCATAAAGGAAAAGATAAAAAGAGACAGATGGTTCATTTTCTCTTCCAAAGTGAGAATGAGAGTATCACATGCTGTTAGTAGCTCGTAGGTTTGAAGCAAAAAAAGAAAAAAAAGAGGTAGTTGTCTATAGCTATCTTGCCTTTCACCAGGTCACTTTTCTTTCAGGATTCTTTGTTGTACACAAAAAGACACTGCAAGGAGTATATGGATCACTTGCAAGCACACTGCAATTATTTAACGGCTAGTGCACCCAACAGGGAGCAACAATGGTTATTCCTGTGCCCATGGGGCAGTAAGATGCATGAGGAGTGCTTGGATCAGCAGTCAGATGGTGGTAGGGAAGTGTCAGCCTGTTGTGCTCTGGTATGGTTTAGTCTTTGGTGCTGCCAAAAAAACAGATTCTATGATTTTTACATAGGTCTTAGTAGTTTTATGGCACTATTTTTCTCTTGAAACCCTGAATTGCTAGTTGTCACCTTCTCACTTCAGTTTGTGTATTTTGCTTTCCTTGTAAGGTGTTAACTTATACACCCCTTAACAGCTGAAAACCAGGTTACTCGGTAAAACTTAGAAGATTTGGAGGCAGCTGCATCTCTGTGGGTTACACTTTGGAAGAATTTTGCTCAAGATATTGTGGGTACTGAAGGTTTGCATACATTGAAAAAGCAACTCGACTAACTAATGGGGAAAAAAAATATCCTTTTGAGATATTATGCAGAAATACCAGAGAACTGTTTCTACTAAAAGACTACTTCTATTTCAAGGAGCTGCTGAGTAGTAAATCACCGGAGAGTTCAGAGACTACTCACTGCATGCCTCATCATTGTAATCTTCCTTCAAAATCCGCTTGTCATCATTGATGAAACTGGACTTAGGGATTGGTCAACCTCTCGTTTGGCTAAGCATGTCTACTCTCATACTTAAAAAGCTTTCTTTGCTCTGCCATATAACTGTGCGGTCTAGTTTTAGTTGTTTGATTGTTTTTTTAACAACTTTTTGACAGATGTTGTACATTTCTTCTGGTATGTGATTTTAAGCAGTGCCATCTTAGTTTAAATTATTCCTTCTAATTTGCCTTTAGCAAATATTCTTGGGTTTTTTTGTTTGTTTGTTTGTTTTCTGAAAAGATTCTCTTACGTGAATCAGATGTGTTTTGGGGAGGAGAGAAACCTTTTCAATCATTCTCACATTTTGGATGAGAGAAATCTCACGAGAGTGGAGTTTGAGGGGGACAATCACCTCCCTCAACCTGCTGGTCACAATTCTGATGCAGCCCAGGATACAGTTGGCTTTCTGGACTGCAAGCATGCATTACTGGCTCATATTGAGCTTCTCATCCACCAGCACACTGAAGCCCTTCTCTTCATGGCTAATTTCAATCCATTCTCTGTCTAGCTTGTAATTGTTCTTGGGTTTACCCTGGCCCAAGTGCAGGACCTTGCACTTTCCCTGGTTGAACTTCATGAGAATTGCACAGGCCTGACTTTCAAGCCTGTCCAGGTCTCCCTGGATGGCATCCCTTCCCTCCAGCATATTAACTGCTTCACACAACTTGATGTCATCAAAAAACTTGCTGAGGATGCACTAAATCCCACTGTCCATAACTGACAAATATATTAAACAACACTGGTCCCAATAGCAGCCCCTTAGGAACATCCTTCATCATTGGTCTCCACTTGGACATTGAGCTGTTAACCCTAACTCTTTGTCCACATCCTCACTTCAAATCAGTTCCTTCAGATCCTTTGTCTTACTTGACAGATTTTCATTATTTATGGACTTCTAATATGATAGAAACACGTCTTCCTCTGATCTAGTCATTTATTTTTAGGTCCATATTTATGTGGTGAGATTATGCTTTGATGTTTCCTGTCTGAGGTTTATTGAATTCTATCTTTTTTCTGAGGATGAAGATTTTACTCTTAGAGGACGAATCATCTTGTACTGTTTTCTTTATTCTCTTGTTACATGCTCCCTAATCTTTATTAAAACAAAATCAAAGCCAAAACTAACAACCTCAACTCTTTTATAACTTTTAAGTCAAATACCAGTGCATGTTCTATATTGGCCTTAATAGAAATTATACTTTTTTATTGGATAGATATATTTCATTTTTTTTAAGAACCATCCACTCACTGCCTTATATTAGGTCTGCAACTGTGTTTTAACACAGTTTGTTGTAATCTTGTTTAACAAACCCTGGAAACTTTCCAGAGAGTACTACTGTCAAGGGTCTATTTTCATGTCAATATTGAAAGATCAGATTTTGAGACTTTTTCTCTCCCGCTCTATGCCATAAGTACGTTACTCACAATGTGAAACAGGTAGAAACTTTGTGAGATCCATAGCTTTTGTATGCAAAAGTAAGGTTTGGGCTTTTAGCAACGGCTATTCTGAAGTGTTAAAAGTCATCCTAACAGTGTGTATCAAATTGCTTCTAAAGAAAGTCTGCCCTGGTCTTTTCTCCACGCTGCCCTAAGACATACCTTCAAACAGTGATTGATTATTTCCTTTCTTTACCTACTAAACTCACAAAGGGCAGGATACAGTCACTTCCCACTAAAATCTCCATGCCTCTCCTCTGTTCCCTACTCCTTTCAGCACAGTGTCCAGAAAATACAGGACACCCACAAGGACCATGCGGGCTAGGCGTGGCATAGACCCCTGCTTGAGTCTAGAGTGAAGTGTACTTGGCCTCCGATTAACTTTAAAGTACAGGCTGGAGGGAACAGTTATATAATTGTCACATATCTGCCATGTTAGAAACTTTACTGATCATGTTGATTTGGCAGATTAGGTGCTAAAGACAAGGACTGATGACAGAAAAGAGCAGACCCAGAACTACTCAAAAAAGAACCAAAAAAATGTCACCGGAAAGATCAACAAAGCAAATCCTTTCCTATTAACTGAAGATTTTCATTTCACTTTTTATGGTTATCATGCTTCATCATTCTTCATGTCTGGTAATAGATTTGATGGTATTGCCTAAGTAACACCGATGACTCTCTTCAAAGTCTTTTAATTTCAGAATGTGCTGTGCTGTTCTACGAGAGCTTTGATTAGGTAGCTATTGTGACTGCCTTTTATTACAGGTCAGCTGGTAAGAATCCCATCACCAGTAATGGAGAGAACTACATCAAGATAAAGCTTATTGGAAGTAATCATTACTGGTTATTAGCAGAAAGATCCCAAAGCTTATACTAGATAAATACGCATGCATATCTAGTGGAAATCATGTTAGTTCAAATAATTTTAAGTGATTCTATTTTTCCTCAACAATTTTTCATTAGACAAATAAAATTGAGCTTGGTATGAAGTGCACTTGAGAGATTTAAATATTCTAAAATCTATTTACAGTTTTTTCAGTTGCATTGCCATAACTTTTACATTAGATATTATACTTGTAAGACAAAATTAATAGATAATATGAATCCTGATTAAATTTTATTCTTCATCAGAAGGTAATGAAAATGATCCTCAATATAAATGACTACAACAAACACGTTTGTAACCTAGATCAAACTTGGAAATTCTAACCCATGGGAACATTTACTTCATTTCTGAAATCCAGGTTTTATATCATGTGGAAGACACTAACATGTCAAAATATGTTTTCATACTGAACTTAAAAGAATGAAAATACTTATTTCTTCCAAGAAAAAGATATAGATAATTTTTATAAATAAATGTATAATATATTTTTAAGGACTACGCAACTTACTGCTGAGTAAATGAAAAAAAAAAAAGTGTGGAGACCAAAATAAAGAGAAAACACTTCCAATGATGATTTTGTGGTTACTTCCCACTCTTGCAGACTCCAGCCTTTCACCATATTATGTTATTCATCGCTCATCTCTTTTGGGGCATTGGACATGCGCCAGAATGTTATTTATGGTACTCTCCTACTGCGATCACAAATATCAACATCAGTTATATTCTTTTAGATGTTCTTTTTTTTTGTGGGTTTGGATTTCTTTCAGTACAGGCAATTGAGTGCTCATTTGATGTAATTTTGTGACAAAATAGCTTTGTCCTAGACAGAGCGTCAAACTCACAGCTCACGGGCCCAATCCAGACCTCCACCTCTCTTTATCGGGTCTGGCACCTTGTTTCTATCTGGCGGCAGCACTGAGGCCCCTGTGCTCCTGCCAGCGCTGGTCACGTGTGCAGAGGGTGTGTGCGCATTATGCTGCAGGAGCAGGAGAACAGCAGGAGCCATGAGTTTGACACTGCTGTCCTAGCCATTTCTGTGGGAAACAAAAGTATAGCCAGCTAATGACTACATATAGGTTAAACTAGTTGTATAGGATCTCTTCATAGTGAGTGAAAGTTACAGGCAATTCCAGAAGGTGTCTGAAGTCCCTTAAGGATGAAACATGTCATAAATCCAAATGATCCAGTTCAGTGAAAGTGGCATTGAGGCTTCCATTATGGAGAATATCTGACTTCTTTGGTGAAAATAATTCAAATTTTGCATTTACATCTCATATTTTTACTTATTTCACTGCAGTATTTTGGTTACTCAGAAAAAAAGGGGCGGGTCAGGTAAGAAAAATACAACTCTACTGACATATAGTGGTGCTTGTTCTGATAATTGCAAAAGACAATATCTGAAATCTGAAACTAATTTCACTGGTGTTTTTGTCTGTAATAGCGCTTGGTCTTTGTCCTCACCTCCTTTTCTTTTTTATTGCATATATATTTATCCTGAACTGAAAACTCTTTTTGTAATTTATAGAGAATTGTTTTGTTATCATCTACCTCATTTTTATATTAGGAGTGATAATTTGCCTATATATTAATAACGTGATGGGTTTATGTTTTACTTGGGATATCTGACACATTTAGAGGTTTACTGAGGGAGATATTAAAAAGGAAGAATTTCTAAGTAAGTTTTATCGCCCTGAAAATTGTGCTGTGTAGCTATCATACCTAGAAGATCAGATGGTTTATAGCAGAACTTTTGAAATGTATCCCCAGAAATAGCATTTCTTTAGAGAAACTGTCACAAGTCAAATTTTCAAAATATGTTTGTAAAAATTGAACATTCACTATAGTGAAACGATATATTAAAGTCATGCCTCATAAAAAGTGATTATGAAGTTTAGCATAAGATCTGTTTCTAATACATTAAACCCACAAATAAAATTGGATATAAAATTTCTAAATTCTAATTCTGCTTTTGTAAACAGATAAAACAAGTTATCATTGAGTTTTATGTCATATTATGAAATCAACAGAAGCTGCATAAAGCTGCATAAAGCTGAAGTTATGCAGTGTTGAATCAAGTCTGTTATGTGGTTTGTATGACAACTATAAGGATTCTCTTTCGTGGTTATACTCCGAGATAATAAAGCGACGGCTCTGTGAACTTAAGGAAACAAGGCCAGATTTTCTTGAATAGACCTATGGAGATCATTTTTATGTCAATGTGAATTTTTGCATGCATGCAGGGGCAATATAGAATCGTTTTTTTAATAAACCTCACTGTGGGGTTCAATGCTTCTCAGTTGTAGTCAACAGATCCAGAACGTCTTCATAAACCATCCTCAGGTTTGATACTAAATGTCCTATATCAAAACTAAAATGAAGGCTTATCTCATCTATTGTCCTATCAGAAACCAACCTGCCCTTTAAGCCAGATTCAAAGCAATTGCATGTACAGTTTCTGTAAGTAATTTTGTTGAACTGAAATAACTCTTTTGCTAACTGTAGGCAAGATAGAGCAGCGAATCAAAGAGAAATATTCTATTTGGGGATTGAGGTAACTTGTATCTGGAAAAATATTTTTTTACCGCTGTTGCTGTTGGAAATATGCTATTGCTTTTTTAAAACCTGGTCCCCTAGGGTCCCTCATGTTTTACGTATTAGGGAAGCAATATTCAAGTGAATGTTTGTTTCTCCACTATGTCACTCCATGAAATTATATAAATAAATTCAGTAGTGAGATGAAAGTGCTTTTGCCAGCAAAAGAAAACAGATGACAGAATAAACAGCAATTGAATGAAATTGCTCGTTCTGTATTTGTCAGTTGTCCCTAAAATTCGGATTCTACTAAACACAATGGCTTCATAAAGCATATCTGAGACTTAATTAGTTGCTCAAATTCCTTTCTGGAATTAATATTCATAAAACATTGGAGGATCTGACTAAATGCTTTACCTCACAACCTTCATGAAAAGGAAACTCCAACAATACTCAAAGGAGCAACATATAGACCTAATTACTACTTGTGAGGCTGATGTCCAGCAGAGCCTGGATATGCACTATTACTCTCCAGATCCAGCTTTAGAGATGCAAGCATGGATGTTAGGGTCTGAGCACAGCTAAATGAAGCAATGGTTAGATCTCAGTAAATCAATTCTTGAAAGACAACTAGTTTCAAAACTTGAATAACAGATAAATAAATTTTTAAAAAAGTGGATTAATGAAAACACAGTTGAGGTATGGTGATTTATCAGCAAATGTCACAGAATCTGGAAGTAAAATTGTGTATCTGGTCTTTTTCAATGAACTTCTTTCAGTGATGCTAGGGTAGCACTGTGCTCTAGTCATGTGTCACATCTACCTTCCCTTCAGAGTGTGCCAGCATGTAAAAACACGCATCCCAACCACACTGTATTTATTGACTGTGCTCAGCTGAGCTTTACTGCACCTGACATACTTTCACCTGCCCTGGGAGCTCAGCCATCCTATACTGTTTTTGGTATGCAAAGATGCCTTGTAGAGGATGTATTGGTCCACCTAATATCTGGCTTAGGGTGTCAGTCTCTGTTCTCTCTCTTTGCCCAGGATATCTTGCCTCTTTCTGTGTTGTCCTCTGTCCAGCACAATGGAGTCACAATCTTTGGTGGGACCTCTATGTACTATTTGGCTGTAGATAATGAATAATAAGAGCATATTTGTCATGTAAAGGCAATGAATGTAGAATACAGAGGCAAAGGGAGGAAGACAGGTCGTTATTCTTCTTTGGTGTTTGTTTTATGGTTTCAGAAGGAAATAAGCATTTTTTGTGTGACATTGGAAAATAATATTTTTATCCTCGAAGAATAGCAGTACCACAATCTGCTGTTTACTCAGTGAAAAGGCAGTAGTAAATCTATTTTGTGTCCAGTTATCAATGTCCCTCTAAATTTCATCAAAACAAGTTCTTCTCCCTGAAACTTTTGCTTGTATTATCTCTGGCCAATGGATGAATATTACTTTTTTTAAGTGGTTTGGGGAGGGGAATCTTCTAAACATATGAAATAATGTTGGACTTCGCATAACACTCTTTTTGTGCCACCCTAAAGGAAGAGCAGCCTTGGAGCTGTAATGCAGTGCAGTTCTTAGCTATGGTGCAAAGTATATTGTTATAGAAATGACAAAATTGTTTAGACAGGTACCTAATTTACTGTACAGGTTATGATTCTCATCTCCAGTATCACCACTACATTGAGTAAGTGCTGTTATTAATGTAAGTCTTTGCATGCTCTTCAGAAGAGGGGAAATGTTTTAACTGTACATTTTAATTTAACTAATTTTTAAAAAATAATAAAGAGAGGCAAATACGGAACTAAACAGACAAATGAATACTGAAACTTGATGCATCTCTGAGTAGGCAGAGGGATTTGCAAGCATATCCCATGTTTCTCTCCCTCTCTGATTCCTAATGGAAAAGGTAGATTGAGGCAAGAAGATTGTACTGTAGTAGGAAATGCAACCAGGAGGCTAAAAAGACTAAAGCTCAGATTCACAAGCTGTTTACGTGCTGAATTTCCACTGACTTGGATGAGAGACAGGTGACTAAACAGCTTTGAAGATCTGAGACCTGCTACCTTCGTCAAATCAATGTCAAACCACACTCAGGCAGCTCAACTACTAAATCATTTTCTGTCTGAATTTCTGCATCTCTGTGGTATTAAATAAAGAACAGACATTTTGCCAGATCTCACTAATGCGAATTGCCTTTTGTTTGGAACAGTCATAGGAACAAGAGAATATCTGCAATGTAACTGGGAACATATTAACCACAATTACAGATTTGTAAGGTCATTGTAATCCCCTAAATGCATTGTAGTAGTGAAAATTCCTAGGTAACCCCTCTTTTCATGTCTTCTCACTGACTTCTTGCATGAGAAGCCCTATCCAAGACTTCACAAGGGAATTTTCTGACCATGACATTGGCAAGCTTATGGCACAGGGAGAAAGATCCTCACTCAGGCATGTGCCTTTATAGCAAAATCATTCATGTGGTAGAGGAAAAGTTTTCTTGCAGAAAGATCATGACGAAAAAGAAATGAGTCAAACATGAGCAGGTACAGAAATTGCTCTAAGAGAGGTGTTTAATGCACGGTAAAGTTGTTTCCCTGCACACCCAGCACTAGTGCAGATCTATTTAGTGTTCTCAATTCATTGTACAAGGCCAGCCTAATTTAAAATTGCTAAGCAAAAAATTACAACAAACAAGAATCTAAGTCAAATTCTTGGATGATATAAACCAGCCCCACTCCGTTGATTTCAATGGAGTTACTTTGGATTATACCAGCAAAAACATTAAAAACTAACTACATAATTTAACAAAGAAGATAAGTGGGATTTACATTTTATTAATTGTTTTTGCAGATTTCTGTTAATCCCTGACAGAAACATAGCAGCCATTATGTAGGTAACATACAGCTTTATAAAGACACCATCTTGCCCCAAAGATATAGCACTTAATAAATAAAACAGCCAGAGGAACAAAGTTCCTGTACAAAAGTTTTAGCAATCAGATGAAATGCATAAGAGCTTTAATGTCTGCACTTCTTTTAATTTGTTCATGCGAGTTTATAATTCCTATTGACTTGTTCCATTTAGGAATGGATTGGGACAATATAGTTTATGATAATTTGGTTATTCAATTTAGGTTAAGAATAAGTTACATGCATCTTTTTGGTTTATATGATGTCTTGTGCAACCACTGGAAAATATTTTCCTCTCTGCTTGTAGATGGTGTCCAGTCACCTGATTTTCCACTTGGTTAAATCACTGACCTTTGAATCTGTCTCTTCATTTAATAGTGGTAAATATTCTATCAATGGAGGCATTTATTTTTTGTACATTCTTGTAATAAGCAGTGATCTTTCTGTGCAATGATTTTATTTTGCTACCCAAGGCAGGAATGATCTGTCTAGCACCCATCACCATGAAGTACCATCCCTTACAAAAAAGACTATTTCAGAGAAGTGGAATGTCAATTGTTTGTCTTTCTAAAGCAAAGCTTATTGTTTGGAGAAGGATAATAGTAACTAAATGAAGAATCTCTGAGGTATTATGTGCTTTTGATAACAGTCTATCCAACTCAAAATTGAGTAATTTATGCAGTATTTTTAAAAATCCTGGCAATGCAACACATTGCTGCTGTTTGAGCATATAATTCAAAAACAAGTGACACTGATCGATTAAAAGTCAAACACACATAGTGTAAATAAGTCAAATGGAGGAAGAAAGAAAAGGAAAGTCTATTAGTAAAATCCAACATGGATGAATACATATATTTTTGATTGTTCTAATAGAAAAATGATGGTATTTTTTGAATTATGAAATAATGACTTTACTAAATAAGCTAGAATACTTCAACTCCCCTCCTCCTGGAGATTAATAGCGTGCACCATATACAGGAGATAAAATATGTATTTATATGAATAATTTAAGTTGCTCTCATCTTCAAAACTTTTCATTTAGCTGGAAAAATGTAGAGTTGAGATTTAAGCATTCTTTGGATTTCTAGGAGAGATTTTAAAAATCTATTTCACAGACACATACACTCCGTATTTAGAGTGAAGATAAGACAAGACAGGCACAAGATATGAAATAACAGATCCCAGATACACTGACTTCTGTTTGCTTTGCAGTCTGCTATATGACTCTTATTACTTTTTTTAAAAAGTGGTAGATTCAAATACCATTGTGTTAAGTGATTTATAAACACAGGTACATGAAATAATATAGATTAATAAAAAAGGAGGTTTGTTTATCTTCTTTTAGCTTCAGAGAATGTAATACAAACTGACTTGATTCTACTCTTACATTAATTCACTGAAAGAAAAATGAAATATATCTGTAAGTTCTTATTGCTCTACCAATTTACACCAAGACCTTTAGTGGTAAAAATAACAGGTTTTTATTTTTTTGGTAATGGCTAAGTTAGAAATTTGAAAGTATGTTTTGAATGTTTATTTATGTAAGTATATGTTAATATTTAATAATGGATATTTGCAAAATAAGATTTGTACTTTTATTGAAAACTTTGTGCTTGAAACACTCTTTCACCTATAATATAAACTGAATAGCTGAACGCTTTAGTGTTACCTGAAGGTGAGAAAGAAGTTGTAACTGCTTCACAGAGCAGTGAAAATGCAAAGCTGAAATTCCTTTGCAGTGAGGCATATGCTTACAACTTTTTTCCTTGTGCTTTTAAATAATAGCAAATACCACTTTCATTATGAAATTTAATAATCTAATGGGCATCACAAAATATTTTCACAGATCTCTGTCTAAATGTGTAATGAATTTTGTGTTACAGTCAAGCTAAGGTAGAAAAACAAAACCTGAAACACTATGAAAGATTATAGTGTTGTCATTTAAGATACAAAAGTGTTAAAAACGTGTTTGCTGTTTTGATGCTAACATATACAAATATATATGTGAGCATCATGAAAAAACTTATACAGTTACTTGAATATCTTATATTGGAAAAATATCTCAGCTATGAAATCTCAGAAAAAAAGGTTTAGTACACTACTGCTATTCTTTAGCTGCAAGGGAGAGTATTTATTCACAAGACAACATGCAGTTTTTATTAGTCTTCATTTATCCCCTTGAAAACACAGTTCCATGTAGGTCCTCAGTATTTTGAAAAATAGAAGCAAAATGTTAGGTATAGACATTTAAGCATTTGAGGTTTATAAGAATTCAGCTTTTGGTCTTGAATCTTTGTGTTAAAATTTCTGTTAGTAGCATAGTACATCGTATGTACAGGACAACAGCTGCATACATTTTAAGTCTTGAAATTGTGCTCCAAAATTGTTAAAAGTGTTGCACTCAGAGTGCTATTTTAAGTCCTAAAATAATTTCTGTAAACTGAAAAATAATAAAACCATAGAGGTGAGGTGGAATCACCTTCCCTCTGTCCTATCACTTTATAGTCTTTAGATTCAGATGGACCACTACTGGGTCCTTTGTCTGAGGGTAATGTTTTCTTGGAGTAATGATATGAGCTGCAGGCATTAGGTATAGCAAGTGGTTTTATCTCGAGTACAACAGAAGGATTACATACCAGAGCTGAATGGTAAAATGGATTTAATTAGAAGCCGGGGGGGACTGAAGGCTTGTGACAGGAATAAATCAATGTTTTTGATCATTAGACTTTGTGCAGATTCTGCTGCAGTAATGAAAAACTGGTATATGTTATTTCCTTCAAAACCCTTGACATGACTGTGATATACGTCTCTGATTTCTTTGACTTTCACCATCCTCAGTTTGATTTTACTGTGGATTATTATTATAAAGCAAGAAAAAAAAGATTATTCTTCTTGTGGTTGCTACAGTAACATGTCCTATAACCCCCAGGCATGTGCTAACTCTTTATCAAATGTTTATGGCACCAGCTAAATGTAAATCCACAAGGAAATAAAATGACAATCATACTGTGCTTAGAATATGAGACCCTATGTGTACTATAGACATGATGAACCATGTCCTCGGTTGGAGCTAGACTAGTTTATTTCATGTGAAGGCCTATTCCCGTCCTTTTAATTTACCTCAATGTAAATCCATTCTGCTTTTGAATCACAGCTTCTGCCATTAATGACAGTGATGAGATTGACATTGAGTTCATCTGGGGCTAGGTCTGACACTTTGTCCATCATTTACATAGGGTAGCATGCCACCTTCTGTGAGCTGTTTGTGTTAGGCTAGAGAGTAATACGCTAAGGCTTATTTCTTTCTCTCTTACAGGTATCTGTATCTAAATGGAATGGAGCACATGTTAAAAAACTTTACATCTTCATTATCTAATACCAGCTGGGTAAAATCAGCTGCACTTTGAGGGAGGAAGTAGTTGTGTGTCTTGAACTGTGTAAGTCTAGATATGTAGCAGTGTGCTGAAAACAACATGCTAAGTTCTGTGTCTGAGCCTGTATGTATTTCTCTGTGAGATGAGTCTATTCTCCCACCTGACACAAACAACAGATAATACAACTATAGAAACAGTTAACTCCTCATTACCCAAGGATGGAATATTTATGTTGTCTATTATTTAGGCCAAGTCTAAAAATAATTCAGAGATTTTGGCTTTCAGAAATGCAACCTTAATTCAAGTGTAAAGTTCATATCCTCAAAGGTCCACTTCAATAAATACACTCTGGTTTTAAAACCCAATTTACACACATTTTATATTACCTATTTTCTTTACTGAATTTATCTTCATCCAGAATTTTTGTGGTTAAACTGAAAGTTGATGATGATACTTTCCTTTTAGTGTAGTTTTGTCCTAGTGTAATGAGGAGTGTGAAAACCTCCAGTCACACTTGTGCAGGCCAGAATAGCTAATACAAGCAATATGTTCTTTAATTTCTGGCAGATGCTGCATTTTGTGCTCGTGTGCATGTCTGGTAGGCTAAATGTAAATGAACAAGAAGCTATAGACAGTAGCAAAGCAGCAAATCATGAAGACAGTAAGTGGAAATAGGATTCCCTTACTTCTTATAGTGTTCACTATGTCCTTACTACAGTATTCAACTCTTATGGAACAGACTGTTATTGCTCACCAATAAACAAGGTTTTTCCTATATGCTGCACTTTGTCTTGGCCGTCAGTGGGTGTTCGAGTTTGTGTTGGAGATGAAAGGTCCAGTTACATTTACAGAAAAGCATACCTACTAATTCCCAATAAACATGACGTGGTTTTATATACTGCTATTCAGTATCAGTCTGTCTTCTGGATTTCCAGGTTAAGGAGTATGAGTTCTGACAAAAAAAAACCCCTAGCCTATAGCTTGAGTATCAAGAATGGGAGGGGAGAGACAAAAAGACGATTATAAAACATGTTCTAACCTGCCAAAATGAGACAAAGTTCAGCTTGGTTGCTTTGCTCAGAATGAGTGGACACATGGTCAAATATAGATGTTTTCTGACTCTTGTCAGAAAATGTCAGTGTGCAAGAGTGAGCAGCAAGTCAACATCAAGACAACGTGCCAAACTGAAACACTTTGTCCGTGAAGCAGTTTTCAGCTAATAACAACATCGCTCTGCATGAGCACCCACCCTATTTGCGTGATGTGGCTGACTGGTATTTCTGCCTCTTCCCAAAGATAAAGTTGGTGCTCAAAGGAACCTACTTTTTGTCAGTAGATGATGTGAGAGCAGAAATTATGGACACACTCAACAGCCTTTCAGAATACAATCTGTGGAATCGCTTTGAACATTGGCTGCATCGTTGGTAGCTGTGTCAACTTATCAGATGATCATAGTTGATTTTCTTAATTTTTTAAATAAAAAGAGTTACAGGCACAGTCTTGGGGAAATTTTTTGAGTATCAGACCTTGTATATGGCTATTTTAAAGAAAGAACTTGTAACTGGCATACAGAATCTTTCCCAATTCAGTGTTGATGGCTTTTAAATAGAGTTCCAGTTTGACATAAGCTTGGAGGAACAGATGAAATTACTCCTTTGTACTGCCTGCAAGGCAGAAAAAGTGAAGATGAAACCAATACTACAAGTGTATGCAAAAAACTATGTTACACGTACGTAAGTACATTCTACTATTTATCAGCTGTTAGAAAGAATTTCTGTTCTGGTTTTTTTAGAAATATTTGTTGTAAAGTAGTTAAAGAACCAGAGGCATTAATTTTGTCTGTAGATTAATCTCATCTTCTATATTATAAGAACAGTTGAAGTAAAGCCATTTTCTGAAAATAGCTTTTAGTTGAGATATGACACTTCTTTACATAGAGATGACACCATTTAGAACCTACTTTTGTCTCTGGAAGCAATTTAGATAGTGCTAGACCTCAGGTCTATTAGCAAAGTGCTTAAAAATCCATTTATTTTCTCCACTTGTTACTGAGAGAATTGTATTTTTTTCGTTTGTGTGGTTTGGTTTTTTTTTAATTCCTTCTCTCCAGTTGACTTCTTCAAATTCAGTATCTGGTTACTGTAGGTACTTTATCTTTTTTTGTTTGTTTTTGTGAGAATGCCTTTCATTTCAATAATATGTTCATTGAGAAGCAATACAAAAGTTTTTAGCTTTGTGCCAGTTCTTTCCCAGCCACTCACCTACTTTCTGTTGAGGTAATGAAAGTGTCCATAATGAGCTCATTTAATGTCATCGAACTGTTTGATTCATTAGAAAAACAGAAACAGCTATAAGCATGTAAGATATAGAATTGACATGTAGGGAGATGATGTTTAACTTCCTTTCTCATCCTTTAGCTTTCCATTTGGGTTTTCTTGCACTTTGGGCTACTATGGGAAACATAATATTTAGACTTGAGCGATATCATCAATATGGTACTTTTAATGTTTCTGTGAAATCGAAGAATTTCTTCTAGATGTATGCAACCACTCAGAAAATCAATAAGCAAAATTGTTAAAAAGTTCAATTCAGATAATTTTAATGAAATATTTAATTCTAAAATATGTGACATTTTAAAAATTCAGTCCAGAAGGCTTATTGCAAATTAAAACAAAATATAACCTAAAGTGTATTTATCACAAATGCAAAAAAAAAAAAGCTGATATTAAGTGCAAAGTGAAATAAGCTATCTGATTCTCAACCCCTGAGGCTCATAAAATCTTAAGGAGCAAAGAAGAATGCTGTGGAAATGAGAGAGTGTCACATATTTAAAATAGAAAGGAAATGTAGTTCAGTAATTAGGAGACCTCAGATAAACTTTATGTTTTCCTTAAATTACATTTTTGCAGCTTCTTTCTTGTCTAACAACAGTTTTACATCACTGAAAATCCTCTTACTTTGATCATGTGATTCCACGTTATGGCTTCTCGTAGTATTACACTGAATAACAATTTAAAGACATGCTGGAGTGCCTGAATGAAACCAATAATCACTGTATGGAGGAGGAACAGAGATCTGTCCTCCAATTCTGTCCTCCAGTTATCAGCGGTGTTCTCAAATGAAAGAGCGCTAAGCAAGTCTCCTCACAAACTAAGATCATGATCTGGTTCAGCAGAAGTATTTCAATGCATTAAACTGAGGTATCTTTGTCAATTGCTTAAGTCCTATTAGTTCATATTAATTTCACTTAACCTTCTGTTCTTTTCTTTTTTGACTTGAATACACATACCTCTCCTGTATTTGAATAGCCCTAAAGTGAAGCAAAAAACCCCATACAGATTTATTGAGAACAGCACAACAACTTGTTGTGAGAATGAGAACATAACTGTGACTGTATCTGGAATACTGTCTTCCACTGCATGAACACTGCTCTTCATCTGTCAGCAATGGCTATCAATTACACTCAGATAATGCTCTTAACTTAGCACAGTTAGGTAATTAACTGAAATTAAATATGGATAAGAAAGTGGAATGGAACCCTAAAATAGGTTTACTGTTTTCACAACCAATGCAATCCTAAACTCCTTGGAAGCAACAAGCCTTCAAACAATTCCACAGCTACCTGCAACTCTAAGGAAATACTTCTGCGGTCTTTATGCTTTCTTGTTTTTCCTTCTCTCAATCAGTTAATTCAAACGAAATAATTCATCTGATGTCTTGGTATTTCAAAAGGTCACTTCTGCACCTACTAAATCTATGATGCCATCTTGTTTGACTTTTACACAAACACCA
Source organism: Dromococcyx pavoninus (assembly GCA_033558185.1). Taxonomy (NCBI): domain Eukaryota; kingdom Metazoa; phylum Chordata; class Aves; order Cuculiformes; family Neomorphidae; genus Dromococcyx; species Dromococcyx pavoninus. The sequence continues at coordinate 2,080,474 of JAUMJL010000068.1, forward strand.
TTATGCTTTTCCTCCTGCTGCCTTTTGGGAGAATATCTGGGTAAACAACTGAAAAATGCTTCTTTTATCCTTTTCCAAATTCCTCCTTCACTTTTTTGCTCCACTGAGTTCTTTGAAAGCAAAACAAAATAAAAACTTAAGTCTCCTGGTATGTCAAGATCAGCCATGACTCATTGCTTTGTCTTTGTTCCTTGTCTTTCTACATTCAGCTTTTGTTTCAGGTCTTACATTTATATTGTGAGCTCTCTGAGACAGGGGCTGTCTTTTTTTGATCCATGTTCAGTGCCGAGTGCTCAAGTAGTGCAAATAAATAACACTAATGATGTACTGTTGAAGTATATCAGGATACTGTACTGCTGTACTCAGCTAGTCTGGCTACTGAGCCTGTCACTGAGTGTTGCGTTTTATGAGCCACAGAATCTGTGAAATATCATATCAATTCACTGTAAAGCCTGCTCTGAGTTAAAAAAATCTTTAATTCTTCTTAATGCAATGTGGACGCAGAAGCAGGTTGTCAACATATTTATAAAATGCCCAGAGTTGGTAATTTTTGTTTTAGCAATGTCAAATTTTAAAAAAAAAAAAACTACACAGGAAAAAAGTGTTTGGAACTTATTTAACAATAAAATTTTGATCTTTTTCAAGGTAAATTCTAACATAACTTTGAAATACTCTTTCATTTCAAAATTATGAATTTAATGGCAACACCCTTTAAAAGAAAGGCAAAGAAATACAGAAAATACCTGTTAATTCATTTAGTTTTACCACAGTGAATTTTAGGAAAATTATTCAGGTTCAGGTATTTGGTTCTAGTTTTGAAGTTTAAGCATAATGATGCCATAAGGAGATAATTTCCCATTTGAGTTTAAGAATGTCAATCTGGAAAGCGTCATCCTCAACTCAAATCTCTGTTTTCATTCTGTCTGCTACATCAATAAATACTTCAATATTTTCCTCTGTATTTTTTAAAAAAACCCAAAACCTAAATACAGAAATATTATAGTGTTTGTTCTGTAATTTTAATTTTATATATCTTTTTTACTTTGTTTGTTACATTTTTATATATTGATTTCAAGATACACAGAGATTTTTTTTATACTTATAGCTGCTATGTTCCTGTTAACAATGTATATATGAGCTTTATTAACAGTTCTCAATACAAACATTCTCCTTACTATTTTTTTGAAGACAAATATTTCTTCCAATTTTGTTCTCATGTTTCCCCAGTTGTTTCTCAGCATATCAAAAATGATTTTCTGTTGCTGTTAACTAGTGTTTGTAGAGTTTTCCTGTCAATACCAAATATTCTGCTGCTTTTAAAAGACTTTGAGATAGACTTTTACCTGAGAAAAATGCAGATCACCTGGTCTACTGGAATTTTAGAAATAGTGATCTCTTACAACGTATTTTTCCCCCTTTTTTCATCACTACTTATTTAATTATTAACTTAAGTTCATATCATTTGATAGACTAAAATGACAGACATATTTTTATACAAAAATACAGTGAAGGCAATGTATAATACATATGAGGAAAATGTTATGAGAGAAAAATGCAGTCACTCTAGATTTCAGTCCAGATATCCTTGGCCATTTAAAAGTCTACTGTGTATTGCAAGTTGACTACCTATATTTAGGCAAGGAGAAAAGACAACTATTTCTGAAGGAAATTTTATGAAATACTTCAGTAAATATTGAGTTGGACTCAATACATCTCTACCTGGCAGGGCCATTTACTAAGTAAAGCTGGTCCTAGATACCTGCTTCTGTGAGCCCCTTGACTCTTCAATAGATAAACACAGAAGCTGTGAGTCTCATTCTCAATATCCAGGCCATAAGCCTCATTATGAACAATATTTGGCAAATATACACATAACTATGATTAAGAACTATTTATCCACAAGAACAATAAATAACTCCTCTCCCCAAACTGTTATCCATTCAGCTGATAGAGGGTCATGTCTAGCTAACGTACCCTGAGATAATGTTAAACGAACCTTAACCACTTTTCTAGCACTGATATATTGAATGAGCTTCACACTACAAACAAAAAAAGACATTAGCCTGCTTCAAAGAATTTATGATCTGGTGATTCACAGGATAAGAGAAAAGGTAGGAACAAAACCCACAGAAAAAGGGAACATGTCTCTCTCATCACATAGCTGTGTAAGCCCCACCAAAGTTGTGTTCTGAGGATATAAGAGAGCAGATGCACTGGCTCATGTTTCTGTAGCTTATGGACACAGCTGGATATCTTGCTGGGTGCAAGATAAAGAATTTCTGCAAAATGCTGAGTTATCCTGAAGAGAAGCGCAACATTCTTGGGCTTTCTGTGGTCTTGGCTAATGTACAAAACAATGATTCTTTCTGAGGAAGCGTCATTTCTGAGAACCTAATTTAACATCTTATCCTCCACTTGAGTCCGCAGCTATCTACCCTCTATTGGTCCTTACTCGAGGCATTAAATAAAGCCTTTTCTTGAACCTCAGTAGATAACCAAAGGGCTTTAGGTGACCTGGCTCAGAATTCAATATCTTTCATAAACCATTGTGTCATCTAATGTATTTCTAAAAAAAGGAAATACCATGTGGGGTTTGCTTTTACAAAAAAAAAAGAACAAGGTTAACAGGACAAATCCAGCAATGAAAAGTCAATACGTAGGACAAGATAAAAAGGGGAGACAGTAGTGGTAAACATCTATGTGGAAAATGGAGGGTTTGGTGACTAAAGGTCAGAGCATGAACACAGCAGGAATATACTGCAGGGTTTAGAGGGTAAAAAAACTAATTAGTGGAAAGGATTAAGAGGCCAAGTGCAAAAGCAAAATAGTAGGGTTGGCTACATGAGCAAGGATTAAAACAGGAAGGCAGTTATGATGTTGATTCCAGTACTTTTATACATGTGTGTCTGAACCAGATTTTGCACATACAGGAAGGTGTTGTGTGAAGTGAAAAACCCTTTTTAACTGATAAGATGATGAGCCAGAACCACAAATGTCATAGACTTACCTAGTGAAGACAAGGCAGAGATACAGACCTCCTCCAGATAAGAATATTATATATTTTGGGTTTTCAGTTACCAGAAATGGGAGGTATTAGAGATCTGAGAAAATATTTGGGTATCTTTTACTAGTTGTGAGACTCAAGACTGACTAAAGTTTTCAGAGAACTGTTCAGTTCCTCCTGTATTCAACTATAATGCTACGTGATTACACATATGAACTTTTCCTACTTCTCTAGTGTGGCAGGATGTGATAGAAGCGCATGAAAATTTATGAAGAGTTGCAGGAAGTATTGCCTGATCACTTATGAAGAGCAAGGCAGAAATTTGTAACATTAAGAGTTGTGCAATCCCAGTGCTATTCAGTAAGGCTAAAAACCTGGATGTGGTATTCGCAGATGCACTTAGCTAATACCTTTAACTTTTCAATCTCCACCATTATTCTTTTCAAATGTAAGAACACAGGAATTGTAATTTTTGAACAGAAAATCAGAAAAAAATCTTTGAATTCATGATATCGAAACCTTGTACTATAAAATATTTGTCTTCACATATGCTATAAGCATTTACTAGTATGTTATACTAGTCCATTGTCCTCATTCAGGAGTAGTTAAGAAGAATGTTCTTTTCAAAGAGCTGGAAAAATTGCAGAAGTATCTTTATCTTGATATTTTATGTTTCTCAGAGAAAAATTATATTATTATCAGTAAAGGACTGGATGTTCAATAAATTATTTGGTCTACTTGGGGACTAAACATGTATCTGAATCATGTCACATGAAGATTTGATGAAAGAAATGAATAGGGTGATTAGCTTTCCTAAAGCTACACACAAAGAACTGTCATGTAATTTATGACTGAGAGGTTTAAAGAATATGGTTAAGGAACTCTCTGGGCTGTTAATGTTGATTTTTCAATAAGCCTTGAAATACTGGAAAATCTCCAATGTTCTGGAAGAAACTGATGTTTCACAGTTTATTTTTCAAAAGGGTAAAGTGGTCAACTTTGCACAGTTACAGGCTTGTCATTGTAACATCATTTCTGGGCAAAATAGTGATATGACTGATTTGCGAATGATGTACTAAAAAGTTAAAGGAACCAGTATAATTAATACCAGTCTGGAAAAACTTATACAAGATTCTTTGGAGTAGTATGCTTGGTAGATAAAGCAAATACAATTGATTTCTTCCAAACAGATCTCTCTAAGGCACTTGACTTGATACTGAAGCACATGTTTATGAAGAAATTAGAAAGATGTATGAAGAGCCTGCACAAGTTCAGCAAAATAGAAGCTAATTCTGGGCTTTCACTGTAGAGTTACTATCTATCTAGTGGTTTCTTTTAGGATTCAGTTCCTGGCATGTACTTCTTATCGTTATCAATTACTTGCAGGAATACATTAAATAATTACTAGTAGTATTTACATAAATCTCACTGGGAAAATTAGCAAACCATGTCTTCATTGCCATAAAAGGAAATAATAAAATAGCACACAGAAGAAGTGTTTCAGTTTGATTTTCACAACACTCTCAAGAAATTTTAGGATAAAAACAATACATGCAGGAAAACATATTTTTGCATCACATTGGTAATAATTAAAGAGTTGAAGACAGTTTAACTTAACCAAAGATCAGATATATACTCCCAGGTTTTGATAAAAAACATTCCGTTTGTAATGCATGATTCGAACAAGACCTTTATAAAGTGCTACTATTCACTTGGTTCCAAATCTCCAAATTAGTTTTGGTTATAGGCCCAACCGGTTCTTTTCACATCAAGCAATTTAAAACCTATTATGTTGGAGACAAAAAATCAGAAGAATCCAACCAAAAAGTTATTTCACCGTGTTTGGTTTTCTGAGAAAGGTTTGTATATACCTGAACACAAAATATTTTTGTAGTATAATAGCAATTCCTCATTCAGCTGTAAATGTGTTTTCTTTTGCTCTAATGAAGCAATTAATCAAGTCTGTTTACTCATCTACAAAATACATATTCCTTATATCAACAAGTAGTTTTGTGTACATCTTTTCCTGTATTCCACATTCACTGAATTGTTACTGATACAAAGAAAGATGTCATGGTGGGTTTTTTTTTTGTACTACTAGCAATTCAAATGTGTAAGAATAGGACCTGAGTGCTAAGGAGAATTCAAATATCTAAAAAAGAGTGTGTAGATCCTTTATTCTTTTATCTTAGATATAACGTCATGAAGAAAACAGAGAATCTGATTGATTTGAATGGAAACTAATTTAGGGACAAACTGACATCTAAATAGCTATGTGAAATAAATGCCACGCCAGGGTGAATATGCCAAGGCAGGATGCTCAAGACAGTACTTCCTAAAGTCTGGTTGTCTGCCATGATTCGAAATACCAGTTAAAGTTATAGAACCTACTTTTTATGCACGATCAAGACCCCAGTTGCATAAATGTGAGTGCAGACTGGTTGTCACTAGCAACAATCATCAGCTAAGTAGGATATGATTCAAGGCCCATTTTAGTATAGATAATGTACCAATTCACAAAAAGAGGTATCTAGTAAAATATTTTTATAGTAAAGATATATAGAAAGAAAATATATGCTGAAATTAAGGTACTTTAAGAATCAAAACTACTGCACATGTTTTATACAATTTCTTTTTCTATAGATGCCCTTCTTTACCATGGATAGTGCTGAGCAAAATGGGTATGTGACGTGTTTTATAATGTATCATACTTGTAGTGGAGTGGTATATATCATTGTGTGTGAGAACTACTTTTCAAATTGTATTCCTTTGATCTTGATAGTCACTGGTTACTTTAAGATTACTGGAAGACATCTTGTAGATTTTACCTTTCTTACTCTGAAGAGTAAGACTGTTTAAATGCCCTGCAGATCTATCTATTATATCCTAGAAAATATTCAGTGACTTGCAAATAAACACTGAAAAACACTGTGGAAAAATTGTGCTGGTTTTGGCTGGGATAGAGTTAATTTTCTTCATAGTAGGTTGCACAGTGCTATGTTTTGGATTTGTGCTGAAAACAGTGTTAATAACACACTGATATTTTAACTGTTGCTGACCAGTTCTTATACAGAGTCAAGGCCTTTTCTGCTTCTCACACCAACCCACCAGCAAGTTAGTTGGGAATGCACAAAAAGTTGTGAGGGTTCACAGCCACGAAAGATGACCCAAGGTCACCAAAGGGACATTCCATACTGTATGATGTTGTGCTCAGTCATAAAATCTGGGGGAAAAAGAAGGAAGGGTGAAAGTTTGGGGTGGTGGCATTTGTCTTCTCAATTAACTACTACATGTGATGGACCCCTGCTCTTCTGGAGATGGTTGAACACCTGCCTGCCAATGGGGAGTAGTAAATTAATTCTTATTTTGCTTTGCTTGTGCACACAGCTTTTGCTTCTCCTATTAAACAGTCTTTATGTTAATGCATGAGCTTTCTTACTTTTAGCTTTCTGATTCTATGTCCCACCCCATCGAAGAGAGGGGACAAATGGCTGTGTTCTGGCTGAGGTTAAACCACACACGCACACACAAAATAACCAAAAGTAGAATCTCTACTCTAAAGATGGTACACACATAAACACATCTACAGGTACTTTGGAAGGGAATGTCAGAGGATCCCTGGAGGTACAGTAGTGGCTGTTGAAACCAGGCAAAAGTTTTTGGGTGCTGAAAGAAGATATTTGGTGTTAGATCATAGAATCACTGAATTACCTAGGTCAAAAAAGACCTTTAATATTGTTATGTCCAACCATTAACCTAACACTGCCAAGTCCACCACTAAACCATGTCCCTAAGTGCCACATTTACATGTCTTTAAATTCCTCCAGGGATAGTGACTAAATCATTTCTCCAGACAGCCTCTTCCAATGCTTAATAACACTCACAGTGAAGAATTTTTTTTTAATATGCAACCTAAAAGTTTATTTTAATAGACTTACAGAAGAATTCCTGGCAAAAAAACCCCAAACCTGTTCCACAAAAACAAATCTCTGCAAACATATCAACTCTATGTTACACATTCAGCCTAATCATGTAAAATGCTTAGGCATTGGTAATAAGTTACCAATGAACTCTTGATCTGATATGAGACAGAGCAGATCAATTCGAGACAGAATGATTTCACTCTCTCACTTGAAGAGCAAGAGGCTTGAGTTTTATGTGCACTTGATGTTTTTACTGTACCGTACCGACACTCTTGGTAACAGAATGCTCATGTGATAACAGTGGAGAAAACATGACGGAAAATCACCTCATCATAATCTGCATCCACTGAAGCATAAAACATGTTAATGCTTAAGTATTCCCCATATATATGTCTGGTTGACCACCTGGACAGTGTTATGTAAGAAAATCTTGGAAAAAAAAAAAATTCCTTTCATCTTTTCAGACTTGATTTGTAGTGTAAAGTTTGGCTGCAATTTCTTTCCCTCTAACTTCACCAAATGTTACTACTAAACATTTTGACACTGGTATAAATTACTCACAGGATGCACAGTCTGTGTTCTTGTGATGTCTGTCACCTTCTGTCGTCAGAGGAAAAGAGGAAATGTAGAGTGTTCGGCTGAGGATGAGAACAGTCTCCGCCTCTCGTGTCTGATTCTGAGGGGAAAATGGTACAGGATTCATGAATTAGAAAAACAGACCCTGAGAGTGTGATACAGGACCTAACACTAACGGAAAAACACATACAGGCATGAACAAACTATACAGGCATGAACAAACTGTGTATATTTTTTGAAATGCTTTTGAAAATAATTAAGTTTTGTTTTACATATATGTTTATATATTAGAAAAAAACTATTTTGCCTCTATCAGCACTTTACTAGAGAGGACGCTAGTGACCTTTCTCCTTTTTATCTAAAATAAATTTAAGAACAAAATAAAAAAGAATGCTGATATTTTTCTCTCAGCTTCCTTTGCAGAGAAACAGGGAGACTACAGTACTCGGACTGAAACTATTACAGTTATTATTGCCTGACAGTAATAGCTACCGCAGAGTTACAGCTTGACTGCCATTTAGAAATAACACTAGAGTAAAGACAGTATGGCTAAATTAACCAAAGCAGAGGCCAGTATTAACCATTTGCCATTTGTTCTTTTTTTCACCTTGTCCCGACACAGAGGTCATTGCCATTAACTTTATGGAGTTGTTGCAAGTAAGAAAAGGGTGGTACTTTGAGACACTGAATAAAGCTTTGTTTATTTCATACTATCTAAATAATTCCTGAAGCTTCCCAAACTTAAAGAATAGCAAGCAGCTTTCCAAAATTATTCTCAACTTCTCTGGCTCACTGTGTCAGAGTGGCCAAATCACTCAAGTAATATTTAAGTCACAGCCTATTTATGGTAGACGGTGAAATAATTCTTGACTTCCTCCGTGAGCTGCAGGAGCACTATCATCATTTATATGTCATTTTCTTGAGTATCACAGTGTTGCAGTATAAGAATCCACTCTTAGGCCACAAAAAATAACTTTCTTTTCAACTTCAGCAATGGTGGACAGAGTGTTTTGAGTCTTTTTTTAATAGGACTTCATCTCATGTTTGGAGTACAGTCTCTGATTTATGTGTCAGTTCTCTGCTAATAATTTTGAATAATTTTCTTAGTGATCAGTTCTCTGAAGAAGAATGAGGCACCTGAGAGCTTGAACATGGATGCGGCTCAGTCATTACTTACACTATGTTGGGCTCTGATGTCTAAATGAAAATCTGCCAATGTTGTTTTTTCCCCAAACTTTCATCATTATTTCCACTCCTTTCTCCTGTGGAGCTGAGAGGTGCCAAAGAACAATCAGTTCACTGCAGGCATCTACTAACAGTACTATGCCATCAAAAAAGACTGACAAATTCCAAAACAATCCCAATCCAAAAAATCAGATATAGAAATCCTGAAAGAATTTCTTGTATATTTTCGCTCATTTCTATATGACTAACTGCCTCAGGACCAGATAGCTTAGCATCTAAAAAGCCACAGTAAGAGTTACTAAGAGTTACTCGAGAAAATTGTTAGCATTTAGCTCTTTTGTAAGGCTGGAACTATTCTAAAAGGACAGAAAGTGTTACTCAGTATAATTTCCAGTTTTGCTGAAGAAATCCTGTAACGATTTGCAGGAATGGTTGTTTAGTTATTTTTTGCTGTTGCTGTTGATAATGGTCCCAAGTGCTGTTGATAGCAGTGTGCTCAAGTGGCTAAGAAGGCAATGGCATCCTGGCCTGTATCAAAACCAGCTTGGCTAGCAGGACCAGAGAAGGGCTTGTACCCTTGTACTCAGCACTGATGAAGTTGCACATTGAATACTGCATTCTGTTTTGGGGCCCTCACTATGAGAAAGACATTGAGGTGCTGGAGAATGTCCAGAGAAGGGCAATGAGGCTGGTGAAGGGGCTGAAGAAGAAGTCTTATGAGGAGCAGCTGAAGGAACTGTGGTTGTTTAGCCTACAGAAGAGGAGGCTGAGGGGAGACCTCATCGCTATCTACAACTACCTGAAAGGAGGCTGTAGTAAGGTGAGTGTTGGTCTCCTTTCCCAGGTGACAGGTGATAGGACGAGAGGAAATGGCCACAGGTTGCATCAGGGGAGGTTCAGACTAGATATTAGGAAGAATTTCTTTACCGAAAGGGTGGTCAGGCATTGGAACAGCTTCTCAGGGAGGTGGTTGAGTCTCCATCCCTGGAGGTGTTTAAAAGATGGGTAGGTGAGTTTCTAAGGGATATGGTTTACTAGTGGACGGGTACGGTTGGACTCGGAGTGAGCGTTTTGATCGAGTCAAGTCTAAACTAGTCATACAAACTCCCTCTGCAGCAAATGGAAAGGAGTGGATTCGTCCATAGAGTGATCCATTTTAGCCTAAGATAAATGTTCAAGGCAGAACCATGGAATAATGTAAATTGGAAGATAGGTCAGATGTACCATTCTCTAGACAACCATCTCTTCCTTTTAGCAATAAAGCTTGTGGAGACAATCTGGCTAGATTTGACCCATAGATAGATAATATGAAATAAAAGAAAACTTTCCTGATACTGTGACACTTGGGAAATCATATTACTTTCTTGTGGCTATTTGTGCGTCCATAAAATGAGGCATATAATGTATCCTTATATCAAAAATGTACTGCAAAATTTGATTCATGGCAACTGTTTATGACCCTTGAGTAAAAGGCAGCATAGGGATTGTACAACATATTTCTCTAAAGGCAAAAAGTGCAAATTCAATAAATTTATATTATCACCTTATTGTAAACACCCAAGCCTTGCAGGCAGCATTCCACCTTGAGCTTTGTAAACAGGTCTCAGAAAGCTGAAAAGATATGCAGAAAATGTGCACAGTTAAATGAGTTTGGTGATCGTTAAGCTATTTCTATTAGACTGTAATAGGCTTGGCATCTAGGTCATGATTTGCTCAGAAAAGAATGAGAAAGAGCTTTAAACGTACTTTTCTTCTCAGCAGAATAACCCTATATGAATGCCAAATAGAGCCACAGAGAGCTGTTAATCAGAGATTAAGCTCCAACAAATAAGTTTCTTGCCAATAAATTCTGTGGTCATCTATTCTGATGTGTTCAATAGGATCAGGTTTTGAATTAAAAACCAGTCTTTTCCTGTTCCATCTCTTTTAGCAGAATGCTGATGTACCCAGAATTAGAAACTGTTCTAGGCATTAGGAACAAAAATGGATAAACTCAGAACTCCAGTTATCACAGCTTGTTCTAACCTTCTGAAATATTTAAAAATGAGTGGGATTATGGAGGCTGTAGAGTAAGGAAGAGTCTATAAGCAAAAAATGAGTGAAGTAAAGAAATTAGGATTCCTGCTTAAAGTCTCACTTACTACCTAAATATTTACATATTTACTGCAAAAGGAAGAGAAACAGACTTCATTCTTTGCTGGCTTTTACCGTTGTATATCATAACTACTATGGACACAGAGACTACAGCAATCAAAGCTCAAGAAGGGAAGAGACGTTTTCTGCTCACTAGAAAGCAGATGAGAGGAAGACAGGCTGTAGCTAAGGGTGTTGATCCGGAATAGCTTTGACTGGTTACAGCAGTGAAGCTTCTTGGTGATCCTTCCACTCTGAGTCACGTAGTTTAAGCGACATTTGCTGAATGCACAGGGACTCTGCAGCAGGATGTATGTACAACACATGTAGGTTTTTAATTTACTAGTTAATGTAGATAATAGACAGAAAAGTATAATAAGCCAGAAGGCTAAGTTTTACACTTACAACCCTGGAGAGACACTGGTACAGTCAACATAGGACGAGAAGAAATGGCCTCAAGTTGCATCAGGGGAGGTTCAGATTAGGTATTAGGAAAAATTTCCTCATTGAAAAAGTTATCAGGCTCTAGAACGGGCTATCCAGGGAAGTGATTGAGTCACCATCCCAGGAAGCATTTGAAAGGCAGGTAGATGACGTGCTCAGAGATGTGATTTAGTAGTGGACAGGTACAGCTGGATTTGATGATCATAAAGACCTTTTCCAACCAATCAGTTCTATGATTCTACGATTTTTGAATCAGACAGGAAGGGTTGGTGTTTGTTATGCTTTGGAATGAGATGATTCTTGATGTTATGAAGCTACCATCCTACGATGTCTCTAATTTCTTTCAGATTTTTCTCCCTCCCTTTTATGTGAAACTATCTTTCCTTATCAGCGTTCTTCCTTCAAAATCCTCGAGGTGTTATCTGTTAGCATGTCAACAATTACATTTCCATTTGTGTTTTGGTTTTTTTTATCTTACAGGGATTAAAGTCACATGTTTTATCATACCTCATCATAATTTTCATAGTAAAGGCAAAATCACACAGCTGCCCCAAACTAGTGCTTTATCATACCTCTGGGTTGGGAATAACATGTTTTACAATCCTAATTAAAATTACATATTGACGGACTTTTACATTTTCTTTACGTTCATCACGGGTCTTAGACGAAACTGCATGACACATGTACACCTACTTGTGAGCCATCGCCCTTCAGGATAAATTAAACCCTTTTTGTATTTCTTTCTAATTATTGACTTGAGTTACTGCAAAGGATTCCTAATGATGCATGAGGAGAGACCTTCAGTATTAATTTATCAACCTGATGAGAAATCTCATGCAATACAGGAAACTAAACTGAATCCCTGCAAAGAAAGAAAATCAATAACATACAATTTGAGCATGCTTTGTACATGTGCACTGGAGATTTGAGTTGGAGGCATCTAGATATTCTGGAACAGCCTTCCAGTAAGAAAGTTTGTTTTGTTTTTTTTTTTAAGGTGGATTTTTATCAATATATACTGTGCCTGTCTGTAAGAACATAGATCTGCACTGATGTCCTAGAAGAATATTTTCCAGTCCTACATGATATCTAAAAAATCCCCGTAACAAAATGAAGAAAGAAATACCTCACTGAGGAATACATACAAACATACATGAAAATTAATAATAAAGTGCCCCATATGTATTGACCATGACATGTCTTTTGCTTGGTTTTGGAAGTCTCCATTTAAAAGAGTACGTCGGTCCAGGACAGCATTTAAACATTTTTTTATTTCAAGCACCTGCCTAAGTGAGCCAGCAGCTCAGCACTGAAGACTACACTGTGTGTTGCAGTTCAGATTGCTAGCTTGCTTAATAGTTCCATAGTTTTCCTTATGAAATGTAGACATATAAACACAATAAAATTTGCTGTTTCATTTCAATGCTCTGGAAACCTTGAACAAAAACTTGTAATTACTAAGTTAGACAACATTATTTTATATCAAAATTGACTCTGTCTTTTCAGTGCATCTAGAATATCTTTTTAGCAGCCACCTGAATGACAGAGATTTTTGATTATGGTTGAGAGATTCCTTGAGATTCCTCTGTAAAGTCTTCCTTCTCTTGAGTAGATCAACACTCTTGCCCAGCTTGGTGTCATCTGCAAAATTGTTGAGGGTGCACTCAATCTGCTCATCTATATCATTGATAAATATTAAATAGAACTGGCCCTAACACTGAGCCCTGGGAGAACACCACTTGTGACCAGCTGCCAAGTGGACTTGTTTCTGTCCACAACAACGTTTTGGACACAGTCATCCATCCAGTTTTTTACCCAGTGAAGAATATGCTCAAGCAAGCCATGGAGATTCTCCAGGAGAATGCTGTCCGAATCAGCATCAAAGGCTTTTCTAAAGTCTAGGTAGAGAACACAGACAAGCTTTCCTTCATCTACTAAGAAAGTTACCTTGTCACAGAAGGAGATCAAGTTAGTTAAGCAGGACCTGCCTTTCCTAAACCCTTGCTGGCTGGACCTGATCACCTGGTTTTCATTTACATGCTGTGTGATAACATTTAGGATGATCTGCTCCATGACTGTCCCTGTCACTGAGTTCAGACTGACAGGCTTGTATTTCCCCAAATCCTCCTTCTCGCCCTTCTTGCAGATGGGAGTCACATCCAGTCAAGTGAGACCTCCCCAGTCAGTAGAATCACTGATAACTGATGAACTGTTGAACTAAAATAAACTAACAATAGGGTTGAGTGCTTATGGGTTAAAATTAGCAGAATCCACAGTAAGTCAGACATAGTGGTTATGGTCGCCCAGCCAGGACGAGGAAACCAACGAGATCTTCTACGAGCAACTGGGAGAAGTCTCGCGATCACTGGCCCTCGTTCTTGTGAGAGACTTCAACCTTCCACATGTCTGCTGGAAATATAACACAGCAGAAAGGAAACAGTCTAGGAGGTTCATTGAGTGTATGGAAGATAATTTCCTGACACAACTGGTGAATGAACCGACTAGGGAAGTTGCCCTGCTGGGTCTGCTGTTTGTGAACAGAGAGGGCCTTGCAGAGGAGGTGACTGTTGGAGGACGCCTGGGGCTCAGTGATCACGAGATGATAGAATTCTCAGTTCTCGCAGGAGTAAGGAGGGGAGTCAGCAGAGCTGCCACCTTGGACTTCTGGAGGGCACACTTCCAAATGACAAAAGAGCCCAAGAGGGCTGAATGCTCCTGAAGAAGGAAATTATGGCGGCTCAAGAGCAGGACATCCCCGAGTGCCGTAAATCAAGTCGACAGGGAAGAAGGCCAGCTTGGCTTAACAGAGAGTTCCGTGTTAGTCTCAGGAAAAAGAGGAAAATATATGAGCTTTGAAGAGGGGGCAGGCATCTCAGGAGGACTACAAGGAGCAGGTGAGATCATGTAGGCAAAAAATTAGAAGGGCTAAAGCCCAAGTGGAACTTCAACTGGCCAGTTCAGTGAGAGACAATAAGAAATGCTTCTTTGAGTATATTAACAACAACAGGAGGACCAAGGAGAATCTCCCTCCCTTACTGGATGCAAGGGGAATGGTGGTAACAAAGGATGAGGACAAGGTAGAGGTACTTAACGCCTTCTTTGCCTTGGTCTAAGCACATACATTCTTTGCTTACTTACCCTAATCTTGCTAACAACTCTTAAAGGTTAAAAGTCCTGGGGCTTCTGCTTAACTCTTGCATCTCCGATCACTATGAGGAGTGGCTCAGGGAACTGGGGTTGTTTAGCTTGGAGAAGAGGAAGCTGAGGGGAGACCTCATCTCTGTCTATGGCTGCCTGAAAGGAGGTTGTAGCAAAGCAAGTGTTGATCTCTTCTCACAAGGGACAGGTGATAGGACAAGGAGAAATGTCCATAAGTTGTGCTGGGGAGGTTAAGACTAGATATTAGGAAGAATTTCTTTATTGAAAGGGTGGTCAGGCACTGGCAGAGGCTGCCCAGGGAGGTGGTTGAGTCACCATCCCTAGAAGTGTTTAAAAACAGGTAGATGAGTTTTTGAAGGACATGGTTTAGCAGAAGATAGGTACCGTTGGAGCTGATGATCTCGAAGGTCTTTTCCAACCAGATCATTCTGTGATTCTATGATTCTAAGAATGAGAAAAAAATCCTGTGCATTTTTTTGCAGATGGATAGAGGATTGAGAATACGTGATAGAAAAAATCCTGCAGATACCAAGATCAGTGAAAAAGAATGAGGAGAAGGTGCTCCAGGCACTGGAGTAGAGTTTCCCCTGCAGTCCATAGTGAAGACCATGGTGAGGCTGTCCCTTTAAAGCTCATGGAGGTTAATGGTGGAGCAGATATCCACCTGCAGCCCATACAGGATCCTGTGCCAGAGAAGGAGGATATCTGAAGGAGCTTATGACCCCATGGGAAGCTTGTGTTGAAGCAGGCTTCTGACAGGACTTGTGACACTGTGGGGAAATGGAGCTGGAGCAGTCTATTCCTGAAGGACTGCACCTCATGGGCCTATGCTGGTGTAGTTTTGAAGAACTGCATCCTTTAGGAAGGATTCACATTGGAAAGGTTTGTGAAGAACTGTTTTCAATGGGAGGGACCACATTCTGGAGTAGGAGAAGAGTGTGAGGAGTCCTTCATCTGAGGAGGAAGCAGCCGCAGAGACAATGTGTCATTAATGGACTGCAACTTCCATTCCTTGTGCCCCTATTCCTTCCCGGGGCAGAAGGCAGAGAATTCAGGAGGAAAGTTAAGCCTGGGAAGAAGAGAGGAGTCGGTGGAATGTTTTCAAGATTAAATTTTTATTTTCTTACTCTTCTCCAATTTTGATTGGCAATAAATTACACTAATTTACCCAAGCTGAGTCTGTTTTGTCTGTGATGGTAACTGGTGAATAATCTCTCCCTGTCCTTATCTCGACTCACAAGATTTTAATTATATTTTCTCTCCCAATTCCAGGTGAGAAGGGGAGTGATAGACTGACTTTGGTAAGGACCTAGCATTCAGCCCAGATTCAGCTCACCACACAGTCCCAAGCCTTACAGCAGTTTATCAGTTGTCTGCTATCTACACCAGAAGCTTTTGCTGTATCATCTTTGTTAGTATGTTTTTAGAAAGATACTGATGCCACCAGGCTTGAAAAGAGCATTGATATGATGATACAAGCATGCTCAATCTATCTGTCCCAAGAACTCACCTGCTGTCAGGCAAAGATGCTTCCATTTCTCTCCCTGTCCTTCTGGCTACAGAAAATGGTTGGACACAGTTGTTATGGAGAGAACCACAAGTGAGTTTATTGTCCTCCTTGAAGAAAGAGGTAGTGATCTAGCACAGGGCTACACCCAGAAAAAAACAGCCTACCTTATTATCCCTTTTCCCATTTCTTGATTCTTCTTTATTTTCTGCCTTCACCTGTACCTGTCTCTGGGTCAGTTCCCTGCCAAAAAAATCAAGGAGGACCTAATTAACAACAGTAAGAAAATCCAAGACAACGGAATAAATACTCATAACATGAATCTGGGCTGACACTGAGAGAGGGCTTTTGTAAAAAGTACTGTTTAAAGAACTCCTTCATACTGTTAGCAACGTAACCTGATTTTACTTGATGAGTTCAACTGTATTCAAGGGAACACGGCCATTTATGCTTTCCTGCATACGTGCAAATTTTCAACCCAGAAAAAAACATTATCATCACTGGGAATTTTTTTTATTTTCATGATGGAAATTGTGCAAAGGATCCATGTTCCTCATCACTACTACAGTGAAAATAGTGCATACTCAGGCTTAGAGTGATGAACTGAAATATTAGGTTCTATTAGATGAGCTAATTTATTGATCTGCACTATTGTTAGATAATTTTTCTCCTTGTTTTATAAGGATGATTATTGATTATTAAATTACTTTAATTTCAGTAAACAGCACAGAGAGTGAGTTAAATTGAGTTATCAATAATTAATTGCTAAATGTTAGTAGATGTTTACATTGATCTTTGGCAGGAGGGTAAAATTCAGAAATTTGAAATACTTTTGGATGTAGCTTCTTCCAAGAATGTAATTATTATTATTATTATATTTAACAATACTATTATATTGTTCTTAGATTCCTAGTAATTTTTAATGCATCACCTTTTCTTCGTGTTGCCATCTTCTGATAGCATTATAGTTTAATTGAACTTAGTTTATAGTCACACGCAAACTGCTGGCCTGCAGGTTACCAATTGAAGACTATGACCTCCTTGCCATTTCAAATTCAAAGTGTTCATAAACTTACCAAGGTTACTGTGTATATTCATAATAAGTGAGAAACAATTATTCTTAAGTAATTAGAACCATTTATTTCGTTGGGGCATCTTATATGGATAAAGGAAGAAGGATTAGTCTTACATCCTTGAGAGATTCCCTGGTTGTTTTGGGGGATGTTTTTGAGACCAGTTCTCCTGAATTCTTGTATCTTTGCCAGGAATCAGTGCTTCCTTGCAAATGAGGCTGAGTGGGAAAAATGTCTACAACTCAGTTTCCCTTGTTCCTTATACAATGCCAAATTGAGTTCAATGACATTTTAATACAGTGGACTGAGCTTGACTGGGTAAGGGACAGACATTTTCCTATGAAGAAAGTCTGAGAGGGTTGGGGTTGTTCAACCTGGAGAAGAGAAGTCTGCAGACAGACCTTATAGCAGCCTTTCAATAATTAAATAGGGGCTACAAGAATGATGAAGACAAATGTTTTAGCAGGGTTTGTTCTGATAGGACAAGACATAATAGTTTTAAACCAAGAAAGGCTAGATACAGACTAGAAATAAGGAAGACATATTTTACATTGAGTATGGTGAAACACCGCAAGTTGTTCAGAAAGGTGGTAGAACCCTAACTTGGAAGCATTCAAGGTCATGTTGGACGGGATTCTGAGCAACCTGATCTAGTTGAAGGTGTCCTTGCTCACTGGGGGTTGGACTACATGACCTTTGAAGGTCCCTTCCAACACAAACCATTCTATAATTCTATGATTCTACCTCTGCTGCTGCAAGGAATCTTTGGCAGGGGAGCAAGAGAGACAACTGAGTGCTGCAGGAGTGCTCAGACATGAAAGACACAAAAGGTCATCTGTCAACATCCAGCAGGCAGATAAAGATTTATTTTCTCTCAAGAAGGTGTATGTCACAACAGGGCTTTCTCTCATGTTTATTACGTCCATCAGGTCATACAGTACCAAATATTTGTTATAATTAGTAAAATCCAGCAGATATCTTGGCTCCCCTTTAGTTAAAGATATCAAAAGAGTTAAGACTTAATGCCTTTACATCAAAGTTCCCCAGGAGATGAAAAAGTTGGATGAATAGTAGCTATGCCAAAAGTTGAATGTTTAATTTTGGAAATGTTGAAATATTTAATTTCTGAAATGCTGAAATATTTAATTTCTAAAGTATTGCAAGATTAAATTCTCCAAATTCTTGTTCAAATTTGATTCACCAGCAAAGACTGGAGATGAAGAAGGTGATGACTACTGCCCTGAATTCTATTACTCCTATGGAAAAGGTCTTTCAATGTCTCCTCCTTCTGGTGTTCAGAATAATTTGTCCACGTCCTAAGCAACTTCTTCACTCAGGAAATCTCAGAAACTCCTGGAGGCAGAGAAAACTTGAAATGCTGCATCAACAGTGTGTTGGACAGTGTGATGCTGAAGAACTGTCTGTAGCATCTCACTACACTTTTGAGTCAAGGACAGATTTTCTTTACTGCTTTTTGTGTACGCAATAGATACACCATCTCATGCTGTAAACTATATCCTTGAATTCTCAGATCCTGCTAGTAGTATTTCTTTACACCAAAGGTAGCAGGTAGTTGTAATGAATAGCTTTCTGCTTCCACAAGCCCAACATAATTTGTTTATGTTTCTCAGCTGAGTGGTTATTTATGATGTTTTAAATAGAGACTTAATAAACTAAACAGGAATAAAATATGACCAGAATGGAAATTTTAACCTGAATGAATCCATCCCAGATATCTTGAAGATGTGATATGAAAAGCAAACAAACAGACAAGTGACAAAAAAAACCCAAACCAAAACAAGAAAAAAACCCTCTCAATGAAAATAAAAAGACTTAAAAAGAAGAAAATTTCAAACATATTTACAAGGTTTCAATTTACATAAAGCTTTGTAACATGTGCTTTATTCAAAATCCATTACATTCACTCAAATGTATTTTGCAACTGACAAGTCAGTGCCACAATTTACAAGATGACTGATGTTTCTTTTCTCCTAGATATTAAGAAATTCCTCTATCAAGTCTTGTTCATTAAGTTTTATTGTTTGATTTCCTGCTGTGATGATTGAAAGTGCTGGATGTGGAATCCCACAACTAATTTTTCGTTATTTTTATTTGGATCCCCCTTCTTTAAATTCTGCAAACTTTTATATCTGGCAGAGGTGTTCTAGTCACATCAACATATATCTTTATCTTAACCCTCTTTAAAAACCATGAAGTTCACAGTTCTTGCATTTCCGTTGTAATTCATCTTAATAGTGTTCCCCGAAGAGACTACAGAACCCCTGTCTTCTTCAGACAATGAAATTAGTAAACACTGACACCATTTGATATCCAAGATCTACAAAACCAACAGTTTAGTTGGCTTCATATTCTTAGCTCCTCATCAAACATAACATAGGACTACTAAAATACACAGGAAAAAAGTAAACAAAATTAAGAGTATTGTTTGTATAGCAATAGCATTTCTAATCAGCATCACAGCGAGGCATGGGGAAATCTCATTAACAGCAGAAACACAGGTCTAGTGGAGAAAACAAGATGGGGGGACAAAGTGCCTACATCTGTGCCTAGTCTAGGTCCTAATTCCTAATAGTCCCTAAAGGAGATAATCTTCTTAAACCTTTTCCTATCTTTCTCTCCTTGAGTCTGTTCATTTACTTCCATTTTATCTGTGGAGTATCAGGTATGAATGCAGGAAGCAACTCACATTTTCTTCAGAGGACATAATTATTACTCTTCATCCTATAGCTTTATCTATATATCCCACTCTAAATCTTATTTAACAGAGTTTTCTTCCCATCTACTTCAATAGATTCTAAGTTCATAAATCTTAAAAGTAATCCTGCTTCTTTTGAAGTACTTTCAAGTTACATGTCATGTCATGAGTTAAGATAACACATGAAGCAATCACACTTTATAACACTATAACTCTAACTATTTGATAATTATGCAGTTATTGCAGTTTATGTGGTTATACTATATCTAACTAATTACTAATATTTCTTTCCATTTGTTGAACTGCTTTTTAATATCTTTTTCTTTTGTATTTCTAGAAGTCCCTTATAAGCGTTCTCATATGATGCAGTTATTTACACTGCATTTGCAGTCATTTATGTGCAGAACTTTGTAGTTATGCTGATGTATTATTAATTACCTGTACCAGAATACATAATTACCCCAATGTATACACTACACCAGTCTTAAAAGCCAGCTATCAAGTAACTAATGATTTCAGTAACTAATACAATGTTTATCTACTGCATCATAACTTCAGCTCTAGATAAAGTCAATAGATTTCATTACAGTGAAGGTTCTGTTCGGCAAGACAAAGGGTGGCATGTTTTGACCACACACAGACAGAAGCTGAGTGCCTCCTGTCTAATACTAATGCAAATTAAATAGGATAGTGAAACCAAAGACTTCAGCTTGTTACTGGAGCTCGAAAATATTCCTGGTAATCTTAGAAAAAGACTGAAGACATGCAAAAATACTAACTGGTTTCTTTCTATGTTTTTTAGTTACCAATGGATAAAACTTGACTGAGGATGCTTTATCCAATGTGTGTTGTACGGACAGAAACATAATGCCAGGTGAAGCCTACTTGAATCCATCTCTAGTGAAGTCTAGGACATAGATTTTATTCAAAGTGTTTCAAAAAGGAATAGTAGATTACAGACAGTGTATGATGATTATGTATTGACAAAAAACCAAGAATATTATTTTTCCTTAAATCTTTAAAACAGTACTTCCTAATGTCAAGGCACATCATAAAAGTAGAAGAGATGAGCACCTTTTCTTTCTCATTTCTCAGCACATGAGAAATGTTCTCTTAATAATGAGCATTATACTGGTATAACACTATGTAGCCTGATCAGCAATTTAGTATACCTGATACAAACGTTATTAAGTGCCAGTGTTACGTTTCGCTCCCTATGATATTAGTTTTGTGTCAGTCACCATACACCTAAACCTTCAAGGTAAGTAGCTATAGATTTTACCACCCAGGCTCAGTATGTCCCTGACCTACACCCTGCCAAGCCCTGTTCAGAAATGGGGCAAAGCCCCACCCCTGCCCTCTCCTACCCCCCAGCATCACTGGTGGGAGGAACCAAGTCATATCCTCATCTCTCTGCTCTCAACCAATTGCTGAAGCAGAGAAGCATTTCCTTGCCTGCACTGCCAGCAGGGATCTGAAAGTCTCAGGAATACCTCTAGGAGTAGGTACCAGTCCCCAAGGAAATTTAGGTCAGCTCCCTGCTTTTAGTTGTTTTTGTACTCTCCTAATATTTCAGTGATTCTTGTCCATAGCACTTAATGGCCTTTTGCCACCTGGGGATATGATGGTAGATCTGGTATTGTTATCATGAGGAACTCAGCTAACTTCATCTACTGCTATGCAGACTTTTTGCACGGTGTCACACACCATTAAATCTTCAAACAGATTCTGTAACAGCAGGATCATGAGATGTTTAGTGCACCAGTGTACAGGGAGAGCTGAAACCTTGTGAGGGAGGCTCACAAAATTCCTTCTTAAATGGAATAACCTGAAATCACTGAACTATTTAATTAATCCATGGACTGAAAAATCACCACATTTTTAGCTAAGATTTGACTAAACACCCTACAGTTTCATTGTTTATCAGGAATGAAGTAAACCTCTGAAGATTGTGAGGTTCACTCATTGCTAAGGAGAATTCTGCCAGCAGCTTTATAAGTCATTGAAAAAGCCTATATGTAAGCCACAAATCAAAAGAAAACATTAAAAAATATAATCACAGCCTACAATGTGTTCTTTAAATATATATATTTTCCTATTTAATTGACAGTGGAAATTGTTAGTGGGGTATCATTTTAAAGAAAAACAATACAATGTTCTGTCAAGCTGTGTATGTTCACACAATGGAAGCTTAACTTTGATTAGGCACAATAGCTGCTGTTGTCAGGAACTTACCCTCTTGTTCAAGTTGTGCTTTAACATTTTCTGAGCCTCCTACTAGAGTCAGTTAAATTTACAGTCTTGACATTTTCCACTGTCTTTAAATATCCCTGTGACTAGCTATTCAAACATTTTCCTAGATGCATTGTTCCCTCCTGTTTCTGAAGTTATAAATTATCTTCAAGTTTGCAGTTCTGAAATAATGTAAGGGATAATTTGAAGGCAAAAGAAAGAAAATTGTGATTACAACGTGAAAATAAATTTTCAACTTAGTGAATTCAGGAATTCCAAAATAGAGCATTAACTGTAAGATTCTGAGCTCATTCCCTGAAATTCTAACAAACTTCTCAAACTTCTATTTTCTTAAACCCAGACAGCCAAAGGTGTGGAGCCACATACTAGAGTCTCAAACAAAGCAGAAAATACAAGTCGGTAAATCTGGTAACCTCACAAGGAATTCTCTAAGTAAAGAGCTATTCAAGAAACATAAAGCAGAATTCTGCTATCGTTAGGTACATGGTAAAATATTTTGTTCAGTCAGTGAGGAGGAGGAATTTTGTGTATGTATGGACATGGATATAAAAAGTGTTAGACAGATCTTTCACTTTGTCAGGGAAAGCCACAGAGAAAGTAAGACATGATCAGTCCCCTGAATTTACAAAGAGCAGACAACTTCCATGAGTATGAAAGCCCACAGAGTTTGCCATGTCTTGGTTCTTACAGCCACACAGAGAAGAGCTAATGCATTAATGATGTTATCCTCTTTTTACTTTACCTTCCTGTCACAACCAATCTGCTGAGAAAAATCCCCTGTCTGTGACTGTGGGTCTCCTTTATGTGGCCACACTCCTCCTCACTTAGCACAGCTGTAGCACAAGCTGTCTTTTCCTGAGACTCCCTATGATAAAACTAGATAAAGTCACTGTGATGTGAATCATGTCATTAGGGAAACTGCATCTGTAAAATGAGTCCTGTGGAGGACTGAGCAATAGAGACAGAGCCTGGGTCCATGCGCCTTGAAAGACCACTTTTTTCTCCACAACTTTTTCACACATACTTTATTACGCAGTGCCAGTTGCATCAAGTGTTTCCTCTTCAAAGGATTTAAATTAGCAACGTTTTAAGTGAATATAACATGACAAAGTTAAGAAGAAATACAATGTCAAGAAGAGAAAGATGACAATAGGCTATCTTTCTTTGACTGGCTTAATTTGATGTAAGATTATTAAGTCTAGAAATCAATAATACCATTTTGATTTGTGCCAGCTGGGTATCAAACACCCATGCCTTCTCTCTAAGACTTATAATGTGCTTAGTTAACTTTATTTATAACTTACAAACACTAGTATTTTCTTGTTACTATGTGATTAAAGATCTGAGAGACAGTAGTAGTGACTTGCAATATATAAGTTACCATGGTGCTAGTTTTCTTAATGAAGAGTGGATGTCTTTGCTTTGTAGAACATATATACTTTTAGCCTTATTGTGATTTAAACCAGCAAGCAGCTAAACACCACATAGTTACTTGCTCACTCCTCCCACAGTGGGAGAAGGGAGAGAATTGGAAAAAAAAATGTAAAATTCGTGCACTGAGATAAAGACAGTTTAATGAGATAGGAAAGGAAGAGGAAATAATTATAAGGATAAAAGAATATACAAAAGAAGCGATGCACAATGCAATTACTCACCACCTACTGACGGATGCATAGACCATCCCCAAGCCTCCACTCCCTGTCCAACTCTCCACAGTTTTTTTTTCTGTTCAGCATGACGTCATATGGCATGGGATATCCCTTTGGCCAGTTTGAGTACGGTGTCCTGTCTGTGCTCCCTCACAGCTTCCTGTGCACCTCCAGCCTCACCGCTGGCAGGGCAGTGTGAGAAGCCGAAAAGCCCTTGCTTAATGCAAGCACTGCTTGACAAAAACCAAAACATCATTGTGTTATCAACATTATCCTCATCTTAAATCCAAAACATAATGCTATATCAGCTACTAAGAAGTAAATTATCCCAGCTGAAAACATCCATAGTCTGTGAACCAGAGTTCATATTTAATGACACACATGTTTAGTGTATTACACCAGGCTGCTGGTGTATGCGCTAAGGTTCTTATTGTGACAGCAGATGCTGATCTGAAGAGAGTTAAATATCTTTTCCTGGAGCAGAGCCTTCCACTCAGATATAGCAAAAGTAGGAACAGTTGCATCCAGCTGACTCCTCTGACATGCAGAGATGCTACATTTAGACTCCTTCAGGCCTGAAAGAAATATCGGTGTGCTTCCATGGTACCATGCTGAAGATAACAAACTCCCTCTCTCGGAAGAGTCACAGCCAGCATAGCCATCTCAGTATGTTCTGTATTACAGAAATGAAATGCCTGAGGCAGGTCAGTGTCTTTGGCCCATTCTCTAAGAAGGAATTGCACTGAAGGGAAGAGCCAGCCTGTCTAACTGCTGCCTAAAGGGTATGAAGACCTCAACAGTCATCCTGAACTTCAATAGAAATCAAAACTCTCCAACTGAGGACCATTGTGCAGGTACAGTGTACTCCTGGCTCTCATGTGTACTTAATATTCCATTTTTTAATTCCTGTCTTTGCATGCTCTGAGGACAGGCTCAATGTTAGTGAGTGCTGCTGCATTTAATGCAGGAGGAAAATATTACACTGAAAGACTTTAAGGAAAATTGTAAAGTTCCAGAGAGTATGGATGGTGCTATCCCTAATGCAAGCCTCTCCCCTGCCCAGTTTCTGGTCTAGAAACTAGGACAATTATATTCTGATTTTCATGACACAGTGTCCCTCACTCTACATTTTTGTCCCCAGATTTCAGTAAGACAGTAGGCAAAAACTTAGACCGCACGCATGTACGTGTGAAAATTAGAGTTGAAAACTTCTTTTAAGACATTTGTCAAAGACATCACAAAGGCAGAGTTTGAAGAGAGATTATAGCACTACTCAATCCTCTGGACAAATATTGAGAAAGAGTGATAGAATTCCCTGTGTAAATAGTGACAAAGAAGTCAAATATTTTGAGATACAACCAAAAAATAAGTGTGTTAAATAATGTTATATAGGGAAATTCTAGGGTTTTTTTTTTGGTTAATAGATCAGATAGAGAACTCTTGATTCATTTTACTATCATTTGAAACAGAGGTGCTGCAAAAGGACAGGCAGATAACAGGTGAAATGTAAGTATACTATTCTCACTTTAGCATAACATTACTACTTACAGTATAGATAAAACAATATTTAGCATTTAAATAACCTTTATCACCTACTGACTTCCAAGTGCTTTTCTACACACATGATTTGATAGGTTTCTTGAAGGTGTCAGAGATCGATTTTTTCTGGATCTATTACCATGGTTTTATGCATTGTGTTATTGACAGACAGGCAAATTAATCCGATGTATGCCTTGTGCAAAGCACAAAGGAAAATGCTTTCATAACACATATATTTTCCTCTCTCAACCACACAGTACTTCTTCTCTCTGTTCTTGTTTCTTTGCTCCAACTCCATCGACTTTGACCAGAAATTCCTTATTTTTTAAAATAAGACAAGTTTTGAAAGCTTTTTCCTGGAAATGATGAATGTTATATTTATCCAGAACATAGTTTTATATGTACATGGAATTGCATCAAAGTATGCATTTAGGAAAGCCCCTTTGAACAGTTTATTAATCTCAAATAAATGGATATTTTCTCAGTTTTGAAAAGGTAAAGTAGATTTGTAAGAATATAGTAAGATTTCAATGCTATTCATCATAATAGACACAGCAAGAATTTCTGTCTTTTTGCTATATGACTACATGGCATCTCCAAGCTTTTAAAATACTTATCAGCTCTGAATATTGCAACTCATAATGCAGACAGAGGGTTTGAGCTTTAAGGAACTCCCTTAATGTACATGAAACTCCTGTGCCTGGGGAAGGACCTTTACCGCCAGAGGAAGGGACTGTCGATCAGTCATCTTCTGATAGCCTGGTATACTTGTTACCTGGATCACAGCCTGCACAGGAGAATACCAGAGACATATGATCTGGAAAGTTCAGGACATGTATAGCTGGTAGAAAGTGCCAGAATTGTCTCATCTGATTTGAGGCCAAAATGGAAAAATTACTGACCAAAGCCAATCATCTCTGACCCTAAGTGAGACCCTTTGAGCTCTCCTGGATCGCTGTGGTCTGTGACCCACATTTCCCCCTGGACTGGGACACCTCTCAGGGTCATCTGTAACACAGACAAGGACAAAGGTGAGGGCAGATTCCTCACTACTTGGCAATCACCTACTGAGAATATTGGTGCCTTGAAAGTGAGTATTTCCCTAATTTTATAGGAGGGCAATTTTGGCCATAGGCTGTCCTCTGTGTATTCGGATCCATATATTTATTTCTACATGTGTGTGTGTGTGATTTGATTTGATTTAATCTTGGAGTTAGCATAGTGTGAACCTTGCTATTCTGGAATCTATAATTAAGTCACTGTTTTGATAGTAACAAATCTTGTTGAATCACTTTGTTAATCAACTGATGATTAAGTGTTATTAGAAATTATCTATTTTAATTTAGTGATATACCTTAATAAATCCTAAATTATTTTTAAATCAAACCCATGTAAAAATTCCATCTGCGACACCGACCCAATAACCTTCTATGATGAGGTGACTAGTTAGATGGATGAAGTAAGACCGATGGATGAAGTAAGACCAATAGATGTTCTTTATCTTAGCTTAAGGAAGGCTGTCTACACTGTCTTCCATAACATCCTCGTAGACAAGCTGATGAAATATGGGCTCTACAAAGACAGTGAGGTGGATTAGAAAAATGGCTGAACAACTGCACTTAAAGCATTGTGATCAGTGGCACAAAGACCAGTTGGATACCAGTCATTATTGGGACCAATGCTTTTTGACATCTTCATGAAAAGTATACCCCCAACAAGTTTACAGTGATACAAAAGTTAGAAAACAAGTTGATCCAGCAGATGGGTGTGCTGCCATTCAGACTGTCCTCAACAAGCTGGAGAAATTAACCAACAGGGACCTTATGAAGTTCAACATATGGAAATACCAATTCCTGCCTTTGTGGAGGAATAGGCTCAGGTGAAGTACAGGCTGGATTGGAGGCAGTTTGGGGAAAAGAATCAGGAGGTCTTTTTGACAGCAAATCAACCATGACGTAGCAATGAGTTCTTGCAGTAAAGAAAGCCCCAGATGACCCTGCTTTGAACAGGGATTTGATGTAATTGGCTTCTCAAATTTCCTTCACACATCAGCAGTTTTGTGACAGTGAGGATGGGAATTTTCTCCTATCCAAGACAAGAGCATGCAGAGGACTTCCCAATACACAAAGGTGTAGACAAAAGCTCACAGGGAAGTTGAAATTGGACAGAACAACTGAAACGTGAGAGTCACTGTATTCTTACTGCAGTTTGTAATACTGCCTAGCAGTACTGCCTACCGAGGCAAATGCAGAATGCTTGTAGTCTAGGTATTGCTCTCTGTCCTTCTCAGGGGAATACTAACTTTCCATTCCACTTTGCCTTGCTGCAGCCACATGGCAAAGTTGATACAGCTGATATACTTTCAGCATCTGCATGGTAAAATCACTCAGATTTCTTTGATGTGAACCGTGTAGCCTTGTACACATTAGAGATGTATCAGATTTCCCAATGTCCTTTCATTATGATGGAGTTTAATACTTCTGCCCAAAATATCCTACTTAGTAAATTTCTTACTTCCTGAAAATGTGGTTTCCTTAATTCTTATAAACTTGTCCTGATGTACTGCTGAAAACAAACACTTCTTGAATCATTTTAAGCTGAAAACATATTGGCCCCTAATGCTCTAATCAAATTAAACAGAAGATCAAGTTAAGCAGTGATCGAATCAGATGGTGCTGTTATTTGTGTAGACAGATTAAATTTTTACTATCTACTCAGGCAGATATCCTCTAGCCACGAGTGAGTACTTCTGTTAAAATCTCTGAAAAGTGCATTCACTGCTTCCTCTTCTCACGATTTGGTTGTGAGTAGTCATTTAGAATATAAAATTATTATTATGTCTACACTATTCTAATCAGGTGATTGCTAGAGAACCTCATCTTTCTTAAAGAAAATGAACAAGTAATCTGCTAACATTTCCATTTAAACTGTCCCCCAAACCAAAATACACAGATGGTGTGAACATCTATCTTGTCAATGAGAGGAAGAAGGAAAGGAAGAGACCATAACATATGATATTCCTAAGCTTCGTATATAATTTCATGATTTATTTTCTTACACAGCAAGCATCCGAGATTAACAAAGTTAAGTTCCAAGAAAGCAGTAAATGAAAAAAAAATTTTTGAACTGAGATATTAAGAAACCAATTAGGTCATTTCTCTATGGATTTTTTTCTTTCTACAAATTGAGACTGATTGAATTGAGATTGATTTCCAGGGAGGCATACGGAACAACACTGCAGACAGAGCACAGCGTAAAGTAGACAGTGTGTACTGTGCTTCCTGACATACTTCCAGTACCTTTATGGACAAATGAATTAAGAAGTGATTTTTCTCTTCCAGACCTGATTTCTTTTGTCCTTCCAGTCTTCCTTGTAGACCAAGTTCTTTATTAAAATTGTTCATCCTTATGGTATAGACAAAAAAACCCAGGACTATATCTAATTTTTGGTTCATGTAATGTAATATATCACAAATATATAACTTCCATATAATAAGTAATATTATTGGATGCAGATACATTTTATCCTTCATTCAGTAAGGATACATTTGATCTACATATTAATGTAATAAGTCAAAAAAAATAAATAACATAATATTACCACTACAATATAGAACTACTAATAGTGCAATACAAATTACTGTAACATTATAAATTCTTGTAAATTTTCTGTTTGCCAAATTTTGACAGAAGACATGTAATTCTAATTTTTTAAAAATCACCTGGATCTTATGAAAATCTGCACTACCAAGTAACTCCCCTTTCCACTGGTGGTATTTGATTTTGTTTTTTTTCAAATGTCCAATGTCTCATGAGCATTACTGTAGGTTTCTTTCACAAAATAGTAAAATTAAAGCCTTTAGACATATTCCTACAGCTATTTGAAAGTCTGCAGGAAATATCTGTCTTAAGAACTCAGAAAGATATCTTCTAAAGACAAAAAAAAATACCATCTCTAGCTTTGGAGCCTTTAGGCATTCCTGTCTGCAGGCACAATGTGCTTTGAATTTGTTCCTGATATTAACCTCTCATTCTACAAACATCTCTTGTCTTAAAAGAGGAAAACCAGAAATTTCACATAAATCCAGGAGCTTCACTGTCAAAGAAGTCTTAGCCTTTACTTTGATACTGGTCTATGGGAAAAAGTCTTTTATACAAGAACCTTAAAGCCAGCTGGCCTGAAGGAAACAATTTTTCAATAATAGCAAAGTGGAAAATTGGGAAGCTTACTGTAAATACTCATCTTAATCTAGCTACAAAGTCTATGATCATTCACAGTAAACAATCACAGTTTGGGAACCAAATCAAAAAATTGTCATGATAATTGCCTATAAGGGACTTAGGGAAATATATTTTTCTTTACAGTAAATTAAATTAGTATCCTGAGATCAAGAAATAAACCTAATTATTGAAATGGGAGGCATACAGAATGGCTCATGTGAGAATACTGTTCTTTTAAATACAGCTGCATTAAGCTGATGTAAGGAAGCAGCATGTGGATGGGATTAAACTCCTAATTGCAGACACTTCAGCTTTGCATGAGCTTGTGAGCTTGGTGCCTTGGCTTCCATCACTGCTCTCAGGCAGTTCTCTCACTGTAGGCGTCTCCTTCCATCTGGGACACTCTAGGGCACATACAAATGTGACATGGGCCTTAGAGGAACTCTATGCCTTTCTGGAATGTCATCTAAGGGCCTGATACAGGAGAATACTTCAAATGTCATCTATGAGTACGCAGCTGAACTCTTTTTTTTTTTTACTGTGTTGTTTTGTCAAGCAACAAAAGAAGACTCAATAAGCATCTGCCTTGTTTGTTTTGGAACTGTAGTGTCATACACATACATACAAGTTCATATATGCACATGAGAGTGAGCTTGGATTTGGATACAATTTTACATTTTATTGCAAAATTTATTTTTCCATCAAAGAGTATTACCAACAAAATATTTTTGTCCATTTCCAATTAAACTTTAAATATTTCATTAAGTAACATTTTCACTGTTTTATGTTTGGATAATACACTTCTGACCCTGTGTTTACTACAGCAGCAGCTGTGAGGTTGTCCAGAAAAAGTGATAGGTCTCAGTTATTTAAATAAATTACTATGAAAACGTGTGGATTATTCTGCTTTAGGCAATTATTGGAAATCTAGGAATAGCACTACTAGTTGGATTTAGTTAATTAATGACTTTCATTAATCACAACTCATTCTACATCTAAATGAGTATCTAGATATTTTCCTTAATTCAGCGGATCAGGGTGCTGCCTTTGGGCCTGAGGAACTGATGCAGAACATCAGCTGTGTAGCATGTAGGGGTGTAACAAGCTCCAGGCTGAGAATGCCAATGATACTAGAGATGTGCTGAAGAACACCAGGCAAGATAGTCTGTCTGTAATGGGAA
Source organism: Dromococcyx pavoninus (assembly GCA_033558185.1). NCBI lineage: Eukaryota > Metazoa > Chordata > Aves > Cuculiformes > Neomorphidae > Dromococcyx > Dromococcyx pavoninus. The sequence goes on from JAUMJL010000068.1 coordinate 2,111,037, forward strand.
TACTTTTGAAATGTACTTATGTGAAATCACCCGAGAGAGAGGCTAAGAAAAGGGAGGCTTAATCCCACTGATAAAATGTCATCAAATCCCATTCTCTCAAGGATTTAAAGAGATAATCCCAGACAACCTGTCGAAGACTTTTTCACCGCCTAGTGATAATGCTACCAGAAATTCCTTCCAGCGCTGTGACATTGCAGTTGTGTGTCGCTTTAGCTGCTTGTCTGCTTAAATTTATGGAAGGCTGTTTGTAAAAGGCACAACATTACCTCACCTCTGAACATATAACAGATGCAAAAGTACACTTGAGGGTATAGATACTAGGAAGACTAAACTGTTCAATTTGACACATTTAGTTTGTTGGCAATATGCTTTGTTTAAATTATAACTAACACTTTGCTAAAGATGATGAAGTAGACTACTGCTTGAAAGAAAGTATTAATCATACTTGTTGTAGTGATTTGCTCTTTAATAACATTGTTGCACTAGTAGCCTCAGGCCTAAGTCCAGATCACTGCCTGTTTGGGTAGACTAATACATACTAAAATAGCAGTGAATTAAAATACACGTTTCTTGTACACCAACACATAATAGAACTGGTCTGTTCTCCAGAGAAGATGATTATTTTTTGTTTTTTCACTTAGACTGTAAGGTTTCTGGTAAAGAGTTGGATTTCGTTTTGTTTGTACAAGAGAGGAATATTCAGTGGCCATTAATAATTCCAGAACATTCCCAGTGCTGACACTCCTGGGTTTCTGGTTTCACTGGTGTGAGAGAGCTGTGCCTTTGCACAGTCATCTGTGACACCAATGCAGCTACACTCACACACATGTGTGTGCAAAGGGCCAGTGCCACTGGGGAAGGCAGTAACATTTTGTAGAGGGTGCCCATATAAATACATCTATGGGCAAGCAATGCAACAGAAAATGGTAAATAATGTGGGTTTATTCCCATGCCTAAATTTCACATTTATTGTTCTTCAACATTGGCTGTCTCTGACATATTTTTTGGGGAATCCATCAGCTGATCCTCAGAGCACTGCTTTTTCACGTGCTTCTGTTGGTTATAAATTACTGTAAATCCTGCTCCTGATAAGGACTCAGAGTCTCATGTAAGGTTCTTCATTTCTTTTCCTGTATTTAAGTTTGTTTTAATGGCTTTTACAAATGACTTTATCCTGATTCTTCTAATGCAGCTGTATGGCTCACCCCCACAGCTGTGGTGGCAAATTAGCACTACTTCTGAGGGTCGTGGTCCTGGGTGGTCCTTCCTGATAGTTCTGTGTAGTGCTACTCATTGCAGGTAGAGAAGGGAGCCTTACAGCTGCACAACTGTAAAGGATTTAAACTAAAAATATATTTTGCATCTGCAAAGCAGGAAAAAATTCAAATATTTTACTCAAAGCTATATCCAAAGACCTCTATGATGTTAGCTGGGAAATTCCAGAAGAGTTTCCTTGTGAGATTTCCATGTTCTGATTCTGCTTGAAAGATGAACACTATCAGCAGATTCTACCGTCTCACAGGAAAATGAGGTGTTTCTATCTCAGTGTCAAACCAGAAACCTGCAGGTTAGACAAATTCTGAGAAAAAAATAAGACTAAACTTTTATTACCCCCAGACCTCTGGGGGGAAAAAAAAGTAATCCCTTCCTCTAAAATGATGTAACTGGGAAGTGTGGGAGAGCTTCTCTAATGTTTCAGCAAAAGCAGTATTTATCTCCTTTAGGTAAAAACAAGAATAGTATTTCTTGTTCTATAGCTTAGTGATCAGAGTTCTACCCTGAGATTTTGCTCTTCCTTGATAAACAAATAAATGGAAAACTCAGGGGAAAAAACCCTCTAATCTTTGCCTTTTTTTTCTATTTCATAGTCTGGTTTTCGCATTTTGAGTGAAAATAGCTGGGATGGGATATATGAAGTTTAATTTTAGAAGTTGCTAAGCTCTGCATAGTGGCTGCTTTTCAAAATTCAGAGTACTGGGTACATCGCTCAAGAGTGCCTGGGCATCTACGATCTTCTTGTGGGAGGGTTTGAACAACTGCCTTTGGATACTTGTTTTGTGGGGTTTTTGGTTTGGTTTTCTATCAGTTATTGACCTATTTTGTCTAGACCCATGAGTTTTATTGCTTGTGTTTTTCCTGTTCTCTCCCTTGTCCTGCTGGGAAGTGGAGTGAATGGAGGGCTATGTGGTGCTTAGCTGCTAGCTGGGGTTAGTACACCACACCTAGATATTTTCTTTAATTTTTAAATGCTGAAAGTTTCTCCTACACTGATTAGAGTGTTGCAAATTAAGAAATAACAAAAAAAGTCATCTGACTTGCAACATAACCCAATATCAAGCTGATTAAAACTTTGGGTTTATTATTAGTCGTAAAATCTCTCAGATTATAAGGGTTAGCAATGAAAAGAAAGGGGTTAGTTTTCAGCAGAAGTACAGATCTTACATTTTCCAGGATCAACAGAGTCACCAAGTATATCTTCATAGAAAATCTTACATCTATGAAAGCAGAGAAATAAAAGCCGTAAAAAAATCCTAAACTTAGAAGTATTTTATAGTTTTCTTTTATATTTTTTTTTTCTTTTAAAGACAGTCCAGCATATCTGGAAGTTTTATGAATAGTACAAAACAGTTTTTTCCTAGGACTTCTTTTGCTGTTACCATGCTGTATCCAAGGGAAGGAATATGGTGTGCTCTCTTGAGGTTGTATTCTGGTTGGTAAGTACCTTGCATGGGTTGAGAGAGGTGGGACCTAAGCCAGCGGAGTGGTTTGGCCAAGTGGGTTGAATGTCTCTCATGATGCCAACAAGGTGCTAAGGAGGGGTTTTATAAGCTGTTAACTAGCACAGACATTCCAGAAAAGCTCTGTGATGAAGCCACAGCCTCATAACTGCATGTCTTGTGGGAAACTGCTTGTTGTGTTCACCTTAACATTAAGTGAAAACACTCAGCACTCAATCTTCTACCAAAAAAAGGCAGAACTAATTATGCTTGTTCTTAGAAGCAAATTATATCTATAATGGAAAACTGTAACTACACAGCAGTATAAACCTATACTAAATTAGTCTATGAGGCTACATTAACAAATTAATATTATTACATTTTATATTGCAGATTACATCATGTTATAACATGTCCTTTGATTCTTTCTATAAAAAGACTGTTTATAAAACAAGAAATACACTTAAAATTCTGATATTGCTGATGAAAAGTAAGTTGATCTCAAGTAACTGAATTTAAAAAAGAATATATAATACCTATGATTTTATCTCAATATTTATGTTTTTCTCCTAAAGGATGGTGGTCTGTTTTGTTAGCAATGTTAGGGCTCTTATTTTCTTACTTTTTAATAATTCCAAACAAAAATTAAACCACAGGAGAGACAATACTGAGCTATTTCCTGAATTTCAGTTAGTCAGGTCTATTGATGGATGTTGAATTCAAGAGGTGGAGGCAGCCCTCATTATACATCTTTTAAACATGGCTTAGAAAAGTAAAAAGTTAATGTCATGTTCATCATGTAGTTAGGGAGCCGAAGCACATAGAGTAAGGGTCTTCAAATGTATGTATTCCGGTGTTTAATTCTTTTTTTTTCTCCACAGCTGCATTAGATTCTAAGTCATTATGCTTGAATTATTTATGAGAGAAAGAAGTTATACTCCCAATTATTTAAAAGCTGTTTTATTCAATAAATTGTTTTAAATGTAAAAGTAAAATGCAATCTAAAAAATGGAATTAAATGTCATAAAATACAGTAGAAGTTTTATAGATTTTTAAGAATGCTAAGCAGATTTTTGAATGTCACAGATATTTGGAAACAGATGGCCATGTGTACCAGAATCTATTTCAGGACTGGGTTAGAAATTATAGATGCTCAGGTCAGGTGTATACCTCCTGATTGTGTACTGTTTGAAGGAGGATACAGGTGTATGTTCATATTTTCTTCAGAAAATGCAATGTTGTTTACATGTTTCATATTTCATTTTTAGCTTTATTTTCTAAAAAGAATAGCCTGTACAATCATACTTTTTTTTTGTGTGTGTGTATCTGCTCTTCTCAGAAGTTTAGAACTTGGTGCATTATTACAGACAAACTTAACGGCAGTCAAATTATAAGGACATTAAAAGTGACAAAATTTCAAAAAGTTTCATGAAGATGTGTGGCCAGATAGATAATCAAAAGCTTAATATAACTCCAGTAGAAAATGTTAATAAAAGCATTGTTTTCCAGATATAATTTTTTCATCAGTTTGTTGCTGATAGGACTTCTTGTTATTAAACCAACTCATCCCTTTGTTTTCTATTGAATAGTATCAAACTCTTCTCAGAAAACAGAAGTCCATAGGTAGCATGTTTCTACTATAAACAGCAGTACAAATTATATGCTTAACTATTTAAAATGTATATGATCAGCAGAACACAATGCTCATCAATGTTTTTAAAGTCTGTCTTACCTCTCAACTTCTCAAGTCCAAAACCAGTAACATTAACAGAGAATTCAGCTGATGTAATTCAGCCTTGATTCATGAGCTACATGCTTGAGAGGAACCTGTGCCAGTTGTTGTTCTGCTACATCTGTGAACACCTAAGAGGAAAAATGAACCTTTCCTGAGTCCCTAGTGGACTTGGCTTGATGCCACAGAGAGCACGGGTGCAGGACTGGGGCAAGGGTTATGTTCTAAAGGGACAAAGGAAATTGCACGGATCCCCGCAGGGCTGGGTTGTGCCTTAAGTCTTTCCCAGATTCTGCATTTTGACTAAAAAGAAGTGAAATATGAGCCTGACATTCTCGGTAAAAAATGTATTTCCTTTTTTCCTTTTGCTATGTTTTGAAGTGGCTATGCTGCCACACAATTTAAATAATTAGTCTAGGGCAAGTAGGGCTTTCAAACTTTTGATTTTTGCAAGGAGATATTTTCCTAATTACTGAAACATCAGATGCTTAAGAGAAAAGATCCGTCGACCACTACTAGGCTCTCAATTCATAATTTTCAGAAACACAGTGTTGTATGAATTAGTGGTTATGTTTCATATGCTGAGACATGTAGTTGACAAATGAGCTTTAATTTGACATCCATGTAACATAATGGAATGATGCCTATTGCTTATCTACAGAGGAAAAATACAGGCAATAAAACTGTGATTACTTGCAATCTGGCAAACATTTGAGTTTTTCCTTAGGGGAGTAGATACTGTTTCACATAAATAGAATTTTTATCGTTCTCTTCAAAATACGTTGAATCCAGGATTCATATTCCTTCATTTGCTTCTTCTGGGTTTTGGGTTTTTTTTTTATGTTAACCTTTTAATAGTGACTCCAATCAGTCCCCACAGGACTCTCCGAGGGAAACATAAGCCCACGGGCCAGAGCGCACCTAATCACCATAAGCCAACATGAGGCAGTGAGTCTCATGTTGCCTCATACCAGTAGTTACTGGTAGATTGGTAATGGAAACCTGGTATTTGCATAGATATGATGTAAAATATACTTGCCATGAGATGGGAAACTTGAGCTTAGTTTCAAATTATTTGCCCTGGATGCTTGTGCTAAACTATTGACCATGGAAGTTGAAGCAATGAGTCCAAAGAATGACCCAGGGAAAGCGGACAATTTGTTTCTATTGAACTTAGGAAAAAACAAAATACGTGTCCATGCAAAATATTTTGATTTCACTAAATTAATATTTTCTGACAGAAAGTGATTTTATTGGAAGTCTTTAGAACGTTAAGGAATGTAGAGATATTAAACTAAAACGTAATCTTTTATTTTACCATTACCTCTTCAGATTATGGTATAGGTTTCTACTGGATCTGCCTGGAATTCGGTTAACCTTTGTAGCAGCTTATATAGTGCTGTATTTGGGATCTGTGACTAAACCAGGGCTGACAACGCACCGGTGATTTATCTATGGCTGAACAATGCTGATACAGCACCAAGACTTTCCCTTTTTCTCACTCTGCCACCCTCCTTCTGAGTGATTAAGCTGGAGGTGGATAAACTGTGATGGGACACAGTAGGTACTGGTGACCTGAAATGGTTGAAGAGGTATCACCTATCATATGACATCATATTCAGTCTCAAAAATGGGATGGAAGAGTGTTTGTCATCCAAAGAAGCCATTGATCAGACACTGGCTAGTCACTGGTCTCCTTATGGGAGGCGGTGAGTGATTATCTTTGCAACATTACTTATTTTCTTTTTCTCTCTTTCTCTCACTTATTTAAAGATCTGTATCCTGACCCAAAAGTATCACTTTTACTCCTTGTATTCTCTTCCTTCCATTGTGGGAGGCAATGAGTGAGCAGCTATGTCAGGGTTTTATGGTTAATCCCCAAAAGTAAAAGATGTGAATATAATCTCCAGAGTTCAAACACTTAAATTCAGATGCCTATGTGTGAGCTAGATGCTTAAATTTCCATTGCATTCAGTGCAATGATTAAACTGCCAGAGCTATTCAAGATGGTCTAGAAGAGTGGTGTCTAACCTTTTGTGGTCATGTACCTCTATTGGTAAAAACCTTTGAGGACATACAACCAACATACGTATATTTATAACAGGCTGTGAAGGGAATCCCCAAAATATTCCAGATCTGTTTGAGAATTTTCCATAAAAACAAAAAACAACTGCAGTTTCCTGAAAACTGTAGGTTAAAAACGTATTTCTTATTTAGCATTTGTGTTGGAAAAATATATACATTACTTAAATAGGAATATTTAACTAACCTGACTTAATTTTATTATCATTTTCACAAAATAGTAAACCCTATTTTCTGTCATCCTTGGGGACTGAGTCCACAGTCACTGCCTCATGACGAATGAGTTTTGGATAAGCCTTACCACCTACAGCAAGAAGCTGGCACTTCCGTATTACAGTCAGTAATACACAGTGTTGTGCCCTGCTACTGTACAGAAAAATGCAGTTTAATATTGAACAGATTTGCAAGAAATTGCTGGATCCATATCAGCTACCTTTAGATATGTGTGGTGGGTGTGACTACAGTGAAGGGATCCATTTGGGTTCATTTTATAACCAAATGCAAAGGGGAAAAAAGACCTCAACCAACCAAAAATATTACAGGCTCTCATTCTGGTGTAGATGTTTAGAACAGACCAAAGGAACTGCTCCCTAGCATTGTCTACTTCTATCAGCTACAAAATGAATATGAAATGACTCAGATGAGGACTAAAATTAGGCTTGATAAATCCCATCTTCAGTTTTACAGGGAATTTGCTTTTGGGAATGCATGGATTTTTCATTTCACTTTAAATACCAGAATTAAGTTCCTTAAAAGATTTTACATTCCACAATATTCTTTAAAATTTGCCTCTTCCTTCCTATTTTAAGACTAAAAAAACTTGAATTTTTTTGCCTTCCGAAAGTTGAATTTCACTTAGTGTTGTTAATTTTGTCTTCATTCTTGTACAACATACTCCTTTTGCTGGTTTTATAAGGCTGCATGTAGGCGGTTGTGTTTCTTGGAATTTGCCACTTAGGGTGTTGTGGGGATCTGGCATACTTGACTGGGCCAGAGGATGCTAAAGCTATGAGCTCTGTGCAAGGGGCCAGTGAGGACCATCCATGATCACAAACCAAAAGAGTTAAAATAAAAATTTAAAGTCTGTAGTGCTTAAGTGAGCTGAACTGTAAAACTTTAGGGTTGAATTGGATCAGTAATAACTTATGTTTATCCTTACAGATTATATAAATCATCCTGAAATGCAATGTAGTAGTACATAATGTGTATTTCTCACATTTATTTGAGGAATAACAGTTCAAGAGTTTCTGTTTAATTAGAATGAGTCATAGGTTTGTATTTTATTTTGTGACAGAGACTTTCTTTTCTATTCATGGAAGTCATTTTTCTGTAGCCCACAAGTTAGATAAGAAGTAGCATCTCAGCATGGCATGAGTGATCTAGAACGATATTTGAAAAAGTTTTAAAATTATAATTATGATCTAAGAATTAATTTGACTTGGTGATTTTAAAGGTCTTTTCCAACCTAAATGATTCTGTGATTTTACTCAAGCCATCAAATCTCCTAAGGAAATGTTAGACGTCTACAAAGTGGAAAAGGTTGGAAAACTTTGGATACACTCAAAAATAATTCTGATTCTCTAGTACTCATGTTTATAGGCAATAATTACGTGTCCTTTGGGAATTAATGTGTTTTAACATTACTCCCCAGGTGCAGGACTTTGAAATTCTCTGTGTTTCACCTCATGAGGCTTCTGTTAGCTTATTTCTCTAGCCCATTGTGGTCTCTTTGAATGGCAGCAGAACCATACGATGTGTCAACCATTACTCTCAGTTTTGTAACATCTGCAAAACTGTTGCTGTTGAACAGGATTGACCTTGGTATTGAAACCTGGCGCACACCACTAGTCATTGGCCTCCATCTGGGTTTGATGTGGTTGATCAAAACTCTCTGAGGCTGGCAGTTGAGCTTCTTTTCAATCCACCTCACTGCCCACTTATCTAGTCTATATTTCATCAATTTTTAATGAGGATTTTATGAGAGACAGTGTCAAAATCTGAAGTCAACACAAACAATATCAGCTAATCTTTGGAGCCAGTCATCAGTTTGCAGAAGGCTACTAAGCTTGTCAGGTATGATTTCTCCTTTATAAACTCGTGCCAACTACTCTCAATCAGCTTATTTTTAATTAATATGATTTGAAATGCATTTTTGAATTATTTGCTTTCTCCCTCTTCCAGTGACTGAGGTGAGGCTAACTGACCTGTAGTTTCTCTGATCCACATTTTTGCCTGTCTTGATCAGTTTGCTTTTTTTCATTGCCCAAGAACATCTTGTGGTGTCCATGATCTTTTGTTGCCCAAGGGCACTTTGTGTTGTCCAAGATAGTTGAGGTTGACGTCTCAATGACACTTTCCAGCTCTGTCAGCACTTACGAGTGCCCAGGTCCTGTGAATTTGTGCATGCTCAGTTTCATTAAATATTCCCCAAACTGATCCTTCTCTATTGACTGATACTTCTCTACTGAAGGGTAACTTCCTTACTCTAGAATTTCCCATGGATTTCTTTTCCTTGTTCTTTGTCACCAAGTTCCCTGCTCTGTTCAGTAGTGGACTGATAGTTGTCTTTCTTTTGCTGCTGATATATCTGTTAAAGTCTTATCAGATACAACTCCAAAAGGGTTTTGGCTTCCCTAATCACAACCTTTCATGTTTTGACGATGTCTTTATACTCTTTCTAGGTTACCTGACCCTGCTTCTCCCTCTCATATATTTTTGGTTTGTTCTGTTTTGTTTTGTTTTTACAATTGAATGTAGTTAATACATGCAAGACTCAATTCAGGTTCATCCGTGCAGGCATCCTTTCAACTTTATTTGATTTCCCACACATTGGGAGGGACCATTCACAAGCCTGGAGAAAGTGACACTTGAAAATCAACCATCTCTCCTGGACCCCATTTTGACCTTTTTTCCTCCTTTCCAGATCAAAAACACCACTGTCTCTCTGGGCTCAAGACTTCCTTCAGTCATCACATTATTGACGAGTTATTATCATTTGTTACAATTCTGAAATCCAGCAAAGCACCATGCTTCATCAGCTTCTCAGTCTCGTGTGCCAGGAAATTGCAATCAATGCACTCCAGAAGCCTCCTGGATTACCTCACCTCTGCTGCGTTGTCCCTCCTTCAAACACTTGGGTGGCTTAAGTTCCCCATGAGAGCAAGGACCTATGAATGTGAGGCTTCTTCCAGTTATCTGGAGAAAGTCTCATCTTCTTCTTCCTCATCAGACAGTCAGCCAATACAACATGAGTGACGTTTTGATCTTCCTCAACCTGTCCCTTCCTCATCCCTGGCTCATCATTCACACCAGAGCTGCCACCTCACATAAAAAGCATCTCACCATCCTGGACTATCGTTCCTAAAGATCCTGTGTCCCTCCATTATAGCACTTGACCTGTGTGACCTATCCCACCATCTCTCCACGATTCCAATGGCACTGCAGCCCTGGAATTATATACAGTTCTGAAATCCCACCTGTTTTCTCCCCATGCTGTGAGTATTTGTGTAGAGGCAGTTCAAAGGTACCTTGTACTGATATTCTGGAAGGGGTATGAGAGCTTCCTCTGTCTTGATGTCCTCTTGCTACTTCTTATTTGTGTGCATAGCCTTGAGGTAGCCTCCCTTCAGCCCTATTTTAATTGCAAGGTCTCTCTTGTCCACATTTGTACCTCAATTAGTCTAATTCCAGCTCCCAGACACTACTAGTCCCCTTTGCCTATCAGGTCTTTTCTCCATAGAAGTGTTATCAAAAGTAAGAAGCTTCTTTTTGAATAGCAGAACCTTTCACAAATTTGTACTAAATGTTGTTAAGTTATTAACTATAAGGTTCACCAGTCTGAAATTATTCTTTAAAAATTGGGGAGAGTTCCTATGCTTTCCACTAGACAACTATTTACCTAAGTTGTACCTCACCATAGCTGCTCATTAACATGTAATAGTGGTTGTTTCGCTGGAGGTTATTAAAAGCAGTATTAACCATAGGTGCTTACGTTTCAAAAATATAATGCTGTGCCTCTTGGTTTTGAATTCATTCCTAAGTGCATTATTAGTATTCATAAGGAATTCTAAGAAGATAATGAAGGGAAAATAACCTTTCTAATGATTGCTGTTAAGTTTAAAAAAATGGTTCTTTGGTAATACAGAATTCAAAATCTCCTTCGTTGTGTATCTTGGTGAATGCATATGTACATACAGGCCTCTCTAGGAAAGATCTTAGGAATGTGTGCTTTACCTGATGAGGAACAAAGCTTATTACCTCTAGAGTAATCAATAACCCCTTCTAATGTGTTCAGCTGGAGACATAGACCAGATCAATAAAACCTGCCACATACTTTTGTTTTAGGAAATGAAACCTTTTAGTTCTTAATTAAGGGAGAGAGACCTCACATCCTTAATGATGTTTTCAATGACTGTTGCCACAGAGGACAAGGAGAACTGGGTCTGAGGTTTCCTCTAAAAGACTTTGACAAAGTAACGAGAGTTGAGCCAAAACTGGTCTGAATTTGTTTTATTTATTTTAATGCAGGAAGACTTGGGAAAAAATTGTTCAAGAAGAAGGAGAAATATTCTGATGAATTATTGTGGTTATCAGAGGAAATAACATTTCCATTAGTTCAACAAGTGTGTCTGCAATCTGGCATCAAAGGATATGGAACCCAATCATGCAGGATTGCTTTGTGTGGTACTGATTGTGGATCTTTAAGGCATGGCCACTGTAAAATATAAGTTATTGTTAGCTTCATCTCTGTTATTATTCTTTTGTCTTCACTATAATTCTGTGGACTCATGCATTTTCTACAAGGCAATTAAACTTGTGGAAAGAACATGCAGAGTGCAGACAGGAAGAAACTAACGATAATAACTGATCTGAAAATGTCTCAACTATGTACAGAAGAGGGATAAACATATGAGAGTGAATGAATTGCTTTAAAGGTTTAATAAAATATCTTATTTGCATAATACATGAAAATGTAAACACATGGGAATGGATGATGGTATTATTGTCTTTTCCAATGCTCGCATGTTGGAAAACAACTCAAATCACAAGCTTATACAAAAGAAACCAACACTTTTGTTCACAACATAGTTTTTATGATGGATTTTCTAAATGAATTCTTAAAGGTTCAAATGTGGTTGTTACGGTTTAATTCCAGCAAGCACAGCCGCTTGCTCAGTTCCTTCCCAGTGGGATAGGGAGAGGATTGGAAAAAGAGAGAAAACTCATACTTTGAGATAAAGACTGTTTAGTAGTTAAAGTAAAAGCTGTGTGCACAAGCAAAGCAGAACAGGGAATTAATTCTCTACTTCCCATTGGCAGACAGGTGTTCAGCCATTTTCAGGAAAGAAGGGCTTTGTCACACCTAATGGTTACTCGGTAAGACAAAGGCCATCACTCCAGATTCTCCCCATTTCTCCTTCTTGTTCCCAGCTTTTTATTGCTAAGCATGATGCCATGTGGTATGGGACATCACTTTGGTCAGCTGGGGTCCAGCTGTCCTGGGTTTTTCCCTTCCCAAATTCTTATGAGGTGATGTGAAGAGCAGAAAAGGTTTTGAATCTGTGTAAGTACTGTTTAGCAGTAATGAAGACATCCCTGTATTGTCAACACTGTTTTGGACACAAATCCAAAAGATAGCCCCGTACTAGCTACTACAAAGAAAATTAATGGTATCTCAGCAAAAATCAGAACTGTAGTTTAAGGGCAGCATATCTAAGGGTATAGATTTGCAAAGTATTAAACTTTCACAGAAAGTTCACCTGTCTAAGAAGATGTGGGGATGTAGAAGGGAAAGTACGAATCAAAAGGAGAATTTCTAGGAATTTGTATAGCACCCTAACAGTCACAAAGCTTCCATTATCAGTAATCCTAAAAATGCAGATCTAAATGCCTAATTTTAGTTACAGGAATGATCATTTGCAAGTCCAAGCTCAGAATCTTCATTATTAACTGAGAAACAGAAGACTCTAAAAGCATAATGATTGACTCTCCTTTCATTTGTGTGATACAAACCACCACAAAATGTGCTGAAAGCAATAGTATTATAGGCCAGTGTAGGTACAGGGAAAAGTGCAATGTGAAAGAAATCAAGACAGGTAAGGAAGTAATGAAATTATGATTTATGTGCGAAAAATGTATGAAGCAATTTCTCAAAGTATTTTTTTTCTTTACTATACATTACAGTGCTTTGAGAACACCAGTTGCACCTTGAAATTAAAAATCTGGCATGTATAAGACCTGATCTTTGTACAACAGATGATTGGGATTTTTTTTTGTAGTGTGTTTTGGGGTGTGATTTGGGGGCGTTTAAGTTGAAGATTTTTTAGTTGGCTTTTTTGGGAGGAGGGGTTGGTGATTGGTGTGGTGGGGTTTTTTGTGGGTTTTTTTGTTTATTTGTTTATTCTTCATTAGTAACAGAGCTGTTCTGTCTGAATAAGAACATAACCAAGCCAGTATTTTAGCTTGTCAAACAGCTATTTTTTTTCAGTGATGAAATATTGTTTCTTTTTTTTCTGACATTCTTTTTAAAGTTTAAACAAATTGTGAAACCAAGCATTGTAACTAAAATTTGAATTTTATTATTCCATATATTTCTAGTAAAAAGCACTATATGGGTGAAAAAAGACCTGCCTGTACTTATCACTAAGAGAAGCGCAGTGGATAGCTTAATGTCTCTTCTTACCCATGTCTAGCCAGCTTCAAATGTAGACATCTAAAACTGATTTAATAACTTAAATGTAGGTATTTGCTGTTTCTCAATTTCCAAATAATACCTGAGGCATCAAAATACAGCTTGCATGTGACAGAAGACCAAAGGTAAATCTCTTACCTTTCTGATCGGATGACACATAACATTTCCACACTAGCTGTCTATGTGTAGGCAAATAAGTTGCTTCCGAAGTTAAAACTAATTTTCTTTATAGCTAGTGGAGCAATGAAGATGAAATGAGCTGCCCTCTAGAGAAACCTCTTGAAGATGCTTATGTAAGGATGAAATGAAATATCATCAGGAAGTGCTGGTGTCTCTATTATGGCAAAATAAGTTGCTTAATGATTTGCCTAGGTCACATTCCCAATTCTTAAAAAAAATTAGTTCTACCTCCTATGAAAGTAGCAGCACCTCTTCATACTTCAATAATACATTCTGTCTGAAGCCACTGAGGACCTTTCTGTTAACTGGAATGATAACAAGGGTAGAGATTTTATTTATATGAATTAAGGTACATCAATACAGTAATTATTTTCCCACACTTTCTATTTTTGAAAAAAATATTTCAAGCCTTAACTTCCACATGCTTCCAAGTATCTTTAGATGCTCATATAGTACACCACTATTGAATGAAAACCAGCTTATTTTAGAAGATTGTGCTACATAAAGTACAAGCTAACTTTCTGAGAAAATAGAGGGGAGAAAAAACTCCGAGAGGCTGTATTTCAACCAGATGAAGAATCGTAGTAAAAAATACGATCAAATCAATTTAATATATGCTTGCCAGAAATAATGGGTACATATTAAAATTTCCACTTTTTTACTTTGTGTGTGATTTTTTAAAAGATTTGCGTATATCCATAGCTGTTGAACATTTTTCTTTCTATGGATTCTGCGAAACAACTTGTAACTCAATGGAATCTGGTAGAATAAAAATCAGGAGAGGAGAAGAGAGAGTACCAGCGAGACTTTCAGGATTAACATATCTGTGCTGAATATTTAATTAGCCAGGGATAACAACAGATAATTATGAAATCAGACAAAGTTTTATTATACATAATTTTATAATTCATGTGGGTGTGCCATAGAATTGCAATCATTTGTACTTTTAAAAAACTGTGTGGGTTTTTTATGCAAATGTAACCACTTTAATGTGGTTCACATTCTTTAAAATGTGCATTGGGAGAGTGTGTAATAATGAGAGGCTTTGTAAACCAAATCACTGGGAGACGCTAGATGTAACACTACTGAAGCATCTTATTTTTGTAAAATTTGAAGGAGAGAAAAAATGACCTATAATCAACTCTTCATTTGCCTTTTTTAATTCTTAGTTATTTCAGGATTGAAATATTCCTTTATTATTTCTTTATCTGTTAGTGTTCCTAGTAGAAGTACCAGCCTAGTCAGAGCTCTTTTCTGTCTTCTGTAGGTCTTGGATATGTAAGTCCAGGAGAAGGACTGAGTGAACAGAGGGCATGAGGACGTGTTCATACCATCTCCCTTTAATCCAACCGGTTAGGTGGAATGAGAAAGCAGAAGGAAAAACTAAACTGCCTCTCACAGAAGCTCCGATGACTCCAGGGGATGCCTTAGGCTATGTGGATAAAATTGTATTAACACGGTTATATATAAAGATATAGATAATGTTATATATAAAGTTATATATAAAGTAATGAATGGAAACTGAAAGGTGCTTAGCTGTCTAATGTTGATTGTTACATTAATGTCTAAACTCAGGTTACTAGTGGCTTCTAGCGCAGCATATATTTGCCAAATTAATCTCATATAGGACGGCAAACACGATCTCCTGGTGAGTGGCAGCTGGAGGGAATGGACAATACCCTAAACCTTAATGGCACAAACTATAGACCACTGAATCTCACCACAGGTATATATGTCCAGGTGAACTGAATAGCTTTCCATTCCCCAATAACAATATTAAATATAATTGAATTGTGATGTCTGATGCACTCATAGATCTAAATGTTGGTGTCTTAATCAAATGGGATTATAATTTCATACCCGTAAAGGGATATGACTGTAATGAGACCAACATCTTGACAGTCTGCATCAGGCAGAATTTTGGCAGCAGGTTAGGGGAGGTGACCTTTCCCTCTGTTCTGTCCCAGTGTGACATGCTTAAAGTGCTGTGCTCAGTGCTGGGCTGCCCAGTACAAGAGAGACATAGATTTAAATAAGCAGGTCCAGTGAATGATCTCAAAGGTGATTAAGGTCTTGGAGCATCTCTCACAAAAGGAGAGGCTGAGACAACTAGGACTGTTTAGCCTGGAGAAGAGAATGCTGAGAGGGATCATGTAAATATGTATACATTCCTGATGGAAGGAATAAAGAATATGGAGCCTGAGTCTCTTCAGAGCGAATAGACATGAGGTAATGAGCACAAACTGAAATAAAAGATATTTCTTTAAAACATAATTAAAAAACTTTTTTTTTTTATGTCTAGGGTGTTTAACGCTGGAACAGTTTGCCCAGAGAGACTGAGAAATGTCCTTCCTTGGAGATATAGAAAACCTAAATGACATGACCCTGGGCAGCCAGCTGTAGGTAGTCCTCTACTATCTGGAGGTGCCTTCCATGTCAACAGTCCTGTGAATACCTCTGCCAGAAAAGCTGGCAATGCAGGCAACAAAATACAGCAATGCAGGCAACAAAATTGGAGTTTCTTGAATCCAGTATCCAAAAATACCTAAATCGTAAACACAGAAGAATGTAATGCTGTAGCTCATCTTGCAACTTGAAAAGCAAAGCAAGGTGTCACTGTGTAGAACCTTTGCTTTGTCCAATGTACCATTTTGTTAGAAATGTGATTTTAATGTCTCATAAATATATGCCAATCAAAATATGAGGTCTAACTAAAGGTTTTATACAAATTATTAGATCTCCGCTTATAAGCAAAATATATGGGAGTTATCCAGAATAGGTTTTCAAATGATTTACTCACTGATAAATGACTTGATTCTTGGTTCTCAGTATTCACATCATTCACACAACTATTGTTTCACTCCTTGATTTTATTTTGAAGCATTCCAACTACTTATCCTCAAAATGGTATCAGGGAATGGTTCATATCACGGTTCTTCCCAAAAGCCTGTGGAAATGAGATTGCTCTGGATTTGCCCCTTTTAATGCCCATAGTCCTTCAACATAATCTCAATGCTAATTTTCTCAAACACTACCGCTCCTCATAAAAATATAAGGATATGTGTAAAAAAAAGTGGTAAATAAATATCTTCTCTTAATACCTGTGAAGCAAAATGATCCAACAAAATTCACCTACAGGAAGAGGCTCTGGTGTAGTTGTAGTTTTGCTTTGCTAAATCTTTTCTTAAATGTCTTCACTGAGTTGTTCCTATACAAATATAATCCTGCAGCAGTGACTCAACTACATATACATGTATTTTCAGTCCTTCATGATGTTGCACCTAATTCTAACAGCTTTTTCTTTACAGAGAATTATGAGGGGAAGGCAGTAAGGCTTATGATGGCAGCATAACTTCTCCCACAGGAGAAGAATTTCCACAGACTCTCCATGGAAATACTTTAGCTTTTAAGATTATGTCATATATAGATCAATAGATTAATTTATGGCTGCCTCTGCAATTTCAATTTCAGTTCAAAAAGTGTAAATTCTATTTCCAAATGGATACCTTGTTTTTCAGCTTAAGACAGAGCCAGTCATTTTGTGAAGAAAGTTGGGAACTTTTCCTATACAATATTGTAATCAAAACTCTTTCTAAGGCAAGATCTTTCACAACTAGGCTTAGACATAATTTTCTTTCAGTTTTATAGCTGACTCATAAACCCTGAAAAATGGATCTCTTAATGAAAATGCTGACATAACATTAACCATAGCAGCAAGAATAGCACCACAGTAATTTATTTGCATGTTGCTTTTCAATTACTTTGCATGCTATTGTTATCACTTTTATGGTAAGTATTATTTTTCAACAAGTTTTTGATTTGCAATTTTACACTACAGTCTTTACAGTTGGCTGGGATCTTCTTAAAAATTAATTACACTGTTCAAGGAAATTGCTTAGACCTAGAAAACTGACACAATTTATTATTGCTTCCAAAGGGAAAACTTAATGTCTTCACTACCGTATGGGCCCAGTCCTATTGTAGCTGTCTCTGTAGTGGTAAGCACAATACGACAAATAATAATGTAATAATAATTCTTAAAAATCATCAGTAGACATGTGTTCCAGTCAGAAAAGATTGCTGCCTTAATTCTCTTCTCAGTTCCAAAGATTTAATATTGGTACATCTCCAATTTCTGTGAATTTATTGCAGATTGTGCTGCTTGGAAGAGCTAAACCTCTCTCTTTTCTAATAGAATGAACTAAAATCTGAAGGAATATATATAAACCAGAGAATAAAATACCAAGATTTATGGGGAAGGAGAGGACATGGACTTTATTCATAACAATTATAGGAAGAATAATTATACTATCTTAGGTATCTGTAAACTATTATCGAAGAAGTACAAGGAGATACTTCAAGTCTTAATTCATGATCAAAGTGATGACTTAGCTGTCATCACAGCAACTTTGTCGGATATGCCACGTATCTTACAGAGATATAGAAGAATACAATTTGTTCAGGGAGACAAGCAAGAAAAAAGGCAAGAAATATGTTTTTTATCAAAGGTGTAAATAGCACCTTGGATGCTACATGAGAATAGACTGAAAATCTGTGACTAATGTTAAAAGAGAACTACTATGACTGGGGATTACTCTAAGCCACTAAATAAATACAGTGAGTAAAATCCAGGAGGGAAGTCTTTTTGTAACTAATAGAAGAATGAGCGAAGTGTCATAAGTGGTAATAAGGAGAATATTTAGGTATCAAGAGGCCTGTTGGGAGCAGGGAAAAAGAGAAATGAATTGTTCAGTAAGATTTTGGAATTAGCTAAGAAATCATTTAAGCAGAAGGTAGAGACAACCATGAGACAGGTAAGCTCTTCTATACTAATTCTTTTAAAATGGGAAGAAGCTGCTGAAGTGAAGGTAAGAGTGACAACATTATGATATGATTCTTTACAAAACATTCAACAGAGGAAGTAAAAATAAAAAAAATTCAACCTGGTAGGGAACAAAAGTGTGTTTATTGTATATATATGTATAAAGAGCAGGAAAGATGATAACTTTTAAAAGAAATAAGTGCAACTTATTCTATTTCATATGGTGGCTAGGGGAAACAGCAATAGATTAACTCCACTAAATCAAGTTGTCTTTACTGTCCTTGAATTCAATGGCAAAGTTCACAAAACACTAACATGACCAAATAATGAGAAGCAGTATTTGCACAGGATTGCAGGCCATGATGATAAAAGGAATGCAAATATGGAGAGATTTCTATAAAAACACCACTCTGTAAGTACAGTAATATTAAGAGGAGAGAAGGCATTGGTTTGCTAGTGAGTGGAGAGGAATTTGATGTTCTAACAAGTGTATTTCCATCTTTCTTTGTACCACTCCTACTGTGAAGATATGACTGACACCCCAAATCTGACCTTCGATTTGTAGGAGCTTAGATATCCGCATGCTCCATTGCATCCCATTTCATTTCAATCATAAGGTGAAATCAATGAAGGCCTTCTCCAATGAAGTGCAAGGAGTAGAAGATGTGAAGTCTTTTTATTACACAAAGCACTAACCCATAAGTCTCAGGTGCCAATGCCACTACTCATTATGTTAATTATTTCAGTCTTCATCTACTGAAAGCTAATATAATAATACGGAAAATAAAAGGAGTGACATGTTTCTACACTTCTGTCAACCATGTCAAGGTTAAAATATTACGATTTATTGCATCGAAGGGGTATGAGGGAGAAATTGATTTTTCCTTGGTTGATCACTTTCTTTCACCCCCCAAATCATCTAACCCAATGCTTCACATTACAGAAAATGTCAAAATATCCCTCTTAAGTTTTGAGATCTTCTTACTTTATCTATATCATTACAGCTATCCATCCTATGATAACATTCAGAAGCTGAAGAAATTACAGTATAAGTAGACAAGACAACAAAGAGTACAAAAGAGTCTTGCAGGATTCCTCTGAAGTATGTACTTGTTACTCATACTGCCTGTCCACACTGACTGTCTACTGTAGCTGTGCCAGAGGATTAATAAAGCAAGCACGGAACAAATAGTCATCTTGACATGCAGGGGCGGGTTTCAGAGGCTTAGTAGCACCAATCCATAATTATCTATGCAGAGGAGAGATAGTATTTATTACATGCATAAACTTGTAATTGAAATTCGTCAGGCATTGCTTGATAAGGGATGTATCTGTATATATCAGTCTAGTGAGGTTAGAAGAAAACAATCTTTCTACTATGCCCATATTATCTCAAAAGAGCAATGACTGTTTCTTGTCTTTGCTCACCTCATTCACATGTAGTTTTGCATACAGTGTATTGCTGTTGACTCATGGATGCATGATAGCCTCTGCCTGCTTCAATTATTTCAAGTATAACTCACTTGCTGCTGTGAGATTCTTCTATACATACTTTCAGTTTGACAACACAGGCATTCCAAGGCGACATCTCCAAGATGTTCTGAGTAGCTGCATTATAGGTACTAGACAGCTAGAAGTGCTGTCTGGAGAGTTTTAGATCCTGATCCAAAGCTCACAAGAATGCTCACTGCCTTCACTGACTTTGCAAGATTTAGGATCAGGGCCATGATTAGTTAATGTGATAAAAAGCTGGTCTCCCCACAAACAAGAGTCCCAAGGAGCAATGGCAGGAAGGCAACACAAATAACACACCCTTGGTTGCTCCCAGGGCACTGTAGGAGAGTGAAGAGCTACTCAAAGACTCATTCCCGCATCAGTGAATCCATGGAAACAAGAGGAGTGACCCTGTCTCAGATGTAAACCTCAACTAGACCCTGCAGGACTCTCATAAGGAAACTTCACTTGTGGGTCAGAGGACACCTGCCAGCATGAACCAACACAAGAGGGCCCCCTTCACCCCACAAGCTGAGGGGATGGAACTCAGAATGGCCTGCAGGGGAAGGGCATTTTGAGATTACACAGGATTTACTACATTTTAGGGACAAACCTAGGGCTGGCAAAGGGAGGGATCAGGGTAGTTTGGGGAGGAACGAGTGGGAAAATAGAGTCATAAGTGGATAGAGAAGTTGGTTGTGTACAAGCAGGGGTTGGTCACTGGACCTGCTTGGTCATGCCCTGTGCCTGAACACCGCAGTGTGTCCTGACTTCTCACCATCAGCATTTCTAGCTGTTTTCCTGAGTGATGATGTCTCTGTCCTCTGTGTGTGGGGTGTTTCACTGACAGCTCCTGGGGCTGGAACAAGGAGTCAGAGGGGTCCAGCATCATGGTGCCAGTGACTGGGGTGAGCATGGATATGATGGTTAGCGAAGATCATTCTAGAAGAGCCATAGAGTAGGTGACGTGGGATGGGGACTGAGGAAGTGTGTCTCTGAGGGTGAGACCGTGGGAGGAGCTGGCAAATACAGGGTTCAAGGCCAACTGCTAGAGATGTCATGGGACCTATGTGTGCACTGAGGGACCCACTTGTGTGTGTGTGTGTGTTTATGCAAGGGTACCTGTACTTGAGCTAAAGCGTGTTTCTGGACTCAAGGGTTTGTATGTCCATGTGCCAGCAGATGAGACTGTGATCCAGGGGCAGCTACTGGGCAGACTGACTGTCTGAGCCCAGCTATTGGAGTTGTCTATGTTGTACATAAGTATATATAAAACTCATTAAAATATCTTCATCTTGGTTAGTTAGAAAAGGGAGCAGGAAGAGGGCATTGGTGCTGTTGGTGTTTCTGTGAGCACTCTGTGTGTCTGTGTTGATCTGTGTTGTTGGCTGTGAATATGGATGTTGTATCCGTGTGCTGTATGGGCATGTGTTCATCAGGAATACAAGGTTATCCTTGCTGGCTGGACTTCGGGGGCATGGAGCTGTCACAGCCTCACCCTTAGCAGACTTCTGGATCTGGCAGCTCCCTAACACCTATAAATGATGGAGTTCATTAATTTACCCAAACCAAGTGCTGCACATCAAGCTAACAACCTTTATTGGTTTCTATATTCGCTAAAATGGTCTTAAAGCACACAAATTTTAATGACAGCCATATTTAAAATGAAGATTAGGTTTGTGTCTCTTCTCTCTCTGTTTGTGTGCATTTACACAGACTGCAGACTTAAACTACAGCCCACAATATTTTAAAAAAGAACTAAGTTATAACTAGGTTTTCCATGGGTATGGTGTATAAGAAGTGTAGCTGCTCAGTTCCTGAATCTATTATAATGTACAGCTAAAATCCCAGAAGCAAAATCCTTGGTTATTTTTGAGATCATTTGCTATTTTGCCAGCACCAGATCTTCTGTTCTTTCTCCTCTCTCTTTTTTATGACTTTCTTCTTGAGGGATGCTAAGGGAAAATAAATGGTAACAGGAAAATAAAAAAAAGAAAACAAAAAAACCCCTAAACAAAACAGAAAAAAGAATCCATGCTACTCAATGCTTGAATATTCTTTAACAAACTTCTTCAGAAATGACCTTCTTATTGCTAATATGAAAATCATTGAATTCAGAAGACTTCTAATTTACTTTTTAAAGTTTTATTCCATGTAAATATTAAAATTCTATGTAGATTAAGTGTAGTCTAAAATTACACTTTTCACAGTTCAGGAAAATTCACCTTCAAAACACCCAAGAACAAAATGTCATAGCCTGGATGCTGTGTCTTAGAGATAAAGAATGTTTAGTCTGTACCAGCACTTCCTTCCACTTCAGAAACTCTCTAGTGAGGGAAGGGAAAGAAGGCACTTCAAATTCACACTTTTAAAAATTTTGATTTACTTTACCTCTCAGCTAAATAAAAGTTGAGTTACTTTCACCACAGTTCTTTGAGTGTGAAATTTCAATGCAAATGAAAGAAATTCTACATAAAGGCATTTAGACATGTTTTCTTCCCATTTGTAGAGATAATTTACTGATTATTACCTTATATTTTAAGGCCATATTCTGAAAATGTCTTATTCTTTACACTGTTTTGCAGAAATCAAGGCACTGTTCAATAACAATGAGGTTATCAGGAACTAGTCTTGATGGAGAAAACCTTGGGAAAAAAATGTTCACACAAACCATTCATTAAATGATGGTGAATAATGAGGAAATTAATAAAAATTGCTATCTACTCACAGACAATCCAGTTATAGGTTGGATTTGACAAATTGTTTGCTACAAATAGTTCACACAAACAATACATATGATCTATCCAACTGTATGCATGTCTTGGATTAATAGAGAGTTTTTTCAGACTAAGCTTTTCCTACATCATCCCTTAGTTTTGTTCTGTTTGTACAGTTTGCACAAATTGCTCAGCTTGTGGTCTATAGCCGGCAATTAACACCACTTAACAGCTGTTAAATAGGGTAATCGCCTGTTGTTATCCTCATGTAGCTCAATTCAGGCACTAATTGCTCTCCCTGCACGCTCTCCGTGCACCAATCATAAACCCACCAAAGCATCAGGTATGATCTACTGAAAATGATCTGATGTAAAATGGGGGTGACGGAAAGTGGAAGCACATGGGAGCAGGGAAGTATTCCCTGTTGTGAAGTCAGAGTCCATGAGTCCACAGTTAGACAGGTTTCGTGCATAAGAGGAGTTGCAGGTAAAATCATATGCAGCATCTAATACCAGTGTGAACAGCACTGACTCTATCACTGTCCTTCTTTGAAGCAAGAGAAGATCATAAACTAATGTAATCACCATCCCTTGGGACTCCCTGTCATTCCTTAGTGAATGGTTAATGTTTTCTCATATCTTTCTCTGACTACTATTCTGAAATATTTTTTCTTAATAAAACTGACTGCTAAAAAAAAAAAAGAATGACAGTGGTGGAAATAAATAAAAATTAATTATTTAACATAATTGAATCATATGATTTTGTTACATAATTTACCTATAGAATACATTAAATGTACTCTTTTTGGTGAAGTATTCTTGATTGTATTTCAAATATATGCACAACTTCTCTTGGCCTGTAGCTATGCATGGAAAAGAAATATGCCTCCTAATTCAAATGAAATATGCTTTCTGATTAATGGGAATCTTACCAGGGCAGCAGTTGGAAGTAGATATCTTTTTTATTCACTGTGCATATCTCTTCGCAGCACACTGAAAGTGGTTCTAGAATAAGTAATGTAAAGTGAAACATGATATCTTGACTTTACCTCACATATCCTCTATGGCCTTTGTGCTGGCTACTTATGGCAGATACTTTAGAAACAGTCATTGATTTCAGGCTTCCTTTATTTCAGACATCTACTAGTTTTAGTAATCCGATTAAAAAAGATAAAAATGACTTGTAACTACAAAGACCTCGATAACAATCCTAGACATTCCATACCACTTGAAGTTTGTTTTCTTCATGTACTTCAAGAAAAGCATATGCAAGCAGAAATAAAAAAAAAGATATTGTACTGAAAAGAAAACAAAAAATGTCCTTGTTCTTCCTATGTATTAAATCATACGCTTCAAAAATAATAGATATATTGAAAGGAACCATTTTTTGATTTTCTGTAAAGTGTTGAAGTAGGATTTTTATCTAATTTCCCCTTCAAAATAATTTAAAAGTTTTAGGAAAAAATTCAGGTAAATATCCAAGCTGGAGGGTTGAGTTTTATTGACACTAGTATGAGTTAACATCGATAATAAACCAGAAAAGATTTTATTTACATTGATAATTGTTTTTCTTTATTAGCTTTTTGCTAATTCGACATGGTTGTTTGAATGTTATTTGCATGTGTATACATGTGGCAGGGTAAACCAATTTCAAGAGCTATAACCTTTATGTATAATTCATATTACAAAAAACCCACCAAACTAAAAACACAACCATCCTCAGCAAGACTAAAAGAACAATAAAGAACATGAAGCCACAAAAAGAGCTTGCAAGTTCAGATTCACAAATACTTACTGAATTTGTAATGCCTCAAATCTATTTCACTCTACAAGTTTGTACTATAACTATATGCTTATTTCTGTTTAAAAGTTCTGCACCAGCAGAAGAAAAATGCAAAAATTTGGCAGGAATTCATTGTTTTGACTGTAAAAGTTGTGTGTCTAAACATAAAACTTCTGTCTGCAATCCTAATTCCCAGAAATTACCAATCTAAACTGGATACTTTTGTTCCCATATAGCAGAGAAAAAGAATTACAGCTTTAATAATAGCCAGCCTAGTGATGAGAGACCTCAACAGGTCTCAACAGGTCAAGCTAAAAAGAAGGTCTGAAATATAGATTATTTTTAATATTATGTGTATACATCAGAATTAAGTATATAGATCAAATGATGATTTCTAGGTTGAAACCCTCTTAACGACCCTGTCTTGATTATTTGTTTAGAGATGACACACACACTGCTCTGAACACTTCAGATAGTGCTACCTGTTAATACCTACTAGTCTGGTTATTAGAATAACCATCCATCGAGGAGGATTTCAAAGATCTCTCCGTACAAGAAGGCTCGGGTTTACAACATTATCTCTCCATGAAGGTTGGGATCTGTTTTATGGAAGTTCCTAAGGGTTCACAGAACACCTTCCTTGGCCCAGAAATTTTGCACACACCTTCATGTCCTCATAATTACTCATTTTCTCCTTTCAGCAAGCTTCAATCCTTTACAACTTACTGTCTCTCCACATTCCCGTAAACTCTGCCAGAAATATACCACAGCAGATACACTCATTAGACTGATAGGATGTATCAATACCATATTATATAATTAGGTATAAACTGCAACTATACAGCTTTTTCAAAGAGATGCTACATGCAAAATACACAGAAAAGCTTTCCTGAAGCTGTTTTGCACCACACAAGAATTTGTTACTCTAGGCAAGTGCTTAATATACCTATTCGTGTGATTATAATATATAATCTCAGATGCAAACACGTTAAAGATTTTCCATTAAATGTATCATAAAAAATTCCATGAAACTTCAAGGAAAAAATACAGCACTTAACTGAGTTTTGGATAGAGTACAGAATTAATATGACAATTCTGCAAGAGAAAAAAAAAAAGGAAAAAAGGAAATGGTGACTATTTTTTTCATATGTTCCACAGCACTGGTTGCGTTTGATAGAGGCAAGAGACAACTTTCCAAAACATTGGGCATGTTTCACAAATCGTCACTCTATTTCATTAAAAACATTGAAATTCAAGCACCTATCAACAATATGCATTCAAATGTTATTTTTATGTTTGTAATTGCTATTATTAGACCTTCTTCCCAAGTACATAAAATTATATTTGAGCCCAAATACAGCATGGCAGGCCCAATAACCAGTATACTAGCAGTAACCTGGACTTTCTGTTTCTGCTAATGAGAAAGTAAAAACAGGTACTCTTTAAATAACCTGTCTGACAGCTGCACATTTAGCTAATGTAGCCGAAGGAAAGGTACAAACGACTTTTATGAGATGTTGTATTTGTCTGTGAGGGATGACTGCCAATGAGAAATAAATGACTTCAAAAGAAATCATCTTTCATATTAGAAAGAATCTTTAAGGTATGGGAATTTTCTCATTTATGAGATTGATAAGCTTGATAAAGTAAGAGTTTTTTATAGACATAATTGAGTTCCTCTTTTGACTAAACACTAAATAGGAAAGATTTCAAAGCACCTTTAATTGTTTCTTCTGTGTTGTTCTGAACAGTGGTGTTCCAGTTCAGATGATAAAAAGGTAGCTGAACCCATGCTACCTGCTAGTTAAGTACATTAAGTTTTGATCGGTGTTCTTAATCTTCTTCTTTTGAAAAACAGGAAGATATAAATTTAAAAATTAACAGCTGAATTATGTCATATAGAGTTATGTCTGTCTTGCATTTCAAAAGCCGCTTTTTGGATATCATACGCGATGTAGACTATTATTCTGTGACAAATACTGTCATTTGAATGGATAGCTAAACCTACCACATTGTTATGTGTTAAACATTCCACATCTTTTACATCTTGAAATAAACTGAAGGGAATTTCCATATGGAGGTTGAGAGTACTCTTCTCTATAACACCTTGTGGAAAGGAGTTTGGGAACAGATTGTGTTTAAGGTTCATTAATATTCTCTGTCACTGAAGAGCAATGGCTGCTGGCTGTTTAGCAGAAATCATGTCAGCCACTTGCCTTGAGAAGTATAAATCAGTTACTGCTGTCTTATTTCCATAGCAAATGAGAAAAGGTAGGATGGGATGGTAGGGGTATGCTTTCACTTCCTTTTGGTAGAGAAGCATGCTTGTTTCAGGTGTTTCTGTTGTCTAGCTATCTTTTCTCATTTTTGTACTTCCTTTGTAGTTATAACACTAAAAGTAATTGTGAGACCAGATTTAGAAAAGTAGGGTTTTAGCTTACATCTATTTGCTTATCTATTTAATTCAACAATTCTTATAATATCTGTGAAGAGTAGGTGCAATAGATTGTTGGAAGTCCCTCTTGCCATCAGGAAAATCATCTGAAATTGTATACCAAGTCACAGTTTTAAAACATCCATTTAAAGTTGGAAAATATTCTTCAGACAGTGGAGGGAGAGTTTTTTTCTCTGAAGAAGGCAAACTCTTTGCTTTAATGGAGAAAGAAGGCTTTCAGCATAGTTCTAAATACCAAAGGTCTTCCCTTTTTTGAAATAAAAATGTGTAGTGAGAAATGTGGTAATAGCTCTGTGAAGTCTCTGAAGCAGACTCTATAGAAACACAGCAAAACTATCTTGTTGTACAGCTCTAGAGACAGGTTCAATGCCTTCCCCCACTCAAGCCAATGACAAGTTTTCTAGCCATTGCAGAAAGACCAGTGTAGGATGATTAGTATTTATAACATTTTCATTAAGAATAGGCATTTCAGCCTTTATTTCTCTTTGCTTCTCTTGCATCCCTTCCATATCTCATATACCAAAAATGTAGGAAACCTTGGAAAGGTTCTGGAAAGGAAGGAAATTCTTTTCCACCTAGAATGCAAATAAGAGCGTGTCATTCATTGCCACAAGATATTAGGAAAGTCAAAAATATGAATGAGTTCAAAAAGGAATTTGACCTATGCTCAAAGAATAGGTCTTCAGTGGCTGCTTAACATGATTCTGAAGGTGTAACCTCTGGCCTGGTGAAATCCCTGAACTGCAGATTATGGAAAATTGGCAGCTGTATGAGGACTAGGACTGCTTTATCTAACATTTTCTTATACACTTTTTTTATTTCCCTCTGATCATTTAGTAGGGGTAAAAGCCATTCCTGTATGATCCTATATGGCAGCTCTCACTCTGCCTCAGGTCTTTTCTGTACTGGATACAATTTTGTTAGATTATAGCTGTCCAACCAGACACTAAGATAAAACATGGAGAAAGTAAAGGAATGCAGTAGCGTCAGTAGCTGTTTGCCCTAAATTTCTAAGTGCATCAGTTATATTTTCAGTCACTTCATTCTGTTTCCTGCATCCTTTGTGCACTAATCCAGTTGTTAATCTCACACAATCAGAAAGCAATTTTAATTCTCTAATTATTATTTTTTTGGTCAAGAACATTTTATCTGCTGGTATTTGAGTTTGTGATGACAGGAAATGCAAGAGACATCCAAGAGAAGACTTCTGAACACAAAACTGGTTTTGTTTTCTTCCAGTGAAGTAGCATATTTTCCTAACTAATTTTCTTGAAAAAAAAAAAGGAATAAAAATCCTATTTTGAAATGTTATGTGCTACCATTTACTTTATGTTATTTTTCATTTAGCATCTGCATAACCTTTAATTAATATTCAGGTTGCTATGACAGTTCTCAAAATATTAGTGTTAACTGCTCGGTGGTGACATATACATACATACACACACAATAATTATATAACTAATCACAAGCAAGTGAATGTGACATGACATCACATGCCTAATGCAGGCATCATCTTTGAAATAGAATTGTAGGATCGTAGAATCATAGAATGGTTTGAGTTGGAACGGACACTAAAGGCATATGTATCATACTGAGAGGAGATGTTTATAGACTTGTCTAACTTACTACAACTTCTTTGTCCTTGTATACTCTTGCTCTTGAAAAAGTGGATTTATCCTTATTCAACACACATAATCTGCAGTCAAATAAAAGTGAAGCAGTGAAAGAAATCTAAAAGTGAAATAATTTGAATCTCTACTCTCATCATTATCATAAAGCTGCTGGTCAATCTTTCCATTGACTTCTTGTAGAGATAGTAAAAAATAAAAACAATAATTTTGTCTCCATGACTGAATGTTTGCCAATTTAAGTGGAAAACTAATATTCATAACAAGGGGGGGCATTTATCATTATTGCAGCAATGTATATTGTATGTGACACCCATTGTTGAAGTGATCCTAAATAACGTTTAGGATTTAAATAACGTTTTGAACGAAACTTAGGAAAAGAATAAACTATGTCTTCAGTCCTATACTTCAGTATTCATACTTGTGTACCTCATATCATCTATTCTCAGAGATAAAAATGCTTTCAATGCTGCCCATTCTGTTGTCCCTTCAATGGACTTTGCCAAGATTTCAAAGGACAATTTGTTTGTTCTTAAGGAGCACTCACAAAGTCTAACATGGGTTTAAGTTAGGTAACTTTCCAGTCCTATTTAGTCAAAGGAAAGAGGTTCCACTTGAATGAAGCTGAGTTAGTTAGATTCCAATTTGGCTCACCCTTAGAGACAGCTTTTTCTCCATTGATCGAAGGTCTCTAATGTGGTAAGAGATTGCCTTAGAACTGTACACCCACCTCTCTATCTTGCTCTCACTTGATGGACTCCTGACCTGCTAATTAATCAATTTCTGATCCTATCTGCTTTTTACAGTAAGATATCACTGATTGATACCACTTTTCCTTAAGACATCCCATCATAAACTACACATGCTGATTGATGGTTGGGAATGGTTTAACGCAGCTAGGTGGTCAGTCTCCATCTGTGCTCTACCCTTGCTGCAGGGACACCTGAAATGTACATTAATCAAATCCTGAGTAACAAGAGTTTAGGGTGCAATTTCTGAGGGAAAAAAACCTAGCTGAATTTAGCCTGCAATCAGGAGATGATTGACAAAGAACTTAGAAATCTGTGCAACATTTAGTTACAATGGGCAGGAAAGGGTAATAAGTTCATCAGTTGTCTCGGGCAACACCATTCTTGCTTGTCAACAAAGATTTTATCTACCTAAGACAGATGCCTCGTACTGGAGATTGCAAAAAACTTCAAAGTCACTCATTTTCCTACTGAGATTGCATGCACATGTGCTGTCAGTTCCTGCAATGATGGACACTTGTTCTACAGGAGCAGCACTGATATCTTTGATTTCTTATGCAGAGGTTATGAAAGAGCTATGAGATGGCTACGGCAAATAGTAGTTAAGAAAACTGCACATCATTAAAACCTTGTATTTTGCATGCCTTCATTAGGTATTTTAAAATAAACGTTCAATATCACAAACATACACTTTCATACCTGATAAATAATTTTCAGGTTTCAATTAATTCTAAGCAAGCCATGATATGTGGTGAATTCCAATGAATAACATTTTAATTTGTGTGGGGTTTTTTATTATCATCCCAAAAGGCTGCAACAGAGGAAAATCATTGTTTTGCATAACCTAGTCTCAGAATCTAACTTCAAAACTCCATTATCGTTTTTGTCTTAGTCTAAAACTATTTTTCTGTGCAGTATTTTAGTCAAGAAAAGAGTAATGGAAAAATTATATTAATATAATTAAACTAGTAAAATATAAAGATGGAAAATCATTTAAATTATATCCCAACCTGACTTTGTAATATCTGTACTTGAGGAGGATTAAAATGGAATTGTTTACAAACAAACCATTATGTTGATTTAAAGGCAGAAATATGGAAGTCAGCACATTTTTTTAAGAATGTGACTTAAATGGATTCAGTGGTGTTTTGTGCTCAGTCACTATCAAGTTGTACCACTTGTACACCTTTTCTGTCTCTGTCAAATATTGGAACAATTTGATTGATGCTGACATACAAACATATGGGCATCTTATACTGATGAAAAAGAGGCTGGACTAAACTGAACTGAGGGTTTAGAGCTGACAGTGTGTTTATTTGTCTGATATTTGGAATCAGTATTGGGATGAAGAGTCTATGTAAAGATATGGCTTTTAAAAAGAAAAAAGCAAAGAAAAAGCCTATGCTTCAGAAATATTATGAGATTCATCCTACTTATTCACTCCACTCAAGAGCTAAGCTAGTTATTGATCCATGTTTCCTAGGTCTTGGACATGTTACATAATCAGCATAAACTGCTCATAAATGATGCCTGTTTCTTCTATTTACTGTGAAAGTAATCTAGATAACTAGTTGAATTGTAAGACTAACTTTGTTAAAGCTATATGATTTAAATCCAACTTTTCATTATACTTTTGAAAAATATTACCTTTGTTTAACTGGACCACAGCCATTTACAAATAATTTTTGACATAACAAAAGCTCTTAAAAAGAATTTTTTTTAAAAAAAAATAGGAGAGCAGGAGTAAATTATCATCTGTGTTTTCTCAGTCCAATGAGGCTATGTTATTTTTGAATTTTTTATTTGATATTTTACCTTCCTGAGTTTCTGAATTATTTAATGTAGTATCTTTTTCCTCCTCTGCGTATAGCTGTGTATTATACCTCAGAAGCAAAGCATTATATTGACAGTATTGTGCGCTGTCCTGCAGAAAGGATAAAAAGCAAATCCACTAACGCTTTTGTATCATTGTTTTAATTTTATCTAGACTAAAATATGAAATGCAACAGAATAACAGCTCTATCAGAAATTACGTTTTCAAGTTGTCACTTTTAACCAAAGTAAAAAGGTGCTGTGGTCTCACTTGGTTCCCGCTGCTGGATTCAGTCTTACTTAAAAATGCCTAATTTTCTCAGTTAACTGCCAACGTTTTGCCCTAACAGCTGGGTGATAGTCAGAAAACCGTATTTTCTGTCAACAATATCCTTGGAAAATCAAACAAAACTAAGAACTGTTGAAGGCTCCTAGAAACATGATATCTTGTGGGCATTGATACAGCCCTGATTTCGCGAAGAAGTCGGTCAGTTATGTGTCCATTTTAGTCTCAGAATCCCTGAAAACATGTATCACCATGGGTCAGTAACAGGCAGGGCTAAAATTCCCAGAACCCTTTCCTCTCAGGTCCTCCAGTAGATTTGTGTCTCAGTCTAATAGATACACCACTGCCTAAAGGGGAGACAATGCAACCAAGTCCACAGGTTGGCAAATTGGAATGAAATGGTTGGAAAAATTTGAGACAGATTAAAGTACTCTACTTATCAGTGGTGAAGGCTGCAGAACCGCGTGCTGCAGTATTCCTTCTAATCAGCTTTATGATAGAGCTCCATAAATGCATATAGAGAATGAATGATATGAAGTAACTCTGTCTCTGTCCTTGATCTGGTTGTTACCTCTTTGCTTGTGTCATAAATCTTGTAAAGTGTAGATTTGGGTCTAGTTCTAGAATCACAAGGCATATAGTAAATCGCTTCAGGAGGAGAGAGAATGCCTGCTCCCTGCTCTACTTATGCCAGATACGAATAGAGGTGGGTGTGCTGCCCATCTCATTGCTGAGTGAGAGGTCAGGGAACACTGGGCCTTGGGGACCTGACAGGACTCCCAGTATTAGCAATCTTGGATCTCAGACTGCCACATCTGGCCAGCTCTCCCCTATCCATCAATGGCAACTAAACGACAGACTATCTCTCCAGGGCTTCCTAATTAGATGTTCATCCTAGCGGTGGCATGATTTAACTTTGCCTTAACCTACTAAGAAGCCTTGAACTGGATCTTCATAAATTAATGTAGGAAAAGTTCACACTGAATGCAATCAAGGAGTTCTGTCTTTTCTCTGCAGTTTTCTAGGGGTTATGGATAAAATTTATTGGGATAGCTTGCCATAGAATAACTATTTATTTATGGGATAAAAAGCAAAGTATTTTTGCCTGAAACTGGAATTAACAATAATATTGCGTTTATGGAACTTTGTATTGAGTGCTTCTGAACGGTATTAGTATTCTTGTGAATGCATAAAACCATCAATTTTTGTCAAATTCTAAATTTGGAAAGCTTTTTTCACTATTCCTGATTAGTAAAAGAATTAATAGCCATAATCTGACTCTCTCTAAGTATCTGACAGGTGATTCTAACAACAGATCTGAACCTGTCATTATACCAATACTTATAAGAATTTGTTTCTTTTCAGGATAGGTTGTCCAAATACTGAAAAATTATTTTCCCGATAATGAATCTGGTCTTCTGTGAAAGAAATATATACATTGTTACAGAATGATATAGCAACTTAAATTGTAGTTCGTAGATCTATGATTCATCTATGATTGAATTTAGCTGAAATTTCAAGTCTCACAGCATATAAGAGTAGAAAACACTCCTTGCTTCTAACAGCGTGAGGACTAGGGAGCATCAAATGACATAATTACCCAACAGGTTTAAACAAGTAAACAAGAAATACACCTCTACCTGGATACATACACTATGGAAAAGCTGCCAAGCAGTGTTCCGGATGTCAAAAGTGCAAATAGGTTCAAAAAGCAATAAGACAAACTTATGGAAGAGAAATGCATCAGGGCTTTAGCAAACAAAAATTTCTCTGGCTCCAGAAATCCCTAGAGAGCCTTCTGAAAACTGGGAGGATAGAGCAGGAAAAAAATAGAATAAACTTCTATCTTAAAGGCTTGTCTAGTTCTCACAGGCTATGTCTAATCAGCTGCCACTTTCTGTTGTTAGAGACAGTTCATTAATCAAACAGACCCTCAATCTGGTCTTCCTGTTTTCTTGCATTATACGCAGTCGCTCAAAACCTAGCAAGTCTCCTATTCACATATTTGATCTAGACATGCAGATTTATTCACACAGTTGTATTTCATCCCCACAGTGGAGCTGCTGAACAGAACTTTAACTCAAACGGATAAGATGTGGGGATTTTAAATTATTACTGTTAGTAAAACATTTCTTATAATTTACTTATAAAGGAGTCCAAAGGAACAGCATAGCAATGAGCAGAGCTATTCCTAAAAGAAAACTTGGCTATTTTTTTGCTGTCACCCACAGTGAGGATCTTAAGTCCTCTGTCATTATAGTCACCAGAGACACAATATATTAAAGTACCAGCGCAACTGCTAGACTCAATCTTGAGTCTGTAATAAAAGGATTCTCTTATCAAAACAGGAGTTGTGAAGAAGATTTATACATGGAAGGCACTATTATGCTCTCTACTTTACACGTGGGCATACCTTGTGACACCTCTAGCTGTTGAGGTCTTTTTCCGTAAATAATACAGGCTGCCTGGGTATTCTGATACTGTTCAAAGCAAGAAGTTATTTGTGTCTTTCCACATGCTCCATTATTCCTTGTGCATGTGCTTAAGTTTGGCTACAAGCAAAATTCCATCTCCGATTTATGCTGTAATATTGCAATAATGTTTGGGGTCAGAAATTGACATTTCATGAGTTAATTTGTAAAATTAAAAGGCTTAGTCTTTATACTGTAATAATTGCTCTTCTCCTCCCAAGAAATTTGATCCTCCAATGCTATTTTATTATCTGCCTAAAGAGCTGAAAATTCAGTATATTAAGAAGAGGTTAATATAAATTTTACGTTAGTTTTTTTCAGCCTAAGCATTTAAGTAACCGAATATAGTTTTT
This sequence comes from Dromococcyx pavoninus, assembly GCA_033558185.1. Taxonomy (NCBI): domain Eukaryota; kingdom Metazoa; phylum Chordata; class Aves; order Cuculiformes; family Neomorphidae; genus Dromococcyx; species Dromococcyx pavoninus. The sequence goes on from JAUMJL010000068.1 coordinate 2,145,008, forward strand.
ATTTGAAAGTGAATGGTCATTTACAAAATTATAGGTTATAATTAATTGCTGTAGATATGCCTAGAGTTCTTCAGATTCAAAGCCAGAATCAGAAAACACGAGACTCCAATCCAAGTATGCTAAATAATTTGAATATTTTGTTTTGGGAAATCTTTCAAATAAATAATACTGTTTTGTGGAACATGTGTTTAGAATATTTTCTGCAGACATGTCTGCTGGGTCTGGCTGGGATGGGTTTAACTTTTCTCATATCAGCGCGCATACTGCTCGGCTTTGCATTTGTGGCTAAAACAGCTTTGATAACACACCAACGTTTTAGCTATTGCTGAAAAATATTTGCACAGTACTAAGGCTTTCCCTCTTTCCCACTCCACCCTGTCCTCACCTCCACAAAGAATAGTCTCTTTTTTTTCAGAGTTTTAGTTTTGTAAGAGACTAACTCTACCCTAAATTGCCTCTTCCTCTTCCCTGATAAGGAGAGACCAGGACGAGAAGCTCAAATATAGTTATGCTCACTGGGCAATGAAGGCAGTTGCATATGCTCTTGTATACACGTATTACCTTTGCAAATGCACTAAAATCTAATTGTTTTAATGATGAGAAGGATTTAACTAATTTTTTTTTTTCTTTTTTATATTCATTAATTCTCAGGACACTGTTCTCCCTGGGTAGCACCAAGTGAAGAATTCTGATACTGTATTAAGATTGTCTTGGCTGTGTCAGTTGAGAATGTCACAGTACCTGGTGGCATTTTTTCATTTAACGTTATAACATCAAAATCAAATTGAATCTATATCAGTATTCCAGAATGCTGCTTTTATTTTATTTTTCTCTTCCAAAGTACCCTTGGACAAACCAGATTCTGTTTTATTGATACTATTCCCGAGGCTGGGCCTTTTTTTAGTCATTTGAAAAACTTGTGTAACTTCAGCTGCTAACTACAGGTCAAGGTTTAGTTCACTGTATTAGCACGTAAAAGCAAATGTGAAAAGAAAGATTGATTTTATCCTCCCCCAGACAAGCAATGGGATTGAAGCAGAGATTGAACTGAACCAAGATTTGCCACTGTCACCAGGAACTCATCCATGCAATAAGATTTTACTTACTTAAAAATATTCTAAAAGAAAGGTTTCTATTTCCGTGCCTCTCATGTAATGTGAATTAAATTTCTGTCTAATAATTGGTACTCAAAACCTTCTGCTTATTGCTGTCTGTGGAACACAGGTACAGATATTGATTCCAAAACACTTCTCAGTGACACTTTTCTACAGAACCTTTACCATGTTACAATGTTTTTATTTAAGATTTCTATTTTGCATTTCTGAATTAATTAAATAAATAAAATACGAGTAAAGAGGTTCTTACAATGAGGTTGGAGGGTCATGTTAAAAACACTAGCAGGAAAAGCAATATTGTGATTATTGACAGGGAAGTAAGGTTTTCACGTTTTCACAGCTGACATTGTGGTTCTACCTTCCAGATTCTGTATGAAAGTAGACCAGTGCTAAATCATACCCAAAACATCCTCAAAATGCAATTTAGTGAAAGTTTCAGAGATTCCACAGTTTGTTTTTCAAAGTTCATTTTTCGTTCTGAGCTGTGTTGCAGGAGCTGAGTATGAGTTTGAGTGCAACAGATAGTTGAGGATCAGGTCTGAGAACAGGCAGGCAGGTTTTGGGCAGTTGGGAGCAGAAACAACCACCCCATAACTCAGGAGAAGAGGAGGTTCAAGGATCAAGGCCCAGGAGAACAAGAAAATAAAATAGTAGCAGGGGAAGGAACATGGATTAAAAAAAATTGAAACAGAGGAAAACTGAGACAAAGCAAAAGCAGCAGAACCTGGCAACGGCAACAATACTACCAAGCCTGGATTTCTCCCAGGCATCCACAGTCTCCATGTTTTTCTCCTGACAAAAAATATCTGAGAAACCACCCAGTGCTGATGTGGTTTTGCCTTTCTAGTCAATGCCCCATGTGGTGCTTACTGATGGTACCAGGCCTGCCCACATTAAGTCCTCTTGCAGCCTTCTTACTAGTGTTCTGAAGGATTTGACTCTAAAAAAAACCTGCTTAGGTCTTGAGGAAAAAAACTGATTTTTTTCTGCCTCAACAACAGTGGTTTTTTTCATGTTTTTAAAAGCTAATTATAATTGATACATGAGGAGTGTTGAGATTGCAAGGTCAATGACTCAGAAGTTAGAAAAATGTCAGAATTAAGGTTGCCTATGCAGCCTTAATTAGTCTGCCTTAGATGTAAGTATTACCATCTATAATTACATTAGTGCATGCAATTTTTTCATAACATTCTTTCCTCATTCAGCTCACAGACTGCAAATCAGATTTTATAATGAAAGACATTGTTGACTGTAGGATACCAGCGTAATCTTTTTCAGAAAATAAAAGCACACAGCTAATGAAGCAGGAGCTGAAAGAAAGAAGATTTAATAATTGTGGTTGCAGGATGCTTTCCAAATAAATTGGATTGTATCAGAGTGTTCCTTTGTGGTGTTGGGTAAGTCATATCCAAGCCAGTGTGGGCTTTTCATCTCTTCTGTGCCTAGTTGCTCTGACCTGGAACTGGCAATTAACAGGGATAACAGGGGTAAACAGGGTTAAACAGGGATAAACAGGGATAGATAAAACCATCAGGGATATGGTCTAGTAGTGGACAGGTACTTTTGAACTCAATCTCAGAGGTCTTTTCCAACCAAATAATTCTGACTCTATGAAAGTAAACTTGTGATAGCTGCATGACAAGGATGTTGTTTCTCATGGGCTTCTGTAACACCAGGTGATGTTTAATGCTTACGTTAGATGTCTAGAACTATCAGGAGAAAATCATGTACCACCAGGGTGAAGGGTTCTTCTATAGATCTCTCTCTAAGTGCCTAAGCTAGGGAGCAAGCAGTAGCAATCTGCTTGGCCTTTTGGTTCAGCTCTCCTTTGATAAGAAGTGCAATGAATTCACTGCAACTGACAAATGAACAGTATCTACAAAAATTTAGAACCTATGGTAAGAAGAAAATGTATCAGGAGTTGTATCATAGTCCTTGTTCCTGAATACAAATAATACCTGACTCTTTTACACTGTTTTTTATCAATGGATACCTGAATGCTTTACAAAAAAAAACATTTTTGACCACATTTTGTTTAGTGTTTGTCCATTATAGCTTTAAATGTTAGTGCACAAAAATATGCTAAGTTTCCAGTACACTTGCAAAGTACCAAGGCAGAAAGAAAATGAAGGAGCGTTTAGCCACATGTTACATAAAACTTAATGATGAAACCATCAAAGAATAAGGATCAAGGCATATTGCAAGTAGTTTCCCTTTGATAATCAATCCTGTCATTTTAGTTCCACATAGTCATCTGGACAACCAGCTTAAACAGAAAATAATCCACAGTGAAAACAAACACAGTTTCAAGACATTTTGAGTAATCTTTCTATGCACTTCATTTCTGAAATTAATTTAAAAATAATGAACATTTCATTTTCTAAATCATACGACGGAAACCATTAATACTATTTTTATATAGGCTATGGTAATCACAATTATGCTATCAAAATCAAAAATTTGTCTCAGCAGCAAAAAACAAATCAGACCAGTTTGATTATCAACCTACCACTTTCTTGCCATCATAATGCATGTTGATGTTTTGACTAGACTTGCATTCAGCTGCATTAGCCTTCTATAGAACTAATAGCCAGATTAGATTTTACAGCCTGTGGATGTGGAAATAGCTTTGCACAACGGTTTTGCTTGTACTTATTGTGAGTTGCTTCTAAGATAAAAGCTTGCTGGATTCCTCTAACTGATTTTTCGCACTAATCAAAAGCTTAAATATTTGAGTAACTGCATGGATCAACGATAATAAGCATAGATTAAAAGTTGAGAAAGAAAGAAACTTTTTAAAAAAAAAATTCAAAGCTGTTGATACGTTCTTTAAGTCTCATCGATTTGAATTTCAGCTTTCAAAAATATTTTTCCATATTTTATACACAGACACCTCAAATCACTACAAATGAAATAAAATATATTTTCAGGATAAAATGTTTCCAATTATCTCATACTGTACTATTATAATTATATTAAAACACTTTAGATCATATTTTCATTTTTGCCTAAAAGAAACTTTTGACTCTTAATGAGATACCACAAGTTTTTCCACAGAGATTTATTAAGCATGAATTTTGCCTTAGGAAAAATTTGACATAATTTGTTTGATTACTAAAATTAAATCAGTTTTATAACTGATGAATTATGCTTTCCAAATCTATCTTTTAAAATATATATTTATTTTTATTTTATGCCAAAACAGCACCACAGCAAGAAACCATGGTACCTAAAGATGGGCTGTATTAGTCATATTTCAGCCTAAATTGCCTTAAGCTACCCTTAGAGTATCAGTACTCATGTACTATATAAAACAGCTATATCTTATGAAATATTAAAACACAGCATGATAGCAACATAGTACAGTCAATTAAAAGAACATTATCAAATCGAATTCAACAGTGTGCATCTTTTTAAAAAAGATGAAAAGCGTTTATACCTGCATCAGAGTCACTAGCTAAATTGTTGTGCTAGTCCTGGCAGATTTTACCTCATTTTTACAAAGTTTACAACTCTGCTGCGTCTTATAAAGACATGAAAAAAACAAGATAGGAAAGGCAGAGTATCAGGAAATAGCTTGTATCCAACTGATTTCTGCTTAGTTTAGTCTGTTTAGAAGATCCACCCTGTTTCTTGATTTAAAATGGTGCTTTGAGGTTTGTATCTCCCTAGAGCTGTTTTACCAGCCATGCTTAAAAAACTCCCTCTCTTCTTTATGTATATCCACATGGTTTAAAAAACATTAGAAAACCTTATAGCTTGGTGGATAATACATCCAGCTGGGAAGTCCATGCTTCAATGAGTATGTAAGGAATTAAATAGTCTTTGATAAAGAAGACTAAGTTCATTATTTACCTGAACAAAATGCATACAGCTCGGTGTCTACGCTGCTTACTTATAAGCCATCAGAAACTTGAACCTGTGTTTTCTGATACACGGATGGATGTGCTGACTTATTTATCATCTGTCATGGAAGCAGCAGTACTAAAATATCTCCTATTTTAGTAAGAAATAATGAGTAGAGGATGCTATGAATAAACCTTCCAGAGATGCTACTGGTAAAGCAAGCGTTTTAACTGTCATATAAAATTAGGCTGATGAGGCCCAAATAATGCCTGCTAATCTCACTAGCATTGTCTCTGAACAGTCAGTATGAGCTTATTGAAGAAAGTTAGAGATTTAATTCAACGGAAGTAAGGATCTGAGTTAACATTCTTTATCACTAAAATTAAAGTGTCTGTTTTCCAGTAGGGTTTCAGCTTGCTTGTCATCTTCTTTCCTTTTCACATGGCCTAGCAGAAGTGGGTGGTCTAGCATTAATAAAAACTGCCCTAGGGAAAATTCTGAAGAATCACTCCTTTAAACATGCCTCGTTTTATCTGTTTTGCATATTCATTCTCCAAGATACTCTTACACACATTGAGATCAATACATTAGGGTGTCTAGTTCTTATTACCTACACAAATCACTCTTTTCATTAACATCAAACTTACATTAGCAATTATTAGCATATTACCATAATTATATCATTATTATAACTTAAACTTGCAGATAATTTATTGCCTAAACCCAATTCTATCAAACAACTCAGATGTTGAAACTTCTTACAAATAACATGCCGATGGCTTCCTGGAATGCCATATCCATCATTCAGTTTTTGTATATGAAACGAGTTGAAATCTTCTTCTACTGGGTGAACACAGTCCCACTGGGTTCAACAGGTGGAACACATCTGACCCGCCACCTTCTTTTCAGGGGCTGCTTTTCCAGGATATAAGCAGGTACATCCATCATACCAAAACATAACAGGGCAGATGGTGTTGCCACCTCAGCTCTGGTGACTGATTTGAAGAATAGTGCCCATTAGGAAGAGATGTACACAAAATTGAACAAGAGACGGAAAAATCATGACTAGCAGAGGAGACCCATGCTTTGTAAGAAAGGCAGAATTGAGATATTCAGAATTATAGGATTGTCTCTGTCCCTGGAAAGACATTATCACTTCCTCTTTGAATTCAGTTCCAAACACTCGAAGAAGGCGGCCGAAATCAGGAATGGTTAAGATGGATTTAAAAAGGGTTCATTATGCTTGTACAATGTGAAAGGCTGCAATGAAACTACTAGATATGTAGGTAGGGAAAAATGGTGTAATATATTTTAATCATGGTATGCGTATGCTTGAATTTGTCTTTGAACATCTCCCATAACATTCTTATTTGGAAGTTGAGGAAGTATTGGTTAGAGCTGGTATGTAGGTTGAAGATTGTCTGGTCTGTTGTATTCAAAGGGAAATACACATCTATTTCCAGTCTGGCTTGCATCCAGTGATGAATATTTCATTTAAAATCTCCAGGGGTTGACATTTGACAGAAACCTCAAGAAATTCAACAGGCAGCAGTGTAAAGTTCTGTACCTGGAGCGTGGTAATAATGTGGTATAATGTAGGATGCTACTGGCTAAGTAACAACCTTCCTGAAAGGCATCTGGGGATTATGGAGATTCGATACCACACTGGACATGAACCAGCAGTGAACTTCCACTGCAAATAATGATATAGCTCTAGTATATTGGGCTATATTTGAAGAAACATGAATACAATATTAAGAGAAGTTATGATTTCCCAGTAGCTCATACTGATGAAGCCAAATCCTGTCTTCTGTGCTCAATATTGGATCCTCTTCTTCAAAAACAGATGTGAAAAAAACTGGTAGAGCTCAACAGAAAGATCTATCAGAAGCCTTGACCATGTGAGAAATGAGGAGAGGCTGAGGAAGCTGAACTTCATTAATCTGATATAGAGATGATTAAGGGGTCATCTAAGAGATTCCTGAAACTCCTTGAATGGTAGTTACAAAGATGATAGGACAAAATTATTCTTGTTAGTAGGAAATGGTAAAAGAAGGGACAAAGGTCACCAAATCTGTCTTGGTGGTTTGTGTTGGACATTCTGAAAACCAAAAACAGTAGAGGAGTAGTTCAGTGCTGAACAAGCTTACTCAAAGAGCTGGGGAATTCTCCAACTTTGTAGCTTTTCAACATTTATTTGGATAAAGCCATAACTGATCTGACCTAGTACTGTTGAGACCTGAGATCTGAAATGGAGGTTGGGTTAGCCGGTACTAAGAAGGTACCATTGATCAAACATTTCTGTGAGACTATTTTAGACATCTAAAATAGAATGAAATGAATCATACTCTAAAGAGCACCGAATGTAATGATTTATACTATTAAGGAATGTATAGATGAATTCTTTAACCATAGCTGGTGAATCTTATCCTTATAGACTTCAAGGCTGAGATTAATCTTTCTAAACATATTTTGAGCTAGTCACCCTCTACTCCCCTTTCCATCATTTGTAAAGTACCATTAATCTCATCACAGATTAGTCAAAAATTGATCAAGTTAATTGCATGATAAATGTCACTGCATTGACTACAATGAAGCCAAGTTTAATTAACTGAGGTATAGAAGTCTACGTCAACACTCAGCACTGGTGAGACTGCACCTCGAGTACTGTGTTCAGTTTTGGACCCCTCACTTCAAGAGGGACATTGAGATGTTGGAGAGAGTCCAGAGAAGGACAAGGTGGTTGGTGAAGGGGCTGGAGAACAAGTCCTATGAGGAGCAGCTGAGGGAACTGGGGCTGTTTAGCCTAGAGAAGAGAAGGCTGAAGGGAGACCCCATCACTGTCTACAACTGCCTGAAAGGAGGCTGTGGCAGAGTGAGTGTTGGTTTCTTCTCCTTAGTGACAGGTGATAGGATGAGAGGCAATGGCCTCAAGTTGTGCCAGGGGAGGTTCAGACTGGACATTAGGAAAAATTTCTTCACTGAAAGGGTGGTCAGGCACTGGAACAGCTGCCCAGGGAGGTGGTTGACTCCCCATACCCCTAGAGGTGTTTAAAAGACAGGTAGAAGAGTTTCTCAGGAATTTGGTTTAGTAAATGGACAGTTGCAGTTCGACTCAATGGTCTTTTCCAACTAGATGATTTTATAATTCTATAATTCTATACCTGTAGATGTTTTCAATTGTTCAGATTAATTCTGCTATAAGTATTTAAATCATTTAGTTAAGAACAAAGTTGTTCATCTTTAGTCCATGTTCATGTTAGATATTAGCAATGAAAGTATTGGTTGCTTACTAAGTCCCTAAAATTAATTGTTCATTTATTTTATCTGAAATGAACAAGTAAAAGCTATCAGTACATATTATATACTAGTTCTAAAAGTAGCCTATTAAACATTGCACAGTGTCTATAACAGAAATTTTTACAAAAATAGAGATAAAATTATTAATTGACTGATCATCATCATGCTATCCCATATATATTTCACTCATTAGTAAAGATAGCGGTCACCATTAGATAGTGAGATGGCACTCTAAACACTTAGGTACATTTCTATAATCACAGTTAAACTTATGCTGCAGAGATCTGAACAGGGCATTTGTACTTTCAATGGGGAAACGTATAAAATACAGTATATTAGGAAGAATATCCTAATACCTAATTGCATATAATTTTGTTTGTTGCACTGAACTTTGATTTGTTGCAAGATGTCAACTTATTGAAATGAGAAAGGAAAAACACACAAATTTTGAAGTCAAAGAAACAAAATTAAATTAAAGAAATCATCCAAAAATGAGTAATTTTTTTATGTTTCTCTTGGTCTTGTGTATTCAATTATTTGATTGTCTGTTTTTGTCAATAACTATAGAACTCTGTGGCAGTGGTAACTGGGAATGCAAACATAGGCTAGTACTTTAACTTCTCACGTATTCTTTCAGTTTTATATGAAGTCTTGTTTTGTTTAAAAAAGTAACAGAAAATGAAAAGCACTTCCTCTGAATTAATGGTGGTCCAGTCACCAGGTGTTTCCAATCTAAATGTTTGTCAAGGTTAAGAATCAGGTTCATAAGAATCTTACCTACTGAAGCAGGTTGACATCAGCTGTTATTTTTACTTCATCTGTGCAGTGAAGATATTGCCTACCACATCCACACAAGGTTGGAAACATTAACAAAAAACTCAAGGATATCTGAGAAAAAAAATATCTTCTGTCTGTTTAAATTCAGTTTAGTTGTTCAGCTATAACTGAAAAGATAATTTTGCAGTGTAATCTTTAGGATATATATTTCCAGTAAAAAAATCCCATTGGGATCAAGAAATAATGTAGCAACTTTTAATTAGAATATTTTGCATGAAATGTTTTGCTTAGTTAACTAATATAAATAAGCCTTTATTGCATAAATAAAGTAAATCAGGATATTAATTTCACAACTGCATTAAAATGGTATTGTGAAATACACCTTAAGAAGAGTAAGCAAAAAAAAACCTAAATGAAATGTCTTAATTTTTTTTTCACTTCTGAAAATTATTGTATTGTCCATCTGCAGTGTCACTTGTAGATAGATATCTTAAATCCATCCCATTAAGACAACCGATATAATGAAATAGAGCCACTGGCCTCTAGGTCAGGGATTACATCATAAGACAGAAATATTTTGAAACCCTGAGCATTCACTCCAGCGACATCTCAGCTCTATATTAGAACTAACAGTGGTCATTGTCATGTCCATATTCTACTTCCATGATTTGATTTCCAGTGAAAGGAACTCTGGATAATAGCAACATGCAGGAAACACAATACGCTACATTGAGCTCTGATCTGGATATCAGGGCATCAGGAACTCCATTTATTGTTCCTCATATACTTGCAGAGCAGGTACCAAGTTACTGAAAATCCTTTCTTATTCAGTGGTCAAGAACTCTCTTGTATTATCTTCAAACTGTTTCTGAATGTGTAAATTGTCTATTCACAGTCATCTCTCTATTTGTATTTGAAATTACTTTATGTCCTTTCATGAGATAAGTACTTGTCTTCAATAAAAATACCCTCTGTATGCAGCATGTCCTATACAAGAAATTTGCTTTGCTATACAAATCCCATTCTCACTTTCATATTTATACTAATCTGGAAACCTTCCAGTTAAATTAGTGTTGTAAATTCTGCATTATAGCACTGGAACATATCACTGTCCAGCTTTTCATATCATAGCAGATCAAATCTTGAGAATTTCCTGAAGGCATAAGAAAGGGTATTCCGGATCAGGTCTGTGGTTCAGTGTTTCGTCTCCAAGGCAGGTGGGGGGATAACAATGCAATATATTTATATATACACACATAGATACATATATATTTACAGAATATGCTTATTCTGCTGTTTCTGTCACCTCGACACTTCCATTAAGAATGGTTTGCATGTGTGCTTATATACATATATGCATATACACATGGATACACACATACATACATATTTTTGTAATTTATAGGAGTGAATACATGGCCTGTGCAGGACTGCATGTGTCTGTATCATACTGAAGACTGTTTACTTTCACTAGTTGAATATTTTACTTAAATCTAATTAGACCTTGAAATGAATTGGCTCAGGAGTAAAATGTATACTGATATATATGTATAATCTAAATTGTCTTTGTCTTCATATTATTTAATCAAATTTGAAACATAGGCAGAAACAGAGTTTAGCACTTTTCACAAGTTGTGAAGCAATTCTGTAGCAGAGCATAGTGATGATGAAATAGTTAACATGAAAAGTAAGTTATTAAAACTGTTTAGCACAATCTTTTCAAAATCTATGTTCCTGCAGGCTCATACATGGTACTTCTATCTGATTAGACCTAGGAGCACAACACTGAGACAGTGAATTAGAAGGCAAATATTTGAAAAAAATATATAGTGTTGTTACTGCAAGCAGAAGTCTAATAAAGATGTCTAGGTAGTTTCTTTCATTTCTCTTATACAAAGGAGCACTGAGATGAACAGCATTTCCCAACTTAAAGGGAAGCGTACAGAAAAGACCATAAGATATTGGGACACCAACTCAGATCTTCTAATGCAATTGTCTGTTCTGGCATCAGAAGTTGAGACATATTTTGTGTTCTATTTCACTTGTCAATGACATCCAATTATAAAACTAACCTTACTTAAACTCGTGTTTTAAATCCATGTTTAACTATATTTCAGGGGCTGGTATGTACAGATACAGGGACTCTCAAGTGCAATTTGTTCATGGTATGCATCTGAAGAATGATTAGATATCAAAACAAGAAAAAAAAGGAAAAGGAAACCAGCAGTTGACCTAATCATATAACACTCTTATAACACAGATGAACATTTGCTATTCTGCAGGCGTAAATTATAAATTATGTTCTTAGGAGAAGGTAATTGCATTTGGTACATTTGAGCGGTGAAGAAGCTCAGACTATGGGTGCAGTTCTCAATGTAAAGTGCTGGTGTCCGTGAAAGAGACACAAAATTTTTATCAGTGATTGGTAGAAAACTAAATATATTGGATGCCAGAACACGTAAGATAGAAAATTATCTCTATAATTACCTAAAGTGTAGCTAACGTAAATATCGTAGTTGAATTCTAGCCATACATAACCATTTAGGAAGATGCTATCAGAGAAAATTACCCTTTAAACAGAGAGGTACTGTGTCTTAATTTTTATGTGCTTCTCTCATCTATGTACTAGATGTTTGGAAATGTGTAACAAATATTTTCTGATTCTATGCAGATGGGATCAGTCGCAATTCACAAAACTTTTGACATCAAAGGATCTGTCTCAATTACAATTATGAATTCATAATGATTAAATTATATTTGGACACTTTTTTTTAACCCTGTCTACATTAGGAGTAACTTCACTGAAATAAGATGTCTCGATCCACACATAATTTACCTGGCCTCAGTGAATTTCCACCTATTTAACAAAGATGCATGTGTGGTAGACCTGAAATCCTGTTAGACTTATGTACTGGTAAGCTTCCAAAATGGGAATTTCTAAATATAATGAAGCTATTATCATATAACATAGTGCTGATGTTATACCATTTTGTAGTGTTTGATACATTAGGTTGGGGGATTTCCTCTAAGGACTTATATACCTTGGCCAATTGAAGAAGGTCTCTAGTGGATATTATTTGCTACAGCACCTATGAAGCACCCGCCAATGTCCAAATGAGTAGTGATGGGGCAGTTGAAGCTTCTCTGTCATGGGATGTGAAGGTTTATAGATGAGTTTATAGAATGTCAAGTCATATTGTCTGCTACATGCTGATATGGCCTGACAGGCAGAAATCAAAGCTTCAACGTGGTACACTGGAGACTGAGAACCACTGACCTACCTTTTAGCGATATAAGTTTGTTTGTAGTATTATAAAAATAGCTTCCAATCTGGATACAACAAGATTACAGCTTCAAAGGCCAAGAATTTTATAATAATTCTTGAATAAATGATCATACGCATGAGGTTCAATGCTTTGCAATTCCTTTTATTTATCCTCTTTTACTAATACATATCTGTACCTGACTGAGTTAGTAGGAAGACTATTATTCTAACAATGACTTGAGGGTGGTTTTGCAAAGAAAATAGCAGCAGCAAACTTCAGTTTAAAGCAACTGACTCTAAAATTAAGGTGTCCAAGTTCAGAAAATTTTCAGACGATGCTTGGGAGTGGAGACTGAAGGAGTTGAGTAAGGCATTGCTGTCAACCTCCTCCCATCCTACATGTGCCTGGTGGATTTATGTTAGCTGCACCGTCTTCGTCTGTGCATTCAAAAGTGGAGTTCTGCTCAAAACCAGTTCCTAACCTTGGAAGTACTTCAAGCATGTAAAGGACTGCTGTCAGCAGTGACATTTTCCAGGAAAGTGAAATTTGGCACCCGAGAAGTCCTGGCTTCTTCACTTGTTCCCCTGAGGTCCATGATGCAGCCGTGTCTATGACTGTGTTATTCATGCCACACTTACTGTAGCAAGACTTGCACTCACCGTATGTGACGATTCTACCACCATTATCTTCCTGCTTAGAGACTCTATTCAAGGAGTAAGAGATCCAGATCCATTTCTGCTTTTGTCTGGAGGAATTAGAGCTAATCTCCAGGCTGATGTCCTTTTATGTCATTTTTCTTTGAACTATCCTGCTTATAATGGAGTAGAAACAGCACATAGCTGTTATTTTTAAGTGATTTCACTTTAAAACATCTGGGTTGGAATGTTGTATTTTATCTGGATTTCTTTTCAACTTAGTTTTTCATTCCAGCCAGTAAATTTTGCTAAAAAAACCCTCAAAGTACCTCCCTTTCTCTCTCAATACAAGAACAACAGTGCTAAATCAGAGCAGAGGCTCACTTTTGATGGTGGCCAGCAGATGTTCAGGGAATGAGTATAAGAATACAGTATTCACAGATTAGTAATTTAATTGTTTATGTTTTTTTGCAGCTTCTGGCTATCTCTAGTTCAGGAACCTCCTGAATTAAAGCCAGAGGCTGTAATCAGACCACCAAGTTTACTAGTCCTTGATGGAACTTTCCTCCTTTGGCTTGCTTAAACAACTTTTGAATCCATTTATAGTCTTGACATGCAAAATATCCAGTAGCTGTAGGTTGAACAATTCGTTTAAATATTGAATGGCCAAGATATTTCCTTTGAGTATTTCAGAAAATTTTCTTTGTAATTCCATTTGACGTTTTCTCAATTCCGAGTCATCTAAATCGCAATCCTATTATCTATTTCATATTATACATGTTTTTACGGATCTGTCACATCTCAGTCATCTCTTGTCTGATCTTAAGAGTTTCAAACAGTTTAATATTTTTGTAGAGAAGCATTATATGTCTTTCACTCTTCTAGTGGCACTTTGTTCCTCTTCGTATGAGGTGACTAGGACCCCATGAGTTTCTAAAAAATGTGAGTGCACCAGTGATTTGCATGTATTCATAGAGCTACAGTTTTCAGTTCTATTTAAATTCTGCTCTCTGTTAATCACTTAACTGTTCTTGACACTGTCTTTCTCACCACAGCTAAATGTTAAACTTAGAGTATCAGAAAATTCTTAATAATTTTACATTTTTTTTAATCTGGAAAGCCTATATAAACTTCAGTGCATATACAATTTTAATGTATAGTTAAATTAATGCATTTTAATGGAAAAATATAAAGTTAACTGAAATAAACAAACCAAACTAAAAGATGCTACTTTTTAAGAAATTGAATAATACAAACTATAGTTTTATGGAAACAAAACCTATGTTTTTAGTTTTGTGACCCAAAATATACAAGGAATTTAGAGGTCCATGCAAAGATCAGCTCACTTTTGGTTCAAATGTGATCCAGAAATCCAAGTAAAATTTACAGATTAAGACAAGATGAAGGAAGAAGTGGAGCGGAGCGTGTAAATCTTTAGGAACTATCTTTGAAACAACTGAAACTCTTAGTCAGTGTTGTACCCATAAGACCATCCAAACTTGTTTAAAATCCTAAACAGAACTATGTCTTTTCTATCTGTTTACTTAGTCAGAAATATTTACATTTTATTACAGGGAATTTCCAAAACTAATTACTTATAACTTTATAATTACTTATAACTTTATAATTACTAATAACTTCCTTACATATGAATGTTTAGAATTTGTAAATAGTTTTCCTTGATTTGTCTGTTATTGAATTTCTCCCACACTGTTTCTCACCAAGGAAACAAGGATAAACGTCAATTGAGAAGAGTAGTCCTTCTACAGGTCCTTTCCACCCTGTGCATACTTTCTGGATCACCAATTTGATACACAATATCTGTTGCATTTTGTCCTGGCTCACATTCATACCAACTTTTTAGCAGCACCTATCATGGGATCACTACACAGAAGATACTTTCTTGAAAGACCCTGGACCAGAAATGGAGGCAAACACCCTCAGTTGCAACCAAAGAGAAATACATTTACAGTTGGAAGTACCCATGTAAAGAATCTGGAAATATTCACTAGTTTTATAAAATGTTCTATTCAACCTTTAGTGGTTAGACATGTTAGAGGGACTCAACTTTGCAGATTTTCTCTGGAGTAAAAAAACCAACAAGGTGATCTGTATCGCTCTGTCCCATGGCACCAGGATGGGACACTGGGTTATTTCTGATTCATGATGCAAGGACACTACTCACTAAGTTGTCAACTCTATTTCCTACATTGCTGATACACCTTTTGAGGAGACATTTCTGACTTGATCATAATATCTGCAAAAGGCACAGGTCAGGGCAGGAATTCTACTGAAGTCATTGACAACTGCAGTGAGGCTTTGTGGAAAGATTTATCCCATTGTATATTTTACTTGCTGTGAAATTTAGCCTACTGTTCTCTTTGTTTCTCACTCCTGCCTTTATCAATATCGGAAACATGCCAACTCTGTGAGAGTTTGCTTTCCTTTTCTTGACTGACACACTTACTCAGCTTGAAGTGCAAATAGCTCGAAAGGTGTTTTTAGGATCAATATAAATAAAACTGACACTTCTC
The DNA here is from genome assembly GCA_033558185.1 of Dromococcyx pavoninus. Taxonomy (NCBI): domain Eukaryota; kingdom Metazoa; phylum Chordata; class Aves; order Cuculiformes; family Neomorphidae; genus Dromococcyx; species Dromococcyx pavoninus. The sequence continues at coordinate 2,160,481 of JAUMJL010000068.1, forward strand.
TAATATGGAGTTCTTTGTTATTGTTCTGGATAGAAGTAGCAGTGGACAGGCTTGGAATATGATGTGGCACACCATGAATCACACCTTCTGTGCTGAGATTTGCTTTGACTGATTTATTGGATTGCTAAGATTAAGACATAGATGTTCTATGTAATATGTTGCTCTCTATATATGGGTACAAAAGCATAACTTATAATAAATCTATTTGTTGTTTGCCTTTGACTTTTAAGTCATATACCCTCTTACACTAATTTCTCTCCCTCAGGCTTATTCTACTATTACATACCTATGAAAAAAACACAGTCATTCAGAAGTAAGCAGCAGTCTAATACCTCATTATTTTTCTTGTCAGATGTATATAGAATTGCCTGCTGTAAAAAGCACCCCACCTAAGGTTTACGGTGAAAAAAAGCTCAGATTTTTTATAATTTGTCCTGGCATAGAAGTGCAATGCTTTTTAAGTAATGTAAAATCTCACAGAAGTTCTAATTTTAGGCAGACAGCAGTTAATATTGTGGTAAGATTTTTTTTTTTTGGCATGTAAATGAAAAAGGTATATTGCAGGCATTCTGCTTACCCTTGAAGTTGACAGGAGAAGATCCAAATTTAGTCTGAAACTCAAATCCGTGTGATTGCCAAGCCAAAGCCAGTGAAGTGCATCTCTCAGTGGGATCGTGCTCAGTGTCATACTGCAAGTGGGTACCCATTTCTGACTGTCTGGTAACAGGGCAGATCACAAGCCCTTAACTGCAATTCTGTGTGAAATGTAAACGTGTTCTAAATGGATCAAGTACCAAAGAAAAATGCAGAATAACAGACAGAACAAGAGAGGTAATGAGAATAGCTCTATCATAAAAGGAAAAGACATTGCTACAAAAGGTGAATTTTAGACCATTGTATCAAGAAGAGTAAAACTGATTTTTGCAGTTGTGTTTCTGCAAGTGATACCAAAATTCTGGATTTCCAATAATTAACTGGGGACTCTGAGGAAGATGTGAGAGTCAAAAATAGAATTAGTATAATATTCTTACAAAAAAAGTTAAAATTTAGGTGGTTTTAGTTTGTAACTTCTAATTGTCACTTAACTGTTTGGCAATTCAGAAGGTGTTGGTCACTTTAATACTGCAGAGCTGGCATATATCTTTTCCACCAGAATAAGCCTACTAGAAACAGAAAGCTCCAATAAGAGGCCACGAAGATCGTTCAGACCCCGGATGGCAAGAAGAAATAAACAGTTTAATGAGGATTCTCTTTCCCAATCTATAAGTATTTAATTGACATTTATAACCATTTTTTATTAGATACGAAGAGTATCTAAAATCTCTTTTGCTTCCTGCTCTCACCTCTAACCAAGGATTTCTCCTTTGTTGTACTTCAAGTTAAAACAAAACCAAGATGATTTAGCTTTGCTGGCCAACAGTGAAAGAAACCTTGTACAATGGATTTCTTTCCTTACCTAGTACAACTTGATAGAACCTAATACTCCGAAGGCATCATTGTCACCTCAAATAGCAAATAGTTTCTAAAATAAATATCATTCCAATTTTCCTACACAAGGACAATCACAAACACGATGAAATCAAGCAGGACTAAGAAATGTGATGTTGGATATGCCTTGCTATTCAATAATAGCTAGAGCAAAAGCCTACAATCTAAGTAGAAGCATAGTTCCTGCACGAAGATGCAAAAGCTCACTAACTAAAGGATTAACATGATAAGAATTAAATAGAAATGGATTTAGTACAAGTAGTTACCCACACATTCATATTTATTCACAGCCATATAATGTATCTGCAGAGTTCAACAGGCTAATAAATAACATGATGAGACATTAATTGTGAATCACCAATGGAATTTACTTCTTGTTTTCCTAGTGTGAATTACTAGAGTCACATCAGTTTCCAGGATTTTTTGTTATTCAAAATAATTCACTGAGTGTCTTGAACAAATACTATTTCAGCACACAGATTTTCATATTTATGAATATTCATGTGTCATTTACTCAGTTTTGGCTTATTCAGAAATTCAGATTTCATCTGTTTTGTTGACACTTTTAGATATATTGGTATACCCCTACACCCTGTCTAAAAATGACAATTATTACTGTTGGATTTCTGGGGCAAATATTTGCATCAGCACATTAAATGTATTCTGTGCATTATTATTTTGAAAGAACGTACTTAAAATTCTGTGTATGTTGTTTTCAGAATGCATTTTTGCATTTTTATTTTTTTTCCTTTTTTTGCTAGATTATTTACAGAAAATAAACGGAAGTCCAAGTAAAACATGGACAGAAACACCTTCCCACTGTATCTCTCCTCCTCTTCTTCCCTGTTAGAGCAGCCATATTCATAGGTTATCAGTATGCAGTGTATTTTGGATGGATTATTTTATGGTCTTTATTAACACATATAGGCAAGAAAATAAGAAAAATATACATTTAACTTGAAATGCATTTTTTCTTCCTGAAGAGCTATTTTTTGAACATTATTCTCATACACCATTTCATACTTTAACTTGATATTTCCATCCTTTCACCTTAGTCAAAGGCTTTTTTAGAATCTAGTCCTAAAGGACTTTAGGATCCATCCTTAAATTTATCTCTCTTAAAGGCTCCAACAGTTACTTTAAATTCAACAGAATGAAGATAAGACTGAGAAACTCTCTGTTTATTTTAAGAGTTTTCATCACGCTCAGATCAAGGAGGATGAGACCTCATTGGCTTTATTTTCTACACAGATTAATATATGTTAATATAGGTGTGGAAAGTAGATACCATTAATAGTAGGTGTTTCACCAAGGGATAAAATTACAGAAAGCACCACAAACTGAATACATATCTAAGGTACTGGGAACTTCACTGAACCTCATAGTTATCTTTTCTGTATCAAATATTTGCCTAATCCCTTTTTCTGCTTTCTTACAATACAGTATTTACATGTAAGAATAACTAGAGGATCCCTACGCTAGAGTTCAGACCCAGCAATTGCTTCTTGCAGATGTATTTTTTGATTCTTAACATATCTTTGGCTTCAAGGGAAAATTCGTATGTCAAAGCTGTATGTTGCGGAAGCTTCAATCCCAGCTATTAGTATAAAATGTTAAAGAGAGGTGAAATTCAAATTTAGGCTCCAAATGTACCACTTGAGTCTGTAGACTGATTACCATATGTAGCTTTGTCTTTTTAAAGCTTTCTGTCTACAAGAGGCCAATTGCTATTAAGTGATATGTTGAACCCAAAAAGTAATAGAAAATTAGCTCTACTTGAATCAAACCGAAAGTCCACCTTGCCCCAAAGCATATCTCACAGATATCTATTCATATCTTATAGAGTTATATATGATATTCTGGAAGATATATGATCTTTTGTCATCACAGCAATTGACTCTGTGACAAGCATAAAAGTCTTACAAATGGGGAACCTACAAAGTATGTCAAAGTCTCTGCTTTGAGACTAGATCTATTTCTGTTGTTGTCTGTTTACATATAAAAATGTATTTAAAAAAAATTTTCTGCAAACCGCAAAAGCAAGTACACTGATTGTCTTTTTGACGGATCTTTGAATTTTCTCCAATACAGCCATGTTAAACTGAAGTTCCAGGTAACCAGAAAGATAAGTGGTATATTTTACATTTTTTTCCTCCCACAAATACTAATTTTATTATCATTATACATGTTGTTTTATTTTTAGACATCAGTATTTTTATAGAACTTATTTTCTCGTATTTTTTTTCCCAGATGTTCCTATTCCTGTCATTTAGTCTGCTTATCTTTAAGGAAACAGTTGTATACACTGGTTTACTTTCCTGTAGAATTGTTCTGTGTGTAATTGTTTTTCTGTCATTTTTTTCTTATTGACACTGATGCTGTGTTCTAAATATAATTTTTATTTATGTTTTCATTTGTAGTAGTTCTGTTTTATATAGTTTTACGTCTGAGCAGATGAAATTTACTAGTAAAGCAAACTTCCATATCACTTCTTTTTGATATGAATATCAAGATAATGTTAAAATATTTTTTTTAACCCCTTGTCCTTTTCTGTGATATTCTCCCCCTACTTCAGCATTCCTGGTTTGTTCCATTGATTATATTTTCTAAGCAAGTTGTTCTTAAATTTGAATAAGGGAAAAGTAAGAATACTAACACCCAAAATTTAATTTTTTATTGAGAGAAAGATATTTTTAAAAGATAGTAATATATGTAGATAAGTAAATAATAAAAAACGAAAAGGAAATGGACTTTGACATACTGACATTTTTTAAACACAGTTCACTGTTATAAGTGTGAATAGAGAGTACAAATAACATATTTTTTCAACTATTTTAAAGAAGAAATGGCTCTGAAAGGGATTGAAATTTTTGTTGATAACTAATTGTGGCTAGGAGGCAAAATGAGACCTTGATTTAAGACAGGAAATATGATGGAGTAGGAAGGTGTCATGGCTTCTACAAATGGCAGTAATGAGACAGGAAGACTGTACCTGGTTCCAGTGTCTCTAGTTCACAAGATATTTATAAACAAGCTGGAAAGGATCTAGAGAAATGCCTTCTGGTTGTTTTGAGGTCTGCAGAGCCTATATGCTAGCGATAAACCAGTGCTGCTAAACCTATTTAACCTATGGGGAAATAAGAAGGGACTTAAATTATGGACAGAATGATGGTGTTTCAGTTTCTTGGTGTTTCAGTTCATTTTGTCCAAATTGCAGAAAACAGTATGGAGAAACTATATCCCCTCCTTCTCCCATCCCTAGCTTTTTAAGTTTCCAAATTGAAGCGTAAAATTTGGTTTATGCTAAAAATTATGTGTTCAATTTTCTATAGATTATTGAAATTAACTCCAGATTCTGAATGGTTGCAACTAAAAGGAAATTAGATAATTCAGTAAACAAATTGTTCAAAATTTTTTTTCTGATTTTCCACAGACATAAATCCAAGAACACCTCCAATAACCAATTGTTATAAAATTTAGGAAAAAAACCCACGTTAGAGTAGTGAATCTCTCAAAAAATCAGAGGCTGTTTGCTGAGAATGCTTGACCAGTTGCACTATGGTGCTAGACAGTGAAACAGATTTTTTTAAGTCACTTCTTTTCAGGCTAAAAATTGAATAACACATGATACAGTTTGGATGCTGATGTTCTAATACTCTATTCTGAGTAAAAGAATAAAACCCAGACACAATTCATGAAAAGTTTGTGTTGGTCTATTTTCAAAGAATAAACAGAAGAAAAAATATTTTCACAATAGTCCAACCTACAGATTTCAGTTCTAAATTTAACTAGAAATTCTATATTAGAATAAGCTAAACCAAATCATGTTTTTAATACATTTTTTATCAGAAATTTCAGTTTTACAGAAGTATTTCTGAGAAACATGATTTTTGAGTAATGTTATGTTTTGCCAAGTATAAAAGTGAAAACAAGACCATATCAATTCAAAACATCAGTTTAAAAGAACCACTGTTCTTTTGAATAATTTTCAAAATTGAATAATATTCAAAAGAAAACTCACTAAATTTTCTGGATTATGACTTCTGTTATGGTATAAAAGAATTTTTCATTTTTCAAAGCTTCTTGAATTTCCACTTTGAGTTGGAATGAAAAATAAATACAAAAAACCAGAACTACTTTAAATAACAGAATTTTATATTTGTAGACAAATTACTCATTATATTTAAATTGGAGATTAAAAAAAACAGCCTCAAAAACTCCATTCCAATACAGGTAGCCAAAAACTAATTTTCAATTTTCATTAAATAATTAATTATTATTGATTAATTTAGTAATAACTAATTAATTAATTGATATTTTGTATCAATTATACTCTTTTCAGATTAATCATACCAAAGTTTTTATGACAAGTAGTTTAAAAGCTTGTCTAGTCTCATTTTGCAACTTTCTCTCCTAAGAATACTTTTTTCTTCTCTTTTGCAAAACCTTACTGTCTTTTTTTCCTGGAAAAAGAAAAAAAACCCAAAACCAAGTAAAAGCCCCAAAATCCCTACCACAACTGTCCAGATATCATTAACATAACTGCATGTGCCAGATTATTCTCTAGGTAGTAATGAGACCTTGACATAATTAAGTCCTCTTTTTCAGAAAGGGCATTTACCTAAGCTAGTGTGTAGCCATGCGCAGTTGGAGAAGTTCAAAAATTGTTTGAGGACTCAGTATTGACTCAATTTTATTCCAGACTAACTCCCCTCTAGTACCGTTCACTAAATGCCTGGTAGTTCTTGAAGCTAGATGTAATACCCCAGTGGATGTTCTACTTTAGTCTTATTAAAAATAAATTTGATTGACTCTCTCCAAAATTACTTGACAATACAAACCCAAATATTACGAATGGCTGCCTTCAGGAGTTTTCCTTCAAAAACATTCTACTAGTCTGACCTCTACCTTTTTATCAAAAGATTAGGAATTCAGATCAGGGATTTGTATTACAGACTTAACTTCATCCTTGTCTCCTTGAAGAAACAAGCAAGTAGTGCAATCCTCTGCAGCAACTTCAGCCTGTTAGACTTCCAAAATTAGACCTGAAAAGAACATACCTCTCTCTTCTTATGAGTTATTGACAGTGGCAGTGTTCAAAATGTGAATAAGACAGTGACTTTTGTTGAATTGCTGCTGCAGAATGAAATAGTGAAAGAGGTAGCATGATTGATTGGATTCTCTCCACTTTCTTAGCTCTTCCAGAAGCTGGTAGGCATTTCACTATGAAATGTCAGTTAGAGATTACTAAAGTATGTCCACTTTTGTTTCTTATTTAAAGTGTATTTTAATAAACACCCTTCAAAGCTGAGTGTTCAGTGCAGAGTTGTTGCTTTTGATGCCGATCAAAGCTATAGATTGTCACAGGTTAAATACTTTAACATCCACCAAACAATTCAATGAGTAACAAAACAAGAATTAAAAAAAAAAGAGCACGAGAAGTATAAACCAAAAACATCTTAAGGAACATATAGATTAAGACTACTGCAATTACTTACATGAATTATGAGATTAACTTTTTACATATCCCTGAGACGGAGGCTTGAAGGACTTTTTTACTGTTGTTGCCTTGATTCTAAATTTGGCTGTAGCAATTCTCCCTCCTTTGTAAAAACTTTTCTAGCTTTCTACACTTTGGTTCTATCTTTAGCAAAAAGATGACTGAAACCATTGTGCTGCCTACTTGCCAAGGGTGTTTCTGCACTTACTTTAAAAGAGAACTATGCCACGTATGGCCTATGCATTACATAATTCATATGACTTTCACCCTTCTCCCCAGTCTTGTTTTTTCCAGGTGTCTCTCAAATGTAAGCATGCATATTTAATAGGATAGAGACAGTCAGTGTCTGAAACATGGTTGTGTTGAACTACGTACAGAATGAACACTTGCTCCCTTAGCTGTGTGATGGTGCCACGACAAATACACACATACTTACATAATGGGTTGTGACTGGAGTATAAGGTCCTTGTGTGACTTGATATGAGATCCACTCCAGGAAGTACAGTGATTTAAAGAATCATTGCATGAAATGTCTTAGGAGCAGAAGAACAAATATTCCATATTCCCTTATAATGCCTGTACTACCTACCCTCTGCCCCTGTGAATTCAACAACAGAGAGAGAGAAAGCTTATGCGTTCTGACAGGGTTACTTGCACACTCATAAAACCACAAAATAATTGAATTGGTGAGGGACCTCTGGAGACCATTTAGTCCAATCTCCCATACAGATGAGAGTCATCTAGTACAGGATGCTCAAGACCATGTCCAGCTGGGTTTTGAATAACTCTGAGAGTAAGACTCCACAGCCTACCTGCTCCAATGCCTGTCCACCCTCACAGTATCATTTTTATTTTTTTTAAGTAGCTTTCCTAGTTCTAGAATTTTATTTACGTTCAAATCTTTGTACACGTTGTATTGATGGTAGCAACCAGCTTTCCACTGGCTGAAATGCGAGTTCAGATATTTGGTGCACATGAAGATGCCTACATATGATTTCATGTATGCAAGTGCCTAATTTTGAACTGAATGCTGTTTAAGTATCTGTAAGTTGAGATCTGAGAATTTTAAAGGGATGAAACTTAATCATATTGAGAAAATTAAGCAAGAAGGTAAATGGCACAGTGCACAGAAGACCATACTACCAATCATAGAATCTTCCAGCTGGAAAAGAGCTTTGAGATGATCGGGTCCAACTGCACCCGTTATCCACTAAACCGTGTCCCTCAAAAACTCGTCTATAGGTGGCTTAAGTGGCAAATCCATAGTAAGACTTAACAGGAATTTTAACTATAAGACAACATTAAGTTCTATTACTGCTAGCTATTTGCTAGAGCCAATGATTTTTGTTTATTACCAAAATTATGAATGAAAGGCAGTTTCTGAGAACCTGTTCTGAGAGGTTCCCAGACGGTGTATTTCTCCATGTAGTAAAAGAAACCATATGTTTTCTGTCTAAATTACTTTCTGCTTTAAAAGAAAGAAAATGATAGCAGAATACAACATAATTAAAAGGAAAGATCTTCACCATCATCAGGTGATATGCAATACAGAAACACACATGAGTTGCGAGGATGTCTCCACATCCTTCTTGAAAGGTAAGTACCAGTAATATAAAGTATCCTACCTTTGCATCTGTTGAAAATTTCCCACAGTTTTGAGTGATTAGGGCCAGCAGATGCCATTAGAGGCTATGTGGATTTTTACTGATGTGACAACTAGAGTTCAATCCCAGTTCTCAAAGCAAGTGATATACGTTGGCTTGCATCTTTGTTGTTTCGGAGTAGCCTCCTTGAGAGTTGATTTGTCTCAGACAGCTGAAGCAGTGCAAAGAAGAGTGAGGGAACAAGATGATAATTAAACATAATGGACAATTAGTTCCTGATTTTACTCCTTGAAGCTCTTTTATTCTTTTATAGATGTAGTCTTTATTACCTCTCTCTGCAGCTCAATTGGTACTTAAGGAATAGCACTATGAATGAGAATATGGTCCATTACGATCTTCAAACTCAGAGGTATTTGAGTTGGTGGTTTGGTTTTTTTTTTGGACATAGTGCACTCCACCAGCATGAGATACCAGGTCTCTGCAGAGATATTAGTTTGAGGAGTATAGTCATTTTAGAGCAATGATTCTCCCATTCTAATTAGCCCTGCTTAAGCAAAAGAATCCAGTAATTCAGTTATACTTCTTCTAATAGTGATACTTTGTTCAAATCATTCCATTCAGATTTCATTGCTGATATTTTAGCTAAATGTATGATACATGGGGGTCTCTTCTCAGTAGGTTTTAATAACTCTAAAACCAAAAATTGAGATTTTTCATCTGAAGTAAATCATTTTGCAAATGGGCATCAAAGAAAGTAGTGTTTTAAGCCTCAATTAGTACAAAATTTCATGGAATTGAGAGCATACTTTGAATCCTGCAGAGATATAAAGATCAGCTCAATTCCAATTATAGAACTTTATGATCAGTATCTTTGCAACACATTCAACGATTATACCATAATAGTATCAATAGGAAGTGTTTACCCAGTATAGACCAAACAGCTGTCTCTTGTCCAAAACCCGTATAAAACTTACCACTCATAAAACAAAAAGAGATTTCACCAACACTATTTTAAGGTACTTCTTAACATTTAAGAGTTAGGAGCCATCTACAGAACTCTACCTCAGGAACAAAATCCATTGAATTTTTACTGACATATCCAGATCCACTGACTTTTTTCCTGACATATGCTATAGTTGATTTCAAAATTTATTGGTGAGTTATTGTGTTAGAGTCTGACTCATTGGTATTCATTTAATAGCAGCTGCCAAAGGGAACCCAGAAATAATATAGTACAGCCCTAAGCTGTAATTAACCTCCCATGGCAGTTCAACAGAGAGAGTCCTATGTTTCACTCCTGTTCTGTTCCACTATCAAAACCCCTGTCCAAAATAAGCTATACACAGACTCACCTGAACAAAAACCTACCTAGAATCAGAATGTGTTAAAACCAGCCCACTTGTTACTGCCTTGTTATGAGCTTTTATGTACACAAAAAAGTCACTTGTCTCAAAATACAGACAAATGTAAGATTCTGTTTAAATTCTCCTTGCTTTAGTTTCCGTTTTGCCTTCAGTGATATCTTTCACAAAAGATAATTAGTGCCATGAATGAGCCATCTGCATCACTCATGTTGATTTTCCACTCCCTCTAGAGCTGAACCTTTAGCCTTATCTTAGCCATTTGGTGCCTGTGAGACTGGATGTATGTCACGGTCATTGACAAAGATAAATAATGTTGCCCTACGGAAGTGAGCAGAAGCTATTAATAAAAATAAAATGAAATGGAATGATCTGATTGTTTCCTACTGGCAAGCTTCTTAAAAAACCCCTCAAACTTCTATCAGCATTAAAACTTCTTCTATAGAATCTCAAAATAAAAAAAGAAAAAGGAGGAAATTATTTAAACCTTACATAACGTGCTTCTGTCTCTGCATGGAATATAGTTAAAGCAGTCATGATGCGAGGAATAGGTAGATTAAGAGATACATTGCTGGATTTTTTTCAAACTGCTAACCAGGTACAAGCTTTATCTTTACTGTTTCGGAAAAAATGCCAACTAAATGAGAAAAGCTTTTCTTGTTTGCCACTTGGAAGAACCATATAGAAGACATTTCAAAACATCACCTCTGCCAGCCCTGTTGTCCTTAAATTAGCTCCTTTTTTAGTCAGAAGAGAGAAACATCAAAAAAACTTGATTCTGTATCAACACGCTATGTCATCCAATGATTTTGTTCATGTATTTTTCATTTACTATGATGCACCAAGATTTGAAATCCTGAAATTTGTATCAGAAATTCTCCTAAACTCTTTAGCAGGATGCTCTACTCTCCTTGTGCAATTTCAGCACAAACAGCCTGGAGAGTTGGTGATTGTCAAAGGATTGATCCCTTGGGGGTACCTAGCTCCTATTTATTGATGTTCAGCTCCCCTGGGCTGTTTAGGTGTAAGGGATGTACCACAAATGACTGTATTGCGAACCCAGACAACACACCAAGAGAAGGTTATGTCACAGGGAGGGGACTAGTGTCACTTCTCTTGATTTAATGTGTGTTTCAACCATACCTGGTTCTCAGGCAAAAGAAGATTCCAGAAGTCCGGGAACTGGGAACAATGAGCAGGGGTGCATGTATAAGTCTCTTGGGTTCTGTTGGCAGGTCTGATACTGGATCCAGGAGAGGTGATCTCTCTGTCTCTGTCTTTCTCTCCTTTCCTTTCTCTTTTCTCTTAAACTTGTTAAACAACACAAGGCCTAACTTGATTTCCCATAAACCTACATAGCTTAGGTAGATACAATTATAAAAGTGCCAATATATAGACAATATTTGTTCTGTGGAAATGTCCCATTAAAGTTGATTTTTATATACTGACCTTGAGGGTTATTTCACCTTAATCCACAACCAAGGGGATTCACAAATCCTGATCACTCCCTCCTCACAGGTGGCACATGATATTGGGTAGTTCAGAACAGTACGCTAGCCCAAATCCTCCTTCAGCCAGACTTCCTACTTTCTCAATGTGAAACTGCATGTTGGAGGTGCATCAAAATCACAAAATTAATGATTTTGTATAAACCTGGTTACTGTGGATTATAAAAGTTCAGAAGGGAACATAAAATGTTGTAAAGTAAATGGCAAATGACTTAAGAGAATCATTTTCATATAGAGGAAAATTCTCACTCTAAGTTGTTCAATTTCCTTGTACCAGTTCCAGAGGGCAAAAGACTGTTTATTGGTTATGAGTAGACTGAATGTGAGCAGAGTATGAAGGAAGAATAATTCTTTAAAAGTGAACACTCCATAACCCCTGGTTAGCAGGGAAGAATACTTTCAATATCATGTGAAAATGTTATATAATAGATACCAAAAACTAAAATGAAAGCGGTTGGAATTGTGAACAGGCAAGTCTGACAACAAAAAAACTTAATCATAGAATCATGAAAGGATAGTAGGTTTTGTTATTCAAAAAAACCTCAAATATCATTTAAAATGTCTTTTATTATGAAATGCTCATATACCTGACTGATGCCTTCACTAATTAACAATTTTTACCTCTGTCCCAGAAAAGTTACTTTCATCAGATTGAAAATGAATGAAGAAAAGGCAGAATCATTGTGTAGAATTTTAGTTCCTTTAAGCAGAAAGCCACAAATATGTTAATCTATGAAAAACAAAAAGTCTAAAGGTCTGAATATAAAGTTATTAAAAAGTTTCTTTCAATTTGGTGTAATAAAAAATAAGGTATTTACCTTTCTAAGGCCCTTTTTATGGACTTCCTTGTGGGTTTGGAGTAAATAGATTTCTTGCTGGAGACTGCAATTCTACCTTTAAATTGAGTGGTAGACATGCTTTCAGGTGGAAAAAAAGTCTTCAGTCACTAACCAGTGGAAGTTCCTGCCACCTGATAATTTTATGGCATTGTCAAAAAAGCCCCAAAAAGCCTCAGATGTCAAGAGAACACCTTCCCCTATAACAAAATTATCATCAACACCTATTGGGTCTGATCCTAGAAGTTTCACTTAAGAACTAATCCGAAAGCAATGTTTTCAGACCAGAGGGTCCTCTAGTATATTTTTATCCAGTATTTAGGTAGATCCTTGTTTTAACTAGAGATTCAACTGCACAAGTTACGTTGGATCTTGACAAAGAGAATAGCACTTTATGCACACCATTGCCTAACATCCCTCTCTGGAAGACAGTAGCAATTGGATGCATATAGAGAGGTGTTAAACTTTGTCACAATATTATCACTAAAAAGGTGTTATTCCATGTATGACACTAGTGCTTGGATTAATGACAAAAAACTTCTGACTACTGAAAAGAAAAATCTTCTAGTACTTTGTGATGAAAGTTGTTCTTACACTGATGTTAATTCTGATAGGTTTTATTGAGATCAAGCAGGAAAGAAGATACTCACTCAATGATATTTCCATTTATATCTGGTTTTCAGATATGTATTAGATTTATATAACCTACTTGTGGCAGCTACTACTCCATCTGAGGTCAGAAGAACAGTGAACAACTTAAAACATTTGGTGTTTGAGGCTGCCAGACTGGTTTTCAGCAGATAAATTACTGCAGTAATCACGGGATTATTTCCATGCTAATGACATTCTAATGACTTCTAGATGAGCCACTCAGATCTTTCCCAGTCTAGATGTTGAAGGCTAGTTTAGTTATCCATTTACTTTTTAATTTTATTTACTTATTGTTTGTGGGTATTGAAACATCAGCTATCAGGAGAAGCATTTGTATAGGTTGCTTTTAAGTTAACTTCAGTATCACAAATTTCAGCTCTTGTATACAAAGTGCAGTTTCAGGAGATCTAAGCCATGTTGAAACTGGAGGCTGCAATATTTAAATAAATGAAGTGTCAGGATGTCTGATTTAGGACCTAAGTTAATAAAAAAAACAAGGAAAGGAGTGCTACTGTTTCTGATAGTTCCAGCCTCAGCTCCTCGTTAATGGAGCAGAGGCTGACATTTTTAAACCCATTCATAATTATCTCTGAACTACACTCTGGAACTGTAACAGTTTTTTCTTCCGCAGTACTTGACATTATCTTCCTGGGTTTTGATACTGGAGACTTTCTGCAGTGTGTTGGATTTAGGCTTTACCATTTTTGTGAATGGCACATCAAAATACATAAAAACCCCCAAGTGTCAGAACAACATAAAGATGCTACGCGATCCTTTAATTCATACAAGAGTACAGAGAAGGAATAAAAGCATAGACCTTTTATTCATCTTGAAAGCTAATTTAGTATAGATCTATTTAATTTAAATGTTGGATTCTTCAGAAAGTACATCTTATGCAAAACACATTAATAACAACTAGGGAAACATCTCAGCAGGTATTAAACATATATTCCCACTAATGGGTGCACAAAAAACTTAGACTTGCTTGAAGAGTTATATAGAAATATAATGATAAATTTATAATTAACTACTACCTGAAAAAAAGCTTGAAAAATCAGCATTCTATGGTTGGATCTACATGAATGTCATGCCTAGAGGAATAAGACAGCAACATTTCAACTAAAATGGGAAATGCTGACAAGTATTTCCTAAGAAGACTAGAATATATTATTAAAATATGCATCAATAAATGTATCGTGCTAATACTATATGAAAAGTTCTGAATGAAGTTCCAAATCCATCAGGAAATCTTGCAACTTTGCTTTGCCCATCCCTGAATCACAATAAATAAAGATAAATAATACTTGTGTATGTATCTAAATCATCCCTCTACAAAAGCCAGACCATTTTTAACAGCCCATTGTCTAGTCCACTTTACAGTGACTCACACAATATATCTTACACAAACAACTCACAGAGACAGTTTCGTGTTTTAATAAATTATTTGGGACCGGTTTAGAATATTTCATTCTACTGTAAAATAGAAATTAAGATAAAACTCAATCAATTAACAGGGATTTTCTATCATTTTTTCCTGTTTGATGAGTGCTAACATTATTTTTTCTCTACTCACTTTCATTATTCCTTTAAATTCCTTCAAAATCTGAATTTGTTTACATATGTTTTTATAACAGTCATCAATATCATTCAGCCATTCTGTATCTTTTTTTCCAATTCAAACTACACTTTAAATTTGTTACTGAGTCCTTTGAATGTTAGTTTTCCCCACTTTGGCAGAGTAGCATCTTAAGGAAAATTACTTTGTGAGCAAGGCCTCTGTTCATTTACTGTTTCAAATTTGCCAGATAGGAAACCAAAAAAACCCCACCCCCCCAAAACAAACAAACAAACAAAATTCTCACAGATTTCCTTAGAAAGATCCCAAATTATTTTATCTGAGATTTCTAGGGTTTTCAGATATACTGTAAGTTGTGCTTTCTTTTTTTTTGTTAAATTTGTTTAACACCTTTTGTTTATCTTCATAGTGTTTGGATGAGATTCCTCCTTTTTGCACTCTTTAAAAAACTCTGTTGTAAAAATCTGTCTTTCTTTCATGTCATACCAGGACTAAGGAAAAAGTCTTTCCCTGAAGTATACTCTTTTTCAATACTAAACCCATGCTTCGGGTTCTCCGGTTAAAAATTTGTATATCCTTTTATTTCCACATCTTAACAGACCTACCTGTAGAGGAACATCTCAAGTTAGTACAATAGTAACTTAGTATTAATTTTAAATTTTTTGCTCTAGTAATTATCAAACACACATCATGATTATCACATATTTGATCAGTAACAAATTGTTACTTACTACATAGTCTACTTGTACATGTTTGATTCTGTGAATGTTTTGTATAAATTATTACAAAAATTCTCATAATGATTCATATTACTGATCATCTAAGCCAGGGATGGTACTGTTGCTGTCTGAGAGGCAATCCAAGCTTCACTGAGTCTTAAAATGTTGAAGGGTAGTTTGAGTTTGTGCAGATTTAACATTATCGTGTATTTATTTTTTTCCCTTTCCTGGAAAACAAAATCAGTGGTATTCTGCAAGCCTTCAAGTTTTTACCTGAAGTAGTAACTAGTCAAATTGAATTTACATGTATTAAGGTTCCTTGTGACCTATGTAAGGCTCTATATATTGAGGAGTTTGAGAGTTTTCTAGAGAGGAAAAATGTTGAGAAATGAGACACATAACTGACTCAGGATACCATAGAGGGACCTGGACAATCTATTGGCAGGTCAAAAGGCTGTTGGTGTGTCAGGGTTCATGACACAGATGAAGGAATCGGGAATATTGTGCTGGCAGCAAACAGGCAACTTCTACCTCTCCATCATTCTCTGAAATGAAACTTTGCCCTGAGTACTGAGTTCTTACTTTCCTATAAAATTGTTTGAGATCTCTAACTTTGGCTAACATGTAATTTATCTACTGGGCTAAACTACGCATAATGATGGAGAGTACAGCAGCACTTGCTTTATTCCATTTGCTCAGCTTCTATTTACCTTGATGGATTCTTCCTTCCTTCCTTCCTTCCTTCCTTCCTTTCCTTCCTTCCTTCCTTCCTTCCTTCCTTCCTTCCTTCCTTCCTTCCTTCCTTCCTTCCTTCCTTCCTTCCTTCCTTCCTTCCTTCCTTCCTTCCTTCCTTCCTTCCTTCCTTCCTTCCTTCCTTCCTTCCTTCCTTCCTCCCTCCATCCCTCTCCCCTCCACTCCCCTCCCTTCCTTCCTTCCTATCTTCCTTCCTTCCTCTCTTCCTTCCTTTCTCTCTTCCTTCCTTCCGTTCCTTCTTCCTACCTTTCTTTCTCTCTTTCTTTCTCTCTTTCTCCTCTCTTTCTTTCTTTCTTTCTTTCTTCTCTTTTCTTCTTTCTTTCTTCTTTCTTTCTTTCTTTCTTTCTTTCCTTTCTTATCTTTCTTTCTTTCTTTCTTTCTTCTTTCTTTCCTTTCTTTCTTCTTTCTTTCTTTCTTTCGTTCCTTCTTCCTACCTTTCTTTCTCTCTTTCTTTCTCTCTTTCTCTCTCTTTGTTTCTTTCTCTTTTTCTCTCTCTCTTTCTCTCTTTCTTTCTTTTCTTTCTTTCTTTCTTTCTTTCTTTCTTTCTTTCTTTCTTTCTTTCTTTCTTTCTTTCTTTCTTTCTTCTTTCTTTCTTTCTTTCTTTCTTTCTTTCTTTCTTTCTTTCTTCTTTCTTTCTTTCTTTCTTTCTTTCTTTCTTTCTTCCTTCTCTTCCTTCCTTCCTTCCTTCCTTCCTTCCTTCCTTCCTTCCTTCCTTCCTTCCTTCCTTCCTTCCTTCCTTCCTTCCTTCTTCCTTTCTTTCTTTCTTTCTTTCTTTCTTTTTCTTTCTTTCTTTCTTCTTTCTTTCTTTCTTTCTTTCTTTCTTTCTTTCTTTCTTTCTTTCTTTCTTTCTTTCTTTCTTTCTTTCTTTCTTTCTTTCTTTCTTTCTTTCTTTCTTTCTTTCTTTCTTTCTTTTCTTTCTCTCTTTCTCTCTTTCTCTCTTTCTCTCTTTCTCTCTTTCTCTCTTTCTCTCTTTCTCTCTTTCTTTCTCTCTCTCTTTCTTCTTCTTCTTTCTCTCTCTCTCTCTCTTTCTCTCTTTCTTTACTTTCTTTCCTTTTTTCCTTTCTTTCTTTCTGCACTTTTTCCTAATTTTCTAAGTCTTATAAAATCTGATATCTGTTCTGTGACAGTGTCTAATAACAGATGGATTCGTGAAATTATGAGGAAAAGATTCGTGAAAATAAGAATGTTTTTCCTGGCATGGTCTCCAATACACCACAGAAATTTGCAGATCATGAAGTTCATGAACAAGGTGTTCCTATGACCTTCTCTGTGAGTTTTTAGTTGCTTTCAGAAAACTTTGGTGCCTATTCAGAGTAACTTGTGCCACAGAGCTTCACTGTCAATTTAATCTGATGTTCTCTAGTGTTTATATTTAAAGAGGCAGTGACAAATCTTTCCCCATTCATTCTCCTCATGTTATTTATGATTTTGCAGATCTCTGTTGGATCTCCTTGTCCATTTCCTCCCTGCATCAATCTACCAGATTGAAGAATGTCTTTCTCTTTATTGGTTTCTTGTATGGGGAATGGTTCCTTACTGTCTGGAAGTAAATCATTCCTGTCATTTTTCTCTGTGCCTTTTCCTTCTAAAACTACTATTTCATTTCCTTTAAAACGGCAGTCAGATATCTATGTATTATTCAAGATGAATATGGGTGGATTTGCATAGTGGACATAGTGTCTCATTGTTTTTAAATATTTGGTTCTTTTCCCAGTCATTCTTAGTGTGTATGGTTTTACTTGTTACTGATCACTGAGTTGATATTTTCACAAAGTTTCTTATTACAAGTCAAGATCTCCTGTTCTAATTGCTGACTTAAAGCTATCAATATCTATGAAAAATTTGGATATTTTTTCCTAAATGTATTGCTTTAGATAAAGATGCATCAAATTTTTCTGCGTGGACATTCAGTGTTATTAGCAGACTTTGTCACCTCACTGTCTCTCATTTTCCTAGGATGTTTACGAATAACACAGGAATCAGCACAGATTTCTGTGGGACCTTTCTCTGATAGTAACCACTCTCCATTGGGAAAAAAAAAGATCATGACGTTCTACTTTTGTTTCTCTCCTTTTGAGGAACCATGTTTCCATGCAATGGCCTTCTTTTTTTATCTCACAGTAGTTTGCTTTCTTGAAGAACATTTTGTGAGGAACTTTGTCAAATATATTTTGGAAATCTGAATAAAACGTGTCTCTTTTTTTCTATGTGCTGACTCTCACAGGGTAACTAGTGAGTTTGTCAGGTATGATATCCTTTTACAAAGAGAGGGAAGACTGTTTCCTTGAACTTTACATTTATCCACTAATTGCAATTTTGCTTTTTTTTATTTTTACCAGTAGGGTAGTACATATATATATACAGACTTAAATGTTCTTAGTTTTCAGGATTCTTCATGGACTACTCCTTTTGAAAAAGTGGCATCCCCTTGCTATCTTTCAGTCTCATAATACCAATACGGTTTTAAAAGGGATTTTTTTTTTTTTTTAATCCTAAGTGAATATCAATGGCAAATTCATTTTTGTCTGGTAAGTTTATCCTGCAGTTCGACTTGAAACACAACCACTGTAGAGAAAGGTCCAAATGAGAGTCTCTATATACTTTACTTTGTAAACCATGAACAAAAAAGCTAAACCATTTTTTTGTTGCATATCTTACCTGAGTGCTCATTTTGTTACTTACTCAGTTTGAGATGTAAGGACCATGTATTTGAATGGAGATAGTGGATTTTTTATGTCTGCCTGTATAACTGAAAATATGCTTTTACACATGCATCTATGCTTTATGGAAAAATCTGGAACACAAAAATTAATTTTTAAGCAAAACAATTTAAGATAGATATTTTTTAATCAATAACAAAGCAATTGTTTTTTAAAACAAATGTTTTACTCTTTATGGTGATTACACTAAGAAAGTTTCACTATGACACCCTAATTTCTCTGTTATACTTCATTGACATCAGCAGTAGAATGCTGTTTGTCACCTAAAGATTTTTTTTATATGCAGAATTCTACTTGCAAATTAAAATCTAGTATATCTACCATTGTAGCAGCTGAAGAAATAGTCAAAACAGGCAATGACATCCAAGAAACAATTCAGCTGCCTGCCCATAATGCAAGACTTAAAGTGCTTCTAGAAGAGCGGCTTAAGTGTCTAGCTTATAAATAGACACCTACTGCTGATACTTACATTTAGGAGGCTTCACGTGGAGTTGAATCCCTCCTTTTAGGCTGTCTAAATCTGATTTCTTTGGCTAATGCTATTCTTGGACCACTTTCGTATTTTTTTAAAGCTTGTGAATGTCATGCAAAGTCCCTGGTGGCTGGAGAAAGGCTGTTACTCCACCCATTTCCAAAAAGGGCAGAAGAGAAAATCTGCAGAACTGCAGGCTGCTCAGTCCCAGTTTTGTCCATAAGAAAATTAAGAAGTTAGTCCTCTTCACAACCCTTGTTGTACACATAAAGGTGAAAAAAGTAAATTGGAACATTGCCCATGGATTTAACTAGGAGGCTGAACTAAAGACATACTACGTGATCCTATGATTCTGTGATTAAAGCCCTTTATTTGTAAATAGTGTACTTACTGAGAAATAGTTGCAATGCCAATGAAATACACTTCAGAGACTGATCTTACAGGAGCAGGATCACTGGAATGTGATATGTCATAGCCTTACTGTCTATAATGCATTTAATAAATTATAAAGTATAAGAAAAACAGCCAGAAAGAGAAAGACACATTAAAGAAACCTGAGGGAAATGTAAAGTATTTTTTATTAGAATTCAATTTTATTGAATATCATGTAACAAATTGTTGCTATCAATACAGACAAATCTTCAGAAAAAGTCTGAATGAGAAGGCAATCATGGATTTAGAAGGGAAAAACATTGTCTTCACTCCAATTCACATCCAAATAAAGAGTGAAATAATCAGCAGAAGTTCCTAGGGATATTACTCTGAGATCAAAATTAGTACATATATTAGATAATAGTCTTACGTCTTTAATGCAATATGAAAAAATGATCATTTTTGAAGAAGCACAATAAACCTTTGTGAAATATAAGTGGAAAACTGATTTCTTAATTAGGTAAGTATAAGAAGTTTGATCATGTTTGCAGCTAATATATCAGACTGTTATATCATAATCGGGTAAAATAAACAGACTACATGTCTAATCTTTAAATGAATTTTGTTTAATTACTTATTTATTTCCCAGACATGAAATGCAGCTCTAAAACCAGAACTACCAGCTTTTGCGCTTTACAAAACCGGATGCAAAAAAATTCCAGCAGTTTCTTGTATGCTCATTGAAAATTATCCAAAAGGAAATGGATATTGCAAATTCGTTTCAGAAAAAAAGTTATCCTTGTAAGAAATCTTACTCCTGTGTTCTCAGTTATGCACTGATAATGGTAACTCTTTTTTGTGTGTGTGATCAGGTGATCAGAATACTAAAGTGTAATATTGTATCTTACTTATTTGTTGAGGGAAAATGTATTTGCAGTAGACACCAGTTAAACTCCACAATAAAGTTTAGTCATTCTTATAAATAACATACCATTGAACAGCAACGAGTTATGACAACCAACATCTTAACAACATGGTTAAATCAAATATAGTTTGTAAAAGGTAGGTTTTTTAATCTCCCATACTTATAATCTAACAGAAAATGTTAAGTGGTTTTCTCCTAACTAAATAGATATGAAACAAGCAGACAAGACCCATTTTAGTTAGTCACCTTAGCTATTCAGAGGGAGTTAATGAAAATACCTAGTAAGTTGTCTTTCTGATAGGTGAAATGTGCAAATCACAAGTTGACAAAATGACTTACGGAAGTCTTGCTGTCCCTTCTGCCATCCTGTAGCAGAACAGAGTACATCCAGGTTGTTCTAGGCAGGTGTCTGTCTAATCTGTGTTCATCACAGTGATAAGAAGTTTACACCTTCCATCAGTTAGTGCTAAACTCTACTCTTAGACTGAAAGCAAAGTCCATTCAAAAAAGACCTCTGCTGCTAAAACATAAGATGATTATTTCTTATTCCCTCTTCAAAAGATATGTAGAACAAGGAATCTTTATAAGTTCTTAAACAGAAAATTAAATACATAAATAACGAATTCTCAACATGTCTATAAATGGCAAATTCTCCACATGATCTTGCCCACCTGATCAAAACATATCTATCAAAAACAACAGCTTTTTTTTTCTTATTTCTGTAAGGCTTGTAGGTTTTTTTTTCTCTTGGTCTCTAGTCTTCTATCTGTTTCATAACATGTTGTGCTTAAAACATGACACTCTGCTTCCTGAAGTCCGCTACAAGAGGGAACAGAACTAAGAAATCATATGAGTGCTGCTTATTGATCCCTTCCAAGATGGGATATCAGCACTGCCTTTCCCATTCCCACATTCATTGATTCATTCCAAGATTCCATTTACAATGCAAATTATTAATAAAATTTTGAATGGTATAGTACTTAACAACACTAAATTCCTCCTTGAAAATATGTAAATAATTGCTACAACTTTTTAAATGTTTTTCAATTGGACTGTAATCATCATGTTGTAATATGGTAATTTCTACTACAGTTTTCTATCAGTACAAATGAAAGTAGGAATGCTTATCAGAAGGTTTTAAAAAGATTCTAAATTCCTGATTTTCCATGTCAGTTACCACCTCATAAAAGGTGATTAGGTCTGACAATATGCTTTGATAGAAATGTCTGGCAATATATTTATTCTGTTACCACCTTATTACTTGTTAATTGCTTACAGTCATCCAGTACTTTCCCTGGGATATTTATGGGCTTCAGAATTAATATGTATACTGTTCCTTCCGCAAAGTTTTCCTTTGTAAGCAGCTGTATGCTCATCCATCTCCTCTGGTCCTGAGGGAGTTCTTAAAGATAATTGCTAATAGGTTAGAAATTGATTGACACATTTCTTAAGTACTTTTTAGTACAGTGTCTTACAACTGTAGACTATTGGAGGTCTGTAAGACACCAGATAATGATTAGTGCTTTGTTTATTTGTTAGATGGAATAGACTGCAAAACAGAAAAGCATAGGAAATGGGAAAAACAATTCACTCATCAACATTTCTATTGATGACTTCCAAAAAATAGAAAGTATATAAAGAAAGCAGGGGAGAAGTAAGAGATAAACAGCCAAAATTTATGACTGTAATTATAGTGAGAATCTATGTCCATTGTGGGCATAAAAAAGTAAAGGTCTTCCACCTGTGCTTAACAGTATTTTTAACAACAGTATACAGGAGAAAAAAAAAAAGATTTGTGAAAATTTACTGGTACCAGAATAGTAAAGGAAATAACCAAAAATAGGCCTGGACACTGATCTGAAACAGTATGGATTGCTCAGAAAAAATCCAGCAAGTAATGTGTTTTAGTAGGGACAGTTATAAAGTTATACATCTGGACTTTCTGTTATACTTAAAACCTTTTACCCTTAGTCTTTTTCTATGAACAATAACCAAGAGAGTGCAACATGGTTCTCAATAGTTTTGCACAATTGATTACAGATTTCAATCAGGTTCCATGCGGTAAATTTTTACTGCCAATCATACAGTAATTTACCTGTGAAAAGACACTATGCTATGCATGAAGTTCTGTAAAATGTGTTATTTCTAACATGTTAAAAATAGGACTGTCCTGATTTAAAAGTCTAAATCTATAAAACCAATGACCAAATAAGAATCAAGTGTTGCTTTTTAGTTTAGACTATCTCATTGGCCCAGGAAAAAAGGCAATTAGGGAACAAATAGTCTAGACTTCTTCATTTGTTCTACACCTATAGAGTATTCCAAACACAGTGCATGAAACACATAGAATGAAACATAACACAACTCTCCACAAAGACCACTGTTGTAGGAGTTTTTCTGATCAGAAACCTCTATCTTTTTCTGTCTTATTTCAGTTCTGCTCAGGAACTCCAAGAACACAGTGCCATAAGAGAGATTTTTAAACACCCCTCTGTTGGAGAAAGAAGTTTACTAGTGGATAATTCATCAGTGTTTGCTCAGCATAGTGTATCACTTCATATGTTTAAACATAACATATTTAAACAAAGGAGTTCTGAATTGAAGCAGTAGACAATGGTCCATTTCCAGAGCTTAAAGATTTTAAGGCAAAGAATCTATCATGTAAAAGAATATTAGAAATCTATCAGTCTTATTTGCCTGCCAGCTCTCTTCATGGTGGGCTGTGGGATTAGATAATCTTCCTTTCTGACATACATTTATATCTTCAGGTAGTTAGACTGATGGAGGAAAGGGTGTAAGAAGGTAGGATTGTGAGAAAAAATATTGTCATTCTTTTCTGTCTCATTGGACAGAATTCAAATTTAAGCAGGAGTATAAAAAACCAAACCTAAACTACCACCACAACTCAGTCAAGAGACGACAGAGGCAAATTGGCTTTCCTTGGCAGAAATGGCAAAGGAAAGAAGAACCCTCCTTCATCACATTGCTGGGATATGTGGGAACATTAGAAAGCTATAAAGCTGATATTATGTGGTCAACCTAGAAAAGTGATTGTAATTTCCTTTCCTTTGCTCCCATTATTAATATAATTGCATTAAATGAGGATTAAGGCTTCTTAGGAGTTTTCACTCAATCCCTTTACGCTCTTTCTCCAAAACTATCTTCAAGATTTCAATTTCTCCCTTAATTTTCTGTTAATATAAGATACTTGAATAGCTAATTTATCAGTCAGTGGAATAATTTTGTTATTTTTACTCTTATGCCCCTAAATAGACTGTATTTTCTGTTGTATTTTTGAAGGAAAATGAAATATATAACACAAAAAACATGGAACATTGTACAGTACATTGACCACCCCAAAGTGAGAAATAATACCGTGTGAAGACTGCAGGACTTGAACCCTGCGTTCAGACAGTAGATTTTACTCTGACTAATGTCAGAAAAATAACTTCCAGTCCATTTTTAAGCATTCTGACAGTTATAAAGATCAATCTTGATATATCTAAATCTAAAATAACAAAATTTCTCTGATTATCAGATATCTACATTTTCCACTGAGTGTTCTTACTTGAATAACAATTTTCCAAATAAAGTTATCAAGAGTTTTTTCTAAGAACATATTCAAAACATGTCTGAAGGCTATGGTTTTTGATAATCCATATTCCATAGAATTGAAATTTGAGTGTGTTTAACACACAGATAACTTTGTTTTAATAAACAGTTAAACAATTATGATGACTTAAACCAACTTAGTAGTACTAATATGTAGTGGCTGGGATGTTAGATAACCCACTGATGAAGCTTAAAATCCAGTTTCAAGTTTTTCTTTATCCCGAGGAAGTTCAAATTCAAAACTTAACTTTACAAAAGACTGAACTAATCACTGTGTCATAGGTTTAGGTAGGGAAGAAAACCTACTCCATCTGTGGGTGGCGAGGGCTTGGGAACTAGATGATCTTTAAGGTCACTTTCAACCCAAATCATTCTATGATTCTATGATTCTATGACTCTATGATTCTATGCCACTTTCACTGTGAAGAAAAGAATACAAATTTCAGTGAAGAAAAGAGGTAAAAATGATGGCGAATGAACTTAGACTAGTTTAGACACTGAGTAAGGAGAACTTCACACTTCTCTTCCCTCAGATCTTCCCTATCAGGCTACAAACCTTCTGGACAATCCTTGTGACATTGACAAATGGTACTAGGCAGTTCTTGTGCTTCTTGCTCCTACAGAGGCAGCTCATGGTCCTTGCAGCTGCTGTGGTGTTCAGGTCAATATAGCCCACTAGTAGCAGATGAAAGACGTGTAGCAAGACCAGCAGGTCTCAGTACTTCACCATCCCTATCATACACTGGTCGAAACCAAAAGACAAGCATCCACTTTGCTCTTGTGAATAACTTCTGGCTGTTGCATGCTCCTGAACTGCACTTGGGAAGATCAGTGCTGGCTGGTCTGGATCAAACCAGGCCAAGAATCACACTGACAATTGAGCAGTGAGGACAAGAGCTTTTCAGAGTCTAAGCTCAGATTAATAGGGCTGGTGTAGTTAATTGTAGGGTTAAAGTCTGGGAAGTAACACAGAGAATAACACAGAGGCCTTGACAGAGTTTGATAACAAGCTGAGAACTGGTTAACCTTGAAGTAGTGGAAAGTCTGAGCACTTTATCAAGAGGGATTAGGTAAAGAAAAAGAGAATTTAACCCAAAATTGTTAAATTGGTGCACGGACAATGACTTTGCAAAAAGATTGTTGTAAAAGAGCAATTTGTGTTACAAATAAATGATTCCGATGCAGACTTCATTTTGAACCTGCATTGGGGTCCTTGCCTTTATCTGCCGCAGTTAATAGATCTGAATGATGCAGCAGGAAATAGTCCACACACATCCTCTGCCTTAACCCAGTTTAGAGGGTTACCTTTTTTTTTTTTTGTAGACAATCCTGTGGTTCAGACCAGTCCTGTGGTTCAGAACTATTTACTTGGAATATGTTGCAAATACGTTATTCAGCCACATCTGTTAAATAAGGTTTAAATCTAGCTGTTGCTGAGAATATGGGTACTGCTGTAACCTAAGCTTCATGGATTTCTGTTTAGCTGGACTCGTGGTTCCTCCTTTAACATGCGCCTCTTTTTGAAGATACACCTGGATTTCATGTATTGGGAAAGGCTCAGAACGCTTCAGAGACTGTTAGTGTGACTTCCCATGGGTTTCATGGAGGAATCCTGTTGTTCCAATTTTATATTTCAGGTTGTTTCTCATCAGTGAAGAGAAGCACACTGCTCTTCTTTGTGCTGGTATTATTTGTTGTACTACCTTAACTTCAGGCAGGAAGAAAAAAGAATATTTTCCTTATATGATGTATTCAGAAGAACATTTTCCTCCTGATCTATAGGGAGTTTACAACAAAAAAATGCGTTAAGCAAGTGTAATCAAGCATCATATACACCTACATAGCAGCTACTGTCTCTCCTCTCTCTTCAAATGAGTTGCTCCTTGCTGCTGTGCGGCTTTTGCTACTGTCGGATGCAGCTTCCACATTTCTGATCCTCAGGTGAGCTGTTCCTCTTCAGATGAAAAATTCATTTTTGGATGTCCTTGTATGATGATTTGAGAGATTTTTGGTCTTATGCTACTCCATATAAAACAAGTCAGGCAGTTAATGAAGAAGGAAATGTTCTATATGTTCTATATACAAGACACCACCATATCCAGAAATCTATTGCTAATTTTCATGGGTCAATAAGGGCATTAACATGAAGACATAGTCAAGCACAACACATTAAAGAATGTGTGGTGTGACAGAAGTAGGCTGAAATGCAGAAAAAAAAGGTATTTTAAAGCTTTCTTCAGCTGTGAAGAATTATTGACAATCAATGTTCACACTCAAGACAAAAGCAAAAATTTTTGCTAAAAACCCAGGAGGTGTGGAGTTTTTTCTTGTTTTTAGCTAAAGAATTCTGGAAATAGTAATTTTACAAAGAAGTTGATAGATAGAAGGTGAGAGTCAACGTTATTTTTCCTCTTGTTTGGTGAAATCTTCTTATATGCTCACCAGGAGATAAACAATTTACCATACAGAGAGATATACTGATACATTTGACTTATAGAGAGACTTTGGCAAAACTTCATCTAAGGAAGCATTTGTAAAGACCATTGTAAAGAATCTTTGTCTTCCATCTGGGAGTCAAAAAGAATCTCTTTCCTGATCTTAGCAAAATATTGCCAAGGCTGAGAGTAAATATATATTTCTGCATCTGACCTTTGAGCTGACCATAATCATTCACTATTGCATCAGCCTAGAATATAAGTAGGTACTCAAGGAGAAATATTTTTTAGGGGAGAAGAGTGAAATACATTCATATTCACACTACGGTCTACAATCAAGAGATGGATGTAGTTTCCTCAGCAGTTTATTGACAAGAAATTCAAATCATCTTTCTCTACTACTTTCTCAAATCTACTTCTTACATGGGTGTTAAGATGCAAACATCAATATTTATGTAGGGATAAGATTTTATTCTTTAAAATACTAGCAATATTCTTGAATTTTTCCTTTTAAATTTGCAATTTTTTAGCTTGAATAAAAGGCAGAATAATTTCAGAAGCACTTTTTCCAGCAAAATGAGTGTAGTTCAGCTTGATAAATATTGAACCCATTTGCCATCATTTTTGAGACTACTATTACAAAACAAAATCCCCCTATCTGACTGTCCTTAGATTATTCCTCATGTTCACAAAAGTTAGATTTCATTCGGCACTGATGTTCCCATCAACCATGTGAATGACCATCTATATAAAAAGAGAATAGGACAACTTCTCCTGAAAATGAGCCTTTTTTAAACTGAAGTGATAGTTGCTTCCCCTATCCAGTCATAGAATTATAGAATCACACAATCATTTAGTTGGAAAAGACTTCTAAGATCATCAAGTTCAACCCTCAGCACTGTCTAGTCCACCTCTAAACCATGCCCCTAAACCCACATTTATGCATCTTTTAAGTACCTCCAGGGATGGTGACACAACCACTTCCCTTGCCAGCCTGTTTCAATGCTTGACAACCCTTTTCATGAAGAAACTTTTCATAATATCCAGTCTAAACCTCTCCTGGCACAACTTCAGACTGTTTCCTCTGGTCCTATCACTTGTTACTTGGTAGAAGAGACCAGCATGTGCCTCGCTGATGCCTCCTTTCAGATAGTTGTAGAGAACAATAAAGTCTCTCCTCTGTCTCCTTTTATCCAGGTTAAACAGCCCCAGTTCCCTCAGCCATTGCTCATAGGACTTGTGCTCAAGACCCTTCACCAGCTTTGTTGTCCTTCTCTGGACATGTGCCAGCACCTCAATGTCTTTCTTCTAGTGAGGGGCCCAGAACTGAACACAATATTCAAGGCACGGCATCACCAGTGCTGAATACAGGGGGACAATCACTTCCCTACTGCTGGCCACACTATTTCTGACACAAGCCTTCTTGACCACGTGGAACACTGCTGGCTCATATTCAGCCAGCTGTTGACCAACACCCCCACATCCTTTTCTGTCAAGCATCTTTCCAACCATTTTTCCCCAGCAGTAGTGTTCCGTGGCATGGTGGTAACCCAAGTACAGGACCCAACACTCAGTCTTGTTGAATGTCATATAATTGTCCCACCCCATCAGCACTCAGATCCATCTTGATGTCATTTGCAGTTTTACTGAGGATGCACTCAATCACCTCATCCAGATCATTGATAAAGACATTAATAGAACTGGCCCTAACACTGAGTCCTGAGGAACACTGCTTGTGGACGACCACCAACTGTATTTACCTCCATTCACCACAACTCTCTGGGCTTGGTCATCCAGACAGTTTTTTCCATAGTGGGGAGTATACCCATTCAAACCATGAGCAGCCAATTTATCCAGGAGAATACTGTGGGAATGGTGTCAAAGCTTTTATTAAAGTCTAGGTAGAGAACATCCACAAGCTTTCCCTCATCTACTAAGCAGGTCACCTTGTCATAGAAGGAGATTAGGTTAGCCAGGCAGAACCTGCCTTTCTTAAACTCATGCTGACTGGACCTAATCATTTGGTTGTCCTATATATGTGCCACATGATGACATTCAAGATGATCTGCTTCATAAACTTCCCTGGCATCGAAGTCAGGCTGACAGACCTGTAGTTCCCCTGATCTTTTTTTCTGGCCCTTCTTGAAGATGAGTGTTACATTTGTTGATCTCCAGTCAACTTGAATCTCAGCATTTAGCCAGGACTGCTGATAATTGATGGAATTGGCTTTGTGAGTACTTCTACCAGCTCCCTCAGTATCCTTAGGTGCACAAGTTGCTGTCTTTGGACGAATGAAAGTACATAAGTGTTTTACTGACAGTTATTCTGATTACAGATACAATTGAGAAGGACTGATGTAATAACTTTTTAAATAAATGCAGTTTGAGATTAAAATGGCAGCTGGGTCACAATTTATCTCCTTGCAGCATCTCCAGTCTGTTGCCAGAACTGTTAGGATTGCTTAAAGGTTCTCACTCTGAAATTTGAAGAAGATCTAACCCCCAAAACTGATCTTGTATGGAGTGAAAAGCCTTGTCTTGACTATGTCAACCAATATAAATGACAGTCGTGTCACTGTTTAGTCCCAACCTGGCTAAATTTTCAGCAGCTGAAATTGTGTAATTGGGCTCCCAAATTCTACCCCCAAACCCTAGGGAAAGGGGGCTGAAAATGAGAGGAAAAAGTCTTGTAGATTGAAAGCTAAAAATACAGTTTTAATGAAATTATGATAATAAGAGTAATAATGATTAAAATAATTAGCCATTAATGAAATATGTACAAATATCCTACTTTTCACCCCTTGTTGACTATACATCACCACAAATGCTGTACAACAGACACAGGAAAATGGGTCCTCAGCTAGTAGGGAGTTGAACTCAGGAAATGGATTAAGGGATGCAAAGATCCTGGGTCAGGATTAATCAGACAAATAAGGTCCTCACTTGGATGTCAGCCATCACAGAAGAGAGAAAGACCCTCCTGATCTCTCAATTTTTATACTGAGTATTACATATCTGGGATGTAATACTCTGTTGGACAGTTTGGAGTCACCTGTCCTGTATGCTCCTCCCTGTGGTCTTTTTCTCTAGCTCAAGGATGACCTTGGCTATTAGAGGAATAAGTATAAATATTGGCCACTCTACATATCAGTGCTCCATGTTATCGCTTCTAGAGAGAAATTGTATAAAAACCCATGCAGTTAGCTTTCAGAAAATTTAAGTTACTTTAGACTAAGTCTGAGCTGAAGTCAGAGTCACCCCAATTAACTCAAATCTTAACAGTATCACAGTATCACAAGGTTGGAAAAGACCTCTGAGATCATCTAGTCCAGCACCAACACCCACGTGTCGTTTAAACCATGGCACTAAGAGCCTCATCCAATCTGTTTTTAAACATCTCCAGGGATGATGACTCCAACACCTCTCATGATGGAGATTTTCCTCAAAATTCACAAGGTGAATAAAGTCCACATTTTGTAACTTCATGACTGTATCTATCTGACACAATTAAAGGGAAGTTTCTTCTACCCCAACATTAACAGCATCTTTTTACTATATTTCGTCTCAATGGAGTCCTTCTACAGTAAAACATGATTCATCAAAGATGATAATGTCTAGCTAAAAGTGAATATCTGGCTATCTCCATCCCCTTGAGAAAGCTTTTGCAGGTCACTGTTGAAGCATATATGTTAATGAATAAAGTAGTTTCATCTTTGTCATCATAGTCTGGTATCTTTCATGAATAATAGATCCACTCAGAGTAAAGAAGTGATATTCTTGGTGACATCATAAGGATCTCAAGTCTATCGCACTACAGAAGAATGTTTCTATTGTTGAGGAATATTCTGTCCTTTTCTTCTGTGAACGTGTTTGAAAAGGAAGAATTTTAATGCAGTTACTGTAAAAAAAACAAAAAGAATTTTACAAAATGAGTGGAAATAATATACAATTTCTTTTTTCTTACTAATTGTAAGCACAGAGACAAAACAGAGGTATAGAGACACATGCAAGATTTAACTATTTGATAATGTTCAATAATAAATGACACTTGGTTTGTATTCCCATATTTTTAAACTAAATTCTCCAGAATTTGAAAGGAAAATTTTCTTCTGACTTACAAATACTCTGCAGCAAAACTCAGTCATAGTAGGACTTATGTATGCACATAAGGACAGACTTTTAAAGTATTTTTTGTACTTATTTCCCAATAATATATGCCAGAATTTAATCCATCTTCTTCTGATATCTAGCAGTGAAACTTAAAGTGGCCTTATTCAATTGAAGTTCTAAATTATAAAAGCAAAAATAAGTATTAAAATATAACTTAAAGCACAGTTCATGGAAGCATAGTAAACAGTTTAACCTTTGAGGTTTAATGAGCTGTAGTTGTCTAAGCTTTCAGCTGTAGAACACTGATTTTTAACCTAGTTTAACAGAGCCTCAAACTTGTTACCCTTTGTAGGTTCTTTGACAGTTCAATTGAAGTAACCTATTTCATACAAATTTCTACAGAAAAATGTCCATATAGAGAAAATCAGCCCAATGAAAGCAAGGTTTGTTATCAGCATCAACTGAGGCAATGGAATAAATGAGCATGAAGATCTTGAAGGGCTAGTTTACCTTGCTGAGACCAAGTCCCCCAGCAGGGAGGAAAGAGGTTAAAACAGAAGAGAAAAGAAAAGATAAGAAGAGGAAATTTGCCCCAAAATACAGTTTCCAAACAAAGCTTCCCCCAGAATAAGTTTAGCAACGCGAGTAAAAACTGTTACAAAACATGGAGGAAACACTACATATGAAGCCACAATGACAAATTGTGGGATACCCTGATTCACTTAGCCCCGACAGATGGTTTCCTGAATATACCAACTAACACACTGAAGGTAATTCAGGATACAGAGGCAAGAGATGAATGAATGGATTGAGTTTTAGTTTCCTCTACATACTATGACAGTGCATCCTTATGCAGCATCACAGTTCCACAGTATTATTTGGACTTCACTCATGTTATACTTCCAACACAGGTTCTGACTCAATACAGATTCAGGCTCAGCCAAGAAATTCTTTGCATTCGGGTAATATTCACCCTGTGTAATTTACCTAAGATCAGAATCCGTTTCCTCTGGAATTAAACATAGGATGTAACGTAGCACTGTGATTGCTGACCTTGAGTTACTGACACCAGATTGCTATACAATAATCCTACTTTTTCTTTTTCATCCTTTCAACAATTTCAGACACAAATGCCTCAAGAGGTTTCTTCTCTCTTGATATAACCATCCCATTCATTTTGATGATGTCATGTCATGCAGATATCAGTTCTGTTAACTACCTGACATAATGACCTTTACACAACAGTTATTGACAAGTTACAGACAGATGACCAGTTAATTATGTGTTTTGATGTTAATCAGTCTATAATGTAACAGGGCCTTAGGAATTCTTTTGAAAAAGAGCATGTAAGAAAGAAGAATATGAAGTTACTTTCAGACTGGAGTCTTTACAACAATTAACCTAATGTATGCAATTATTCAGACTCTGTAACAAGCAGAGCGCACGCGTGTTCTTGCGATCCAATCTAACTGTGAGCTTAGTGCATGTTATAGGTTTGAGTTCTATGACACATCTGCCTTGACCCAGGTGCAGGAAATAGTGCAAACATAGACTGGTTTGGAAATGGAATCTTAATTGTAATCCTAGTTTACATTAAGAGTCACTATGATGTAAACTAAGGGAAATACTATTGTCATCTTGCTAAGCTTTCTGAGTTATCATTTTTTAAACAATTAACAAATTTTGAAAGGATGCCTTCCAGAAGACAGACCTGATTCCAAACGAGTTTGGTAGTTATAGTTTATTTCTAGAAGAAGCATGTTTAAGTTTTTAATAAGAATCCAACAGAACAGAAAATTGAGCTTAAATCTCCTGCAAAGCCAGCAAATATAGCACTATGCTGTTATCCACTGTGAACTTAATAGACAATAGTACACCTAAAATATTCCACAGGCAGCTGTGTGAGCAAAAATCTGCCATTAAACTATGACTCCTTCCCTAGCAATTCAGAAATTCATTAAAATATTTCCAGTAGGCATTAGTCATCACTCTCAAAGGGATACTAGCTTTCTTCCAATGAAGAGATATTAAAGATGAAAATTCAGACACCAGACAAGTAATTAGCTCGTGCAGACAGATCACCTAGTTACTCATTTATTAGTTAATTGTTCCGAGTCAAATAGCACAGATGTGGGTATAGAAACAGAATAGAAAAGGACCCAGTAACTAAGAGAAGTCGTTAGAGCCTATTTATTGACATGTATTTTTATTTATCTTTGTGTAGTCACGTTCCAGATAAGTAGGAATAGCAATGCACATAGTTTCCAGAGTGTGCTTTAAATCCTTGCAGGCCTACAGCTTTTCACCTAGAGATGAGTTCTCTATACATAATTTGGCAAACTACATGGTAAAACCTGACTCTAGGGAAGAAAGCAGGAGTGTCATCTTCTTATCCAGCACCTCTGGGGAATCAAAACAATAAAATAGAAGTTGAAGAACTTACTGTTATAAGAAATAAGTTTGACCTCATGATGATATAAGAGGGCAGCAATACCTATTCTGAATAGACACTACTTATTATTTTGTGCTAATATTTCTTAAGTACAGTTTCTACTTTTTTCAAAGCCCAAGAGTCTTTTTGTTGTTTTGTGTTTTTATTCACCAAAATGCTAAGTATTCCCTGTCAAAGCAAGGATAATGTGCTACAATCCTATTTTAAAATATAATGTAAGCTTCTAATGTAGGTTTTACAACATGTTTAATGTCAGCAGCCTCTGACGTCATTGGCTAAAGATGTTCCTTTTGTAGGCAGACATCCTGCTAACCATGCCATCAGAAATTTATCCACAGCTAGATTTATGAATGTTTTAAACTCGACCAAATTTCCCTGAATTTCACTGTAATGTGAATAAAGTTTAAACATATTCTATAACTCATAATGGCAATTTATCCAGAATCACTTTCACATGGAATATGTGTGGTAAAATCCTGAGTTCAGAAAAAAAACATGGTGGTGGTGGTAGTGTCAGTCTTTCCTCAATGCATCAAAGAAACTTGAAAATTGTCTTTCTTTTCAGAAAAGCTTTGTGA
Organism: Dromococcyx pavoninus; assembly: GCA_033558185.1. Lineage (NCBI taxonomy): Eukaryota > Metazoa > Chordata > Aves > Cuculiformes > Neomorphidae > Dromococcyx > Dromococcyx pavoninus. Next base: position 2,194,153 of record JAUMJL010000068.1, read on the forward strand.
TTTTCAAACTGAATATATACCAGATAGTTAAAAGAATGCACTTATGTCCACAAGAATTTACTATTATTATAATCCAAGTAGTGATACTGCTCAGTCTTGCCCACTGCTTTTCCTTTAACATCTGAAATTCAAAATGGTTCCCATTAGTCATCTGAGTAGATGGGCCCTTTCATTTACACATGGTCCCATTGAACATGTAGGTAGTGCTCTGGCTCCTTAATTTACAGTACTGGTGATTTTTTGCCAACTTGAAGATACCCACGGAAGCAGAAATATGTCTGACATAAAATAAAACAGGTTATTTTTATTGTGCATGAAACTGTGTCAGGAATTCTGCAGAGAAAAATGGAAGGAAAAAATGAAAGAAAAAGGCTAATAACACCCTCACTTTCTTTGATACTTCAACAAGGAACTACCTGGAGTAACACCCAGAGATTACTTAATACTGAAACTTTGGGCAGTACCTGAAGGTGACTTGTCAGAAATTGGCAATACAGCAGAACTAGACTGACACTTAAGTAAAGGGTGCAGTAAATCAAGTAAAAAAAAAACCAAACCAAAAAAACCCAGGGGTCATTTAAGTTTCAGCATGAGATATGTTTTATATATTTGTTTCCTATTCTGAAAGATATTTGGAGAAGTTTTTTTTTACAGGAGTTGTGCTTTTTTTAATTCTTTTAATCATAGGCATAAAAAACATCCTTCCTTGAAGTTTATGTTTGATTTCCACTGTAAGTTGTTAGTCAGCGTTATATGCTAGGCTAACAGACTAACAGAATTCAGCTATTCTGAGTCTATATTAATGTTGCAGTGGGGCTCAATAGAGCAGTGTTACTATTCCGTTCACGAAGGTAGTCTCTGAGGGAAAAAAGAGCGTATAAACCTAAGTTATTCTCAAATAAACAGCTAACCATTTGCTTTCCTCATGGCATCAGTAAGTGTCATATGTAAATCCAGATTTTAGAAAAAGTATCAATATCTATATTAGTGAACTGAATAATTTTCTAGACTGTACAAACCTGGCATCCTAGACTAGACAGTTTAGGATCTCCTATAAAGCTGAAGTAACAGCCCAGTCCCGGGTATTGTTTTGACCTAGTCTTAGGTCAAGACATGATTTGGAGGCTGCAACAGGCAGCCAGAAAGTAGCAACTTAGTTTAACTCTATGGACACAGGCTGTACTGTACTGTACCAGGTAGCCTCAGGGTCAAGTAACATTTCCCATTTTTCTTGTGGTAATAACTACATCAGGTTGACTATTGCTATTGTAATGACTGCTACTCACTTCCTAAATCCATATTTGCTCATCTATTTAATAGACATGAATTTTCACAAGAAATTATACTACTATAAGTTCTAGTTATAATTTTCACTAGTTTTGAGAAGTAGATATAGAAGTTTAGGACAAATCGATCTGCTATATATACATATAGACTTATGTTACTATGAAGCTGAGAGAAAGAAATCACCCATATATAAAGTCTTAATTTAAAGCAAATGTGTTATAATTTGAATAAATTTTAACCTCTGTTTTTGCAGGCTATGTTTTAAGTAACTTTCTTTGTGTTTGCATTAAGATAAGGTTATAAATATATATCGTTAAAAGAGATCTGTAGAGGAATTGTTATTTGTCCTTATCAGAGGCCTAACGGTTGTTTTTGAAAATGTTGCTTAATGATCTACATTGTAATGTTATTCTGAAAAGATTTTGTATTTTTCGTAACTGAGTCATCAGTAATTAGTGGTACTGTATTTGTCTGCTATAGGATTTTTTAATTCATATTTAGGTTGATCAAACATTTTGTACATGGTTACATCTTTCTCAATTTGTTATACTGTAAAGAAGTTGTAAAATTACTAATATGACTTTCACAGGGCTGAAATAGTGTAGGTTTTGCTAAGAAAATCCAATATTTACCCAGTCACAGTCAGTCACACTGACTCGAGTTATATTGAATTGTGTGGAAATTAATGAAATTTGCCATTCTTTGCCGCCTAGTAGTATAAGTCTTGTACTGTAAGTTTACTGGTATTCATGAAAGTGAATAACCAGCTACAAGTGAAAAGAACTAGTATGTACCAAGGAGTGTGCTGCAAGTTCCATCTACAATTTAACAAAATTTATAATACAGAACTAATGAGTGTTGTTAAAAGAAATCGTATTTTATTCATATTTTTTAAATGTACACGCTCCCCCCACCCTCCTAGTCTAAATTTTGACCGTATCCAAAATAAATAAATTAAGCCATTTGAAGACTTTGATCAGTGTACTGGCTTTCTCAGTGTAGGACTTCTACTTCAAATTTGTTCAGTTGTTTTAACAGTTTCATTTATGCTGATGTTCTCTTACGTTTAGGAAATGAAGCAGCACACATTTTGCTTTCTTTACTGCTGTAGCTGTTTATGTCCGCATTTTACTTTGCTGCCCAACTTGTTCTATGTTTCCAGTTTCACCAAGGAAAGATAACAATTTTAGACCTCGCTGACAGCTATTTGTAACCTTGTAGTCACTGTTCTGAGAAATTCCTGACATATTCTTTTCTCAAAGCAGAGTATTGCAAAGAAGGTAATGTTTAAATATAATACCCAGGAGCTGCTTTTGGAATTTGGATGCAATCAGTGGAATTAAAAGCATATATAAATTGTCAGTACTTTTCTATTTTTTATTACTCCGTGGAGTTCTGCTCACTGAGAACATTCAGAAAGAATCTTCACTTCAGAAAGCCTAATGTCAGGTTTCAAGTTAAAGATGGTGTAATGTAGGAAATAAATAATCGCATGGAAAAATGTTATATCAAAGATCTTTGTCAATACTAAAATAACCATTATCCATAGACGAATGCGAATGGAAAATACGATTATGGGTTTCCCATTCTTTAAAAAAAGACACTTTTAATAGGAAACGGGATTGGACTCCCAGTGTTTATAACATTCTGGTTTGTTGTGATGTTCATCAGTCCTGCAACATTTCTACCCAGAATAATTATATAGCTCTTGTTTACTTAGTATCTGAAAAATACACAGTGTATTGAGTCTCATGCTATATATCCAAACGTCAAGATGTTAATACTCCAGTTTAAAAGCAAAGTGTGTGGTGGGGGGGGTGGAGGGAGCAAATAAATGAGATAACAACTCTGTAAATAAACTGTGATTATGAACTTACATGTCCTATGTCAGTTGCCTTATAACCAAAGGGTCTTTCTTTTACTACTTGCCAAATAAAGCAATACTTTGTAAAAACTTTATGCTGCATGTCTTGGGAAAAAAACAAACAAAAAAACCAACCAAACAAACTAAACTAAATATGCAACAACAAAAAACCAAGGCCAAAATGTGCAATTAGATATACATTGTGATTAAAACATTGTACATTGATCAAAAAGTTGTAAACTTGGGGAATTTGTGAGAGGGGGATATCACATCAATCCCAGGAAAGCATCGTAACCACAAGGTAATGAAATATCCTAGGGCAGAGCATCTTCTATCCTGTAAGGAGAGAGTAAGGGCTTTCAGCTTTTCTCTCCCAGCCCAAAATCTGTGCTAAACTACAGGACAGGGAACTCAATTTGATATGTGCCTACCTATAGTGAAATTATTTGTATGGGAATTCACACACTTGGCCCCACACAACAGAGGGGAACAAGCTAGGCTTCAGTCTAAAAGATCATGCTTTTTAGGAGGAATCTAGTGCTGCACATTGGCACAGCTGCTGGCTGTTGAGTACTAGGTCAGTGAGGCCAACAGCATATACAAATAAAGGCAGCAAGCTGACTTTCAGTGGAAAGTCACGAAGACAGAAAACGTGCAACTCATATGGAGAAGTAAAATCTCAAGGCATGAGACAGCTTCATACCAGTCCTCCGCTCAGAGAGCAGGTTCACCTACAGAGTTCCAACATCCATTAAAACTGTCAGTCTCCTACTTTAAGATAGTACTTTCCCCCTCAACAGTTTCCAATGTAATGCAGGTCTTATTATCTCCCGGTGTAACAAGACCAAATATGAATTTTAAGTTTGAAACAGGATAGACTAGTGAATATCACAGACCGTTCTGAGAAAATAAGTAAATGTAGATTCATCAAGAAGTATAGGCAAGTATTCAGTTTCTACTGGAAACGGTGTGACTTTCTGCTAGCATCCAAAACATTGCTCATTGAAATACAATGTTATGAAGATCTGGGGACATGTCTTACAGCTGGAGAAATGCAAAGGTTGTTCCTAATTTCAAAGAAAGCTAAAAGCATAATCAATGGAACTATAGGCTGCTCAGCCTCACCTTTGGTCCCAGATCATGAAATTAGTGTCCTTGAAACACAGTACTAGGCACGCAAAAGAGAAAAAAATTGATGAGCATTTGCATATTAGGAGTTATCATATATCACAGTTTTAACAAGACTTTTGTCACTGTCTTCTACATTATTGTTATATCTAAGTTGGGCTGTAAGAGTCCGGATTGGTGGATAACTGGATAGATAAAAAGGAGTTTGCATAATAGTACTCAGAGGATGATGGTTAGTGGGTCATTCTCTACCTGGAGACAAGTGTGTTACTACAGGGGTTGGTACTGAGACTGCCTTGTTTAATTTTATCAAAGACTTGAAGAAGGAAATGGAGTGCATTTTTATCCAATTTGCAGATGTGGACAGACTTGAGGGGACCATTCAAGGACATCCTAGACACACTGCTGGAGTGGGCTAGCAGGAACCTGATGAAACTCAATGAAGACAAAAGCAAAGTTCCCCACCTTGGAAGGATGAGCATGGGCCCACGGGGACACTGGCAAAAAAATACCAACAGCAAACTGAACTATAAGAACAGGGACAGAGCCAGGATATCCAGGGAAGATATTACACCCCTCTACTCAGCTCTCGTTAGGTCACACCTAGTTACTGTACTCAGTTTTGTGACCCCAGCACAAGAAAGACGTTGATAAAGTAAAGGTTGCTCAGCAGAGACTGCTAAGGTGGTGGGGGCTGCCCTGTAAGGAGAGGCTGAGAGAGCTGGGTTTGTTCAGCCTGGAGCAAAGATGTCTCCAGGTGGACCTGTGAGCAGCTCCAAGTGACTGTGTGGAGTTTGAAATTGTAGAAGTACCTTAGAGGTGTTCAAGAAAAGTGGATAAAGCCCTGAGAAGTCTGGTCAGAACTTACATATGACTACTGTAAGCAGGAGGTTGGTTGAACTGGAGAAATCCTGATATCCCTTCTGGACTGAGTTGCTTATTCTGATACTGTGGTTCCATTTTTGGAAAGGCTTGAATGTATTAGACATTTGATTGAACAGTGTTTGAGGAATACAAATGAATTGACTTTTTCTGCTAAGGGTTTAGCCTCACAATGTGCCATATATCACACAATTGTAGTTTTATTTATTCAGCCTGCAAATGCCTCCAGTAAGTATACAAAAAACAAACAGCCATCATAGATCTTAGATAATGAATCATGAATAAGTGAAGCAAAGAGATCATAATAATTCACATAAATAAACTTCCATGAATGTTGTGAAAACTATCTAATAACAACTACACTTACAGAAATTGGAAACAATTTGAAAACAATTTCCTACAAGCCCGAAGTCTAGATTAATTAGATGATTTACTAATGAGAATATTTGATTAGTCTTCCTATATACAACCTGTGTACTGTAAACAGTGCAAGATCATATGTGCAAGTGAAATGTTAAATTTCTGCTCTAGTTGATTTGCATTCACCTGAAACTGCTTTAGAAGAAGACTTACTATAGAAACAGATTGGTATGTCTTTTCCAAGAAAGACCTTTATTCTGTTTCTAATTACTAACACAAGTTCATCAGAAAAGACAATCTTGTCTAACAATCATTTAGAGATCCCAGGAACACAGAAAACTCATTTTGTTTTTTCCAAATTAGTGATTTCTTGCTGATGGAAAATGTTATCTAGCACAATTAGTTTACTTTTGTTATACTGCAAAAATATGTTTTATGCTCAAGCATTTCACTGTTTCGGCTTTTCTCACAGACAAATACGTGCATCAGTTCTTTAAACTGCTCCACATAAAAAAAGGTAACCACTAGAACATAATACTTCAAAAAGTAGTATCTGAAATTATGATTCTTTTAAACCATTAAAACATAAATACTAATAGTGAGACTCAATTTGCAAGTTATTAATTTTCTAGCTATTTCTGCTTGGGTGAAAGTGCTGTCAATTTGACATTACTCTAAAGAATTTACTATGCCCTCTGCTTTTCCTGATGATATCCAAAACAATTACAGTCACAGCCTTAGCCTGGGAGTCTCTAAACAAACTTCTAACTTAGAATACCTTTTACCCATTCCCTGTCTTTTAAGTTTAGATAGTTATTTATTTAATTATCTTTTCTGAAGTGAAAAAAAATCAGGTAATGACTCACAAATCAGCACAGCATTATAGAGAACATTAATGAAACCTCTAGTTTCATTTATAAAATCTATAGATTAGGCAAGAGACAAATCACATATTTGGTAAATCCAAGTTTTTGAATCTGACTTTCAAAGAAACAGAACTGCCTTGAAACTGAAATGCTGTTCGCTATGGAACAGTAAATCTGAAAAATGGAAATACGTATGCTACAGCAGTTCTTTAATATTGTTGGGGTGTCATGTAGTTGGTTGGTTGGTTGGTTGGTTGGTTTTGGGACACTTGGGAGTAGTTGAGTCTTTGGGTATTTTGTAAGGTTTGTGTGTTTTGTGATTTTGTTTTGTAAGGCTGGGGTTTTTTTGTTTGATTGTTTTCTTTCCATTCAGGATGAGAAAAGGTCATACTTCTTAGAAACGTAAAGAGTACCTGTGTGCAGTAACACAGTCCCAAACAAAGATACCAGATTTGATTCTACACAAACTAATGTTAGTACCAGAAATCCGTGTGGCCTGCTATCCAAGGAGATACAAGTTTTGTCTCAGGCAACTCTGTATCAGAATCAATGGATGAGGAGCATGAAACAGCAACTCTGGTTACTTCTGCATTAGACTGTGCAGCTTGTAGCTTGAATTTCTCATTGTGGTAAAAGTATCTATCCTGCAGATATTCAGTATATAACATACTGATGGAAACCTGAGATGTTGAGTTTAAAAGCAGTAAATATATTGAAAAGGAATTGAATGAGAATGCTTTCAGAGAGAGAGAAGGGTCAATTTTGCCTCTCTCAAAGATCTAGACAGTTATCTAACCACCAGGCAGCTGTTGCAACAGGTCTACGTCCTCCTTTGATCATTTTGAAAGACATTGGTAGCTGAAAACATATTTTGTGAAAGTGCCAAAACTATAACTGCAGTAAGACTTTGAGAACATCTAGAAGATCAAAACTTCTAAAGGAGATTAAGGGTCTGATTTCTGGCACCTCATTAGTTCAAAAGACCCTAGATTAAAGATCAGGTCTTAAATACATAGGAGAGCCCATATAATGTTCTGTGAAAATATATCATCAATAGAGGTGAGGCGAGACAAAGAGCAATGAAGCAAGAAAACAATACAACAGAAAATCTTCACAGGAATCCATCCTTTAGGATAGGTGAAACAAAATGAATTTAATAATGTGATTAAAATGGACCCTATTACTCTACAGCTTTGCAGTGGCAAATGGTCTAAAAATACACAGATGCTTAGTTTTATGGTAGTAGCAATTGATATCCTAAGACATTTAAAACAAAGCTTATGAAAATATACATTAAACCAGTGCCCTATGATAATTCAATTACCCAAATATGGTCTATAGTGAGAAAGAATAAAATTTATCCACTATCAACCAATTGGAATTGGAAACATTTTATATGCAGGTTTTAAAAATCCATGACAAGTCATCTGCCTGATCCTACATTAAGGTATAACTTTATACAACACATGTCTTGTTTTGTTTTCCAACTGCATTGCAAACTGTCATGAATCTACTTAAGACAAGAATGTTGCGTCGTGCGCTATCAGTGTGTATGCTAGTTTTGGGTATTTGTTAACATTTTCTCTTTGAACTATATTATTAACTCTTCTAGTTTAATGCCAGAGATTCTTCTCCACTACAAATTCATTACAAAAAGTGTCAAGCATTTTTTCTTTTTCAAATATATATAAATTTTATTATTTAGGAACTTGCCTATTTCACAATAAACTCTCAAGGCTGTTTCGAGCTTCCTGAAAGGAAACTTCAGATATGATGATTGAACTTCCTATCTGCTTTCATTTTTCAGTACAGCCAGATAGACAACCAGCTTCTAATTTGCATGGGAGGCGTTCAGATTTACTTTACGCAGCATTATCAACCTGCACTTTCCTTTTCATCAATACTTTATGGTGTGCTGTGGAAGAACTAATATCCTTGTAGACAAGCTGGCAAAATAAAAGTTAGTGAAGTGGACAGCAAGATAGACTGAAAATGCCTGAAGGGCCAGGCCTTGTAATCACCACCACAAAGTCTGCCTGGAGGCCCATTATTAGTGGTGTGCCCCAGGGTGTGACACTGGGGCTAATACTGTTTAATGTTTTCATCATCGACCTGAATGACAGGACAGAGCATACTCCCCATACCCGTGCAACTGATAAACAGTTGGGAGGCATGGCTGATTCACCTACTGGATGTGCTGCTATTCAAAGGGATCTCAACAGACTGGAAAATTCGACAGAGAGGAACCTTAAGTGAAAGAAGGGGAAATGCTGAGTTCTGCCACTGGGGAGGAACAGCCCCATACACCTGTATATGCTGGGGGTCTCCCCTTTGGAAAGCAGTTCAGAATGGCAATACCTGGGGACCCTGATGGACATCAAAATGACCACAACTCAGCAATGTTTCCTTGCAACAAAGAAGGGAAAACTGCTTCCTGGGCTGCATTAGGAAGAATATTATCCGTAGGTAGAAGGAAGTGATCCCTCTGTTTGGCACTGGTGAGATGCATCTGAAGTTCTGTGTTCAGTGTTGTCTTTCCCAACACAAGAAAGATACCAATTTAGTGTAGTAAGCCCAGTGTGAAGAGATGATTAAGGAACTGGAACATCAGACATATAAGAAGATGCTGAGAGAGTTGGGACTGTTTAGCCTAGAGGAGAAAAGGCTCAGAGTGATCTCATCAATGTGTATGAATATCTAATGGGAGGGAATGAAGAAGAGGGAGCCAGAGTCTTCTCCGTGGTAGCCAGTGAGTGAACTAGAGGTAATGGACAAAAACGCATGAAGTTCTATTTGAACAGAGAAAACCACCTTTTTACTGAAAGGGTGTTAAAACACTGGCACAGGTTGCCCAGAGATGTTGTGAAATCTCTATGTTTGGAGATAACAAAAACCTAATGGATCAGAGTCCTGGGCAGCCTGTTCTGTCCAGCCCTGCTTGAGCAGAGGGACTGGATTAAATAGTCTCAAGGGGTTCATTACAGCATTAATAATTATTGATTATTTTGAATCAGTACATTAACTCATACTCCTGAAAGGATTTTCATTCCTTGCCAACACTGGCCGTCACTACAGACCAGACATTTATCAGAGTCAAAAGAGGTGAAAGGAGGTGGAGTTTCTTAGCAAGGGCAAAACATTGACAAAAGAACACCTTTAAGTCTTCTTAGAAAACTGATGCTTGCAGCATGTATTAGAACTTAAAAAAAGTCAATAGATAAAAATCTGCATACTGCTATAAATTAACTTCTGAAAAGTTGCAAGCAGTGCTGGAGCCCTGAGACAGTGTTTTCACAACTTATTCCAATGTGTATCTGCAATGCTCGGTACAACCTACATCCGGCACCTCCTTTTGCTAAAATACATAGAATTATATAACCAGTGGTGGTTGTGTGACAGTCTAGGAAACAGAGTATTGAGACAACATGTTTAGAATAAAGGTAAGTTATAAGTTTATTTAACAGTGCTTTTATTTTCTAAATAATAGTGATCAGTTACTCCTAGAGGACCTTGGATGTTTCAGGTGTTTATATGGTGGGTAAGTTATGCCGTTTAGCATAAAGAACTTAATACTATGGAAGATGTTTGAAGGCTTCAATTCCGATCAGTCCTTGGGGAAGCAAGCATAGTAGGTGCCTCCTGGTGTGGAAAAGAGAAGACAAAATTGTCTGTAGACTGCTATTTTAATAACTATTCTAACACTCAGAAGTTAGAGAAAAGAAAGAAAATTAAGTCATAGGAACAGGGTGGTAGGAAGACCGATTTCAATCTGGAGATATAGATGGAAATTAAAAAAAAAACAAAACTCCACAGCAAAAAACAACTCCCCAAAAGAACCCTGGGGGATATTGATGAACAATATGCTACTGGTTGATTAGCCAATGATTTGGAGGCGGAAATGCACACCTATCTTAAAAAAATAGTTCCCAGAAATACAGAAGATATTTCTTACCGCATCATTTTGACTTGTCTTGTTAGTCTACAGAGTGCTGCATGTACAAAATGTCCCAATAGATCTATGATTCATTTACAACCATCTCAATTAGTGATGTTCTTTGGACTTAGTTTGGTTTTACTTTTGCTGTGGGAAATATTGAAAGGTTACCAAAGGCTACCAGTGTTCATTCTTAATAGAAAGATAAAATTTAGTGACAATTTTTGAAAGAGTGTTGGTGTGAAAATACGTTTTGTAAATATCCCAACATAAAGTATTTTCCAGTCTATACCATATATATCAACAGAAAAGTCCTGTTTTACATATGTACCTTCTATTGCGTATGTAGAGCATCATACCTTTACCTTTTTTGACCCTGACCACCAAGCTGAGTGAATCTGTTTCTTTAGTGATGACTGCACATTTGTTTCCTTTGCTTCTAAATAGCACATCAGTTTACTATGTTATTGTGTACCACTCACTGGTGTAATAATCAAATTCAGAATACTGTACCTGTTAAAACCACAATATTCAATGTAAGCAATAAATATAAGAGCAATCATCAAAGAAGAAATGCATAATTCCATTTAGCAGGGGTCATATTAAATGGATGAAAATTCTGCAATGAACTCTTGTTTTTGAAAGGTTGGGTTAGAGCCAGTTTTCTACCAGCAGCTTAAGTGTAGAAAGAGGGATGATGGCAGCCTTTGGCATCTCTTCCATTACAAACAATGTCTGGTATTCAGGTAGAATAACTGATGAGGTGTACTGCAATAAATCCTCGCCTGTCAGAGTAGAAAATGAAGCAAAGGGGAGACCAATGTTGTTTTCTGGTTTTGGAGGTCTGGAGATAAAACCAAGGAAGGACCAAAGTACTTCAGGGTGTTGCATAAGACTCTCTTTTTAACTTTTCTCATTTGACATCTCTAGCCCTGAGATAAATGTGTAGGCTCCCACCGATAAACTGCAAAGTATTCACAGATCACAGCAAGCACAGACTTTACAGGAGGTAGGACACAGGGAGTTCATGAGCATTACTGACCACCCATCCAAACAACTGCTCAGACCATTGGAATTATTTTTCCTTTCCGAAGGCCTGCATATATATGAATGACTGTGCTGCCATTCAGCGAGATCTGGACAGGCTGGAGACTTGGGCAGAGAGGAATTTACTGAAGTTTCACAAAGGCAAGAGTGGAGCTCTTCACCTAGGGATGAATGACCCTATGCACCAGTACAGGTTAGGGGTTGACCTGCTGGAAATCAGGTCTGTGGAGAAGGACGTTGGAGTCCTGATGGACAAACAAGTTAACCAGTAGGCAGCAATGCGCCCTCGAGTCCAGGAAGATCAATGGTATCCTGGGGTGCATCAAGAAGAGTGTGGCTAACAGGTTGAGGGAGGTTATCCTCCTCCTAAACTCTGCCCTACTGAGGTTCAGTCTGGAGTACTGTGTCCAGTTCTGGGCTCCCCAGCTCAAGAAAGAAAAGAAACTACTGGAGAGAGTCCAGTGGAGGGCCATGAAGATGATTAGGGGACTGGAGCATCTCTCCTATGAGGAGAGACTGAGTGAGCTCATACTTTTTAGCCTGGAGAAGAGAAGGTTTGGAGGACCTTATCATTATGTAAAGGATGGGTGTCAAGAGGATGGGGTTAGGCTCTTTTCAGAGGTGTCCAGTGACAGGACAGTGGGCAATGGGTACAAACTGGAACACAGAAAGTTCTACCTCAACATGAGGAAAAACTTCTTTACTGTGAGGGTGAAGAAGCACTGGAACAGGCTGGCCAGGGGGATTGTGGAGTCTTCTTCTCTGGAGATATTCAAAACCGGCCTGGATGTGTTCCTGTGCAACCTATGTAGGTGAACCTGCTTTAGCAGAGGAGTTGGACTGGATGATCTCAATTGGGCCCTTCCAGCCTTGACAATTCTCTGACCCTGTGATTTAATTCAGAAAAGCAGTCTAATTTCATAATGGTAAAAATAAGATTACCAGAGTATTTTCTGGTGTCTGCCTTAAAATTGTTTTCCAATAGCCAGAAAAGCCCCATTCCTCAACATCCTCTTCTCTGTTACAACCTTGAAAATAACAACATTCACTGAACAAAATACTAGTAGATCAAGAAACACACTCTCATGACTATACTATGTCATATGAATTACTCAATGAAAAACAACATTCTCACAGAAATATTTTACCTTACTCATAATCTTGATAAGGAGAAATATTCATCAATGATTAAACCAACAACCAAAAGAAAGTTTATTCTGATACCAAACTGTGAAGACAATCTTGTTGTAATCAAGCAATTGTCTCCTGGCTGCCTGCTAAACCCTGTTCTGAAATTAACAGGGAAAATTCACTTGTACATTGTCTTTTATTGCACATATCTTCTATTACTGCAGAAAATATTTTAGATACTAAGCAATATTGAAATGTGGAATATAGAAAACATATTCAGTCACTGAGTCCTCACTAAAGGATTAAAGCTGGTTATCACCGTCTGTTACATTGTACCCACAACTGGAATCTAAGCCTAAAATACTAATAATAGTAGTAGTAGTAATAGTAGTAGTAGCAGCAGCAGCAACAGCAACAGCAGCTCCACAGCTGCAGTAGTAGTTGTAATAACAATGATAATAATAAATATATCTTGGATAGAAATTATATGTCTTAAAAAATGTAGCCAGAGTATATTTTCCTGATTTCACAATCATATTTCCACTTTCAGTTTTCCCATCTTAACCTTACCATCTTAACTTACCATCTTCACTGACACTGTAAGAATTCTCTCCATAGATTAATCAAGGGAAATTTTCCTTATATCTCGTTCATTGTTTTCAAATGTAAATTCTAATTGCCTTTTTTCTTTATAAGAACACAGAAATGTTATAGTTTTGCACATATTTGTACAAAAAGAAAAAAACAGACTACTTCATCTGATATCTAAAAAAAATGAAATTCTTGAATGTTTCAGTTAAAGAAGACTCTTTATCTTTTTTTCCATTTCTCTGCCACCCATGTATTGTGGTTTAAACGACAGATCCTCTGTAAGTGATCTGATATAAGAAATTGCATCTGTGTCAAAGAGATCCAGTTGCTTCTCAAATTGAGAACAGGCAGTGACCATGTCAATATCTGAAACTGTACAGGGAAAGAGATTAAATCTCTGTCAGGAACCAATGGTGATAAGCAGAAAAGCATCCTTGAAAACCAAGCAGGAAAGATATTTTACACTACTTCAAGTCTTACCCTGGAAAAAAGGCATGCTTTCCAACTCCTGACTTCTTTGTCTCTAACTTCGGTGCTCTTCATCATCATCATACCAGCCCATCATCATCATTGATTCAAGAATGAATGACATTATTAATCACAATGTTTATGATTTTCTCCTGCACACAATATTTTAGGACATTATAAGGATTCACCAAACTCTCTTTTTCTGCTTCTATTTTTCTATCTGCACAAATAGCAACTCCCTTTGGGATTTACTGGGGTATTCCTTTACTTGCAATAATTTCTAATATTACAGAGAAAATCTAAATGTAGTCCTTGCAGTGTAACATAAGCTACAGTCACAATCCATTCCAGTTGAGCTCTTTCATTAACTTTATTATATTTGTAATCACTGTTATCTTGAATATTTCTCTAAGCTCTTGGATTTGTCAAAAAAAAGGTCCTTTAACTCTAATACTCTGAATTGTGAATACACTTGCCTTTGAAACTGGAAACGTTTTCACGGAAAATAAATTAAAAAAAAGACCCAATTGTATAGTTTTAACACTTACATTTCCAGATTTCCATCTGAGTTTCTGGTATTACATTCCTTATACTACAGTAATAAAGGTTTTCTGCACTGCAACAGTGATCTTTAATTTAATTACCATTAAGTGCTGATCACTGTAGTATTTAAGACACTTGCATTCTCCTAGGAGATTTTCTCTGCCATTCCTATGATGTGCTTCAGCATTTTAAAAGTTTTTATGCTTCATTGAACTTCTTTCTTTTCTCATCTTGCCTTAGAAATAAAAGCATTTATCTTATTTCACTATTTTACCTTCATAAATAAGTTAATTGCAGTAATAGTTTGAAATCCTACCTTGCAGTTTTCTTGCCACTTTTAAACCCAAAATCTCTTCTGTGTGTATTACACATCACTTAGAGATGCTCATCCTCCACAGCTACTCCAGAAATGTGTGATACCAAACTATTTAAATATAAATGCTGGAAAACATAAAGAATTGGGCTGGTATCTGTACCTGTGTGAGCAGTAATTTCCAGAAGACAAAACCAGGAAGAGTATATCAGTCAGTAGCTACTTGTGTTGCCATTCAGGTGGAAAATTTTCACAGTGAAATTTTTACAGAGAGGAATCTCATGAAGTTCAACAAAAGGGAAATGTCAAGTCTTGCACCTGGGGAGGTATAAGCTACATGAACAATGAAAGACTGAGGGAAGCAGCTCTGCAGAAATGCATCTGGGAATTCTGATGGACATCAAACTAAGCATAAACCAGCAATGTTTTCTTGTGGCAAAGGGACTTTCTGGACTCCATTAGGAAGGACGCTACCATTAGGTTAAGGGATGTGATCCTTGTCTTCTGCTCAGCCCTGGTGAGACACATCTGGGGTGCTGTACCTAGTGCTGAAGTACAAAAATTATGAAAGGCCTAGATCACCTCTCCTATGAGGAAAGGCGAAGAGAGCTGAGACTGTTCAGCCAGGAGAATAGAAGGCTTAGAAGTATCTCATTATTATGTAAATATCTGATGGAGAGTGTAAAGAATATGAAGCCAGACTCTTCTTAGTGGTGCCCAGTGAAAGGGATGAGAGGCAATGGACAAAAACTAAAATACACAAGCCCACTGAAATAGGTTATCTAGAGAGACTGCGGAGTCTCCATCCTTGGAGACACTAAACACAGTCCCTGGCAGACCTTGAGGTAAATTCCTCTTTTCCTATCGCTTACTAATTGGAAGAATGCTTTGATTGTATTTGGAGGTGAACTGGTTTGAGTTAGCTTTCCCAAGCTCTCCAACCGCCCAGTCTGCCTCTTTCCCAAAACTTCCCCCTTTTTAAGGAAAAAACGTATAGAAAAACCGAAACCACACTGAATATATGTATTTCTATATTTTTCTAAATATAAAGAACTACACCGCAAGGATATCATGCAAAACTCCCGAGAAAGGGAAAAGGGGAAAGGGGAAATGGGAAAAAGGACAAAAAGGAACTGTATAACACCCGGCCTACAACTATAACACCCAGTAACTAACAAAGTAAAGAACTAATGAAGTCTCACCACTTCCCTTGAGGAAAGCAGAACAGCTAAATCCGACCCAGGACTCTCCCCCCACGCGTGGGCAGACAACAGCAGCCGCTGCAGGCCTCAGCTCCAGACAGGAGCAGCAGCAATGGAGCTCCTGCTCTCCAGCTTGCTGGAAGAAGAAGAGAGCGAACCCCCTTATCTACACCTTATTTATATGTCGTGTTACGTTAAAGGAAGATATGGAATACTTCCGCGGATCCTGACCTCCGTTGTTAAGGAAGACCTGTAAAGGCCATTTTTTTTTTAAGGAAGATCTGAAAAATCCAAAAGCCAATCCACTACAGGAGGGACGATGACTTTGATACAGATTTTGTTATGTGCCACGTACTGCTTGGAAGGGGAAATTTCTTGCTTATGACTACAATGATCCACGGCTTCCCTGTTGAAAAAGCCTAATTTTTCCAGCCCTTCAGGCACTCATCTGTTATCGCTATGTTAAGCAACTTACATTGTCCTGATAGTTTTTGGACCTCACTTGTGTTCCATTTGGAGATAAGTGATGACATCAGATTTGAGGGGATTTCAGGTCATGTGGAGAGAGAATATCTCGTATTTTGGGAACATCTGCATCAAAATCATTTTCTGGATCACTTCAACTCTAGCCTAGTTTTATTGTTTTCTAATCTCTCTGTTGTTTGAATGCATAGCTTAAGTTTCCTAACCAAGGAAGCTTAGGGAGAGCAGGATCTGATCTACAGTTCTTTGGCACTTATGGGTTTATATCCCTTGAATTTGGACCCCTTAGGCACAGGTAGTAAGTCACATCTCCCAAGAGTGAATAATAGAGGAAAGAATCCTGTCAGCTTAACAGAACTTTGTGTATAGCCCCATTTTACTCAATACCCTGATAATTCTATGGTTATTATAAAAACACCGCGGATACTATATTATACGCAGAATATTGTGCTTTATATAAGATATTATATGTAGGCTGTCACATGATCTTATATTCAGAATATTATGTTCAGTATTATTTTCAAATAATATTGGAACCTTAAGTGTGAAGGTGATGTTTGAAACTAGGAACTAGTAAAAGCTTTTACTAGTTGCTGCTACAAGAGAAATACGTATTTCAGGACCAGATTTGTCTAACACATTTCAAATATTTACTTTAGCTTGAGGTGATGCATACCCTAAAATATCTGTATCTTAACACTAACTGTGAATTGTGACTCAAAGCTCAGAAATAGATGTCTAGATTTGTAAATAGATACAAATTTCTGATTAAAAATCATATGCTCAGGTGTCTAGAAATAATAAATAGTCAAAAAATACCACTTCAATTTTGTATATTCATAGCACATGCGGTATGGAATTAGGACTCAGTGAAAGTGATAGATGAAAGAACATTGTATGCAGCAGCCATTGTTTAACGTTTCACATAGAAGAAAACTGAATCTGGAAAACTTCCCAAATTATACATCTGTTCCTTTTAATTTACTGCTCAGAGGAATGGGAAGGCCAAGAAAGAGAGGAAAATGAATACATTTATTACTGACTGATGCTGACTCACTCTAAAACATTTAGATGGTCCTTTATTGTTGTTAAAAGCTCTGGCAACAATTTTAGTGCTTGAAAATGTGGTCAAAACACGGCATGCTTCAGCCAGAAGAGCACTGATGTTAATGGAAATTCTTCCAGTGCTTCCAGAGCTTTAATTTGGACCATGAGAGTCTGACAGAGGACAAGAGGCTGTAACTACACAGTAGATGAGAATAAGCATGACATATTACAATCACTTCACTCTGAGTTGGCTTGGAACAGAGTTTAGTGATAGAATAAATCATCACAAGGGTGTGGTCCCTTCTCTTGGGTTCAAAAGGCACAAGGGGAAAAAACATGTTATCACAAAATATATTTGTAAATAAGACAGTGAAAAGCTATCTGCTGCACTTACAATTACTCTGTGAACTCTGCAATAATAATAATAATAATAATAATAATGTGCACATTACATATATTACAGGACTGACAGTCGTGCTAACCACACTCAAAGATATTACTTGAGCTAACTTCAGTGGGAATGACAGGTAGATGAGGTTAGGTTGATAAGGTTGTTATTACAGAAATCAGACTCCTCCTTGGATACAATTTGTATTGTTATTGCTACTTTATTAAATAATACAAGGTTGTTTTATTTCATGAGCTGAATATATTCTGTCTATATTTCTCCATAAAATCTCTAGGTTCTTTGGAAATATGTTGCCATTCATTGCACAGTCTGTATCGGTTACAAACTGTGTTTTTCACTGTTTCACAGGCAGGGAATTCATTAAAAATTATGCCATCACTGTTCAGTCTGACTGTAAATATTATCAGACAAGACTTTCCTTTATATGGACTATTTTACAGAGAAAACTTTAAGATAATTCCCAGTTTATTTTCTGCATTTCAAATCTGTATTAGTATAGATAGTTTGCTGGGTTTTCAGTTCCTAGCCCTTGAAGTCTCCTTCTAATATTTACATTCCAACAGTATTCAGATTTTCTTA
Source organism: Dromococcyx pavoninus (assembly GCA_033558185.1). Classification (NCBI taxonomy): domain Eukaryota; kingdom Metazoa; phylum Chordata; class Aves; order Cuculiformes; family Neomorphidae; genus Dromococcyx; species Dromococcyx pavoninus. The sequence goes on from JAUMJL010000068.1 coordinate 2,212,287, forward strand.
AGATTGTTCCCTTCTTTTCTTGTTATAGCATGATCAGCGATTTATTAATAATTATCTTGATTTACTTATCTTCTACTATATATGTTTTTGTGTACTTCATCTGGGGCATTTGCTTAAATTTTTTATTTTTTTGGTTTTCCAGCAGGTAGTTTCTGCTTAGTGTAAATTATGTGTAACTTTGATAAAGGAATACTGATAAACAGAATATTAACAGGATGATAGAGAAGGGATATGCAGTCTCTTCAATGTATCTGAAGTGCTTTTCTATCACAGCTCTCATTTTTATAGAAAATGAATCAAGTGTGGTCTCTTCAAAGAGCTGGTAATATACCACAAACCAAGTCAATCACAGCATGTTTAATACTCAATATAAGACGGTGAGGTTCCAGTTGGGATTATGAAATGAATTAAGGAGTCTGTGATTGAAAAGGTAGCTGACTATCAGGTTGAGTAGCAATGGACTAAATATAATAACCTGTAAGTACCCAAGGCATTCAGCCTGAAGGAAGGCCAGCTAGGATAACTGCACAGATCTCTCAAAATCAGTTTTGAAAGGCAGGGAAAGTGGAGGGAGTTGAATCAGCAAAGCCATGCCTATTTTGAAAACAGAGGACAAATGTGAGAAGAATAGAGAGAAAAAAAGAATTAAAATGTCTACACTGAAAAGACAGGCTATTCCCAAGGGACGAGATCTTTAAAATATAGAAACCAGGCAGAAGTCAGGGGAAACTGCTAAAGAAGATCTTGCAGCAGAGTGCTGGGTCCTCCAGGCTAGTTTAGGTTTCAGGTGCTAGGGCTGCCTGCTGAAATATGTTGCTGTTTACACAAAAAAATGGGTCTTTGTTTTCAGGCCATACATTTAGAGGAGTATTGGGTTATTTAATGAGGCCAAGATAGTCTTTTGTATGGGTTTGTGGGTTAAAAGCTCTTTACAGATTTCTGGGTGGAGCCCTGACTTTAGGTGATGCTTAAATAAATCTGTTCTTCATCTCGAATACTGCCCAGGCTTGAACGGAGGAGGTGAACTGAAGATGGAATTGAGACTTTAGACAATCTGCCCAGTAAAGTAAGTATAAACACTTAAAAAGGTGCACACACCTTCAAAGGAATAAATACCCCAAAACGTCTGTAAGAAACATGTGGGGTGTTTCCTGCCAAACTGCGAGGAGGTTGAGCAGGAATGAAAGATACCTAATAACAAATTCAGTTAAAGAGTTCTCTGGCAGCTGCAGAAAAATATTTTTCCTGCACTTTGAGAGTCAACAAGCCTCTTATCGCTCTCCATAAACCCCACAGCATCGCACTATTCTTTTTTTTTTTCTCTCACATCAAAGATCTTGATTGCCAGTTGAGGTGTCATGGAAACAATTCCCATCTATATTATACAGAGAGTTATACAGTGATATTATGAGACTCATTAATTAGAAAAAAGAATTCACATTGTGTTATGAAAAAAAGAACAATATATTTCCGGTAGTAAACTGTGATATAATTAACCCAGTGTGCTACCCAACGAGTGTTGTAGGTGTTAGAATGCAACCACTGATCCCCTGAACATTTCATGTGTTAAAATTTGACCTTTTGATATGAAATTTGAGAAACCAGAAAGTTTAGTAATCAGCAGATCTTTCCAGAAAACATTCTGCTCATGGAAAATATAGAAAATATACATGTCTATACATATGTATATGTCTGTATGTTTTCTTGCCTATTTCCAGGAAAGATCTTTTTACGGCTTTCTTACTTTTGAGAAAGTAGATTTGAGTTATACTTCAGGAGACATATGGTTGTCCTGAGATGGTACTACGTTACAACTGCTATGTGGCTTTGAGTTTGTTGCAACAAATCACGTGTGAAACAACAAAAATAAAGCATTATGTTTCATCTAAGAATTTTTCAAAAATGTTGGAAACTGACACATACCACAACTGTTAATACAAAATGAGAGGAACTATTAAGATGAATATCACTTCTGATACAGAGGAAGAAATACCACTAATATCAGGAAGATAAATGTATATGTAAACAGTCATACAAATATTCAGAAAAAGCTTGAGCCTAAAAAAACCTAAACAAACCTAGAATTCTTTTCAGATCTTTTACTTAGTTTTTATCCAGGAAAAAATCAAACACTTCAGTAAAACTCAACAAGAAATTAAACATTTTTCTAAGGGAAAGAAAGTCAATTGATGAAACTATCACTTAAATATAAGGGTGATGTAACTACAAACTATATATCCATGGATACATTATATTTAAGCGATGTGAGATATTTTATACCAAAAATAAAAACCTTGGAACACATATGAAAGAGTGCTTGCCAACCCACCTGCTGTAAGCACTTGTCTTTAAACTCTGAGAATACGAAACATGGCTGAGTAATGGTACTAAGTGAAATGAATTTTGTAGGATCAGCTGCAGCTCAGAAAATAGAATACTGTTCAAATTTTGATGGTTTAATTCAACATAGCTGACAGGCCTGTTCATGAAGTCCCCAGCACTAAGCTCCCTAAAGTAAAGGTTATTTATTGGACATCAGGGTCAATGAAAAATTTTAAAATACACCTAGTCCCTTGACCTTTGTTAGCTCAAATACATTTACCTTCCTGTAAAATGATCTTGCCTACCATGTGACTTAGCAATATCAGCACAACATTTTGCCATGTAGGAGAATAGCTGAAGACTCTTATTCCCTGCACCAGTGGATACTGAGTGCTTACTGATATGATGCAATTAATACTGATAAAGTTAATGATTACACAGGATTATGAGTCCCCCTTTATAATGTGACCCAGAGAATCACATTCCTTTTTCTTTAGGCATGAGAGGATTTTTTTGCTTTCACTGTTTTATTTACACCTCCCTCCAGCTCAGACCCTATTTAAACACAAAATAAGGAGATGGAAGAATAACTAAACTTAGCTCCAGCTGATATCAGTTGATGAGGTGTTTATTATGGCATACACAGCTAAGTGGATTTGCAGGTATGCTCCAGAAGCAGTGCTTTCTGTGCACACCCCTGAAAATGGTCCCAGACCTACTTTAATTAAGAGAGCTACATGCAATTAGTACAGTACATTAAATGGGACTGGAACAGTTGTATGTCCCTAGGCCTCCCGAACATGTACTGTGCCAGATGAGCTCATAAGCAGTTGTGACAGCTCATGCTGGCAGATATACTTTTATAGATTGTCTATGCATTCATTCCCTTGCCTAAATTGCAGATGGAACAAAGAGTTACAATTTAAAAGAAAACAAAATTCTTTAAAAATCTTCCAATCTGTTTAAGAGAAGGAAACTCAGAGGTACCAGGAGGATTGTATCCTCAGAGCTTCTTGTTTCTAAAAGCTATTGACAAGCTCAGGGGAGCAATTACTTCCAACAGAGATATCTGTTTGTGAGGCAAGAAAGATTCTGTTAGAAGCAAACATGTGCAGTAATCAGAGGCTGCAGAGCAGCCTTTTATAAAGCTTATTCTTTTCATAGTTCATGTTCAAGACTCTCATGTTAGGACATGTGTGTAAATATTTGTAGACAATCAGATAGATATTAACTCTAAGTGAAACTCTAGCAAACAAGAAATGTCATACCGTGACTTCATCTCTTAACACTATAGTGCTACTCTTATATTTGACCTTCAAACTGCCTAACTTTATTAAAATAAGTCTAACATTAAACCTGAGAGAGTCAATGAAAAAGTGCCCTTTGAACTCAGTACTGTTGGGTTCAGAGTAGTGATGATTCAGTAAACCAGAAAAATAATTAAACACATAGTTTAAATATTATGAAAAATTGTTCTGAATAGGGAATGCAGTTGCTTAAGATTAATTCCTGAGTCTAGTTTATTTGCTTCATAAATTAGTCAAGACCTGTACTATTCTCATGGATCCTGTTGACACTACAAATTTTCACTTGTGTATCTGTTACACAGAATAGTTTACACTGTGGTCTGAATTACACCTATACATCAGCTGTCCTTTTTTACTTCACTGGTGTGTAGTTAAAAGGAGAATTTAATTCAATGTCTCCATGAGGAAGCAATATGTCCAGTCCAGTGTTTAACACCCTCAAAAAAATTTCATGTTAAAAAAATAAAAGAAGGAAGTCATTCACTTGAAATCCAAACATCTTTTCCTATTTGGTTAAATTACTCTGGTCTATGTGTCCATGATCTTCTATATATATTCTCATTACAGATGCTTATTGTTTGGTGAGACAATTGAAATAAAGTTAAATACAAGGCACATGAAAATCTTTGAAACATTAAAAACAGTCTTTTCACACTTTTCATTGAAAGCTTTCACACTGTAGCTCTGTACACAAATCTCTCAATGCTTCACACCTTCTCTGACAGGTTACTTTAGTGTTGGAACACTGTAAAAATTAACAAAACATTAAAAAATAATAGTCTTTGTATGGTTTAGAGGTATTTTGTTATTATAACTGCATACATTGATTTTCTTAAGAACATTTTGGGATTTTCCCTGGAAACTGAATTTCCACTACAACCAGATGCACTAGAAATATATTATTACACAGTCAGGGCAAAAAGGAGAGATAATTTCATAAGCAAGTCACTAGATGAGCACTTTGATGACACAGACTCAATTGCCAGCTTTGCTAGAATCTTTCTGAATGCTATAAGCTAATCAGTTAGAGTCAGATTAAAATATTTTTCCTTAATTTTTGTTTGAGTAAAGTAATATACACCACTTTTCCAAGAACAGCAGCTTAGTTCAGACTTCCTTCTGCCTATCTAACCACAAGACTAATAAGAAATTATTTCACTTGTCTCTTTCACAGATGTTGCATTTTGAATTCATAGAAGCAACTGTTTAAGTGGAAGAGAAGGGTCTGTGCCCTTCAACGGGTAGAGTGTTAGCCTGGTAAACAGGAGCTGTGACTTGAAGAATTTTTTCAAGTTTCTATGGCAAATGCTATAACTATTAGCCTTCATATAAAATAGAGACTGGCTAAAATAACAGCACATCTCTTAGGAGAGAAATAGAAGTCTGAGAGTTGTATATTCAAAACAATAAACTAGGAACTGTGTTTTGACTGAATTCATTTTGACAGAGAACTTATACTTACGTGAGGCATAGAAAATTACCAATGTATACTGACAAGTATTATTTCCTTCATTCATGCTCTGAATTGGTAAATGTGAACCAACAGACACCTGGATCACAAATGGTCCAGATCCATCTACGTATTGGAGGAAGGCATTGTACTGGGTATATTTCTCAGGGCAAAGTGTCACAACAGCAGTTCTAGACTCTATGAAATCAAATGCTTTCTTCACATCTTTATGATGTGCTCTGCTCTTCAGAAAACCTAAGCATATATTATTTTTCCCTTCTTCATTAGTTATGTATTTCACTTCAACCAGCAGCTGTTAGCTGCTTATTATGGACCCTATTCCTGTAGACCTGAAAGGTTTTTGTATGCAAGGTAGGGAATGCTTGGCTTTAATTTTGAGTTCTGTACTGAGAAAGGCTTTTAACTTTTGGATACTGCAGCACTAACCATCACAGGTTCTTCTTTTGATCTAGATCATAATGATTTTTTGCTACATCTATAAATGAGAACTAGTAGTGATTTCATTTTTAATTTGGTCACAAGGTCTTAGGAATAATACAAACTGTTCAAGCACTATTATCTATGGACTTTAGTACCTGGGCCCATGCTCCATTTTCTTGATACGAGTGAGGAAAGTTATGAAGATGTTACAGAGAGGTTGGTTTTGATAGTAGCAGAAAATATAACAAGGGAAAATACTTTCAAATTTGTCTTGTTCTTTCATGGTGTTTATAAAGAAAAAGAAAATCTCTAGGAGACTTGTTTAGCCCAGGAACAGGTTAATCAAAGAGGTGGTGAAATGTCCATCCTGAGAGTTTTTCATGCCTTGGCTGGCAAAGCCAAGGCTGACCTGATCTAGTGTTAGTGGCAGCTGTGGTGGGTTGGCCTTGACTGGCTGCCAGACTCCCACTCTAGTTGCTCTCTCCCTTCCACTTCTCAACAGGACAGGTGGAGAAAAGATGGAAAACTCCTGCTTTGCGGTAAATGTAGTTAAATAAGAAAAGCAAAAGCTGTGCATGGAAGCAAAGCAAAAGAGGAATTTATTGAGTATTTTCCAACAGTGGGCAAGTACACAGCTACTTCCTGGGAAGCAGGGCCTCAAAATGTGTAGGAGTTGCTTTGGAAGACAAATGCCATAACTGTGAATTGCATCACACTTTTTTTTTTATGGTGTCACATGATTTGTAATATCCTCTTGGTCAGTTTAGATCTGTACCCCCTCCCAACTTCTTGTCACCCCCAACCTCCTAACCTCTGAGGATTCAGAAAGCAGGCAGAGAGACAGCCTTTATGCTGTGTGAGTGCTAAAACACTGGTTCCTCATCAACACTGAATTTGTATCTGGACTAGCTGACTTCCTGAGGTCGACATCTCTATGATTGCATGATTCTTTTCTTAATCCCAAAGTCCCATGATATATACAATCACATTGACATTAATGATTGAATTTTACCCTTTTTTTTTACTACATGGAGGTCAAAAAATTGCTAAATATCCTCATTGTGCCATGAAAAAATCTCATTTAATCTTACAGAACTGTGGAACAACAAATACTTTAACCTGAAATAATGTAGATAAACTACACAAAAGTAATTGTCAGTAACCTTCAACTATCAAAATTCATCTGACAATATCCAAGTCAGCAGGCAATTTTAACCAAAAGATAATTGTACATTGACTGGTATCTTACTTTGTAACCTGACTACTTTGGCCTAGATTTCTGTCTCTATTTCTTCAACATGCCTTGGGGGACACTATCTCAGTTTTATCTTTGCAGAGGAAATGAGAAAACTATCTTTATTTGTCATATAGCTCATGGAATTAAAAAAAAAAATGAAAAGGTAAAAAAAAAGAAAAGGTAAAAAAAAGAACTCATCCCTTGACTTACAAGAAAATCCTTCCTTTTAGTTTAAGACAAATAGGTTTTTATGGTGTGCAACACCATGATGTTCATGATGAAAAAATTCTGAAAGGCTTCTGAAATTTTTTAAATCATTACAGCCACATAGCTATTACCTTTTCATTTTCTATTCAAGTCACTCTTTAGCTGATAAAAAGCTAGAATTTGCATGACCCTTTTCCTATACTGTTCGAAAACTCAGTTAGTGATAAATTTCTTCATATTAATTTCAATGAAACTTTCTAAATTCACGTAGAGAGTGGATGTCACTGAGGTTAGATTTGCATCCGGAAATGGAGATACCAGGTCATCTTTAAAAGCAATCCAACCTCAAGTTTACTGACAGCAAAATAATTTTAAAGGTATTAGGTAAAACCATCAAATTAAGTTTTGAAAAATTGCACATTGTTTGTCTTTCCGAAATTAGACATGGTATTTTTGCAAATCAATTATTGTCTGTTATCAGTTCTCTTTCTGTTTTCTCAAATATTGTCCTAAGACAACAGCATAGAAAAAAGTTTCCATTGATATGTTCCTGCAGGAGAAGAGACTCCTGAACTCCATTTAAGACTGTAAAAGCCTCCTGAGCTAACTTGTTGCCACATGTATTCAAGCTGTAAGAAGCCGAAGATGAAGACAGTTGTTTTCAACCTGTGAGACAGAGACTGCCTTCTTGCCTCTTTCGGCTTTTCTGTGAGAAAACTATAGGGTTTTATCTTCTCTCCTACAGCTCTGGAGAATGAGAATGTCTTTGGAGGGGGAGACACAAAAAGGAAAAAGAGCTAGTTATTTCTTTCCACTGCAACGAAGAGAAGGCCAAGGGCCTTTTGAGACAGTTTTGACTGCAGAAACTGAAATTCACGTTAGCATGTTCATTTGTTACTTTGGTTTCCATAAACTCATGGGTTCCCATAAACTCATGGAATTGTGTTATGTTTTTCCCCAATAACTACTACCAATTTTAGCCAAATTTGATATTGACAGAGGATACAAAAGTGTTACTCTAATGAAATTTGGGGAAAGGAGAGCGTGTCAACTAGTGGAGAAAAAGAAACCTCTCAGTATTAAGAATCAATATCATACTCAAGCTGTGAATGACTCAGCTGATATAGTTGCTCATGGAAGTATTTGAGTATCTTAAGAAGATTCTTTCCTTTTGCATCTAGATTTTGTTCACATGCTTTTTTTTTTATAGCCGTTATTATGAAGACCTTTCTTTTCCTAATAAGATAACAAATCTTGACTTCAAACAGGAAAAAGTATCAAAATGGAAAAGAAACCCTACTTAGGGAACTATGAAAACTTCTCCCAAAGAGTAGGGTTTCGATTTGGCTCTGAACTTGGAAATCAAAGTTTGTTTGCTATGTAAGTGTCCACAAGAGTCTTCAGTAGGGATCCAGTCATGACAGCTGGTAGAATTTAGAGAAACTATCCTACAGCTGATAATTTTACATAGTCTGCTGACCTCCTCCTTAAACTTGAGAGAATGTTTAGTTTAAGTTGATAAATTTTCTTCAAAAGGTCTGAACAAAATAATTAAATCTTTTACTCATGCTCACAGCCTTGAGTAAAAGTTACCTTTCATAAAAAAAACCTGGTTGTTTAGTCCTGTTTCCTTTCATATGATATAATAATCATAGAAACATAAAATTATGGAATGGTTCGTGTTGGAAAGGGCTTTCAAAGGTCATTTAGTCCAACCTCCCTGCAATAAGCAGGGAATATTTCAACAAGATCGGATTGCTCATATCCCCATCCTATACAACCTTAATATTCCCAAGCGTGTTTCCAGGAGTCGAACCTTTGCCACTACTCTCGACAACTGTTCTAGTGTTTCACCATCCTATTTGTAAAAAGTAGTTTCCTATGTCTAGTCTGAATCTACCTTCCTTTAGTTTAAAACCATTACCTCTTGTCCTATTGCTACAGGCCCTACTAAAAAATGTATCCCCATCTTTCTTATAAGCCCCGTTAAGTACTGAAAGGCCACTATAAGGTGTCTCTGGAGACTTGTCTTCTCCAACTCTCTCAACCTGTTCCCACAGGAGAGTTTTATCCCTCTGATTAGTTTTGTGGCCCAACTCTGGACCCTCTCCAATAGGTCCATGACTTGCCTCTGCCAAGGGCTTCAGAGCTGAACACACTACTCTCAGGCAGAGTTTCACCACAGTGAAGTAGAGAGGCAGAATCAGCTTCCTTGACCTGCTGCCCATGCTTGCTTCAATGTAGCCCATGATATGATGGGCTTTCTGGGCTGTGAGCACACATGGCTGGCTCACATCTAATTTTTCATCCAACAGTACCCCTAAGTCCTTCTTGGCAGAGCTGCTCTCTATGTCTTCCACCTCCAGCCTGTATTGATACTAGGGGTTTCCCTGACCCAGGTGCAGGACCTGGCATTTGGCCTTGTTGAAGATCTGGTCACCTTAATGTAGATACACAAATGCGTTTTTTGGCCAATATCAGGACATTATTGTTTGGTTTGGTCAATTCTTGCTTATTATTCAAATAGTTGCATGTTTCTCTTTCATGTATCTTTACACAACCTTACCTTGTGAAAAAATTGGAGAACAAGCTTTTAACATGTAGTTTATTCCTGATGTCTCCAGTATGAATTATACCATCGCTATTCTTTATTAGCATCATACCTGAGCAAATTGATGGTTCCTGCACATTAGGTTCATATCAGCCTAGGTTTTCAAAAGTACCAGTATGAAGAACATTGGCAAGCATTTTTCACAGAGCATTATAAAATCAGAATTCTGGAATAGGTTCAGCCATTTTTTGTGCTACCTCAGAATAACATGCACTCCACATGAAACAATAGCTGGTGACTAGAGAGCTCAGTGTTTACCACTGTATGTCAAAATGTTCTCTACAGTAAATTTAAGCATATCACATGCCCATTAGAATGAAAAATACCCTGCTACATTTGTAAGCATTTAATTCCTTGAGAAATCTCTCCAAATAATCAAGTACTATGATAGCTATTTCCTGCCAGGTTTTTAATATCTTTTCCTTAATTCTGCTTCAGACAGACAAATAACTTATTCAGAGTAATTTTGCGTCCAGAGACTCTTAAAATATTAAGTCAATCTTCATCTCCAGTCAGTTACCTGAAGTTATTGATCATCCTTACTGTCTGAAATAACCGTTCCATTTGAAATCCAACTTAACATGGTTTCCAACAGCGATTTTTCACTGTGAGGACCTAAAACACCACCTGTGCATCCAGCCTCCTCACTCTCTTCAAGATTACGTGGTTTCTGTTCAAAACTGGGCTGGAAAACAAGCATGTAGATTACTAAAACTCACTTTGTTTTTGTTGTTCTTTCCATTGCTCTCAGGTCTCTTTAAAGCATGTCTACAGGATGCAATAGCATTAAGATGTCTCAGTCATCACAAGCTGGAAGTCCTGCCTGGTCCTGTAAACTGCAGGGATATCAGTATGGCATTAGATCTGAGCTATCTAGTGCTCTCTTTCCTCCAGAATGACTGGTGCTGATGTGGTTTCACTGTTTCTAATCCAGAGGAGCTACACATGGTATCAGCTTAGGTTTGTGCTTTGGCAGTTTATGCTCTGTATCACCTCTGGTAGAACTGACACAAACTACTCTGTTTCCTGATAGGTATCCCCATTTTTTTACTCTCCAGGTAAAAGTAAAGGATCTCCAGATATTAGGCCAAGTCATAGAATCATAGAATAGTTTGGGTTGGAAGTGAGATTTAAAGGTCTTCTAGTCCACCCCCCCCTACAGTGAGCAGAGACATCTTCAATTAGATTAGGTTACTCAGAGCTCCATCTAGCCTGACATTGAAAATTTCCAGGGATGGGACATCTACCACCTCTCTGGACAACCTGTTCCAGTGTTTTACTACCCTTATTGTAAAAAAATACTTTCTTATCTCTCGTCTAAATCTATATTTTTTTAGTATAAAACCATAACTCTTTATCCTGTCAGAACAGACCCTGTTAAAATTTGATGCGAAAATGGATGGTCACATATCTCATAATTGGCAGTTTGACTACAAATGTCAGTAGGTACCCACACAGTTCATAGTTCTCCAGGCAATGATTATTACCCTTCTTTTTGACAGGCATAAAGGAAAAGGATTTGAACCCAAGGAGCAGTGTGACATCTTTGGTTTTGGAAATAATACAACAATTCCGCTCTAAAAGCATTCCACAAGGGTAGAATCCGAGCTCAATAAAACTGATGGAGTAGGATTTTAATTTTAATTTTGGATCAAAAAAAGTTTTAAAATCAACATTTCTGGTCTTCTATGCATATATATATTTTTTAAATACTTATTTATATATTTTAGTTATTAATGAGTTCAGGAAGCAGAAACACCACTTCCCAGACTCCTCCTGTTATGATTTATTTTTAGTTTCGTTGTTCTGGTCCACTTGGTCAGTGAATTTATACTGAAATTATGTCTCAGTTTTTTCTCTTTGTTTTTGCAGATATCCCTCTCTCACACTGCTTCAACAGATTTTCCTAATCAACTTTTTTTTCCTCTCTACCTCCACCTCTTCCTTTGATGTCAATTTTAATCTGTATTTTGAGCCCAGGAAAGATTTCCCCAGAGTAGCAGCAAAAATGGTATTATGAATATTCATAGATTGCTATGAACTTGGAGTTTTAAAATAGAACTGACTATTGTCACAGCCATGATTATTCTCTCTATTATAAAATATTCAGTCTTGCCTATAGTTGATCTTCAATATCTAGGGTAATGGGTCTTTTTTTTGCGCAACAATTTTTAAGTCTAACTTATTAATTACTACATGCCATACCAAGACACTGCAATTTAGCACTGTAATAGCCTCTTTTCTCTTTGGGCTACATGATATTCTGAAAAAATAAGGAAATTTGGTCTGCTTTTGGATCAAAACTGGAATGGTCATTCACTGCATAACCCACGTGATTTTATTTTTGCCGATCAGTTCCTATCACCATCACTAACCAAAACTAATTTTTTCCCAAAGTTTTCTGTCTTTTCAACCCTTCATTTCTGAAGTCTAGTCTGAAGAGATTGTTCCATCTTGTTCCATAAGTTTTATTTTCTGTTCCTAAAAATGAAAACATATTTGATGTTTAAAATAATGGATTAAACTACAGAGGTCACAGGTTGCTGTTTACCTACACCTAAAAGCCAGTTCCTCCATTTTCTTCCTTCCTCCTCCCTCATCAATTGTTAGCAGTTATGCAGTACTAACATTGGGAGATCTCTTTCTTTAGGCATTTTGTATGCATAGTAGAAATTAAACTCTTTCTCCCAGAAAGACAGTAAATGAATAAACACATGGGGAACCAGGTAAACAAAATAACACGGAAATATTGTGTGTCTAGCTGCTTCTAGTTACAATTTGGCCTTCTTACAAGTTTTGGAAACATTTATTTTCTCGTCCTTTCACAGTGATGTACAGTTTCGAAAGCATTATTTTTCGCATACCTGGAGATCAGTTCAGTTCCCTAAACACATGCTGAGTATTATTTTTAGTTTCTTCTGTCTTTATGCATAGAGCCCTTGGTAAGGCATCTCTTACAATGCACCAAGATGGACAACAATATACAGTTGAAGGAGAAACTTTAGTGCTACAAGACTTCATTAGATTGCAGCATTTATCTAGTTTAATGTATCACAGTATCACAGTATCACAGTATCACAAGGTTGGAAAGGACCTCTGAGATCATCAAGTCCAACCTATAACCCAACACTAACACCAACCATCATCTAGACCATGGCACTCAGTGCCACATCCAATCTCCCCTTAAACACCTCCAGGGTCGGCGACTCCACCACCACCCTGGGCAACGCATTCCAATGGCCAATCACCCTTTCAGTAAAGAACTTCTTCCTCACATCAAGCCTAAACTTTCCCTGACGAAGCTTGAGTCCATGCCCTCTAGTTCTGTCACTGGTCACCTGAGAGAAGAGACCAACCCCTGCCCGACTACAACCTCCTTTTAGGTAGTTGTAGAGAGCAATGAGGTCTCCCCTGAGCCTCCTCTTCTTTAGACTAAACAGCCCCAACTCGCTCAGTCGCTCCTCATAGGGCTTATGCTCCAGCCCCTTTACCATCTTCGTTGCCCTCCTCTGAACACATTCCAGTATCCTGACATCTTTCCCAAACTGGGGGGCCCAGAACTGTACACAGTATTCCAGATGAGGCCTGACCAGTGCCAAGTACAGGGGGACGATAACTTCTCTGGTTCTGCTGACTACACTATTCCTGATGCAGGCCAGAATGCCATTGGCCTTCTTGGCCACCTGGGCACACTGCTGGCTCATGTTGAGCTTCCTGTCAACCAGCACTCCCAGGTCCTTTTCTGCCTGACTACTCTCCAGCCACTCTGTCCCCAGTCTATAGCTATGCATGGGATGGTTGTGTCCAAAATGAAGTACCCGACATTTGGCCTTATTAAACATCATCCCATTGGAATCGGCCCATCTCTCCAATGTGTTTTTTTCTGGAAAATGTGGGTCCTAAACCAGCATCTTCTTTCCAAAAGATGTTTCTCCACATATCTATGAGCAGTTTTGCTACTGGGACTTCGAGTTGGCAATAAGTCATGCAGAGTGTAGTAACTTGCAGTTCAGATATGACAAGTAAAGACATTTTAAGCCCTTAACTTACCAGATAGAAATACCTTTTCAATTGAAGTTGGACTTGAGAGAGAAACACTTTCAGAGAAAACAAAGTAATGAGTCCATGGTAGAACAGGTTATTGGAGTCATTGGGATGAATAATGTCTGCAGCAGAAAAGGAGGCAACATTAAAGAGTTCTGTGGCGCTAGTAAGTAAACGTGTGGAGTGTTATTTTATTAAAGCAAAGACTACCCATATACAAAGATTAAACTATTTCTGCTCCTCATTGTAGTCCCACTAATCAACATGAGCAATAACATGATTCTTTCAGACAAATTGAAGACAAAACTAATGAAACTTACTATATTTCTGAACAAACAGATAATCATTTGGACTGAAAATAATTTATGGCTACATTTGGCAGATTTGCTTGTCAGTGTTTTCAATCTCTTTTTATTTTTAAAAAAAAAATTGAGATCACTAGACTGAATTAAGGACTGTCAGGGCAGGAAAGCTACAATATAGCTGTGTAGGATGTGAAGGAAACTTGAAACACAGAGGGGACAAAGACCTTCTGCCCAAAAATTTATTCAATAACAGGTTCTTCTCTTTGAGTATTGTTGAGAATACAGACATGTAACCTATACATTTGACAGCTAAATTTAGCTTGTTTGCTACATAAAAAGGCTAAAATATTAGGTTTTGCTCAAGCATTTTGGATTTGATTCCCAGTTATCCAAAGGTCTACCTATGTGAATTTATATAGACCATACAATCTTTCACTTTCCTCTATTGTAAAATATAGATGATATATCCACATGCAACTGATATGCCAAACTGCAAAGATACTCCAAGCTGACAACCTGTATTCCTGGTTCTGCAATGCGTGTGTCCAGCATCAGTCTTAAACCCTTTGATGCCAAGGAATACGTGCATCTGCTGCTCAAGTGAAAATGTGTAATTAAGTGGGGGGGCAGCAGAGGAAAGAGGCTGCATTTAGGAATAGGGAGCTGCATTTAAGAATGAGGGGTTGCCCCAACTCCACACTGGCTCAAAACAGCTCAGTTGCTTCAGGCTCCTCCAGGTGCAGGAAAAGCAGCTGAGGGGAGACCTTACTGCTGTCTACAACTACCTGAAAGGAGGCTGTAGTGAGGTGGGTGCTGGTCTCTTTTCGCAAGTGACAGATGATAGGATGAGAGGAAAAGGCCATAAGTTGTAACAGGGGAGGTTCAGAGTTGACATCAGGAAAAATTTCTTCACTGAAAGGCTGAAAGAATGTTCGGACATTGGAACAGCTGCCCAGAGAGGTGGTTGAATCGCCATCCCTGGAGGTTTTTAAAAAGTGGGTAGATGAGCTTCTTATGGGCATAGTTCAGTAAGGGGACAGGAACAGTTGGACTTGATCTCAGAGGTCTTTTCCAACCAGATGATTCTATGATTTTATGAAGAGGATCCCTTGAATTTATAACTTGGTTTACACTGAAGACAAACTCCTTGAAGCTGTAGTCACAGCTGGAAGTTTCTCAAACCGAAGTATAAAAAGCTGTAACTTAGCCCCTAAATTTCCCGTCACTGCTTTTTTGTTTTGTTTTGGTTTATGTTTTTATTTTTCCAATGAATTATTCAATACAGTAATTTTCAGTTCTCATGTTTGTGTACATCTTTATGTACCCTAGAGCATAAAGAAAACCTCTGCGATGTATTGAATCAGAGCATCCTTGAATTTCTATCAAAAAGAACAATTATCAATACCACAGGTTACAGTTTTTGCTTTGTTAAAATGGAATTTTAATTAGACAGGGATAAAACCACTTAATTCATTATGTAAAAGTCTTCTGCATAAAACACTGCTTTTTAATGGTAATATTCACTTCCATACAAGCTGTTTAGTAGCTCTTCTTACCAATCCTAAACAACATATCTTCACTTATACAGAACATCAAAATCACTACTTGCTTCAGGTGGATTTTTCTGTTATCACTGTTCCCAGTGTTCTGTTAAGCTGGATAAATATGCTATCTTTTTCCAGTGTATAATATAGTTGTTAAAGGAAATACATAACTATTGCTATCTGAAAATCATCCATTTTTGCTAGGCACGTAAAAAGAAAAGACATCAGGAGCATTTGCAAGTAATTAAAGTGGTTTGTGATTTTTTTTAATAAAACTAAACCGTATCAGATTTTGTGTTTGATGAGTCTGCAATGACAATATACTGCTTATACATCTATAGTGCACTTTGCAATAACTCTTTCATTCTGTATTCTTCTGCTTCCAGTTAGTCAGAATTTAATAAAATGTTTAGCGTATGTCCTGGTTAAATAAAGTTCCTTCCTTTTATGAAAATGCTAGGTTTATAAATTCTGTATACATCTCTTTCAATCTTCCCTTTCTACAGTTTCCTAATCTGATAGCTGGTATTTATTGAAAAAGAATCACCTTGGAATGTATCTAAATATGTCATAAGACTGATTTAATTGCTGTAATTTCCAATAGCTTCTCTACTCAAGGGACATTCTTTTTATAGGAACTTTATTGGACTATTTACTTTGATAAAAAAGTCTTTTTAGACATAATTAAGCTAGATTTTAAGGATGAATGAACCTCTAGAGACTTTCTGTTGATGACTGTTAATTTCTACTCTGTAATAATTATTCCATTTGCAAATTGTAGATGCAGTTCAGATTTAACAACTGAACAATGGTCAAGGAATATATACACCCTTACCTGTCCTTAGCTGTATATTAATCACAGTTTTTTACTCTGCTGTAGATAATTTTATTTTCCATGCACATTTTTAGCATACGTAACTGAGGGAAAAAGAATGTATGATAAGATTTCATAATCATATGTAAAAAATCATATTATAGTATAATTGTGATTACTTCTTTCTGCATATTTTTGGGTTTATTTTTACTGTAAACTCTTTACAGAAATGAAGTTTAGGAATGCATTCATTTACAGTACTTCACTCTTTTCTTGTAAGACTTTTCAGTCAGAAAATAGTAAATGCTTTTAAAACATCCAGCAAAGTTTAAGATTCTATAACTTCTTTGAAAATTATTAAAGGAAATATTATCTCCAATCTTTCAAAGTTTTCCATATATATATATTTGTTTACATGATCAGATGATATGTTTGGTCAAAAATATACTTAGCCATAAATTAAACCAGCCAGATGAAGCGATAGTATTCCTGTTCATGTCTTCATCTGTATGGAGAACATACATAATTAGCCTAAAAGTGACAAAAGGATTATCACTTAAAAAAAAAAAGAAGCTGTAATTTAGAAAACAAGAAAGAAGATCATAGGGAAAGGGAAAGGCAATGAGCATATTTAAACACCTTTCCTCCCTTCCAATTATTATTCCTCTGAAAAATTATCTTGCTTTTTTCTGACTATACAGGCAGAAGATTTGGAGTCTTGGAATAAAAATATTTTACTTTCTGTAAAGTCAACTCTTATGTGAGTAAGTGTTATGCTATGGAAAGTCTGACAGTTATATTTTCCTATGATTTACAATATTTTTAAGTTATTTCAGTGACCTTCTAAATATGATCCAAAACACAAATTAGTAAAAGTAGATCTATTTTTTCCTGGCATTTGACAAGTGAAAAAAATTATTCACTGATATAGCACAAATAGATATATATGTTTGTACCCATACTGTTGGTCTGACTAATGTCATGCACAGATTAATCTGCAAGTTGTTTTCACAGTAAAAAATATAAAAAAACCCCTGGGATTTTCTTCTGCTTTTTCAGATTTGATCTTAGGATGTCAAGCAGAAATGGACACTCCAAACCTTCTAAATCGTATTAGTAAAAATGTTTTCTGCTTTCATCAAGCATCTCGTTCTGTCATGAATTTTATTTATAATCCATTTTTAATTGTATAGATAGATATAAAAGACATCATATGTTCTATTCAAAAAGCAGAGCATTTTAACACACACCCATGGATGGGACCAACTGAAGAATCAAATGATTTTGGCCTGGAGGGTGATGTAGGAATGATATAATCTGAATGACTCAAGTTGCCTGTGGATATATCCCTGTTGTATATCTTTTGGTTCTTTCTTGTAACAATCAAATTAAATTTCTTTTCTGTCAGCAAGGATATCAAAGTTGCTGAGCTGAGACCTCTTAATGGAAAAAGTTGGTTCACAAGTTGTACCTGTAGGGTCTCTTGGAGTCTGTAGCTCTGTCTATAGTAGCAACTTTTGTTGCCTAGAAAGGGCAGTAGAACCAAACAGTTCCACTGATGATCTGATGTCTACACCACACGCACTTCATAAGCGTTTATTTTGGAGTGGTTCTAGTCTGCTGGGTTGGACTGAGCACCCTCCAGCAGTTGAAGTGCATTAAGTATCCTCCTGGAGTGAACTTTCTGATTTAATTTTGTCTAAGAGGATGTGATTTGAGATCTGAAATATCTGAAGTTGCCATGAAATAGAATTGGTTTTCTGTTGTGGACTCATCTCTCAGAGTTCATTTCAGCATCTAGCAGAAGTTGTGAGTTTCAAAAGCAGTTCACATGCAGATACATAATTTCTCTTTCTCGCTCTCATTATATTCTGAGATTTTTTAAAACATTTTTAATAGCATATAATAATTCTCAAAAGGTGAATTTGGGAGGGACATGTGAAAAACATATCCCTAAATTTTTTTAGGCATATAGATAGATTCTACACTTATAGAATATGGCATTCAACCAATATTCCTTCTTTTCATTAGAAAATATATCATTTTCCGTATGCATTGCTTCAGATCACATCCTGAATTGTGGTATATAATACAGAACCATAACAAATAAAAAGCTGACATATTATGTTATGATAAGAGGTATAATTAAATACAAATTTTAAACCAAAATTTAAAAATAATTGGCTGCACCAAAGTATGAGAAAAGGTACTAAAATGAAAGTCAAAGCAAAACATCCAAACCAACCAAACAAACAAAAAAAGAGACTTAATTACTTACAAGAAAATAATTGTAGGCTTTTCAGCAGCACTTTAAAAAAAAAACCCATCACAACTCACATCTATGGTGAAATCCATGTCTCTCTTCTCTCCCTCCCCTCCCTTCCTCTTGTGCTCTCCCTGGTTTCCTTTCTCCTGCCTCTTCTCGCTATGTGTGTATTGTGTAACAGTTAATCAGTGCAGTATTTGATAACCTTCTGAGAATGTTAGAAATCCCAGTGCCTATTTTGGAATTATTTTAGGCATAAAATTATGGAAGGAAAAAGAAAGGAAAGAATGCTTCAGAGGACTAACAAGAATAAACTATACTTGCTAGATTAATCGGTCTAATTAATTACAGCAAACTCTTCTAACATTGGTAAATACTGAAATAACAAACACTTTGTGGAAGGAATAATCTGAGACACTGAGGGTACCTTGTAAATACAACACATGCTATGTAAATCATATACCAGTTTGGGCAATTACTCCCATACTATTAAGCCTAATCTGGTTTATTTCAATATTTACCCTGACATATGATACTAAAAAATGATATGCAGGTAAAACACTGTAGTAAAAATGTGTGAGTGTAATATATTGAGACCTCACTAATTATTTCCACTATAGAGATAAACTGATGATGGAATGTTTAAGCTGTCAATTTTCTCCCTGTTCGTTTTGGGTTTTCCTCTATTTCCACCACAACCCCTCACCCTAGGTGGTTGTAATTCAAACCACCCATATAACTCTGCATGTGTGATGTCCAAAGAATCAACTCCCACAACTTCTTTATAGAAGGTACACACAGTAAATTTCCTGGAAATCCGGGAAAATAAATCACAGGCAAAAAGATTAGAGGAGACATCAAAAGGACAGATTTTTATACACGTGCCTACTATACTTGTAGTGCTTCTTTAAAATGTTATTTTTGAGCCAGTGCTATTCAGGGAATATGACATCATCATATTTTGACGTTCAGCCCTGTGACATGTATGAAAACAGATTGAGTTTGAGTCATAAGTTCCTACTGTCCTGACTAATTGACTCATACTGAACTCCAATAATAATGTCACATTGCTCCTGCAAAAGAGAAGATGTTAACTTTACCAGTCTATCGAGTCCCTCATGGTAATACTTCACCCCAGCTCCAACTGTGATGGGGCCCAAAATAACGCATATGACTCCAAGCACAAAGAAATTAATTATTTAATTTACTGGCAGTTTGTGAATAGGGATGAAAGTGGTGATAGTCCACATTCCCAGAGGTTTTTAATTTCAGCAGGGAAAGAGCTACAAAATTCCTTCTAACCACCACTTTAACTGGAATAATTCTGTCTCTAACGTTGCCCATGGGAACAAGCCCAAATCCTTTTCCCATTAATCTAGTTCTCTGAAAAACACTGCAGACACAGATACCACAAACCTAATCAGATTTTAACCTTAATGTCTGTGAAACTCTGCAAAATTACTTGGATAGGGAAGCTCATCTTCTATTAGCTCTTATTTTATGGGCTCTGTTTTGTGCATTAATATCTATTGCTCTAACGAGTTTCTGCATCTCAGAAATTAACTTCTGGTTCTTTTTTTGTTTTTCTTTACATTTCTCATTAAGGAGGCCAGCCTCTTAATTCAGCAACTTTATTATCATTTTATCCAATCTCCAGCCCCCCAAAAAAACAGGAAAGTGTTTACATTAAGGGAAAAATATTTTATAAATCTAAGGGAGAAATAATGTGAAGTAGCAAAAGCATACTGGAAGTGCAGAAGCTTTCGAATGAATCACTTGGACTTTGGGCTTTATTTTTGTTACACTTCTCTGTCAAAATTTATACATTAAAGACGTTTATGAGGAGGCATGATATTCCCAAAAATCTGACTAGAAGTTTCTCTGGGAATACAGTCAGTGACATAACAAGAAAGTCAATGATAGCTATGGGTCAAGTTCCATACAAAGTATAGAGCTTTCCATATTCCAAAATAATATTGCTGAAGTGAATATTAAGAATTAAGTATGCTTACCTTGAAAATCAGTGATCCCATTCAGAGTCGTCGTTCACTGTGATTCATATATGTGAAGATATGAGGATACAGGTGAAAAAGGTGCTTTAAAGGATCATTTTATATGATTGGAAATAAACAGGTGACTTCCTAGGTTCACACTTTTATAGTCTGCTTTGAAATAGAAACAGCAACTTTTGAAGCAAGATAAAGGTTTAGAAAAGTTGCTCTAAGTTTAATATACTGTTCCCCTATAGGACAGTTGTGTAGAAAGGACAATTTGGAACTGTAATGCATTGCAAGGGAAATAAATAGTAATGCACATGAAAGACATGTTAAGGTTATGTACAAGAGATAGAAACAGGCATTAACCCACCCCAGAGTTGGCCTAAGTGGGACAAGTTTAGCATAGAGAAGATCGCGTATCCCAGGGTCAGGACTGAGGGTATTCAGATTCAGAAAGGAGCTTTGAAGGTCTTGCTTAACAATCAGGATTGTGAGAGCTTGGTTAGTGGTTGTTTTGTTAAAACAATTTCTCACTTAGGGATAATTATTTGCTTTTATAAGCTGTCTATCTCAACTCACTTCAGCATATTTGTGGTTGATCCACTTCGCCTACATAGCTGCCCTGAAGGCACTACGTTTTTTTCTGGGAGGTGTCATATGAAAAGTACTAAGGAAGATCTGAAAATATTTCAAAGTATGAATAGCATTTCTTTAATAACTTGCAGCAATTATTTTAGGTTATGGTGGTATGCAATTACTAGGGGTGTACTGTCAGTGACGTGTTTTTCTTGTAGTGTACTAAGTTTCCATATATTTCTTCGGGAGGTCATTCAAAGATACAATCATCTGGAGAAAAGCTTAATGGTGTAGTTACATTTACTTAGATGAGCTGGATATCTCAAGCAAATGCTTTAATGTCCTGGCTGTTCATCACATCCTTACTGGCTTTCCTGATCTGTGAGATACAACACTTTGTAGCAGCAGTTTGTCATTTATAATCTCTTATATGCTGCCCCTGTTGTCTGCATTAATAGCAAGGAAGCTGAAGCTGAGTTTGACGCAGGAGCATGTCAGAACTGGTTGATGGAGAGACAAAAGCCATGAAATTTGTGACAAAACTGGTAAGTCAAAGTTAACACAAATGTTACAAATACCATCTATTAGCTACATTAAAATGTAGTTATTTAGAACAAGTTACTTTAAATGGCTTATGAAATTGTAGACACATTATGAACTACTTTGGTGCACTATCTTGACATCAGTAGCAGTCTGGTGAAAGTGTCGTTTATTTAAGGTAGATCTTCCTGTGAATAGTAACATATTGGATGAATGTCTTACTGTGTTTAATCTGGAATTCCAAGTGCTGGTCCTTGTTGCTGTGTTGCACACAGAATGGGCCAAATTAGTAATCATACTAGTGTTTCTACTACTCAAGAAAAAGGGACACCCCACCACTCATACAAGTAAAATTGGACTTCAACATTATTTTAAAAATTTCCAGTTCTGCGTGTGATACAGTTCTTGCATGGGAACCTTTCAACCTGTCAAGAACTGTGAATCCAATATGGAAATTGTTTACTCCTGTTTCAAAGTGCAAATTGTTTCCAGAGCCATAAGCTATCTTCCCAAACTTTAAGGGCATACTTTAGCAGTGAAATCTAAGCACATCGAGACTTGACGATACAAAGACTTTCACCAGCGGCAACAGGCCTTTACTGAATAATCTCAGTGAATAGAACAGAATATTTGTGATAACATTCAGAAATTCTTCTCCTTAGGGCCTACTCTCCTCCCATTTAAGTGAATACAAAACATCTCAGAGTTTAGAGATCTCATGGTCGTAGTTATATTGATGTTAACTACATTTAAGGCCACTTCATTTCCCACACTAGATTAGTGAGTTTTTATCTGTTCAGTGACTATCACTCTTCACAAGTTTAGAGAACAAATGTAATGAAATAGGGTAGATACAATTATGAATGTATTACGAAAACATTAGATGCATATAATTTTTATATCTCAGTGAAAGAACGGAAGAGAACAACATATTTTTAGAACGCCAACAAAGCACAGATGATAAAATAGTTGCATGGATATATAATCAATAATCAGATTAAGAAGGGATGTCAAAAATACTAATAGTATTGTGAGTTTTGTAACTGGCCATTAATAGAAAACACTTTCACCTCCAGGCTGAAAGGGTCAAAATAAATCCACATCCCAAGGTGCAATAAACTGGACAGTCTACATCTACTAGTAACTACCATGCATTAGGGACTGTTATACTGCTGAAGGTTTTGTTCTTTGAATAAAACATTAGATGAAAGTCTTTTGTGCTCTTTAGCCATTATGGAAAACATGGCATGACTAAAAGGAGAGTAAAAATGATTAGAAGTCTCCCAAGACTGTTGACTTGATGCTTATTAACTCAGCTTAGTGGACAATGAAAAGCGTTTATGAAGATTTTGACATAAAAAGGTTAACACACAAAAAGAGGATGGGACTTTTTAAGGACAAATATCACATTCTACTTTAAAGAAAGTCTCAATCTATAGAGAAGACATGGGCTAAACTGGAACATTAATAAAACACATAAATTACTTCTGTGTTTAATGTGCTTTACTGACTTTCAAAATTATTGTTTTTATGACTATTTTACTATCTCTATCTAGCAGAAGAGGATGGAAAAATGGTGATTATGGACAGATTTTTAGAAACCTGAAAACAGATTAAAATAAATATGAGGTAAAACTCAGTAATTTTTCATGCTAGTCTATCTCATAAACAGAAGATGAATGATTTACTTATGTTCTACTGTCATATGTAATGTTCTGTGTATTCATGTACATTCCAAAGCTATAGATCATTAAGCATATTGTCATTTCCAACAAATTAAATTTATTAGCTTGCAAAAGGAGCTATGTGTATTGGTAGTCATTACTCTGTGAGACCACAAAGAGGTCTGTAATGTAACAGTTTTAAATAGGGACCCCTTTACAGTTTTAAACCCTGTTTTTTAGACATGATAGAAATTGTAATGTGGCCTAAAGTCTTCCATTTCTGCTGTAAAACATTCTCAGATGGGAAAGAGAAATTCTCCAGTCATTAAAAAATAATATAGTTCTTTGTGGCCATTATATTTACATTTGAGTTTTTAGAAAAAAAATAACAGGACGTAATAATAATCTTCTTCTAGTGAGGAGGATGAAGCACAAGTCTTATGAACAGTGGCTGAGGGAACGGGGGTTGTTTAGCCTGGAGAAGAGGATGATGAGGGGAGACCTCATCACTGTCTACAACTACCTGAAAGGAGATTGTAGTGAGGTGGGTGTTGGCCTCTTCTCCCATGTTACAGGTGACAGAACAAGAGGTGACAGCCTAAAGCTGTGCCAGGTTAGACATTAGGAAAAAATTCTTCACTGAAAGGGTGGTTGAGTACTGGCAAAGGCTCTCCAGGGAGGTGGTTGGATCACCATCCCTGAAGGTGTTTAAAAGGTGGGTAGATAAATTTCTCAGGGATATGTTTTAGTAGTGGACAGGTACCATTGGACTTGATGATTTCAAAGGTCTTTTCCAAACAAAAAAATTCTATGACTCTATGATCTTCATGACAAGTTGATTTATTTGTTTGGTTTTGTACTTAAATCTCTATAACATGCATTAGAGTTATGTTTTCAGTTTTTTTGTCACATTGTCCCTTCTTATAGCTATTTCCTTTGTGCTCTCAATGTTCTGAAGTATTGCAAAGTACTTTTTTTCCAAAGCGCATTTACTGGAACTATTTTGATCAGTCAAAAAATCTCCACAATGGGAGAAGGCTCAGAGGAGATTGGCAAGAACCATGCTTTGGGCAAGCTCAGGGAAGAATCTCACTCAGGAGTGCTTGATTGTTGCAAAGAAAGCTGAATTTTTCTGAAAACACAGATAACCAGAGAGCAGCAGTATGTGTGTCACTTAAGCAAGCTGCAGGTCAACACAACCTGGTTCTTATGAGTGAATCCAACTACCCAGATATTTGTTGGAAGAACGATACAGTAGCTCACGTATCATCCATCAAGTTCCTGGAATGCATAGAGGATTTCTTCCGTGTACAAACGTTAGATGTTCCAAACATGAATGAGGCACTTCTGGATTTACTGCTCTCAAACTAAGAAAATATGCTTTGTAATATCTCAGTTAATAATAAACTTCACTGCAGTGATCCTAATATTGTGGAATTTGGGATCCTGTGAACATGCTGAAGGGTAGTGCTAAGTCAAAGGTTTTAGATTTCAGGAGAGCATATTTCAGCTCACTAAGAGCTCAGCTGGGAGAGATTCTGTAAGAAGCTTCCAAGGAAGATAAAGGAACTAGAGAGTGCTGGGAATTTTTCAAGAACAGTCTCCTGGAAACGCAAAAAATATTCATCCCTTTTAAAAGTACTGGAAGTAGGCAGAACAAGAGACTCTCTTGACTTAACTGCAAGATTCTGAGTCTGTTCAAAAGCAAAAGAGAAGTGTTCTAGAGATGGAAAAGTTCATGACTACTCATTGAGAACTACAAGGGTATTTTCAGGGTGTGCAGGGATCCAGTTAGAAAAGTGAAAGTTGATCTCAAATTGAAATTGGCCAGATATGTAAAAAGCTACAAAAAAGAGTTCTTCAGATATGTAAGCAAGAAGAAAGAAACACAAGGAAGATATTGGCTCACTGTTAAACAGGAGAGGTGAATTTGTCATCAACAGTGCTGAAAAGGCACTTTGTCTTTACCATCTTTTGTGGGAGCCATCCCACAACACCTTACCATCTTTGTCTTTACCAGCTCTCTTGAGTCCCTGCTCATGGGAAAAAAAATCCAGGTTAATGCAAACACAGACCCACCATCAGTCAAGGAAGAGTTGGGATGTGAATTATTACAGGAGTTTGACCCCTACAAATCAATGGGTCTTGAAAATATCTACCCAAGGGTGTTAAAAGAGCTAGTTTATGGTGTTGGAAGGCCATTCTCTGTAATCTTTGACATCTCAAAAGACTGGAAGAAGAGTATATTATCCCCATCTACAAGAAAGGCTCAAAGGGGGATCCAAGAAATTATAAGCCCATCAGTTTTACTTCAGTCCCTGGAAAAGTTATAATGTGACTCTTCTTGGTCGCTACCACAAGTCAAATGAAGCACATGATGAGGAAAAGACGCCACGGATTCACCAAGGTGAAATCAAACTTGACATAAAATTTGTGTCTTAAATGGTGTATCAGACAAATATTGTAAACTATACAAAAAAAAATATATTTTAATTCGAAAGATTCAGTTAATTATATTAAGACAAAAGCAGTCCCCAGAAAGTAACATTACTCTCCAAATATCAGACAACACCTCAATATAAAAGAGTCAAAATTTTAAAGGATTGGATGAATGCTGCTGATGATAAGGTATTGTTACTACAATGGCTGTTTCAGTCAAGATTGTGAGAAAACATACAAAAGTAATAGTATATATCTGTGCATTATAGGGGTCTTATTTTAACAGAGAAATTCCAGGGAAAGCCTGTGTTGTTTACTTATTCATAAATATCACAAGATATAATTCAGTTCTATAAACCAGAATTTTTGGAATTATCATAAAATACATTGTTTAACATTTGTTTGAAAAAAATTATATTTTTACTCTCTCTTGTTCTTCTCTCCGTCTCCCTTTGTTTCATCTTTTCTGTTCACCAGTCTTTCTTTATAAACCAGAAAACCTTGGTTTGAGCAATATTGAACAGGTCACTTAAGGCAGATTTTGTTCAAAACATTGGCACAGAACAAGTTCAGTGTTCATCAAAAACAGGAGCTAAATTCAGTTTTGGAGAGGTGACAGAGGGGCTTCTGAAAGAGAGGATGAATGAATTGGAAATTTGATTGGCAGAGGTGTGATATCAGAGCCAAGAAGAAGAATGGGCTTTGAGGAGTTGAGAGGAAAAAAGGAAGGTACGTGAGCCATTGAGGGATTTAGGAATGTCAGTGGCAGTTTTAAAGGTTGGAATAGTGAGGGGTAGTTATGAGTCGGTGACTGGGAGAAGTAAAGAGAAATTGGGAGGAGACTGTTAGAAGCTGATGGTGGTGGACAAAACTATGTTTTTTCTGTCTGATACAAAAGGCGGTAGTGTTTTGATTTTATTTCTTAATTTTTTTGATGATAAGTATTTTTAGAATGGTTAATTAAGCTATTTGGGCCATAATCCAGCAACTTGCTTAAAGCTAAGAATTAGCTTGTCTTTTAAGCATGTGGGAATACTCACAGGCTTACGGTTTTACGTACTCAAGTTCAGTGATATATCGTATTTTAAGTGCTGTCAACAGAATTATTAATGTAAATCTTTATCCTAGAAAAAAACTTATTTTCTCTTGCTAGAGTCAGGCCAATTTAGTTATGACAGTTAGAGAGTACAGTTTAGTCTGTTTGCCAGAACTAAATCTCAAATGTCTCTCGTGTGAAAGGCACTTGCATTACTCCTCTCTTTTTTGTTCTCAGAATAAAGTTCTTGCATTTTCTGGGAGTTTTAACAGCTAGAGACCATATGTCACCATATTGGCCTTGTCTTGCAGAATGTGGAAGGTCACCCTACATACTTTCAAGTTCTGTTATTTAGAGGAGAGAACGCTCCACATTACTCTGTATCTGCTCAGCATTGTGAAATCACTGGCCTGCATAATGATGTTATTTTTATCATTGTGACGTTTTAAAGGCTTCTAAAGCCTTCATTATTTTCCCACACATCTATATGCAGCCAGTCATCTGCTTCAGCTCCTTACTTGCTATTAAATCAGGAACTGAAAAAGCATGCTGGTGCCTCTTCTTGAGAAACTGTTTCTTGAACATAGCACAGAGGTGGCTGCTTGACACTGCAAAAGTAGGAAGAATTAAAAACAAGGTCTGCACACCCATCAATGAGTTCCATAAACATACAAATATGTCACAAATTAAAATGGGAGAAAGAACATTCAGATCTTGAAGAAAGATAGATAAATAGGTCACAGTTTATATATACACATGTGAGTGAAGGAATAACTCTGAAAGTTTCAGCTAGCAATAAAAGGATGCACAGATGCAGGAGACAACTGTTCCATGGAAATGGCTTGCTGTCTTAAAAAAAGCCCATAAATAAAATATTTGCATACCTTCACTGGAAAAATGCCAGATCTGAATTCAAAATTACCAGGGAAGAATATTTTTAATGTCCTATGTATTAGCAAGATTTCTGAAATATTTGGGGGGGAGGGGTTTGTGTGTATTAGGGTATAGGTTTTTGGGTTTTTTTGTTGATGGTTTTGCTAAAGCCCCCAAACCTATACCTCTAAATCCTAAAGAAAACTGTTCTAACTAGCTATATTTAAACAGTTTTCAGAACCAAGCAATATTTATGATTATGACATTTCAAAAAATCCACTGCAGAGACACATTGGTAACATACAAACTAATAAATTTGATTTCATTACAGTGAAATTCTTGAGGGCTGTTTTAAGTTTTCAGCCAGGGAAATAGTTGAAATAAACACACTTTGATTAAGCTCTTAATTTTCAGTTCTGAAGAAAATTGTAGTCTTCTAATCTTATTTGAAAGCTGTTAATTTACCATTGTATTTCCAATAGTGACATATGCTTGGAAAATGGAAGGGATGGGGAGGGAATTAGGTTACATTTCTTAAACAGTCATGAAATATTTTATATTTTATCTAGAGGACTTACTTTCAAATTTTCAGGTGATAACCACCTAGTGTACTGCTTTTATTTGTATTGTGGAAGTTCTTATCTTATAACAACTTTCTATCTAATGGTACATTTTCTAAGAAATACAAGGTCAAAATATTTCCTCCGCTTAAATAAAGTACGGTTTTCTGAAATACATCAGAAGGCAAAGCAATGGGGTTGAATTTGAACCTGTCTGTTCTCTCTCCCATATCCTGAAGGATAGAAAGAGTCTGTTAATTCTTCGAAAAGCAAAATGAAATAATCCAAAGATACTGGATTGTAAGGTACCAAACCCACACTGTTTCGTGATTTGTATCATACTATTTGCAATTCACTACTAAAATTTAAAAATGAAAACAGTCCAAAGGGATTATATATGTGCTTCAAGAATAAGTACATATTTGCATTTACAAGGAGAGGAAGTAAGATAGCTGTTAAGATTTATGCTCATTCTTCATTCAGAGCACTGTAAATTAAGTCTGTAAAGTCAATGATACTGTTCGATTTCTGTAAAGTTAAAGCATGTTTGTAAGTCTTTCCATGATTATGAAAAACTTACATTTATGTGCAAGGTTCTGAAAACAAACTTGCTGCAATTTGGGTCATCTCAGTTATGTGAATCTTCAGCCATCAGAAAACCTTGTAAGTTGAAAGGGTCCTCCAGAGTTCATGTACTCCAACTATCTGCTCAAAGCAGATCTACCTGAGGTGTTTTGCTCAGTCTTCTCTTGAATAACTGCAAGGGTGGAAGCTCCTTTGAAACCTCTGTCAGTGACAAACTGTACTCACAACAAAAACATTTTGCACCTTAAGTCCATTGCCTCTCCTCCTATCACTGAGCACCAGCAACTTCTTTTCTTTCCTTTTCTTCCTAAGGCTGAACAACATAATTTAGCTTCTTATATTTTATATGCTCCTGATAATCTCAGTAGCTCTCTGTACTGGACTTTCTGGTCATTGTCTTGACAAGAGAAGTCAAAGTTAATGAGGCCAGATCAGTGTATATTAAGGTAACTGTAAAACTGGCCAGATTGCCATGTTCAAAATATGGACATTAACAGCACCAAGTCCTGCTGGCATACAGTGACTCATGGCATCCCTCAGGGACTGTTGCATTTATCTGTCATTGATACATAAATAGAGACCCATCTCCATTTGTGTCTGGAACCTTATCATACCAGAGACAGAAACAGAGCCCCAGATACTGGTTAGGGATGAAAATTAGAGTCTTAAGTAGGTCAGAATTGTAGGCAGAATTTCATTTCTCAGAAGAGCAGGTGAAGACCCAACTATTTCAGAAACAGAGATGGTCCCATAAATACCCCTGACCAATTTCTTGTAAATTTTTATAAGAAATAGAGATTAGAGTGAATCAGTCATTAGGAACCAGTTTCAACAAGTTCAAAATTTCAACAGAAACCTGATAGAGCAAAGGTGAAAATGGAGCCCAAAAATGGGAACACAGGACCTGGTATATCTGAAAGGTGGCGAAGGAGGAAAAATCCTGTACAGAGCAGAGAAATGGATGATATTGAAAACTGTTAATTTTGTCTTGTAATTATTACATATTTACATTCCTCCTCAGGTGTGGAACTTTACATGTCCCCTTCTTGAACATCATGAGGTTCCTGTAATCCCATCTCTCCAGCCTGTCGAAGTCCCTCTGGATGGCAGCATGACCCCCTGGTGTATCAGCCACTCCTCTTCCACCATGGGTACATCATTCTTGGCCTGTATTTTCCTCCTTGTTTCTGTGACCTGGGATTCCTGAAGGCTTGTCTTTCTAGAGAGGACTGAGGCAAAGAAGGCATCTAGTGCTTTGGCTTTTTCATGTCCTGTGTAAACAGATCCCCCATCTCATTGATCAATCGGCCCACATTTGCACAGGCTTCCTTTTGTCACCTCTATGGCTTTGGAAGCCCATCTTATTTTCTTTGACATCCCTGGCCAGATTCGGTTCCATTTGGACTTCAACGTTTCTGACTTTGTCCACAGATTCATCCTTTCTGTCCTCAGACAGAATTTCCAAGCGCCCCTGTTACTCTTTCACATAAAGAGCAATTCTCCCTCTTTGTCTTCCCTTTCTGTCCTTCCTAATGAGCCTGTATCCCTGTATTGCAATACGCCAGTCGTAGGAGCCATCCCACAACACCTTCACAATCCTAACAAAATCACAGCCCAGCAACTGCACACATTTCTCCATTCTCCATTAGTATAGAGGTACTTCAGAGAGGCGAGCCAACAGGTTGAGTTGCTGGAAAGAGTTTGGGGATTTCCCATAGTGGTGCCTTTTAGGCATTTCCTTGCTGACATGCAAGTGCTGGAGGTCACCCTGCTTAAGACCTTTTTAGTTAATTTTGTTATTCTTTTTCTGTCATATCACTCCATGCTTTTTGCTCATTGAACTTTTCCGTAGCTCTGTCACAGGGCTGCCAGTTTCTCTCTCCCTCCCTCTCTCATCATTCTTAGTTGAAGTAGCTGTTAACTTGTTTTACTCATCTTCAGGAAGAAAGTCCCATACATAAGACAGGATGCAAATAAGGAGGCAGAATATTTGTAGCTAGAATACCTGATGGCTGGACATTTGAATAAATGGAATGTTAGGTATCTAATGTGAAAAAGTGATGTGTACTTTCTACAAACTTTCCTCTTACATATTACCACATAATTGCTTCTGTTAATATTTTAATTTAAATTAAATATTTCAGCCTTATATGTCAACATTTGCATTTTAATAACATGAATAAATCCATTCTCTGATGTTCTTTCAAGGATTATTTTCTGTAGGAATATTTCTACTCTACAAGTTCTCTATGAATGATGAAGGTGGAATCAAAACTAGCAAAATAGATTAATAATTAACCTGATCTTTTGTCTCAGTTTATTTCCATACATTTTGGGATCCTACTAATAGACAGGCTGAGGGTCAGCACAGCTCATGTAATTTCAACCTCTTGGTTAGAATTTCATTTGTCTTCAAGTTACTTATGAAATATAGACGTCCTTCTAACCTGCTACAGTTTTAGGGGCAGCTTAAAAATTCAGAACAAATCCCAGCTCTATTTTGGTCCCTATTTGGCTGCCATTTTCTAGTGTTTCCCAAGCACCTTAACAAGTCTTTTAAATTCAGCCTGTCCTTTTTTCAGATACGATAGAACAATAGTTTACAGCAGTTGTCTGGGATGTGCAGAGACTGGAGCTGATCCAGTAAATTCTGCAGGTCCCAAACTTTCTCTGATGAATTATTGAATTAATGACTGAAAGTTTCTGCTACTAAATACATCCAAAGTGTGTTCACCTGTACCTAAAGAATATATTAGTCAGCATCAAAAGAAAACATTGAAAAGAGCAACAAAGAGTCACACTTCACAGAAGAAAAAAAATTTTAAAAGCAAATTAGTGTGACAATCTTTAAATCCTCTATTTATGACCTTTTCCCTTTTGTAGACAGATTGAAGACAATATCCAGCTGGATTGCCAACAATGCATATTCTTATATAGCTTTGTGCACAGTCACTGATTTTTGAAACAGCAAACATCTTTGCTCTAAACTCTTCAAGTGAACTAAATTGAACATCATTTCATCCAAAACTGTGTCTCAAAATAAGGATCTTAGCAGAAGATCACCACTGATTCTTCGCTGCTCAGAGGCAGATGTTATGGTGAACAGCAAGTGGATCAAAAAAGCACACAGCAACAGAGAACTGATCATCCAGGCCATAACAGTCCTGCCTTTCACTCAACACCAGTAATGTTTGAGGAAATCCTGAACATTTGGTTATCCATCAAGTTGTTTCCAAAAAGTGCACATGTGATTCTGAAATGGTTCTGAAGGCCGTTGTCAAGGATACAAAAGCCCAGCTGGAGGTTAAATTGGCCACTTCTGTTAAGGATAATAAGAAGAGCTTTTATAAATATATCAATGGTAGAAAGAAGGGTGGCAGAGACCTCCACTCCTTGTTGGATATAGAGGGAAATATAGTAACCAAAGATGCAGAGAAGGCTGAGTTACTTAATGCCTTCTTTGCCTCAGTTTTCAACAGTAAGGAAGTCTGTTCGCTTGACAGTTGGTCCTCTGAAGTGATTGATGGGGGCAGGGTGCAATATGGCCCTCCTGCAATCCATGAGGAGGAATTTAGATATCTGCTGAGCCGCTTGGACCCTCATAAGTCTATAGGGCCGGATGGGATCCATCCTAGGGTGATGAGAGAGCTGGCGGATGAGCTTGCTAAGCCGCTCTCCATCGTCTTTCAACAGTCCTGGCTCACCGGAGAGGTCCCGGAAGACTGGAAGTTGACCAATGTGACACCCATCCACAAGAAGGGCTGTAAGGATGATCCAGGTAATTACAGACCTGTCAGCCTGACCTCAGTCCCAGGTAAAATTATGGAGCAGATAATACTGGGTGCAATCATACGGCACCTGTAGAACGGCCAAGAGATCAGGCCCAGCCAGCATGGGTTTAGGAGGGGCAGGTCCTGCCTGACCAACCTGATCTCCTTTTATGACCATGTGACTCGCCTGGTGGATGAGAGGAAGGCTGTGGATGTGGTATACCTGGACTTCAGCAAGGCCTTTGACACTGTCTCCCACAGTAGATTCCTAGAGAAGCTGGCAGCCCGTGGCTTAGACGGGAGCACTCTGTGCTGGGTTAGGAATTGGCTGGGAGGCCGAGCCCAGAGAGTGGTGGTGAATGGTGTCACATCCAGTTGGCGGCCGGTCACCAGTGGTGTCCCCCAGGAATCGATGTTGGGTCCGGTCCTGTTTAATATCTTTATTGATGATCTGGATGAGAGGATTGAGACCATCATCAGCAAGTTTGCAGACGATACCAAGCTGGGAGGAAGGGTTGATCTGTTACAGGGTAGGATGGCCCTTCAGAGGGACCTGGACAGACTGGAGACATGGGCCGATTCTAATGGGATGATGTTTAATAAGTCCAAATGTCGGGTACTTCATTTGGGACACAACAATCCCATGCATAGCTATAGACAGAGTGGGGACAGAGTGGCTGGAGAGTAGTCAGGCAAAAAGGGACCTGGGAGTGCTGGTTGACAGGAAGCTCAACATGAGCCAGCAATGTGACCAGGTGGCCAAGAAGGCCAATGGCATTCTGGCCTGCATCAGGAATAGTGTGGTGAGCAGAACCAGAGAAGTTATCGTCTCCCTGTACACGGCACTGGTCAGGCCTCACCTTGAATACTGTGTGTGCTTCTGGGCCCCTCAGTTTGGGAAAGATGTCAGGATGCTGGAGTGTGTCCAGAGGAGGGCAACGAAGATGGTGAAGGGGCTGGAGCACAAGCCCTACGACGAGCGACTGAGAGAGCTGGGGCTGTTTAGTCTGAAGAAGAGGAGGCTCAGGGGAGACCTTATTGCTCTCTACAACTACCTAAAAGGAGGTTGTAGTCAGGCAGGGATTGGTCTCTTCTCTCAGGTGACCAGCGACAGAACTAGAGGGCATGGACTCAAGCTTTGTCAGGGGAGGTTTAGGCTTGATCTTAGGAAACAGTTCTTCACTGAAAGGGTGATTGGCCATTGGAATGCATTGCCCAGGGAGGTGGTGGAGTCGCCGACCCTGGAGGTGTTTAAGGGGAGACTGGATGAGGCACTGAGTGCTATGGTTTAGATGATGGGTTGGTGTTAGTGTTGAGTTATAAGTTGGACTCAGAGGTCCTTTCCCACCTTATGATACTGTGATACTGTGATACTGTGATACATAGACACTGAATCTGAGGACAAATGCAGTAGCAAACACAGAGTCCCTATAAATCTCCTTGGCCATGGGACATTGGTGTCTTGCAACAAATGCAACAACAGTCTTCTCCTGAACCATTCATCCCACCTAGTACTAGAGTACAATGAGTATTCTGACTACTTTAAAAAAAATTAATTGAAGTTTTATGCCTTAATGCTATGTCTTACCCCCAGACATGGACCTCAGACATGACCCGATATACAAACATAAACAGTTGACTAACTAAGAAATAAATGAGAAAATGTTAGTCATTTCCTTAGTCTATATATTCAGAAATAAACCCTCTTTGAGTACATAGGTCTTTTCTTCCGTTTTTCCTATTCTAGAATTAACCACAGACCCTTCTTGTTATAGTTAGTGGACCTCAACTTACAAATAATCTACAATTTGTTTAATCATTGGAATCTATCCTGCAGTTTTAATGCATTCATTACAGGAATGTTGATCAGCTATAGAAATAGGAAGATTTGTCTATCCAATGTTTAATCTCTTTTATTCTGACAGGATAGCTTTAAATATATATTCTTTAAAAAACAGTGCACTTTAAGTTCTTTGTTAATACATGAGAATGTATGATACAATAACTTTAAAAAGAACGTTTGTTGTATTTTTTTAAATTAACACAAGTGACCTTACTTTAAGAATAAGATAAAGCATTACATGCACTTTCAGGCACTTATATTTCAAAAACTGAAAGAACCAGACCTGAAATGTAAGGGAAATTAAAAATAATTTATGATGAATGTGTACTACTTCACTGCTTGTCACTTTTTTATCAATGTAATCTCCAAATGATTAAAACAAATTCATGTTGATCTAAACTCTATATAAATAGCTATAAAAGACAATGACCAAAAAATTTACTTCCTTTAACAGAATTCTTTATTTCAGATTTATTAAATGCATTGTAAAAGGCAGTTCTTATATTATTTTCTTCTATAAGTAATTTATATGTGTAACTTGTTAGAAATAAAACTTTCTGATAGTGTCCATAAACGATGAATTAGTAACAGATTGCATTACACTAATGTCTGTAATGTCATATAGCTCCTTAATCGGATACTACTACAGCAGTGGACATTTTGAAAAACACAGAATTCAAATTAAGTTGGCAAAATTTCAGCTCCATAAACCCACTATTTAGGCTAAGCAATCTGTAACCCACGTAAATCCAAAAGTCTAAGAACTTTGACTTTTAGGAGAACCTTTAAACAAACTTACTTTATCATAACCTTCTATTTTTATAAATCAGATTATTTTATACACCTGTGTACCATATTTCAAACCAAGAACACAGTTTGGGTCACACTAAGTACACTCTTTTGTATCTCAGTTTCCATAAGCAAAGTCACTTCTGTTTATTTCTGATGTTCTGTGGCAGATTACTCACTTTCAAAAGTAGACAAAAACTGAAAAAAAGTTGTTAGGACAATTTTTCAAACATTCTTTTTCTCTGTTATTAACATAGTTAATGTCTAGTAATGTAAGTGAAGGACTGGGAGATCACTGAGTATATAAAAGTTCTTGGCGAGAAATTTTGGATGTAAAATGATGTTTTCATAAAATAGATTGTTGCTTTTATCAGCAATAACAGAAGAAAAAAGAGAAATTAAAGAATGCTCAAGATTAATAAAATAAATAGTTCATACACTTTAAAGCAAATTTCAGTTGAGCTGTACAATTTCATCATCTCTTCTGTTTATTTGATGTAAAAATAACAAATTGTGCAAATGTTATTTTTTGTTGAATAACTGTATGAGGCTGACCAATTCAAATATAAACCTACATAGTACTGTCAGCAAGATGGGTGAGCTTATTAGGTAACAATAAAGTCTTCCAAATTTTCAACTTTCATGAGGTCTCTTACCAAGACTTTGTTAAAGGGAGTAGCAAATTGCATTCAGAAGAGGAAGGTGGTAAAGGGTTAGCTTTAGGCTGAAATAAGACATACGGAAGTAGAAGAATAAAATAAAACTGTAAGTGGAGAAGTTGTGAAGCTTGTAGAAAAATTCTGCTAGCTGTGCTAGAAAACTTTGCAATTGAAGAATTGTGGTGGCCGTATTAAGTTGTAAGGCCTCTGAAAACACCTGTTTCCAACTGGGGTTTAACTGAAGGGAAAAATTAATTGGGCTGTTTGATAATTTGATGAACACATGAAACTGTGATAAAACACCTAACATGTGGCTAACCTCTGGCTTCTTAATTTCTTTGATGTTATAGTAATTTGAAAAAAATGCAATTGCCTGAAGTAGAATTATTCCTGTGAGTGGAATGTACTTAACATTTTCCAGTTAAATGTCCATTATTTTTTGTTAATCTTTTAAGAACGTTTACATTTCTTTAGCATCCATAGCAACTAAAATTGTCTAAGCTTTTTCCCATTTCATTTAAAAGGATAAAACACACTGAAGTGCAAAAACGGGTTCTGTCTGGAACCTGTTGATTGAAAGGTTTTTTGGGTCTGTCCTTTGGCTTTAGTGATCTGACCACTAGAAAAGGGTCTGCCTGATAAAAATCAGGATTTCTTCCACTGACACATAGGTACCAAAACCACCACAGGCTCATACAAACCTGCCTTGGTAGTACAAAATGGGAATCCCTGTGAAAGCTGATTGGACTTTTAGAACAAATTTTAAAAATGAGAATCAAGGAAAATGCAATGAAGTGGATAAAATATACCTAATACCAAATTGTCTTATTCAAATTAGATGATTTATTTTACTCTGGTGTTCAGCTATTTGAATTTAATTTGTAAATATTTTATATTTTTGAGAAGAGTAAAGGCATGCTTTTTGATGCAAAAGAGTTTCACAGACATATTTCAGATGTATTAAGTTTATTACAGAAAATTACTTAACTGCTTTCAAACTGTCTCACTGTAAAAATTTATGCAATTTCCTTGCACATTTAGGAAGCTTAGAGTATAAATAAATAGAGCTTTTATTTTAAGACACGTCTTCACAGTGGCAGAATAAGCTCACGACAAAACACAGTGCTTTGTATTGTAGGATTTACTGTAGAATGCTTTATTTTGGTAGTCTAAATGCAGTGCGCACCGATCCGTGCATACAGATCTAAGTTCTTCAGATGCCTAGGGCCTGTACATTGTACCCTGAAACCAATAGAATCATAGTATCACAACGTTGGAAGAGACCTCCGAGATCAACGAGTCCAACCATGCCTGTCTCCCTACTAAACCATAACCCTAAGAAACTCACCTACCCATCTTTTAGATACCTCCAGGGATGGAGACTCCACCATCTCCCTGGGCAATCTGTTCCAATCCTTGACCGTTCTCTCAGTGAAGAAATTCTTCCTAATGTCCAGTCTAAATTGGCCCTGGCGCAACTTGCGGCTGTTCCCTCTTGTCCCATCGCTCATCACTTGTGAGAAGAGAGCAGCACCCACACCATCACAACCTCCTTTCAGGTAGTTGTAAACAGTGGTGAGGTCTCCCCTCAGCCTCCTCTTCTCTAAGCTAAACAACTCCAGTTTCCCTCAGTCTCTCCTTGTAGGGCTTATTCTTCAGCCACTCACCAGCCTTGTTGCGTTGCCCTTCTTTGCACATGCTCTAGCCCCTCAATGTCCTTCTTGTAGTGAGGGGCCCAAAACTGAACAGAGTACTCGAGGTGTGGCCTCACAAGTGCTGTGTACAGGGGCAACAAATTTTGATGGTGAACTCAAACTCTAATAAGGGAACAAGTCAACCTTTGGTCAGGTAATCTTATCCTCAAAATAACAGAACTCTTTAGGAATGTGAAGTCACTTCAATTTTGTGAAAATGACGAGGTGAGTAGGCATCACAGTGAGTCTTCTAAAGATGAGCAATTTTTTAAATCAACTATTCCAGAGAACCAAGTGGGGACTTTCAGATTGTGTATTTTGTCATTTCCCAGTGAGCTTTGGGGACTCAGAATATCTCATAAAATGTGCAATGCTTTTCAAGTCCAAACACCTCAAAGGAGGAGATTTACTAGTGCAGATCACTGTCTAATGACTCAAAGAAATCTTTTAAATGTTTGTGTTAGATAAAAAACTCATAGAAGAACATGATGTGGAATCTGTAGAAGATGAGATTGTGAGTGACACTAGCAACAAAACCATAATATATTACAGAACCAGTGGGAAATATGCGAGACCTTGGCCCTATTGAAATCAAAGAAGCTGTCTTCCTTCGACTTAAGTTTCATCCTAAGAAGCTTTATGCAGCAACATTTTTCTTGATTTATTTAACCAAGATAAAATGTATATATTTACATTTCTTATTAAATTCTTAAAACAGAAAAAATATATTGCTAAATTTCTCTTTCAGTGAAATAAATAATTTAAAATTTATTATGCAATTTCATTATACAAGAGAAGGATGAATAACCATTCAGGAAAATTAACACAATTGCATATTTCACCATTGATGATGTTTCAGTAAATTAAATAATTAACATATAGAAGAAGGTTTTGCACTTTGTTGCTTAAAAGTAATTTTTTCACCCTGGTTTTGATCTAATTCTTCAAGTATTTCAATTTTTCATACATATAATTCAGAATATTTCTATTAAGAAGTACAATTCATCCCAGTTGAGGAAGAGTGAGCCCTGTGATCATAGCAAATAACAACAACAGAAAAACATATATGTAGGCTAGAGTGCAAATTTGTTTTGCTGTAGATATCACTATGCTTATACAAAGTGCTAGGCATTGTCCATTATCATAACCAAAAAATATAATATCTCCTTTCATAGAGATGTTTCAGCGAGGTTTGTTTAATTATTATTTCTTCTGACTTTATGGAGTGTAATGTGTTATTTAGTGCCTCTACATACACAGCATTGCAGTAATTACATGGAACTCATATAGTTATAGACACTAATTCTTACAATTCAAACTATCTTCTCTAAGACCACTAATCTGAATTAGAGTACTATTTCCCATGAGAGATTAAAATAGATGAAGAGAAGCATGTCTGTAATGACTGTGATCAGAGATGTATCATTGTGAACACTTCAACAACTTTGCCATGGCATGTCACTTAAAGACTGAAAAAAAAGTCCAGCCCTTCTACATTGTCACTTATGGAATATATGTAAATATCAAGCTGTACTTCAAAAGGCAAAAACAAAAAAAAAAAATCACAATAAGCTTAAATTTTTTCCCAATAGTGGATTTAACAAGGATCCTAGGGGAAGGATTTTTAGGATCTGAGAAAAATGATGGTCATGCTCTGAATGGCTGTTACAGTTGGGGCCTCTTCTCATTTATGAAATAAGGTTTTTTCTATGATGAAATTGAAATAGAGATGTGGGGACAGGGTATCGGAAACAGAAAGATGAAGAGCAGAAGGGACTTCAGAACATAAGAGATGGCAGCGTACAATACATCTACAAAGTGTGTGAACTGTACAGCTCTCAAGTCCTTATCCCATCCCGAAAAAGGATACATGGATCTTCCCTTTGCTATTCAGGTCCTGGGGCAAAACAAGAAATAACAAATGCCAATAGAATTGCTCCTTTAGAAAATATTCCACTATTCTTAAACTATTACACCTCCTGTAATATCTCTTCCTCTTCTGAAACATAGACAACCTGACCTTGCCTCTCCAGAAGAGCAATGAAAAGAGATACAGAGATATGAGAAAGGTGAAATATACATGCAAAATTATCAAGAGGTATGCATCTTTCCTGATGATTGCAGCCTAAATTGGTTTTATCAGTCAGCTCTGAGAAACTCTGAACACCCTTTCATGCCTTGATCTTGAGTATCACTGTCCTGGAGAGCTGTCTTGTCATAGGTCAATTGCTTGCAGTCAACAGAAACGAATGGGTACCCCATATCTCTACAGGTTTATCAAGACTCAGATTCAAGTTTCTTCACTCTCTGAATTAATGAGATTGGGGTTATTCCTTTTGGGTTTAATTTATTTCCTATGTATGCAATTTCTTCCATCTAAGAAAGAAGAGCTTTTTGAAGGTGTTCTGTGTCTTGCAGTAAGACCATGAAACTCTACAGATACTATGCGTTATGGCTAAACAGTTCTAGTATTCATCTTAAAATGCTATTTTAATTCATTGAAATAGATTTATTCTAATCTAAATTTGGATCTGCTTTGTGCTGAGAACAGGCTTTCTACACTACAGTGTGGAAGATCTGGTTTCAAAAAAATCACCTAATCTCTTGAGGCTAGATTCACAGTGGGAATTGAGGTTTAGCGTTCCAAAGCTTAAGTTTCAGGCATCCCGTTGATTAGAGGTTTTCTTAACCCCAAGTATTAGGCCTGGATCTAATAAAGAATGTAAGCATTTAAAATATACCTTGAGGCAAATGGTCCCTAGGCTCTACTTCAGACCCTTGAATAAGTACTTAAGTTTTTTATACTGTGCATTTTACAGAGATAGAATCCATGGAATGGGATTTACTTAGTATGGTGATTGCAGACTTTAGATAAGGTAACCTTTTTTAAAAAAAAGGCTGAAGAGAAATATATCAAAAGAAAATGTCATTGAAGTGGGATTTACATCTAAATGTTCATTAGAACATGGTGAGAAAAGAAGCAGAGTGAAAAATTCTGATAGACTTTGGTAGTATGATAGTTTTAGCGAGCAGTAGAAGGGTTACATCTGAGCCCTTGTGCCAATTATTTATGGCTGGTTTTTGATATATCTTGGTGTTTGAATTATCCTTCTTTTTACTTCTTTTTTGTGCCCAAAAATGTTAAAAAAATAGACAAGTATCTGGCTACACCAAAGAAGGATGGAAGAAAGACCTATGCATTTAAAAGCTCATTTGTTTTACCTAGCTATGTCAATAGTCTAACAGAAGATATTTCTTTTATTACAAACATAACATGTTTATAGCACTAGACTATCATGGTTGCAGTAGCTCTGAAAAGTTGAATTAAGAGTTGTTCTTAGCAAAAAACATAACCAAGTTCCAGAATTCCATATTTTGCATAACGTAATTCCAGAATTTGTGCCATATACCAGGTAAATTCACTAAGATGCTCAACATCTTGGAAAAGCTGGCTATATCAATTTAAGTTCTCCAGCCTAACCTGCTTAGAGAGATTTACCCAGACATATAAAGTCTGACACACACAAAAAAACCCAAGAGTGAGAGGTGATGGACAAAAGGATCATTATAGAACTTGTTCTAACCTGTCACCGTGAGTGGATGGCTGTTCAAATATAGACTTTTTCTCACTCTCAGTTGGAAAATGTTGGTGTGCAAAGGTGAACACTGAGTTAACAAGTTCTTGTGAAACTGAGGAAATGTGCCATCAAAACTTTTCAATTATAGACTGAGGCTTACAGTGAAGAGATCCCAAAGATCAAGTTGGTGCTCACAGGAATATATTTTTTGTTGGCAGAAGATTTGAAAGCAAGAATGATGGAAATCCTCAACAACCTTTCGTAAAATGATTTGTGAAATTGAATATTAGAAGCATTGCACATCAACTGGGTGACAATTCAGAAGGAAACTATTTTCAAGGTCATTTTAGTTTAATTTCTCTGTTAAATAAAAAATTTTACAGCTACAGTCTCTTTTTTTTTTTCTTTTTTTGTGTTAGACCTCGTATTTTGCATGATTCAAAATGTTTCTGGTTTTAAATTTCATGAGGAAGGCTGACAATTTTTGGACACTGAGTTGGAACAAAACCAATTAGCACCTGGAAGAAAAAAATCCTGTACTTTGATCAAACATGTCTAATACTGCACATGAAAAGTGTCTCTACTGTGCCTCATCTACACATTCCAAATTGTAGCATTATTGCTTCTACTGGAGTTTTACTCATAGGAATGAATAGCTTGTTTCATTTCATTGTTCTAACTTTTTTCTGTTCTGAATTGCCACCATTCTCAGTAAGATTTGGCACATCCAGGCTCTGACCACTAATTTCCTTTGCATTATACATGAGGCAATAAATGGTGGAACTATAAAGTATTTAGGATGTTACTCCCTATGCCTTTCTGTGTAATTTATTTACCATTTTACAGTGGGGTGGCAGATGCTCACATACTCATGCTGTGTGCCTTACACCATTTTGTAATAAGACATAATTGCTATTTAGTAACTCTGGGGAGACCTGACATCTTTGCGGAGCCAACGCCTTCGCTTTGAAAGGTCTAATAGGAGCACACAAGTTTTTGCAAGGAACGTAGCTGAGATTGGAGCTCTAAAAAGAGTACTAGCCTTTGACTAGATGGACTATGGTTAATGATATGGAGCATTGATTATTACTGAAACTTTTTGTCAAGCACTTTAAGGATTTTAAAAATATATGAAACAGTAGAGACTTCAAAGTAAGTTCATACAATTTTAAATACCTTTTAACTAGGTAATTGTGTTAGCTATTTAGCATAAGGAGGGAAAGTTGAAGGAGTTGTACACAGCTGTGTCTACTTGTAATAAAATAAGTGAAACTGTACAACAGAATGCAGGTGGGAAAACCAAAGCAAACATACTCCAAGGAGCAGACAGTGGGCCAAGATCTTCTCTGTTGTCCACTTTACTTAAACTGGCTTTAGCTTCTTTATTTGACCATTTAAATAATCTTGGGGATAAATTCAACAGACAACAGAGCACAGCTCAGAAAACCGGTTGCGGAACTAGAAGCAGTTAAAGCACATTAGTGGAGCATTGATGTTTTTCAGCCTTGCTGAGGGCCAGAGATTGGTGTTAGCTTGGCTGGTTGTTTCTGAGGACGCTGGCTTGTTCTTCTGCCCTATCTGTTTTATACTCTTGAAGGAATGGACTCAAGCTTCATCAGGGAAAGTTTAGACTTGATGTTAGGAAAAAGTTCTTCCCTGAAAGGGTGATTGGCCATTGGAATGTGCTGCCCAGGGAGGTGGTGGAGTTGCCGACCCTGGAGGTGTTTAAGGGGAGACTGGATGAGGCACTGAGTGCCATGGTTTAGATGATGGTGTTAGTGTTGGGATATAGGTTGGACTTGATGATCTTGGAGGTCTTTTCCAACCTTATGATACTGTGATACTGTGATACTGTGATACTGTGAATCCTCCTTCCCATGTGAGTTCAGGGACGTGTGGCAGTGTGCATGGTACACCCAGTACACAGCATCCTTTTTAACAAATTTGTTAAATTGTAGGAGCTGTTATTTATCACTGGCCTCTGCTGCCCTCTTCCTTGTAATTCATGGGTGGATGAACCATTTCTACGATGGTCAAGGCATAGTCTTTTTGCAGACTCCTATCACTTTACCTACACTGGATAGAAGTAGACTGTAGAATGATTGAAATGCTGATGTGACATCAAGCTGTTTAGATTTTGAAGGTAACGGCTGGTTATTTAATTCCTTCAAGTAAACAAATGCATCCTGTTTTGGAATGCAAATATCCTCAGGCATTCTTATCAGGGAAAAAAAAATGTTTGTCCGTTATTAGAGTTCAGGTTCTTTAATTAGCATGTTTGTGGGACACCAAGAACACTTTTGTTCTGTCTTAGTGCTGTGACAGAAAATTTAGTGCTCTCTCTCCATGAATTAACGACAAATTTGAAGAAAGCCCTGGTGAGTTCTGTTCATCATTCCTAGTGGGTCTGCAAAGGGATTTTACTCTTAAAAGTCAGGAATGTAGCTTTGCATAGTAGTGATACGCTCTGCTGATTTCTTGTATTCCTCTGGTAACTTCCTTCCTAATAATGTTTACTTCCTTCTGAAGCTGAAGGCTTTGGAGGATTTTTTGAAGCTGTCAAATCCCATTCCTTTGAAAGTAGCATCTCTTGCTATAACAGACAAACTTTGTTTATCCATTGCTTCAAAGCATGTTTATTTCAGTTTTATCTGTTCAGACTTCATTTTCTATTTATTAGCCCAGATACTTAATTAATATAAATCCTTTTGTAGATAGATTAATTGCTAGTCTGTTTTTCTCCTGTCCCTGTCAACTGAACACTGTTGGACAATTGTGCATTCACTTCCAAGTTTCTGACAAATATATTGAGGGATTGGCAACTCCACACTTAACAGAATTTAGTTAAAAAAAAAGAAAAACACAAAACTTTTTTCTTGCAGGAATCCAAAGTCACTAATTTCACTAATTTGAAAACAAACTTTTCATGGGTGATTTTTCTTCTTTTTAGATTAGACTGAGTGAAACTGCATTTCTTACATTTCTAAAAAGTTTTGTCACCTGATAAGAAAGCACTTATCAATTTTTACTTGACTCATAGACCTTCTACAGAAAAAAGAAAAAAACAGAAAAAGAAAATAAAAGTAAAGCAAAAATAGAGTAAATTTTTATATACACAAACAAGATTTTCCCAATGTAGATTCAAGCAGAGATTCTATAGAAACATTACGTACTTGCTAAATACATATATATCTGGAACAACTGGGATGTCACATAATT
This sequence comes from Dromococcyx pavoninus, assembly GCA_033558185.1. Classification (NCBI taxonomy): domain Eukaryota; kingdom Metazoa; phylum Chordata; class Aves; order Cuculiformes; family Neomorphidae; genus Dromococcyx; species Dromococcyx pavoninus. The sequence continues at coordinate 2,256,657 of JAUMJL010000068.1, forward strand.
TGCATTGGTTATGAGATATCTTTTATATCAGATATCACAAGGTATTTTATGAATAAATGATAAAACTATTTTAGAATACAGAAAACCATGAGACTTGAGAAATTAATTTGATTTAAATAATCAAACTTAAGATTATGTACCAATCTTCAACAAAAAGACCATAATGTTGTTTAATATGTTAGTAAAGAATTCCATAAACCCTATGCAGAGCAGTTAATGGTTTAGTCAACAAAGGAAAAAATTAACCTCCAGAAAAGCCTGCAAACTTGTGATTAGTGACCTAATCATCTTGGGAAATGAAAGAATGTGCGCTTGAATCTTTTTGAGCCTACAGAGGATCAAATAGTATTTGAATCTATGACTTCAGTTCTATGACCTCTTGTACAAGTGACACGTACAGGTGACTTTGTTAATGTGACAGAGCTTCAAATTCCTCTAAAGCAAACCAACACATTTTTTAGAGAAAGGACTTAACTAAATGTCTTACTTGGTACACCTAGGCTTCTTGTCATTATCTTAAATACAGCTAAGCCTAAAGGTTATATATGATAAAGCGGTAGAGCTTTAGAGACAACTTTGTCCTCAGCATTCCCTGTTGGAAACACGAGTCAGGCAACTTTGGCTCTGATTGCTGGACCACTATCCCACCACAGCAGGCTGTTTTACTTTTTCTGGCAGATAAGAGAAATGGGTTAGAAACTTTTCTGTCAGCATCGTAGAAGACTGCTAGATAATGATTTATGGCTTTTCATACCATCTTCAGACCTGTTCTAAGCCACAGTGTGAGGCAAGAACATCAGAGTACAGGCTTATCCTGACTGCAACTATTCATTTAATGTTAAGAAAGGTCCTACTCATATTTCATGGTGGCATTGTAAAGTGTATTTGTTGAAATAACTGGAAGTAATCCAGGTGGTCACAAAGGTAAGCAAGACCATAAGTGACTGTCATCTATCATTCTTTATGACCTTAGGTTGTTTTTAAATTGTTTCAAAGATGTAGGCTTGGCTAAGCAACTTGATGAATGTGTTCAAGTGTTTTTTGCAGAAGCTGGGGCTTGTGTTTGAGTTGTTTCCTCTTTTGAAAATTTATTCTGCCAAATTTTTTGTATCTAACTTGGGATCCAAACTAGGACACTGCTCTATCTTTGCACACTTTAGCATTAACAGGAAAAAGTAGGTGGCTCATCCTGGATTTATTTAATTTATCTAGTGCGACTTAATTGCTAAATCTTTTGAATGGAGAGACTGAGAGCTAGGCTGTGCCTTCAGCAGACTATCTCCCTCTGGAGGTGCCAACCTCTCTCTACTGAAATTCAAAAGCAGACAGAGGGGATTAGATGCTGAAGATAGGCACCTAAGTTTGATTTTCCTTAAGTCAGTCTATGTGATTAAACCAATTCATGTGTGTTTTATTTCCGTTTGGAGTTTTTATAGAACTTACTTTCTTTTACTTATTCTAAAGTGGTTCATTGTGTGTTATTTTAAATACTCTGCTTTGGGGTACAATCAAGGTAACGTGTTAAAATTTAGCACAGAGATAAGCAAGAAGGACTATGACTTCTTTGTCACTGTTAGAAATTGCTGTTCTTCACGTAAATTGCCTTTGTCACAGGTATTTCTGAAGTACAGTAGGAATGCACTTACAATTGGATGCAATTACCTCAGAAGTCAGGTACTTAATAAATATTTCCCTGAGGAAGGTGCTCTGATACATAACTGTTTACATCGAGAAACCAGACCCTAATTCTCTCCATCCTTAAACACATACTCACATACAACCAGGTTAACACTCCAGTCCTTTTCATATCTATTCAATGTCATTTTAACAGTTTAGGTTTTTGATGCAGCTATCTTTAAAGTCCAATTGAAATCCTAAAACTCAACAGCCAGTCTTAGTAGTCTGAAATTCCCTAACAGCCTGAATTTTGGAACAAAGCCTTTATTTTTACTTGCAGCTGATATCAATCAGACACAATCTTCGCCATCATTATTGTGCATGGAAACATATTTTGGATAGGCACAAGAAGCTGCGTGACTCTGTAGTTACTGCCCTCATCAGATTTCCATACCAAGTTGTGTTCATGGGCAGCCTCCATCCTTCAGACTGCTGCATCCATCCAACAAAATTATCCCAGCCTTGTTTCATTTTCAGGGGCAAAGGTGGAATGAATGTTAAGTAATTTTGTAACTAAATTATGCCATTTTCCTTTATAGATGTGGGAGCATTTCTTCTTAAAAATTCAATTCAAATATGATACCCTCAAGATCATTGAATGCTCTTATGTTTGTGTCATAGTTAAAGAGCTGTCCTGAAAAGGAGTTGATTTTACTTTTTATAAAAAATTTCAGTACGAAACATTTTTCCTTTCAATTCTAACTTTTTATCTCTATCTTGATCTTTTGCTCTGGCTCTGTCTTTATGTCTTTGTTTCTTTACGTTGCTCAATAAAATATATAGAAATGTGTATATACTTGCTAACTCATAATTAAAAGAAGACTCTAGTTTCGGGGTTGTCATTCAACCAAAATATTTATTTTTTTTTAAATTCTCTAATATATATTCTTTTTAAATGGGCTGTGCATTATTGTAGCGTTTTGCAACTAAGATTTTTTATTTTTCATTTTCAAAAACATTAAACAAGACATTTAAACATTTTCTTAACTGGAGATGTTTTTCAAGAACAAACATTTAGCTCAGAATATATTGCATTGAATGAAATAATATTTTTTCAAACAGAACGGCTCTTCTTCAAAATAACATAGGCCCTCATAGGCACTCACAGGTACATCCCAGTAAGTCTTCCGAAATTTCTGCATAATTACAAATGTCACAAGATTACTGATGCATCACTTCTAGAGGAGATGAGTTTGCAAGCCAGCAACTGGCACTGAGGATCACACTTTTTGATCTAGCTATTCTTTCTTATATAAATAATAAAATGCATTTTTTTTCTATGTTTGTTTACTAAGACAAAATACTGGTTTATCACCATCACTTTCTGTGAATGGAAGAAAACCATTTCTTCGTATGTCTGCTTCAAACATACTGTAGTTGTCTTTTATAGGAGAATATCATATGTCCACTTTCCCATTGCTGTATTTATAAATACAATAATAAAGAATGGACTTTAATTAAATGAGGAAAATACCTGTCTTTCCTGTACAATCTGCTATAAACTGGAAGTGAGGCAGAAAAATTTATGGCACCTGACAACTCTGATCATGATGAGAACTGGCCATGTATTACATCCTCATCACTGGTATCTTGACTTCAGTTCAGTTTACAGCTTTCATAATGTTTCCCCTTACGCATATCGTCCTTTTTTTCTTCCATCCTTCTTTGCTTCTTTTTCTTCTCTTCAAAATTACAGCTCTATATTAAAGTCTTGGGTTCTGTCAGGCTCTTCTTAAGGCTTATTGTTTCAGACTTTCATCTTCCCTTCTTTCAACTTTTAGTTCTCAATACTCAGGCAAATTTTTAGCTTGTTTAATAATATAGCATATGTAGCATAAAGACACTGCAGCCAAGTGGCACAGAGATAGAGTTTTCTTTTGGAGAGGACAGTCTTTCAAGAAGATGATATGTAACTATTTGCAAACATGGAATGCATTGTGGAAGAAATGTTAAGGGGGAAAAGCCAGAGGGAAAGAGGTATGCTGTGTTTCAGAGATACTCTAAAGATTAATTCAGTATATACTGAACACATGCATTACATGGTAAAAAAAGTGATTAAATCCATTGTGATTACAGGTTTGGACTCTCAGTTTTGTCTGCTCAGAAGGAAAAAAGGAAACACACTGAGTTCTTTTTTATAGGAAGGGAACTTCTTTGCAGAGAATTGTATGGTTAAAAGGCAGTTTTAGTCATTCATAAGGGGTATCCTCTGGAGTGACTGAAGGATAGTTGAGAATGAACTTCTTAACGCACAGTCATGGAGAGCAAAGTAGACACAGGATAAAATTTTTAATAGCATCCAACTGATTAAAGAATCTGTTTTTAATTAAAAAAAAATCTTCAGATACTAAGTATTGAGGTAAACTGAGAGTAAAAGAGATGTAGAATCCTAAGTAACTTCTTGACATTTAGACACATTTTGGTGCTAAAACCACATTTCATTCAGGGTAAAGGCTAGAAGAGTAGCTTTCATCTACCTTTTCTCAATGTGAATCTTAGCTCAATGGACTTACACTGTTATAAATGTTACAAAATCAAGAGTAGATCTCGGCCTTGCATTTTCACCTGTCATATATTTATTAAAATCCAAATTTTCTGATTTGATTTAAGTTTTGGAAGCAATGTGTTTTATGAGAACTGAATATGGTTTCATGCAAATTCTTGCCTGTATAAGTCCTAGATAAGATTTTTTTCATGTACCTGACTTTCTTTAACATCTAATGGTGAACAAAAAAAAAAGGAAATCCATATCTAAGTAAGAAGCCTGGATTAAAGGAAATAGTGATCCTGAAATGCAGTCTTTCACAAAGGAACATCAAAATGTCTATTATAGAAAAACTTAGAGTGAAAATGAAGGTCTCTTTGCTGATACATTTGATTAAGTGAGGAGAAAAAAAAAACCTCTGCAGTGGATTAAATTATAAATTTGAGCTTTAGAAAATAAGGTAGCAAACTCTAAACTACCTACATTAGCTGTGAAAGACATCCTTATTCACGAAGATATGTTTGTAAAGAAACTATTCTAGACCTTCAAACTGTATTTAGTTTCTTAATACAACATTGTCCTTTCAGGTTTTTACTGGGACATAAACAGAGGCACAAAAATATCAGAAAAAACATTAGACCTGAATTCTAGGAATGATTTGCACATCTGCTTAAAAATTGGCTCCCTGTGCTATAAAAAGCCTCCCTACACTACAAGAGTCCTGCTTTTTCTGTGTGATGATCAGCAAAGTTCTGCAACTGCCTTTTCCTGACAATAATGGAGAATAATAAGGATGTTATTAGAAGAGTCCCTGAAGTCATAAATAGCAAAAAGCACAGAAGCCTGAAAAGGTGGCAACATAAGCAATTGAAAACAGTATGTGGTGTGAAGAGCCCACGAACGTCAGATTGTGCAACTTTAAGCTCTGCTGAAAAAGCAAAATTCAAATCAGAACAAAGTACTCATTCTGCAGACACCATATTTGGAAAGGTTTTCCAACATCAGGGAGAAATTAATCACACAAACAAAACCAAATGTTGTTCTACTGTGTAGTCTGCAAGTCCATTCATTTATATATATATACATTTTATTGCTGTGGTGATGACTTCTATGGAAGACATTACACTGTGGTGAACAGGTGTGTATTCAACAAAAAAAGATGAAGGCTTATTTCTTATCAAAGTAACAGCACTGGCATTCAGGAAGCAGTAGTCTTGCGTTGGTAATGAAAATCTTAGCGCACAGTTGAGCGTAACATAACTCTAGACATCACAAGTAAAGCTACATCTTGACACAGGAGATGCTTTTATCTCTTTGTTGGTTCACCAGCTAATTCTGAGACAGCGGCATAAGTAGATCATATACTAAAGGAACTGTAGAGATATTTTCTGGTGAAACAGTGTTTCATAGGAAATTATGAATTGGTTGAGTCTAAAATGCTTCACTGAAAACCTCTTGAGCTTTAAGTAAGTAAATCCCCCACAACTCTGCCCAGATTCCTGGCGTATTAAGCATAGTGTAGCAACTCTGGGACACCTAATGTGCTAATGATAACAATATTGCCTGCGTTCTCAACGGAACACAGAAATGTCCAATTTCCATTGATATTTTGAATCAGTCTGCTTGCAGGTTTTCCCTCAAAGTACAGACCACAAGAGTACCTATGTGCCCTTTGTGGTGCATGCACTTTAGCACAGGCTAAAGAGGGTCATTTTCAGGAAAGACAGTTATTGCAGAAGATAGAGCCAGAAGACTTGGAATTTGCACCTCTACTCAGATCTCATCTCTGGCCCTGTGAAAGTGAAGCTCTGGAAAGGCCAATGAAGCAACTGTAATTTGAGAGAAATAGTCCCCAAGTATTCAGCGTTTCAGACTACAGCATTCAACCTTGGACGTACAATTGCAGCCTGCACAATGGTTTCTTGAAATAGAAGGCTGGTTTCTCTAGAGCGTGAGGTAGTTATCCTCTCATACTCCTCTAAAACCACGTCTAGTTGATCATCTCTAAATATATTCTGCAGCAGAACAAGAAAATGTCGAAATTCCCTAGGAAAGAAAAATAAAGCAAACAGTTTTCCAGTCAGCTGCACTCGTCACAAGTTTTCGGTAGGGTAAAAAGTATTTTTGCATCTCAAGCTCCATTTAGCACTTCTAGAAATATAGCTTATGGAGATAATTTTTTCTGACAAACGTAAGTTACAGGCACAGCTCCATCTTTGTCTGGCTTTATCTACATGAGTTTTTTGCTGAGGTTGATTGGTTTAGAAACAGATCAGGTTAAATCAATTTAATCCTATTATACTGAACCAAAAGCATTTTTGTTCTCCAAAAGCAGTCTATTCCCTGTCCTTACGGTAAGTTTAATATCATCTAACTACAGCTATTTTAAATAATGAGGTAGACATGTACGATAAACTTACTTTACTGGGTCTATCTATAGCTGATGGGAAGAGACAGACATCACCATTCCGCTTTTGTTAAGAACTGATTTTTTGTAGGACAAATCCATTCTGGTAGCTTTCACTTCAGTATTAAAGAAGGCTTTGACTAGATTAGGTGACAAGCTTAGACTTATCAATTATTCTTTTAAGCATCTTAGGCCTATCCTTAAGAAGAGTCTTGCTGTCTTTGTTTTAAAATTTAATCTGTTATGGAATATTCATGAATTCATCAGACATTCAAGAAATAAAGTAGTGCGCAGTAGTAATCAGAAGACCACTAAGGTCTGTGTGGACAGTTGCGTAGCTTCCTCTGTGTGTCGTTTTTGCATTATTTCTTTACCAGAGCTGAGAACAATTCATGGAGCATTTTCTGCTGAACACAGCTGAAAAGACAATTTTCATGCTGTACAAGTTTGCTTTTCCAAGACATTTATTTTTTCTGTTGTTACTTGCACTATCACCTCTCTGCAATTTCTATCAATTATGGCAATTCACAAGCAAAATTCTGTGCAGTTCCAGGCAGGACAAGTATTCTTACAACAGATTTAGAGAAGGGTTTCTCTGATAGACTGCAGTCCCCTGTTGATATCACTGAGATTTAAAGTTTGATAGGGATATAGAAAGTGAATTACGGAACTGAATTAATCTGTTCAAAAGCTTTCTCTTCATATTGAGTTATTGCATTACATTTACTTTTTTGCTTGGGATTCTGTTGTGGCATAATTGTCCTGCAAAAAAAAGTATATTTTTCATCAAGTTTTTTGGCTTGGGAATCTTTGAACTGCAGTAAGAGCTTAAGAGTGCATGATAAGGGCCACTGTTGCTTTCATTTTAGGTGTTGAAAAAATGAAAATAAATATAATGCATGATGGAACAAAAGTATTTGTTTTCTGTAAAGGCTCATTTTGAAGGGCTACATTACACGTCACAGCATCAATATTGCCCAGTTCCTTAGGACTAAGCACTGCACAAGTTTTAAGATAATTATGCATGATAAAATTAAATACTTCTTATAGGCTATTTATAAAACATCTCCTTTATGTAATGAAAAGGGGACTTCTAAGGGTTTGAAAACTTGCCAAAAGCATAGAAATTACTTTTTTTTCTGGGACTATCAAGAAATATCAAGAAACCCCTCAATCAATAATTCAATTTGCCATTTCTCAGAATTAATCCTTTCTTAACAACTTTTTACCTGTTGCACTGATATAGTCCTTCAGGATTGCAAAGCAAAAGAAATATATTGCTTCAGTCCTTTAAATGAAGAAATGAAGAAAATAATTCAGACTGACTGAAGAAGGAGTCAATATTGCAGACTAAGGTAGTCTATGGCTACTATAGTTATTCTTACATATGCTTTCTTTGGTGTCAGTGGAAGAAGGGAGAGCATACCAGCAGTTAGATTTCCATCAAGTACAATGGTTTAGAGATCTTTTGCCAGGGCAGAAACAGTAGATAAAACAGAATTGTTTGCTGTGCATGAGATTCTCGAGAATTCTTACAGTTGAACATAAATATGTGTGCAAAGAAGGCTACAAACATGAGCTCAAGTTTTGTAAGATAGAGTGGGAACTGGATGATTTTCCATATTGGAGCACTTCTGAGAAAACCTGTATGTTGGTCCTGGTTTCCTTAGGATCACCTGTTGGGTTCCCCATAGAGGTGAGCATAGTGAATGCTTCTATTACACATCTACAGATGATGGTGAACTCTGGGCAACAATTGCCATGTAAGCATGGATTAATTTTGTTTATTTATTTGCTTGTTTACAGCTTTTTAGAATCCTTAAAAAGAGAGTAAATTATCATCCACTTGTATGAAACTAGACCATTGTTACCAAAATTAATAAAAGAATAATATGAAACAAAGAACTAATCTCTAGGTTCCTTAACCTGGGAAAAGTCAATGGAACAGACACCAGACAAACAGGGAAAAAAGCAAAGAGAGATATTTCTAATTAATAGACAATTACAATGCTAGTTGCTTTAACAAAACAAAACAAAAAAATTAGAATCTTTTTTCTGTGCCATTTTGACAGCTGTAATACAATTTTTTTGTCTTGAGATCTCTTTTTTCATTTTTTAAACTGAAAGGAAATTATTTTTCAATATTTCAGAGATAATCAACCATTTCAGACTGATCTAGCAGCAGTTTTTTTGTTTATTATATTTCATAATTGTGTAAATAAATCACATTCCCCCACTCAAAATGATACGTACTATGGATTACATTTTGTGGCAAGTCAGTTTATTCTTTTGTGATTTTTCAGCTGCTTCAGTTACCAGACATGTCTGCCCTTGACCCACAACCTTCTCATTTTTCAGGGTCCTAGACCTGCAAAAAATCTAGGTAAATTCCAATGAAACACTACCCTCAGCTCAGCAGAAGTTAAACTCCAGTTGTTTTGAATTAAATACTTTTGGCAGACAAAAACTATCATTTATTCACCTTTGAGATTACCCTTTAACACCAGTGGTTACTAGTGAGGGCTGCTTGTAAATTATTTTCACTTACAGCAAAGGATAAGACTAGTATGTTTTTTTTTTAATAAAGAGAAATTAAATGTTGGCTAAAGTCAGTCTTGCAACCTTTTTCTCTGCTCTGCTTTATAGGTAGGATGAAGCAACTTGGCCAAAAAATCATTTCAAGGCTGAAAAATCAGCATCACAGGAATCATTAGCTAATTAAGCATGGTGATCTCTCTCATCCTGGCAGAAAACATGGTTATTTTTCATTAAAAATGAAAAGTGGTTAATGTTCTTTACATGGTGTAATATGGAGTCACTCCAAAAATGTAATTAAGCATCAGTGGTAATTTTGTTAAATTTTCCTGATTTATAGCAACATATTTTATGGTTGTGGTTTTAGAAAAAGGAGTCCATCTCACGTGAATTGATGAATTTTTAGTTTTTTCGGAAGCTAATGTATTTTCCCCATTGTGAACCAATCCCACTTAAATACTGTGAGTACTAGAGAAATACAAGCAGAAATAGTGTAGATATTTATGAGCTAAAATTTCATCAGGTGCTAGGCTTAACATACATTGTATTATCTAGCTACATAAAAAATATGCTCCTCTGTTGAGCGTAAAAAATAACACAAAACAGATAATTATTTAATTATTCACTTGTTTATTTGACATTTGTGTAGATCAGTTTTACTGCTGGTAATATTCCCCTTTATTTTAGTTCTCCCTCATCTGAGCCATCAAAGAAGACATTAAAAGTAAAAGAAAAATTAACTATAGAGATTATGACTTAAATATGAGTACCCACATCTGCTAAATATGAGGCACCTGGGAGTCTTGCAGTTAGGGTAAGACTGGGATTCAAGTGACCTTTGATTAGTTTTTATTTGCAACCACGGACTGTTACTCCATATTCCCAGTTTTTCCACCTAGCAAAGCTTCTGCCGGGTCTCAATTGGTACTAAAAACTGTCCATTCAAATCTGAGGAGATTTCTGCAGAAACTCATGGAAGAGTCATACTAAACTTCCTGGTGTTCTAGGATCTAATTTTTGACACTCACAAGTGTGAATAAAATAAATTAAAAAGTGACATTTTGAATAGGGAAATAAAGAAAACTCTTACAACACAGATGAACATGATAACCAAGTCTTGAATCATAGTACAGTGTCTTCTCTAAAAAAAATCTTATGTATTATGCTACACGTAATATCACTTTTTGCTTTCTTACCTGCTTTCACAAGCCATGGTTTGCACTGCACCGGTTCTTCACAAGCTAACAAAGGTAGTGTTGGTAGCTTTCTTCTCAGTTTTCAGTTTTCAGTTCTCAGCATAGCCGGTGCAGCATTGTGAACTAAACACAACTTCTCTACCTCACAAAAAATCTTACAAAGCTTCTTCTGTCTCTCATAAAGGTTGCACATGATCCCCAGCCTTCTTATTCTACTTTCCAGTCTCTAGCCTTTATTTTTCAGTACTGGAAGGAAAAGGCATCAGTTTTGTGATGAGCACGTTCAGAGCTGCCTGGTACAGCTCTGTGTTACTGACCTTTACCTTTACTGTAAAACAATGTTTTTACATCCAAGTGCCTCTCAGTTCTGACATATCTCCACGTACCAAACAAATGTGTTCTGGTTGTCTCATCAGACTTTTCTACCTCTTTCTCAATTACTCCATCAGATGACCAAATACCACCAAAACGACCTTCCCTTCCTGGACATGCCTCCCTCTAGATACAGAGGAAACTCTGTGCTAATGGACTTCGGGGCAATTTAAGGAGTCTTGTTGAGCAGGATGGTAAGAGTGCACCCTATATCATCCTTTTGACTGAGCTCTTTCCACCATGCAAGACACTGATCTAAGAGCACACCTCAAGTTGCCCTTTATATCTCCTCAGGAAGGGCTGGGTACCTTCACGTCCCACTCAACATCCTTCTAAATCAGAAAAATTATTGCATCCTCAGAACTTGATTTCTCTGTACCTTAATTCCATTTCTCTGAATTCTTCATATTTTTGGCCCTTAGCACTGAAAGCCTTCCAGACAGAGCATGACCCTTTTTATGAGATGTACAGAACTTAACGTAACTTTTTCATACTAACCAAGACTTCCATGGCTGCATTCCCACTTTAATGTTACTTTGACCTGTCTGTTATTTTATTCTACATCATCTTCCTGAAATTCATCTTATTTCCAGACACATTCTGATTACAGTCCTTACACCTTTTCTTTGTGTTTTTCTCACTTTTTTTTCAGCCTTATATGTTAAATATTTATATCTTTTGTCCTTCTGTATGAGTCATAATTATCCATCACTACTTCTTTGCTTCTTGAATGTAAAATTAACTTGTACGAGTAATTTATGGCAGTGGTAAAGTCTAGAGCTGCAACTTAACAAATTAGAAGTCATCATTCTAAGCCTTCATTGTCTCAACTGTTACATCAGAGAACCAGATAGTTTGCACTTAATTCATTTTTAGCAGCTGATCACTGGCAGTAGGGGAGGTCAGTAAAATAAAAATCATATTTTTTGTAAAGCTTCAGGGGGTTGGAAGTTATTTACATTTGTTTGTGGAAATAAAATGAAGGGTTTGTTTTTCTGGATTTTTTTTTAAGTCAGAAATAAATTAGAATAATCTGAAATTTCTAATAGATATTGACAGTGATTTAAGCTTCTATGGACCTTGAAATGTTCATTTTCAAATTTTTGTTGGATATTAATTGTAGGAACTTTCTGAATGTATTCAAATAGTAAAACCAGACAAATAGTTTAAATTGGTTTTACTAGTGAGAAACTGGCTTTTCACAGCAGAACTAAGCACCACATAGTGCATTTAATCTCCAGGTTCAAATCCCGAGTCAAAAGAGCAAGGATTTAAATCTCACCCTCCTACATGCAAGATAAATCCTCAGCTATTGAGATAATTCTACTTTGGGAAAAAAACCCAGCTTTTGTTGTTTCCCAAAAATATATTTGGGACTGAAGTTACTTATTCAACACAAGTTTATTCTAGCCAAACTCTTTTCTTATTGTGTTTTCTCTCCAAGAAACGTTAATAACTCTTGAAGTTGTAGGAAACAAAGGAAAGGCTTTTAGGTTTTCATCAGTCTCCGACAGTTGCATTGCATGTCTGGAAGCTAGCTGATGCTTAACTCTGTGGAAATAAAAAATCACTGCCATATTTATTCAGATTCCACTCCTGGGAAACAAAAGCTCTACTTACCAGAATTTTTCCTGTGATTTCTTGCATTTCTCTTCACTATGCATGTATTTACACACCTAAAATGCAAATTAGTTTGTCTTAAAAATTTATTTTTAAAGTATCAGATCAGGTATAATGTTTAGACTGAGCTTAAAAGAAATAGTTTTAAAAAATTCTTTTACTGTTATTTTAAAGTAAATGGTCCAGTATAGAGTGAAACTTTTTTTCTGAAACATTGGTATTTCTCAGTTAAGGTAAATATTAACAGCCAGTTCTTCTATAAATATTTGCGGAGTTGTCTAGTTACAAACCAGTAACAAATATTATGGGGTATGTAAATGCTAGGAAATGACAGACTACAGAAGGTGTAATGTGCTCTACCTTTAAAGTACAGTCACTTTGGAGATTGGATACATTTCCTTGGATAAGAGAAGAGCTGCCTGCCTCATAAGGATGGCCTGATCCATCCCCTTACTGAGCTCGTTACAGAGAGAATTTTTTGGAAGCTCTAAGCATGAGAACTGGGGATTGTCCTTCTGTTTCATTCTTCATCCTCAGAGTGGGTAAACTTTCAGGACTACAGAGATATTTTTAAGCCCTCTCAAGAGTCCAATGCCCAATTGGTGACCAGAGAGTAAATGGCTACTGTAATTCTTCCTAGGAAAAACAGCTGGAGAAGGGAGAACAAGGTCACTCTTTTGAATGTGAGACATATCTGCTAGAAAAGCAACAGACACTCTCTTTTTCTCTGATATTTTCCTAATAATTGAACACATGGTGCAGAAGATAAGGAATTTACATTTTCCTTAGCTGAAGGAAAAAGGGTATACAAGCTCCTATTTCCTATGAAAATATCCAGATCACTGAACTAAAGGCAAACTGTCCAATACTTCACTTTAGCAATCAATGCATCTGGAAAAACAGACCAAACAAACGAACCAAACTTTAGCAACAGCATAGCCAAGGATGAACCTTTTATCATTTCATTGGCTGAAGCGGAAAAATCTTGCCAGGAGCTGCTCTTCTTGTGAAAACACCAAGTCACAGTGACCAAGTAAAACACAGATTTGACTAGATGGATAAAAAGAATATTTCTGAGACCTTCACTCTCTAGTGAGATAAAATATGTTGTGAAACTAATGATGTGGGTAGTTAAACAAAGTTACTTAGCAATAATTTGCTGTTTTCTAACTATTAGAACTATTGTCAGTCTTGACCATCATTTGCTATCTTAATTGTCATTCATAAATCAAATCTTTACTTTCCCATGCAGACTGCTTGTTGTGTGCATTTATAGGTATATCTTTTAAATGACAAACATACTTTTAATCGGTATGAATTGCAGATTGTCTGACAAGAGAACAAAATGTAGTATTTAAGAAGCTGCAGGTCAAGAAACAGTTTGATTCAAAAATATTTCTTTCTTTTCAGAGAAAACATAAAGGTTTCTTGATATATGCAGTTTCTTTGTATGAATAATTCCTGTTGCAGTTCAGAATGTCACTGCTCTACAGACACAAGGTAGGAACACAATCTCGGTTCCAGAGAGTTTAATATCAAAGTAAGTTTAATAATTAAATTAGATAATAACAGTTGTATATCTTTATCTAAATATTCCGGTTTGCTTCACCAAGTGGTGTAAACTAGGCCTTGATCCCACACTCTTACACACCTGCCTGATTTTAATAGCTAATTCAAAGAACCTATTAAAATTCACAAAGCTAAGCATCAGCTGTGTAAGTATTTGCAAGGTCAAGGCCTTGTAGTTTAAATCTTTACTACACGTGTATGCAGAACCTAGCAATAGGGGGCCTTGAAGTCTCATTTGCATCTTCATGGCAGAAACCTGAGAGCAATTCTTTTGCAATACTCCAAACTCTACCTTGGAAGCCCTTTGAGAAAAAGGAAAAAAGAGTATTACAAGCCTTCCTGGAAAGAGAACATTTTTACAGATGAGCTACATGAAAACTACTTCAAAAGAGCTTTTCAAGTGGAAAGTCTTTTACACTCTGTCATTCAAAAGAGATCTCTATTTCTTAGCTTGGTAATCATTGGGAAATTTTGGATTCTCTGTGTATAAATTTTTCTTTAATTGATATGAACTCATTTAATAGTATATGTTTTTCCTTTTTTTTACTGTATCTTACTAAGCCCAATTCATTTTGCTAACAGTAAATAGTATATTTACATTTCTTTATTATTGTTTATAATTTTATTTTTCTAGAAGCTCACATGCAGGTTTGTAGGCTGTAAGTAACCCTATGACAAACCCCAAAAGCCTGTGTGGAAAAGAGGCTGACAAGAGGGCAGGGATATATACCAGTGGCAGGGGCTTGGTTCTGAAAAAAATACAGTTTGGGAAGTGATGCAACTGCAGTTATTTATAAATCTCAGTCAAATGTTTATTATTTCTGTAAAGGTGATACTGTGTGTTTTAGCCTCTGCTTTGATTCTTTTTTTCACCTCTTTTCCAGTTTTTTCTGTACCAGCGATGATCATTTTCCCAAACTCTGTGTGTGTGTGGAGTGTATGAGATTTTGGTGTCTTTGTAGGAAATTTTGCTAGAAGAATAACCTGAAATAAAAATAGGATGAAAATAAACATATCAAACTGTGTGGTCATGGTTTTAAAGATTACTGATGAGGATGTTTACTAAGTATTCATTAAAAGACAGTGTTTACTCCGACTACTGTGTAAACAGTAGACTTGCTTAAATTGTTTAGTGAATTCAATACCGATCTACAAATATTAATAGATAAATTTTCATATACACATGTATAAAATTATCATGTCACACATGTATCATATATGTGATTACCGTATCATATGATTGTAGCATCATATATAGATGATAAACCAGGATATGCCTGCAAGCTGGCGGAACAAAAAGAGGGGAAACTAAGATTCCTGTTCAGCATATGTGAGCTACAAATTCTCTGTTTTCAGAGATTTCAGTTTACATCAGCAACTCTTAACATGACTATAAATAGTGAAACATCTGCTAAGAGAAGAATTCATGAAATTTCAGTATTCTGAGAAGAATATTCACCTGAAAGATTCAAGAATTTTTATCCAAATCTCTGAAGTGCAAAAAAATAGATTCATACATGACTGCATGTGTCTAAAGGCAAATTATGTTGTTGGATGATGGCTTTTTAGATCCCTTTTGGGACTCTTCCAGTTCATATAATATATGAAAAAAGTATTTTTAATAGAAGACCTAGCATTCTGAAACCTCTAGAAGAATACTGTGGCTAAGAAATAGATATTGTAAACAGAAATAATTTAAAAAATGGGTAAAATCTTGCTACAAGATAAAAGAATGAAGTAAATAATTTGATTAAATAGCTGATTTGCAAGTTTTCTCCACGTGCCTCAGCTCTGCAATAAGGTATTTTTTCTTAAGATTAATAAGAGGAGAAAAGTCATACATGCATACCTGATACTTAGTGCGAAATGTATTACTTAGATAATAATACAATAATAATATTTGTACAAAAGTAGCTACAGGACAAATATGAATTGGGGTAAAGAGTATAATATTAGATGCATTTATATTGTTTCTGGCTTATACCTGTACAAATCCAGTTGCCTTAGCTGATTATAAAATTTGCAGAAAGCTTACATTTTTGAAGCTTGAATTTCTTACTTAATTCTGTTTCTTATTGTTGGTAGATATTGTATTTTCCTTCTCTGGCATTTTAAACCTTAGCTATAAATAGACTGACAAAAACTGCATTTTTCTGCTTGTAGGAAATCTGAAGATCCAAATCAAGATGGAAATATGAAATATTGACTGTTTCACATAAATTTAGAGATTGACTCGGAAATATATTGAATTTACTTATATATATTAGGGCTAAGCAAATTTTCCCCAATTTTGAAGCTTTTATTTTAGCTTTACAAAGCCACAATTAGGGCATCTTTGGAGCTGGAGTGGCTCCCTGTGTATCATGGGACTGTCTCTAGTCACAGGCATCAGACATCTCCATGGGGACAAGGTTGACCAAGGCTAGATCAGGACATCAGCCCATGGGTTGGCATCTAGAACAGAGGGACCATCATCAGTCCCAGGCACAGCTGCGTCGTGATGAGGACTTTGCTCTG
The DNA here is from genome assembly GCA_033558185.1 of Dromococcyx pavoninus. Taxonomy (NCBI): domain Eukaryota; kingdom Metazoa; phylum Chordata; class Aves; order Cuculiformes; family Neomorphidae; genus Dromococcyx; species Dromococcyx pavoninus. The sequence continues at coordinate 2,273,035 of JAUMJL010000068.1, forward strand.
GTGTGGCTTCCCACTGGCCAGCATGGACCTGGCCATGACCTCCCCACAGTGTGTTGGGAGCCACCTCCAGCATCACTGGGTTACTGGGTTACAGCAGACATGATACTTTTCATCTGATAAAAGTAACCTGGGAACATCCTTGGTCTCAAGAAAATTATTGTCTATCCTCCTGATTTATTAGAATATACTCCAGCATGCTTTTGGTCCATTCAAATTAGTCACTTTTTTGACAAAGAATTTGCACGAAGCCTCCTTTGTAACTGAAAGAGTTTGCTAATACAGCCACATGGATCTTTCTCTATTGGTTGTCCTCAAGGCCCAGAAACGTTCCTGGTCTCAATTTATTTAACTGGTATGGAAGTTGATCCTGAAATTTATGACTGTTCTAAAAGCCCCTACAGGACTAGTAAAATTTATAAATCTGCATTACAACATGTGAAATGTAATCTCTGTGAAGCTGACACTTTAGAACATGATGAAGGCACTAGCTGTCTACCACAGGGAAATGGAGATAAGTAACATAGCATTTAACTGAATTAATTCAACATGAACTATTTGTATTCATCAAAAAATAAGATATCATACTTCATATAGATTTTTACCCTAACTCCAATTGTGGCTTGGGGTATGAATTGCAGAATTTGTCCAGAGGAGGGCTACAAAAATTATCAGAGGGATTTTATAAGGAAAGGCTGAGACAGCTGGGGTTGTTCAGACTGGAGAAAAGAAGGCTCTAGAGAGACCTTATTGTGTCCTTTCAATACCTAAATGCGGCTAATAAGAAAGATCAGGAAAAAAAAATTTAGCAGGGCCTGTTGTTATAGGACAAGAGGTAACATTTTTTGACCAAAAGAGAGTAGGTTTATACAAGACATAAGTGAAAAATTTTTTACAATGAGGGTGGTGAAACATGGGAACTTGTTGCCTGGTGATGTGTTAGAAGTCCCATCCCCGGAAACTTTCAAGGTCAGATTGGACAGAACTCAGAGTAACCTGATCTACTTGAGGATGTCCCTGATCATTGCAGGGGGATTGGACTAGATGACTAGTTCCTTCCAGCCTAAACCATTCCATGATTCTCTATCTGTCCACAACAGCAGATGATGGACTGAGACTTGGGGTCTATTCCTCTGTTTTCTTCCATAAATAACTCTTCAAGTTATTATTGATTCATCTGCCTGTCCTTACAAAAATAATAGGTTAGTCTCATTTTAAAACTAGCTTGCTCTTTTGAAACTTTAAACCTTCACATTACTAGAGGCAGACCACATACTGCATCATTTAATTAGTTCAAGATGCAAATGCCACTATTACAAAAAGAAGGAAGTAGAGTGTCAAAGAATCATGAAATGTCTCAAAGGCACATAATGCAGAACTAAAAACAAAAGAACAGCAGGGTTTTTTTACCAAAAGTGACATTGTTTAAGTTGAACACATTCCATTATTCAAATAAGATTGCTTAAAGTTAACACGTTCTGGTGGTTTCTGTGGAAACAGGGTCAAAAAGCTACAGGTAGCCAGCGTGCAACCATTAGCTGAGAAGGAGAACTCTCACTTGTAGATTTCAGGAGCTGCTTGCCTGCTGGGAAACATGTACAAAGAGGCAGCTTCCAAAAGTAGTCCACAGGGTTTCAGAGTAGTGGAAAGGATGTAAAGGTTAAAAAAGGAGCGAACTTATGAAGAAAATGTGTGTGTGTATATATGTATAACATATTTGGAAAAAAAATCTGTATTAAAATATCAAATAATAAAAAGTATAATACCTTTATTTTACAAACTATCAATATTTTTAGTTTGCCATATGACAAAGTGGAGATTTCAGATAATTTGGTAATTTTGTGAAAAATTTAATTGCAGTCACAGCAACCACTGCTAATGCATCTACAGAAACCCATAAAAGCTGTAAATTAATTATTTGTGGTACTGGTGTAGTACCTGTTACAGGCAGGACAAAGCACAATGCAACCTGTAGTGGTTTGGATATAGGGATTTATTTAAAAGCCAATGAGATCAGAGCTTTAACCCTTTTTGGCTGCCCCATATACTCACTCGCTTGCTCCTCCTCACTGCTATGTTCATTATATCTCCACTGTTCTTTCTGGCAGGGAGGTTGCTGCTGGTACATGAAGGTCAATCAGAAAGTTGTCAGTCCACACTCACAGATATCAGTCCCAGGTGTCCCTGGCATCCTAGGCATCCTCTGATGTTCCTTTCCATGCTTCTCTCCCATCTCCAAGATCTCTCCACTTCTAATATCTTTCCTTCAGCTAAGATCTTCACCTTTTTCTTTCCTAGTCCCCTTCTTCCTTTTACCATTATTTTGGAAATCTTTCTTTTCTACCACCAGCTTATTATTTTCCTCAACTAAATAGTCTATGTACAGAAGCAAAACCTGTGATTGGCCTTCTAATTGCTGACTCTATCTTATGTCTCTTTATTAATTGCATGATTCGGGACTTGCTACTTTTATTGAGTGCAGGTGTTAATACAAGTTACAACCAGCCTGTGTAGGTGTTAGGTAGCAAGCAGCAGGCTTCTGCTTGAGAGTTTGGAAGTTCAATTTTGGGCATTCACCATACACAACAACACACACAGAGACCCTAAATATCTGCTAGTATTCACACCTTTTTTTTTTCATCTACAATAGTATCACATGCCATAAATAGTAGCACATGCATTAAAGCATATTCTCCTAAGAAAGGCACATTCAAATAAGGTCTGATTTTGAGAAGACAGGGTCCTCATTCTTTCTATAAGTGTAGTGTATCAAAAAGAAAATCACTCAAAATCCAGCTCAGTTTATAAGAAATAAAAGGAGAGAAAAATAAGTAAATTCTCTGAAAAGAAAACTGTCAGTGTCCACTGATATCCCCCTCATTTCGTTACTTTTCTCACCAATCACATGCAACAAAAGATGTGTTTTTTTCTCACACCTCGCCCCCAAAAAATTTAAGAATTTACACCTCCTAACAATTCAAAACTCTGTTTTCTGTATATATGAAAACAGCTCTAACTATTATAGATGGAGCTAATGGAAAAACAATAAGAAAACCACATTTTTTTTTGCTTTTTTTCAACTTCCACCTTTGGTAAAGAGAAATTTCTTATGATGGCCCACCAATGCTTTTTTTTGGCAGTGGCAGCAAAAATTTCCTTAGTACAATAAGAAAATGGAAAACACAGAGCAATAGACAAAAGAATAATTTTGAGGAGGGTTAAGGCACAGGGCTTTGCTCACAGATGATCTCTCACAGCCCTGCACTTCCTGGTTGAAGACACAGTGAAAACTCTCTCATCCCAGTAATGGGCTCAAGTTAATATGCTTTGGCCTTTAGGAGAGCATAAAACTGCTTCCTCTGCATTTTTTTAAGTGATCCTAAACAAAAACCTGTTTGGCTTTATTAAAAAATGACATTTTTTTTTCCTCAGGTTTTCAAATGCAGCACAGGAAAGAAACATCTTCACAAAACACTCTTTATGTTCTTGTTTTTATGGTTCCTTTCCTGTCATTTACTATTCAACGAACACTCTGATGCAGGAACTTGTCTGACTGATTGCTCTATGCTTCTCCTGTTTAATCTCTCCTGCTTATTCTGTGACCCTTGTTCTGATGGGCTTTTTGAATATTACTCTCCTCTGAATCCCTGCCTCCTTGGTATTCATCTTGAATGCTGGTATCACTGCAGCTTCTCTTTGGCCTTTTACATAGTTACAGGGTGAATGAATCACAAGAGATCTGAAACCAATAGATGCCAAAAGGTGTGATAAGAGTGCAGAGAGCTCCCTACTCCTTTGTCACCCCTACTTATGTATTTTCTCTGTTCCTTGCAGGTTTTATGCAGGTGTATTTTTCAAGGTAGTCAACCTGCTGAGATGTAAAATGTAGCAGTGATAAAAAGCAGACAGATGCATAAAAAATGAGATGGTGACACTGTGGTTAAGGTGCTTCTGACAGAAGCAAAGGCAGAACTCTGTGAATATTACCCTTTTAACACTGTGTGATTGCTAGCTGTTTTGTTTTTTCCTTAAATCGCTTAGAAGCCCATAGCTACCAGGCAATCTGAGGTGTCATTAAAAAAGATGAACAAGAAGTAATTTTCCTATCCCCATCCTTGAAAAGAAGATCTTGTTAAATATAACCTCCTGTACAAGCTTAGAAATGGATTGCATTTTGAAAAATCTCTGCATTTTGTAGAAAATTGTTTTTGTAGGTAGAATACATTGTTGATTGGGTATACCCGAAATAGAAACTTTGTGGTTTTTATGAGTAAATAACAATGGGTAACTTTGTGTTGCATTAGAAATTCAAAAGTTGTGCAACTTGTCCAGGATATTTTTTTACAGTATAAAGTTTTATCTATCATAAAAACAGTTTGTCAAGGTGAAGTGTTTTTTAAAAGTATAAGTGAAACCAGATATTATTCTCAATAAAATGGAATAATAGGCTTTGAAAATGGAGTTTTATTTTCAAATTCATTAAAGAAGAGGATTGGTTCAAGAGTTTCTTTTCCATGAACATCTTTACTACTTGCTTATTTATATGTTCATGTGTAGCTGATAAAATCTGAATGTTTGAGGTTTCATTCTGATTAAAACCAAGACCCAAATCTGCACATTCTACAAAGTTTTGGGAGCCTAAACCAGAAAGCTGAAAGAGAAACATTTGCTAAAGGCATTAGCCCGGTGCTCAAGACAGCATCAATATTACCTTAAAGTTGCTTATACTCTGAACTTGCAATACTCCACCAAGTGCATTAATCACTTCTCTATGACAAAGAAAATTTCATGGGGCACAAAGCACTTCCTTATTCAATTCTACAACCTTCCTTTGCTTTGATTGCTTTAGTTGGAGAAAAATGTATTTCACAATGTCACAAAGATAAATTCATTGATTTCCTAGTAATGCTTTCAGAAAATATTTGAAATCCAAATGAGGATCTAGATATCTACTGCAATCTAAGATAAATTATTACATTTGCTCTTCTAATTCATGTAGTTTCATTCTCTGATTCAAAACTTCTATAACTTTACATCATGCAGAAATCACACAGTAATTGTGATGCCTTTAAAATATGTGTTCCGCTATATTCTGGAAGTGCCAAGTATATAAACATCTTTGTACTTAGTGAAGTCAGACCCTGAAAAATGCAAATCAAACCAATGTTGACATTTGAATGACCTTTGATAAACACATGCGACATTTTGGTAAAATGAATAATATTAATTACATATGTCAGAGTTATCAGAGGTTTAGTAAAAAGTTGTGTGTGTCTATAGGCATATGTATATGCCCATACACACATGCACATACGCACCCACATAGAGGTACTCAAATATATATATAAAATTTAAAAAATAGAAAACCGGTTACTACTCTTAGAATTTTTAATAACAATAAGATGTCAGAATTTTACCTCAAGATATTATGTTAGATGAACCTTTCACAGGAATTTTTATATCCATGTGCCATTACTAATGATATAAACTTGTGAGGAATTCTGAGTGACTTCCACCAAGGAATAATTAAACAACCTTCTGCTCAGCAGTAAGCAAAACAATGGAAGACACTAGCCCATGATGGGGATAAACAGAAATTCCTATAACTGGAGCTGAAGGTTTAACAATATCAGTTTGTTTAGCCATATGACTCTGAAACAGCTGGGAAAGGGGTGGTAGAGACAAATATGATAAGAGGAGCATTTGTTGTGTTACCTAAGTAGTTGGCAATTAAGAAATAACTGGAAAGAGTTATAAGTAAGAAGATGATTTTGGATATATCAACCAAAAGAGTATAACTTGACTTCTCTACATGTAGCTCCTTCTGAAGATTCCTAGTCACAAAGACTGGATCTTTGCAGTTGCCTTACTCTCTACACATTTCAGCTTTGGTTTGATGGACAAAGTGTGTGCCTTAAGGCCACAAGTAGGTTTCAGACGTGGGAGCTAGGAAATACTTTTGAATCTTACAGCACATCCAGCTTGGAGAAACAGCTCTCTTTGCATGCACATAGTATTGCATCAACACACTTCTGACGTAATTTGCTGTAACCTGCCACCCATGTTATTTGATTTTTGGGGGAGGGAGGAGGGAGAAAGGTGCAACAGTGCCCATAGAGCTACTGTGGAAAAACTGAACAAGTTAGGAAGAGGGGATATAAATATCAAAAAATTTACTCTTGATACACGTAGTTTGTGCATTTACTTAGTTCTATTTTGTTAATCCTCTGACAAAACTCAGCTAACTAAATTTAACTACACACTAATCTTGCCATTCACTGCACAGTGGATTTACATACAACAGAATCCACTTCAAGAAAAAAGACTGTACTTGCCACAGTAGTTTCTGAGAATTAGAAACAGTTTCTTTCTAGTTAAGTATTCTTTAAACCATAGAATGAAATCTGCCCTGTAAGACCATATGTTGGAAAAGTGGTAAAATTAAAAGGATGTAATAAAAGCCAAAGACCTGTTACAGTTTTCATCTGCGACTGGCCTGCTCTGATGTGTTATTTAACCTGAGAATAAATTTTGAGAATAAATGATACTTAGGTAAGAATCAGAAAGTTCTCTACATTACAGCTGCCTTGAAACAGGGAAAAGATTCCTTAATACTTATCAGTTCCTAAATTTCTTTTCAATAATTGATGATTTACACTTGCAGAGGACCTTTGATCACAGATGATCAAAGAACTTCAGAAATGTTGCTGAGTTCATCTTTGAAATACCTTTATAAAATAAAACAAAAATTCCCACCTAAAAAAAACCCCAATGAACCCAAATCCACCACACCCCCCACCCACAAAAAAGAAAAAAGCCAAAGTGCCAGGAAAACAACTCTAACCGTTTTTATGTAAGACACATCATGGCACCAAAATGAGATTAGAGGATAATAAACTTCTTCCTCTGTTTATTCTGGGCTAAATGTGTGAATTAAATTTTAAATTCTTCAGCTCCATACAGGATCTTTTCAGTATATATACCCAAAAGCTTGTCTGCTGTTTTTCCAGACGTACTTTGGTCAAATGAAATACCTTCCCTGGTCTCTTACACCTCACTGTGATTGTGTGCTGTGGCTTCCTTGGTTGCAGTGACCATGAGGTGACGGAGTCCAAATCCTGGCAGGAGACATAAGGGCGAAAAGAAAGATCTCAGTGCTGGGCTTCAGAAGAACCAATTTTTGCCCCTTCAGAGATCTGCCTGAAAGAGTTTTATGTCATAAGACTCTGGAAGGAAGAGGTGATTCAAGAAAGCTTTTTGGTATCCAAAGATAATCCCCTTCAAGCTCAAGAACACCCCAACAGTCAAGAAGTGAGGTAAAAATCCCAGGAGACCTACATGGATGAACAAGAAGATTCTGGCAAAACTCAGACTAGAAGGTCGATGCAGGTACAGATAAGCTCGGAGAAATACAGAGACACTGTTTGAGCATGCAGAGACATGCTTAGGAAAGCCAGAACCCACCCAGAGCAAAATCTCACACAAGACTTTTAAGGCAACAATGGCTTCTGTAAGGACTTAAGAAGAGAAGTAAGACTAGGCAAAATATGAGTTCATTGCTGATGGGGCAGGGCTCCCAGTTCCAAAGGACATGAAAAAGTTGAGGTCTCTTTCTCACCTCAATCTTTACTTGTAAGGACAACTTCCAGAAATCTAAGGAGTCAAGAGACCATGGGAAAATTCTGAAGCAAGGAAGATATAACCCTGGTGCAAGAGGGTGAGGATAGAGTAAATTGGGCATGCATGGGCCATGATGCAATGTACCCATAAGTGCTGGGAGGGCTGGCAGCTGTTGTTGTTGTAAGACCACTATTAACCAGCTTTCATTGATCACTGTGACTTGGACAAGTGGCCAAAGACTAGAGGAAAGAAAATTACAGAATCACAGAGTGGTAGTGGTAGTGACATCAGGAGATGCACTTTCCCTAGAGCAGTTTCCCCTAGTGCAGGTTGCACAGGAATGTATCTAGGTAGGTTTGAATATCTCCGGAGAAGGAGATTCCACAGCTCCTCTGGGCAGCGTGTTCCAGTGCTCTGTCACCCTGTCCACTCATCTAACCCACTCATCTAAGTTCACCTATTAAGGATATTATGGGAGGCAGTGTCAAAAGTCTTGCTGAAGTTGAGATAGACAACATTCACTACTGTCTCCTCATCTACCCAGCCAGTTACGCCATCATAGAAGGCTATCAGATTGGTCAAGCATGATTTCCCTTTTTTCTAGATGCTTGGAGATGACATCCAGAATTAGCTGTTCTATCATCTTTGTAGGGGTGGAGCTGACTCACCTGTAGATTCCTGGATACTCCTGCTTGTTTTTTCAAGTCCTCAGACACCTCTCCTGTTCTTCATGATATTGGAGAGCAGCTTAACAATAACATCTGCCAGCTCTCTCCACACTCATGGGGGAATCTCATCAGGGCCAGTTTGCCTAAATGTTCTCTGACTAGACTTTCCTCGACAAAAGTACAGTCTTCCTTTCTGAAGATTTTACAACACTCCTAAACTTCTATAATAAACTTCTACAATAAAATTATTGACCTAGTGGATGAGGGGAAAGCAGTGGTATTTCCTGCCCGGACTTCAGGAAGGTATTCGACAATGTTCCTCATAAGACCATCTTTTGATGTACAGGCTCGATGAGAAGACAGTGTGGTGGACTGAAAACTGAGTGAATGATTGAGTCCAAAGAGGGCTGGTCAGCAGCTCAATCTCTAGTTGGAGGTCAGTAAGTGGCGTTGTATCCCAGGGATCAGTACTGGGTCCAGTCCTATTTAACACCTTCATTAATTTATTTTTATGACAACAGAGTGTATCCTCAGTGAATCTGCAGATGACACAAAACCTGGAGGAGTGGCTGATACACCAGAAGGTAATGCTGCCATCCAGAAGGACCCCAACAGGATCACAGAATCATAGAACGATTTGAATTGGAAGGAACACTTAAAGGTCATTTAACCCAATCCCCCTACAGTAAGCAGGGACACCTTCAGCTAGAACTGATTTCTCAAAACACCAACCTGACCTTTCTTCTCTGGGAAACCTGTTTCAGGGCTTCAACTCCCTCTTCACAACAAATGTCTTCCTTATTCCTAGTCTGAACCTAACCTCACGGGAAGTCCTGCCTCTCTGCTCCTGGACAGCTGGAGAGCCTGTATGACTTCTCTCCTTTGCCTATTCCTGCTGACACTCTATCACTGTTCCTTAAGAGAGACTTTTTTCCCTAAATCTTTCTGTATATTCAGATTTTTAACTAGTTTCCTCCTTAGGGAATAGCACATTTCTAAGTTATTGCCTTGTCTAACTGACACTCAAACCAAGCCCTCATGAGTACTATCTTGCCTTTAGAGTAAAATTTCTCTTAGGTGAGAACTTTTGATCTCTTACTGTGGAGCTCTAAAACCTTACTGTTGACTTTCCTTTTTGCCTGGAAATAAAAATATAGCTGAAATATGAAGCATTTTTTTTTCATTAGAAATGAGCAGAAAGGTAAAAGGGATAAGGCTGTTGAATGCATACAACACACAAAAAAAAATCATATATGATGCTTGTATGTAGCCCAATCTACTTTTGAAATGAAAAAAATCTAAGAGCAAAGTCAGTACTAATAAGAAAACCCAAAATCTGATGCTCTAAAGAAAGTGCAATATGAGGCATGTGGTCTGTCTAACTTTTGGATTTGTTTGGTAATCGTTGAGAATAGTATTAGGAAAATACAGTTAAATGCACCTTTTAATGGAATTATTATTTTCTATTTTTAATTTCTACTGTATCAAAGCATATGTTTGAAGTCCAGGACTAATTTTCATAACTAATGAGAATGACACAAAATTCTGAAAGGCCGAGATTTCAAGAAGACTGCAGCCCATACCTGCTTCTAGACTTTACTTACTCTATGTAATATACCTACACTGGGAATGTTTTAGAACCTATTAGGAACGTAAGCCATTCCTGAATCATAATCTCTGCACACATAAATCTAATAATGAAGTCCTGTTAGATTTAAATAATCACAGCCAGGAGTACTTATTTTTCCACTTGGAGCAATTTTTGCATCTTTCAGTCAGAACACTACTCCTTTTTGTACCTGAGCTTGATTTCATAGGACACATCAGGACCACTGGATTCCTCACAAGCTCTTCTTAGAGACCAGTAGCTTTCTTCTTAATTTTTAACTACTTTATCTGTAATATTTTTAATTTCATGCTTTTATGAAAAGACAGTATAAAAAATGTCAAGAACTTGTCAGTAATACAAGAGACAGGTAAATTCAGGTAGTTAGAGAAGTAGACCTTGCCAAATACATAACAGGGTGTTTAATATTTCAATAGTAGAAACTGTTGGTTTGCCAGTTATTGATGATGTTTGCACCGCTCAGAACAAGTTGCCTTATTCTTTAACTGATCAATAGGTTGCCTATAATAAAACCAGAAAATACTATTTAGTAACTTCTCATAAAATGCTTCTGACCACACAAGATACTACCTATGACAGTAACAATGTATTTTACATATGTTAATAAATGATTCATAACAAACAGCAGTTTAATATCAATCATAGCTAATTGCTACAATGTTGTTTCTTTGCTACAGCTGTCAGCAGAATGAGAGCACTGGAGCAGAGTAAAATTCCCTAGTATCATATAGAAAAGCAACTCTTTCCTGCACTTCTTGTTTCTGATCCAGTAATTACCTCTGCAAGGAGCTACATCCATCAATTACATCCATTAGATTACACGTGCCTTGGCAATGGTGGTGGTTTATACCTACTATAATTCAGTTGTAGAGCTCAGCCCGCAGTGAAATCAGACTGTGCATCCTTTTATTAACCTTGGAAATCTCAGACTATCCTTGACCATCCAATAACATCAGAGTATTAAACCTCCTTTTTACACACACGTTAAACTACAGGCTAAGCCTATGCTAACCGATTTATGAGAAAAATTGTGCAGAATTGAATACTTCCAAAATTGTCTCCCACCAGAATGAAAAGCAGTTCCTGACTTCTTAAAAGAAATCAGTATTTAAATTAAAATGTAGAAATAAAAATTGCTAGGGTAATTACCATGGAATTTTGGAAATCATACTCTTCATAGGCAATGCAAGTGTTACTTTTTTAATAAGCAGAGAAAACTCTTGTTACTGTCCACCTCTTTTATACTACTGTATGAAAATTTAAATGAATAGAGTTGTGAATAAATAGAATGTTATAACACGATTATGAGGTCTAAAACCAGGACAGTTACTAGTTGGAATTGACACCTGTTAGTATATGCTTTCATTTAAAATCCTTGTTACCTAAGGAAAGAGAAATAAGAATGTATTGCTCTCTATACTAACTGCTATGTTGGACTGTGTGTTAAAGTTGTGGTAGTGTTCTTTTAATGAATCAATCAGTAAATGGTTCAATACAGTATTATTTATGCATTGGAGACCAGTAAAACTATCTTGGGTGGTAACACATATGGATAGCGATCACCATTCCAAAACTAAAAATCTTAAAGCTGGGTTTCAGGTTTGTCATGGAAAATAGGTGCGTAATACAGCTTAAAAGTATTTTCTTGATTGTTAGGATATGTAGTTGTTTGAACATCATTAAAAAGCAACTGTAAACACATAGAAGTTTTGCTTTAATGTTTGCAACACAGCTAGATTGCTGTGTCGCTTCTGTCAAGATGACACTGAGAAGCTTCCCATAAGCTGTGCCTCAAATGCTTGAAAACTCATGCTCTGAATGCTGCTCACTTTCTCATCAGCTCCTCCAAAATTCCGGCGTCCGAAACCCAACCAGCATAGGTCAATCTAGTTCAATTGCATGAGCAGAGGATTGAATTTGCAGTATGATTTTACTAGGTTTGGACTAAGTAGATAAACACCATTTAATGTTATCTATAAAGGCACCTGCTTTATTTAAATTCTTTATGTATATACTTGCTTTCTTTTTTTCAATTGGATTTTGTTACTACATCTTTACTATTCACTGTTCTAGCAAGTTATTCTGTTTACTCTGGGGTTTTTTTGCTTAGTTTGAGGTTAAGTGACATGGGCTATTTTGGAGTACAAGTTACAGAAGCAAACAAACAACATAAATGCTTAAACACAGATGATAACAAGAATTTTTTTAACAGATGCTTTAATTTGCACCACATAAATTAAGTACAGATCTAAAAGTTAATTAAAAAGGTTGATTGGTGCAACTAAAGGTTATAATTAAAGCTGTTTTTCATGGGTGACCTAGAGAACAAATTTTTGTAAAATGTTTTTTACTATCTATCTTCTGTGTACAGATGCATTGCAACATGAACATCACTTGAAACCAAATCTGTTAGTGAATCACAAAAATAAGGATCATGTAATCTTAATTGTATAACATTCAATTTACAAACACAATAGACAAAAATGACAACTTGGATATTCAACTCACTAATACACAATTCTGAAATGCTAATATCAAAACTGTACCATATTGCTCTCAGTATTTTATGCAAGAAGATATCTATCAGATCAGAAGTCCAAATTCTGTAATGCCTTATGTCTTTTGAAATGGTGATGAATTAAAAACAGTAATTAATAATATTCTGTCTTTATTTGGTGCTCTGCTTTGCTCTGTCCTCAGCCTATGGTGTTTTTGTTGTCAGAAGCTATTGCCACGAGGTAAATATATTTCCACATAAATACCCGCCCCCCTTATTTTTTGAGTCATCCTCAATACTGTATTTCCTATTCCCTCTTTTAATAGCTCTTCTCTTACTAACAGCTGTTATGTGCAAATTGGAGAATGTGAGAGAAGCACCCATGAAGACTGATTTTCCCAAAGATAATTTACATTCTGCTTTTTACTTTAATTCTTTTCAGGAGGATGTCTAGTATCTTCAAGATTTGGGTCAGGTCCATAAAGCGTTAAAGAGTCTGAGTGTTAACATGCAGATTTTCTGTACAAGAATCTCATCCTTGTAAAAAAAAAAATAATAAACCAATCAATCAGAACCATAGGAATCTTAAGCCAGCCTAATGATCACACTATGTAATTAAAAAGAAATATCTAATAAAAAAATTACATTCTATTTTATTCAGATGCTGTTTTTTTTTTTACAAAGTTTAATATGCATCTTAAATAATAGATGCTCACTTTCAACAAAACTCCCTAGCCTGAATACCTTTAGAATTTGGAAAAATGCAGATTCCAGACTAATTTTGGATGCTAATTGTCCAGCTTTGTTAATTAAAAATGTTGGATTATTTATCCAAACTTCTCTCCTTTTTAAAAGCCCAAAGAACGCAGAGGCATATATCCCTTCTTTAGCCACATTTCACTGATTCATGCCATGTTTCTCAAAAGCCTGCCTCCCCATATGCCTTGGAGCCAGGGAACATTATCAACTGTAATTCTTACAGGACTTACTATGATGACAGAATCTCCATGACCAACCTTATAGAAAATATACAGTTCCCTAATGTAAATCAGACTTACAGAAGGTTATGTGCTCATCCTTGGTAATCCTGTTCTGGACAAATAGTGTTCTTCACATAATTCATCTCTGCAGTGATTGTGCAACCCAATGCAAGATTTGAAGACTCTAAACCATAGTGCAGCTCTGACTTTATGTATCTTTGCCTCAAGGAGTGGCAGTGCCTTAGTCTTAGGATCGGTGTTATCATTTCCCTTTTCTTTCTTTCTTTCCCAAAATCTTAACAAAATAGCTCTTATACTAACAAGCTATCTAAGAGATCACTTCTTTTGGAGATAATTTATAAGGGAACAATAACATTGATAGGTTATTTTTCCATAGTGTAGGAGTTAATTTGTTGCTAGCACAATGCAGTGATTGGTACTGTTTAACTGGAGCATAAATGCACGAATTTAAAGAACTAAAGCATAAGTAAGCACCATCCTTATTCAAAGACATTAATTTGCCACTGTAATCATTACATTGTATAAGCAATCATTCATCTAATAAAATGTTTTGGCGTAAGAACAATGTGATTTACAAACGTGCTTCTAATACAGTATTTAAATTAGCAAAGAAAAATAAACCAATAGGAGGTTAATTAAGTTGAGGCTATTAGAAAGAGGTATCAAAATGTGCTCAGTAACTATCTGAAAAAAGCCACAAGGAGATTATATTAAAGGGTGTTTTTGTCCTTCTGCAACATCGTCAAGTATCAGATGGTTAACTGATATGACAACCCAGTCACTCTTTTTATGATTTCCTACAAAAAGGGATCAGTTGCTTGAAGAAGTGGAAAGCCACATGTGAAAAAAAAATAGCTCAATCTGTTAAGAAGCATTCTGTAAACTCTTTATCATTCAGCTCTGCCTTAACTAGAATGAAGACAGAATTTTTTACAGAAGCACTTCTTTACTGAGAAATTACTTGTGAAAGCTAAAACAAATCAGAAATAATGTAACAGCAGACTTTGATTTTTAATCTTTACTTAAGACTATCTGAAAGTAACATACTGCAAACAATACAATTAGTTCTGTCTGCTAGTCTGTTCTTGAAATTTTTAATACCTACAAGCAGTACCAAAGTGATTATCCACAAACCACAGACTAGTAAACAGTCTAAAAGCTTTCTGAAACTGAAAATAAAGAGTACACTAGTCTATGTTTTTCCCATACATTTTTCTTTTTTTTTAATGTTTTCTTGAAACAATTAACGAGCAAACCCTAATTTTGTAGAAGTCATATACCCAGTGACAGATCAGTGTTTTGAGTCTTGTATAATCAAATCGTCTGTGAGGACTGACTGTGAATGTTCCAGGTGTAGTTTATTTCCTTGATTTAGGAAATATGAAAAATCTTACAGTTGTATATGATGGATAAAAAAGACAAGGTCAATGTATGTTCTGTGTTCTTTTAATGAACAGGTACCAGCCCTGCCTCTTGGTCCAATGAATTTAGATGAGAACTACTGAGCATATAGCTTTACAGAAGTCTGAATTTAGTAAACATTAAAAAAATAAATGTTTACTTTTCCAAATTAATGTATACATGTAAAAAAATGTAATTTTCCTGCTTTTATGCTAAGTGCCATTGAATTAAAAAATATTGACAACTACAAAGGAAAACATTATCTCTGTCTAAGATTCACACTGGAGGTCAAAAATATCTCACTATGGTTCTCTTCCTGTTAAGGAAAAAAATAAAAACCTGGAACTTACAGTTCTCACATAGCTAAGATGAAATAACATAGAACCAACACCACCTTACATAAAGAATACATAAATAAATAAGCCATTGGGTCTTCTTTACAAAACAGACAGAATAAATAAAGGGCTCAAGCAAAGGAATTTTTCGCCTTTGAAGTTCACATTTAATGTATCCACTTTTCCAAACTTGTGTATCCCTATGGTATTTAAGTATTTGATCTTGAAGAAAAAATTTCTATTCATCACATAGATATTAGTCATGCCACAGAATGCTTGACTAGAAGTTGCTTGGATACTACACTAAGGAGTGCAGTATCCTAAGCCGCAAAGACTAAAATGAATTTTGATCTTCATAAACTGCCAAAAAGAGTGCAGTTTTCTCCAGAATATTCGTTGCATAGTGACCTCAGTGAAACAATACCTATCAAAAGTATTTAGCCAGTATATGGTTTTGTGAGTAATTCCTTTTTTGCTTGTTTGTTCCCTTATTTACAATGCAGTATTAGATAGTTTGGAACATTTGTTCAGACATGTCATGTCATAACGCAACAGAGGTTGCAGATGACCAAGTGAAATGGTAAATCAGCTAAGACATTGTGTCAGGCCAACTTAACTGCAATAATTTGCATATTAATTCATCCACAGTTATTGTAATCCTTTGTACATAACACTGAACTTGTAGAAAATATGTGTATCCCTTACTACTGAGTATATTTCCTGAAGAGATAAACCTGACTCTTACAGGGTGTTTTAGTACTAATAATACATTTGGAACTCTAAAGTCTGTTCTGCTCTTACCACAATGTCAAACCTCAGCTAGTTGGGGACAATTATTTCTTGCGGTTCCTTGAAATTTGATTTTGTCGTTTCACTTGAAATAGCAGTGATATTTTTTATTTTTTTACAGAATTAAAAGCTGGTGTGATATTAGTGATTTCTTTTTTTATCTGCTAACTATAGTACATTTCCACTGACTTCTAGAAGATATGAGTTTTTCTGATCATATATGCTAATAAGGCTTCTTGGTTATTTTTATATAATGTAAGCAGATTTTAATTTATTGGCAACATGTAGTACACATTGTTAGATGTATGGTTAATTTTGCCAATGAAATGAGGAAATCTTAAAAAATAATAAAAATCTGACAGAAGATACATGAAAGATTGATGGACAATTTGATTCGCCTAGACTGTAAGAAAATCTCAAATCCAATAGTTAATAGATGGCATGTTTTGAAGAGGATATCCAGCACAATCAATTTTTAATCAAAACTGGCCTATATGCTTGTAATCAAAACCCTATTCATCACTGAATAATTTTGATGGAGCTAAAACAAATGTAGTCATTAATGGACCTTTCAAATCTTCTTAAAATTGCCTGACTCAAAGGTAGCTAATTGAACTCATTCATAGAGTTATTTTCAGATTTAGTCTTTGCTTTTAATTTACCACTGTGAAATTTTTGTCAGTTTTGTTTTTCTTCCAGTATCAACTCTCTCCATCTCATACAACCTTGAAATACTTTTGAAAACTTTCTCACCATCTTCTGTATCATACTAGATTATTGTGACTGCATAACACTGTTAAATTCTATTAACATCTTTGCAGATTTCTAAGATTTACTCTGCTTTTTCCTTGGGAAACACTGAAGTTATTTCTCAGGGACATCTGAGCAGGACTGTGCTGGGCATCTTACACTTTCAATTTTCCTGCTGCTCTTGATTGGTAAGTAAATGATGAAATATAATCTCCAGGTCAGCTAAATGACACCTTTCGTATTAAAAAAAATATATTTTTTGTGAATACCACAAATGAATGGTTTCAATGAATTTATCTATTGTAAGTGCTGTCAGCTTAGAAGTCAGTCATTCCTAATTAAGAAATAAAAGGATTTAAAACGCTCAGTGTCACTTAACTCTAGACCATAACTTATTTGCAAACGCTGTAGTGCTAGTAATTATTCCAGATTTTTCTTTGCTGTGAAGAAACAACAAAATATTTTCATGCATCTTCTTTACTGATCTCAGATGCAACATAGAAAAAAATATTTTTATCAATACTGTGTTGACACTGGGTTCCCCATAAAATCTTGGAATGCAGTTAACAGGTTTAGAAAAACTGAAAAATGTAACCACACAGATGTACCTTAATAAATCATGGTATATGTTATATACTGAGATGAAATAACAGATTTCTGCCTGTTTTGTGGTCTATTAAAATAAACTGAATTATTTGTTGCCACTGAAACTTTTGAGAGAGGTTTCAGGATATATTTTTTTAACAGAGTGACATCTTCAAATTTTCTTGTTCGTCAAGTTCACCTTCAAGATATTTTCTCATAAAATATCATCACAGTCTAAAGATATTTTTTTATTCTTTTCAGTAAAATTTCAAGTGACTGCATTATATCCCGTTTACTGAACAAGGTCTATTCCTCCTAACTTATCTATTGAAGCCCTTTACAATGCCTCCATAGCTAATTTATCAAACTAACGACACATATATGATAATACAAAGTTTCAATTCATCCACTTCAAAATAATCTGGCCACAAGCACTTGCAAAACAATTATCAAATACAGAGCTTGCAACTCAAAATCTGTAACTCAGGCCAAAATTCTGGCAACACTACATCCATTAGACATCTATCAATCTAAATTAAAGTATTTAAGATCATCACCATGTTGCAGTTCAGGTTTATACATCCTTCACTTCTATTTTTCTTACTAGGATGTCAGACCCATTAAATGAGTTGATCCTGAAAATAATAAACGATTTTAAATAAGTGGTAGAATAACCAAGACATTGGATAGGAGTTCAGAAATGTATGCAATACAGGAAGAAGTTATTTCTGAAAATGAGATTAATTCTGCACTGGGATTTGAAAAAGCAAGATGAATGCTATGATTGCCACTGAATCCCTATCAGTAATTATATTTTCCATATACACAAAAAATCATATTATTCAATATTCAGCATGGTAATGAGAACACACCACGTGAAACATCTTCATGATACACCAGACTGAGAGAATAGAATCCAATACATTGTCCAGCAAGCAGTGGCAACAGCATCCAGTTGAGGCATGATGTAAAAACACCAAGGGAAGTTGCTGCCAATATACCAAGACTATCTAGCTGTCAGACTCTGAAGTATAGTTGGTTGAGCATTAGTCAGGAAGTAGCCTTAGGATAAAGGTAGACACACTCTTTATGAATGTCATACCACATCCTGAAAATGAAGACAGCTTCCCAGCGCACTGTTGCTAACTGCATTCAAACTGCAGCTCAAGCTGCAGCTGGACTGGTTTAGTATGCTGTAAAAGTTTCTGGATCTGTGTTAGATAAAATTCCCTTTTTCCCAGTGCTATTAGAATCCATATCTATACTTCCTCCAACCACCTGCACCATAACGAATGAGATGAAGAGGCAACTGCCTAAAACAGACTGCCCCTGTTTAACCTCCTGCTTTCTGAATACTTCAACATCTCAAGGTTATTTCCCTACCTAACTTCTTTTTCCCTATAGTGAAGTGCTGGCCCTTCCATTTGAAAATCAACACTTATACTGGACAAATACAGGACAAAAAGAAAAACAGAAACATTCACCTTTGCTCGTGTTTTTCTTGTTAGAGTACAATGTCATTGTAAAGACAGGTTTCAGTACATAAGCCCCTTCAAATACATAAAACTTCTGAATACTAACCCTACTTAACTGCACCTAGAAATACGAAGTATAACTATTGTGCTGCACATGCCAATTTAGATCAATTTACATTTGCATAATATACAACATTATTCATTTATTCCCATTGGCTTATAGTGAGCCAGATGACTTAGAGAGAAAAAGATTTCTGTGGGCAGGTGTAAACATGGACAGCCAAGAAAAACAAACAAACAAACACACACACACCAAAAGGATTTATCTTTTTTTTTTTTTGTAACTGCCCTTATTAGCACCAGGTAAGTGGGACTACAGAGAGCAAATGATTTCCTCATCCCTAGAGTTGAACTCTACCAGCCAGAATAGAAGCTCACTGGTTTAGATGTGCAGAAACTATAATGTTATCCCTTCTGGTATTGCAAAGATGCAAATTAATTTTTTAATGAAAGAAAAAAGCCCAAAACTACAACATGAGTTTTTTTGATAAAAACTTAAACTCATATATCCTGACATTGATAGGCTAATGATGAAACTCGTTTTCTTGGGAACATAATATTCCTTTTATCTTTTGCAAATATGCATACGTGAATATTTGTAAATTGATAGTTAAAAGTTTATTTTAGCAGAAAATTAGTGCATTTTCTTAATGTCTCTACCCATCTGTTATTCCTCTGGGGTAGAAAAACCTAAATAAATGAATCTATTGCTGTCTGATCATCAAAATCAATAGATTTCCGTAGTTATGAAAAGTAACAACTTTGTTAAACATTACTGTGTGAATTTCTCAAGAAAAAGGAATATAAACTACATATTTATATTTAATTATTAGGAAAAAGCCTTTTTGTTTCACTTTTTGAAATTTCCCAATAAATATAAAAGGCATTCAGTCCATTTCAGACCGCACTTTGTGCAGAAATTAGCCATTTGAGTGGTTTTGAAAGCTCTGAAATCCATTGCACTGCAATGATAAAAAAGCTGTATAATCTGCAGTACAGTATGCTGAATTCTTCAGTGAAACGTCTCTTCCTCAACCTCTTCAAACATTCATTTTGTTTTCTTCATCATTCCCTTTTTAACTCTAACTTAATACTGAGCTGTCTGAAAATGCTATTTGGTGTATGCTCACATGAAACTAGTGTGCAAGTTGTGTTTCCATTTTAAAATATCTTCTTCAAAAGGAATTTATGGATTCTATAGCCTACCAGAAACAAAGTTAATGAAATAAAATAAGACTAAAGGTAAGTGCTGACTAAAAAATGTGCCCTATGCCTACCTGAGAGGTAAGATAATGGAATTTAGGGGAGAAGGACAGAAGAAAAATCAGATGATTGCTGTAATTGTCTTAGCTTTCTGTATGTTATGTTTATAAAGCACAGTAAAAAACTATATTGGAAAGAAAATTTCAGCCTGATGTGTACCATCGTTCTATTTTGTTTCACGGATTTTCCACTGAGTTGATTTTTTAAGCTGGTAGCAGATTCTCACCATTTCTTTCTAGTCTTCCATCCTTTGTCATGTAATGAGGACTTCTGACAGATGATGTGAGAAAGAACAAGTCTGGAGAGCAATCAGTGAGTTCCAAACCAAATGTCATACAAACTTCCAAGATTTTCTGCCGTTTCTTCTGCGCTAAAAAAGATTCCTTTCTTTCCTGAGACAAACCAAAGAAATTTGTCTAAATACATGCTTTTTGCACCAGAGAATGGAGGAAAACCATCTATAAAAAAGGTGTTTGAGAAACACTGTTAATGAGTGAATAAATCCAGAACAGGAAGACTTGGGAACATTTGTGATATGAAGGAAGTGATGAGGCTGGATTTTATCTTGTTTCTTTGATTCATAAAATGTTTGTGCATTACTAGATCAAATGAGAGAAACATTTTCAAAAAGGGAGAACTGAGAGATTTTTTTGACTGTTACTGCCAAACTTAAAAACATCTCTACAAGAAGCATAGATGTATTGGGGTAGGGAGTGAGGGTAATACATAATTGATATCGTAGAAGGCTGTACAACCATTGCTGAGGAAATGAGTAAATAGCAACACAACTGAGAAAGACAGAAGCTTGAATTCCTGAAACTACTTGAAGAAGAAAAGATCTAAGAAGCTTCAAGTTACTGCCTTTGCAGTCATTACATGCTGTGTATGTATATCTGTTGGGGTATACGTACAATTTTAAATAGATCCGTAAGCCTCACTCATTAACTGAAGTAAAAAAAAAAAAAAAGGCACCTAAAATCCTTGACAGCCCTTTCTGCTTGTTCGCTTTTCATCCCTAAAAAACTGCAATACCCACAGAATGTGATATAGTTAAAAGATGGAGGAGTGAGATAGGTGTGATAGATGTCAGCAACCATTTAGGATGATGCCACCTGGCCCACATAATCATATTTCTGTGGTGGGATAACAAAAACGTATGTGCTGTGAATATGCCAGGGAACCTCAGAGACTGAAGGAAGCACAGACAAATATAGCATCTGAGTGAGTGTCCAGTTAAACCAGGTTGTGCTGTAATTGCATTTATTCTGCAAAGTCTCTTTCGGTGTCTTCATGGAGAATTGTTTAATTTCACTCATTCTCCCCTTTATTACAGTATAATTTTCTTTGCTGTGTGAAACTGTCATGTTTCTTCGCAGATAAAATCCATCTGCTCTGGAGTGAGCTGTCTTTTTCTGAGGAAATAGAGCTGGACTTATTTGCTTGAATTTTGGTGTGAAGTCTACTGAGAATATATTATTTTTATGAATGGTGTATAAAAGTTTGTTAGCTTTATAAGTGTGCTTGCAGGTTTTTATATAGAATATTACAATCTTAATTGTTCTGGACCTTGACTTGACTATCATGTGACCAAAAAATGACTGTAATTCTACTACTGTTTATTAGTGAACAATATAGAAAAAAATCCTGTTGGGAGACTGCTGCTCACTCATCTGATGAAAAAATGGGTAAGGGTGACCAGTTTAGGGCTCATGGCAGATCAGGATGCCTCTGAAGTTGATAAAAGGACACTATGTGAAATTTAGCAGGGAATTTTCAGATGATTACAATTAGTGAAATTCAGTCATAGCTTAGGTGTGTAGTTATTTTTCCACCCCCTCTCTCCTGGAAGGATAATATTCAGGATTTAGTGTTTCTGAATAAACTTGCAAGTACATCCTGAAGCTTGGGCAGAATAAAGAGATATATGTCGGTCTTACGCAGTTTTTACCCTTTCCATCTTTATCTTCGTGTGTTTTTGGTTTATGTGTGTGGTTCTGGGGGTTTTCTTTTTTATTTTGTTTAAAAAAAGATTTGTTTTAATAGATTTTTTTCTTTCACAGACTCTTTTCAGATTCCTGAAAAGGTATCTCAAGTGATGGAGTAGTCTGGTTGATGCTAGAGCAGAAGAACAGCTGATAAACTAGTACCATACAAATGGGCTGGGAATACAGAGCGTGAGGGTGAACTGAAGAGCTTCATCCAAGAGAACTCTGGTGACAAAAGCTGTAATATGGAAAGGGCTCCCTCAGCATCTCATTGTGATTCCAGTGAATGAGATAGATAGTCTATTGAAAGACATGGGCCAAAGAGTAAACAGATCAAATAGCAGATGCTTGCAAATGACAAGTCTGAGTGCTGCTGATGCCTTGAAATCAAGGGATGATGCTGTGAGGCCTGGGAACAGACATTGACACGGTGATACTGGGGTACTCAATCCGTCCATCCATCTGTGTACTCCTTTCCTGGAGAGAGAGACCACCTGCACTCCACCCAGCCCAGACCTACTGACTACAGACACAGACTCAACACTTGCTTCAAGGTCAGACAGGAGGGTTTGATTTCTTATCCTGCTCCACAGCTGCTGCAAACAAGAACAGCATTCTCAGTAGACACCCCCATATATTGCCCTCACAACATTCCATACTCCAGCATCCCTTTCCCCTTTCAAGGCCTTCCTTTATACTACCCTTATATCTCTCTTCTCTTTCCAGTTTCCCTCCAAGTAAATAGCTCAGGCCATAACTTCTTTTCGCCAGCTGCTTCAGGTTTTACTTCATTCATTTCCAAATATGTTATTTCTGATCCTGTTACCTAGGCAATCTTGGCGTTATATAGTATTACCAATGGTTGCCTGGGTGCTGTTGGCCTTACAATTTATACTCTTCTACAGATTCCCAATACTCTCCTCCAGTTATCTGTGGCGCTTAGTATTTTCTCACGTATCTCCCACTTAATCACCTGGGAGATTCAGCCACAACTCACCAAAGGAATATTGTATACCATATCACAGTATCACAGTATCACAAGGTTGGAAAGGACCTCTGAGATCATCAAGTCCAACCTATAACCCAACACTAACACCAACCATCATCTAAACCATGGCACTCAGTGCCTCATCCAATCTCCCCTTAAACACCTCCAGGGTCGGCGACTCCACCACCTCCCTGGGCAGCACATTCCAATGGCCAATCACCCTTTCAGTGAAGAACTTCTTCCTCACATCAAGCCTAAACTTTCCCTGACGAAGCTTGAGTACATGTCCTCTAGTTCTGTCACTGGTCACCTGAGAGAAGAGACCAACCCCTGCCTGACTACAACCTCCTTTTAGGTAGTTGTAGAGAGCAATGAGGTCTCCCCTGAGCCTCCTCTTCTTTAGACTAAACAGCCCCAACTCCCTCAGTCGCTCCTCGTAGGGCTTGTGCTCCAGCCCCTTCACCATCTTCGTTGCCCTCCTCTGAACACATTCCAGTATCCTAACATCTTTCCCAAACTGGGGGGCCCAGAACTGTACACAATATTCCAGATGAGGCCTGACTAGTGCCGAGTACAGGGGGACAATAACTTCTCTGGTCCTGCTGACTACACTATTCCTGATGCAGGCCAGAATGCCATTGGCCTTCTTGGCCACCTGGGCACACTGCTGGTTCATGTTGAGCTTCCTGTCAACCAGCTCTTCCAGGTCCTTTTCTGCCTGACTACTCTCCAGCCACTCCGTCCCCAGTCTGTAGCTCTGCATGGGATTGTTGTGTCCAAAATGAAGTACCCGACATTTGGACTTATTAAACATCATCCCACTAGAATCAGCCCATCTCTCCAATCTGTCCAGGTACCTCTGCAGGGCCATCCTACCCTCTAACAGATCAACCCTTCTTCCCAGCTTGGTATCATCTGCAAACTTGCTGATGATGGACTCAATCCCCTCATCCAGATCATCAATAAAGATATTAAACAGGACCGGACCCAACACCGACCCCTGGGGGACACCACTGGTGACCGGCCACCAACTGGATGAGACACCATTCACCACCACTCTTTGGGCTCGGCCATCCAGCCAATTCCTAACCCAGCACAGAGTGCTCCCATCTAAGCCATGACATCATGCTCAGTATAGAAACTTGGGGAAGGACAGTTGCAAGGAATCACTGCTCAGAATTTGACAGTTTCTGGGTGGTGAGCAATTGTACTGTAAATTACTTGTTTTGTATATTCTATTAGTATTATTATTTTTTTTTCCTCTTTTGCTCTTCTATTAAACTGTCGTTAACTCAACCCATGAATTTTAACTTTTTATTTCTGATCCTTCTCCCCATCCCGCTGTGGGGGAAGAAGTGAGTGAGCAGCCATGTGGTATTTAATTGCTGGCTGGGGCTAAACCATAGCGATATACACTCAGGAAAGATATCTCTGAATCTTCAGAGCATTCAAACATCTGGCATTAGGATGCCTTATTCAAGCAGTACCGTCAAATCATGCAGTCTGGTATTGTATTAGAGGGGCTCATGATATGCTTGTGAGGGAAACTCCACTAGATATGCTAAAATTGTGTAACCCAGAGACAGATTTTCACAAAAAAAAAAAAAAAGGCCAGTTATCTGTCTCTTCTGCCTCACTGTGAAAGCCACAAATTATATGAGACGTGAAACTTCCCTTTCATTGCCCGCTGAATATTCCAGCCCTAGCCCTCACGGAGGGTTTAGAGGCCCCATGACTTGACTTAATCCCACATTTTCTTCTTCCCGGATTTTTCTTGATGTACTGACACACAATTTCTTGTGAGCAGTCAGACAAATCTACACTAAAACTCTGCATTCTTCTTAGTCTTGAAATACGTAAGAGGAAGTGGCATAACAGAAATAAATAAATCACTCCCGATGCTCACTGAAGATAGAATAAGAAGCAATACTCTTATGTTACAGGAAAAGACATTTAGGATTCTGACAGGCTTGTGGCAGAAGATTAAAATCAGGGATCTAGTTTTCATTTACCTTAATATACTGGACTGAATACTGTGATAAGTCAGAGGGTGATCGCTTGCTTTATCAGGCATCCCTGCATTAATGGACAGGGGGAGAGACACATATCTCAAACAACTTCATCTGTCTGATATTGTCTGCCAAGGCAGATCTGCTACAGCCCTTTGTTTAACCATTAAGGTAAGGCTTCTTAGCAGTAAGTACAGTCAAACTTTGGATTATTTTGCCAAAGATAATGGCAGAAAATAAATGTTAAAATGTCTGTATGAAGCAGTATATGTAAACATCAGTCAGGAGCCTTTGATCCTGCATGTGAAGTGTGCAGGAGAAAATGGGGTTTGTCTCAGTGAACTCAGAGACCCTCTCCCCCTTCTGATTGCAGTGATTTTCTGAACAAATTATTTAATTTTGAAAAATTATCATATATCACCTGAGCCACCAAAGAGGTCTCTAACACTTAGTGATCAGCACACACAGACTGATATGATTTGCCTCTTTCATTAAGGACTAAGACTCTTTCCTTAACTCTCATAGTTTCTGTTATAGATCATCTTTAAAATATGAGGAACTCTATTTTATTCTTTGAATGTAAAGATAGTCTTTATCTCCATGGTACCCCTCCATAAAGAAAGTCTACTATTAAAAGCTAAACATGAATACCAAATATCCATGAATATTTATGAATATTCAATTTGATTTTCTATTTCTGCTACATTTTTCTTGGCCAAAACCAAATAAAGGTAGGATTTCCTATACATTACCAAACTGAACAGCACTTTGACTTCTAATTTTGAGTTGTTCAGTTCTAAGGTGACAATTTTGAGACCCGCTGAGGACTGAGGTGAAGCAGTCAAATTTATTTGGTACCTTAAAACAGATCCATGTATATTTTTTTATTTTTAATTGAAACATTCAAACTCTTTGAAACTGATTTTTTTTCTGGAAACTGTGTTAGTGATAATCAGTTCCTTAAGTCGAAATATCCTTTACAGTTTTTAAGCATTTGAAAAATTACATTCCAATTTTTTTATTGTCAGTTTTGGAAATCTTTCTGTGAAAGCAACTTTTTGCTTTGAATTTAATAAAATTTTGAGAAATTAAAGTTAAGATATGAAACAAAAGATACAAGAGTAAATGATATAAACATTTCTTTACATTCAATTTTTTAAGAGTTTACTTTTTTATCCTAATTCCACATATACTTATTTTGTTATCAACTTGGAAGGGTAAAATTAACCTAAATTTTGTCTAATTTAATTTATGAATAGTTAAGTCTTGCATTTTTTTCTTCTTTATATGAAATTATGAGTAATACTAACCCAAAAGTTTTTACCAACTGCACCGTGAGAAATAATAAGTTTATACTTGTATTGAACTCCAAAAAAGACAAAAGCTGCCTTCAGATGTTGTCTTCTAATGTATCTAACATTACCCGGTAAAATTTTCAGCATCCAAAAAGTAACATTAAAAGCATTCAAAATTAACCTCCATTTAGGCTTTTTTTAAAGACAATATTTAGTTTCCTGCATAAATAATGACGTTATTTTTCCATTAACTGGAACAGTAAATGTTGAAACAGAAAAACTTTTTCTGCTTAGATTTTTTGCATATAGATATATATTAATGAATTAATGATATTTTACTCAGTTCTATTTATAGGGTCATATTAATCATTCTGTTATTTTTTTAATAGTTCCAAAAAGTTAATGTAGAAGTAAAACCTATAGGTGACCGATGAGACATCATAACAAGCGACGATTAAACTCTTAAATTGAACAATTAGTGAATAACTACAGGGCTGAAAATTACTGCTTCAAAATGCTATCATATTACTGTGACACATCAAATACATTTTCCATAAACTTCATGTGAAGAATCAGGCCAGATGTATAAATGGTTTTGCAATTAATAGTTTAATCAGCTATATATCTAATGGTACAATATGTTCATAACATACATCTGGTAGTAAAAAGCATTTTTTTAAATAAATTATTTTTTTCCCCAGTATGTATTTTGTTCTAATATTTAGACCAAGGTGAGTCAGTTAGTTCTAGATGTTATCTTATATGAAGTGAACTCTTCTGCCTTGCTTATCCATAATTAGCAACATGTAGCTGATGAAATGTTTATGTCACACTTTTAGATATATACTGTGTATAGTATATTTAGCTTTGTTTGTAGTCTTGTTTTGGAAAGTGCCAAGTTTTATTTTCATAGCTGTTTAAAATGAATACTGTAGGCAGAAGATAAAAGGGCTTGCCAAGCTGATACGCCTCAAATCTGTGTAGTTATTGCCAATGCTATTAATGCAAATAGCAGAGTAAAAACTAAAAGCACAACATTAAAAGCAAGTCCCTACAGCTATGCTCAAATTCTGTAAAAATATCACATAATTAATAATTATCCAAATGTACAATTTGTTTTGTGACTTATGCAAAGTAGTTTTTCCTGACATTTCATTTTATTGTTTCAGCCTGAATTTCTCTGCTGAAATTTTTTACTGCTTATTTCTATGGTAACCCTGGAGGAGGGAATGGAAGTTTGCCCAGAGAAAAGGAAGGGAGGATGTTGCAAGAAGGAAAACAACATGAAACTGAGAAAAACAGCCAATAAAAAATCCAAATGGAATTGCAACAGTTTTTATAGGAGACTAGACTCACACAAATAACAATCCATGTCCAAAGAAGAAAAACAAATGACAAGCATATTTTGAATAAGAGCTCTGAATTTCCTCGTGCTGGATAAGCTGTCCCTGTTATTATCTATGCACATTAAATCTGGTGGCAGAGAAAGGAAAAAAAGGGCAAAGTGTTTGGATCAACAGGTAATTTTAAGTATTCTAAGATTCCCTGAACAGCTTACAGCAAATTGAAAGTTTTATCTAACTTTATCACACTTAAGTAAGGGCACATAGATTACGGGCATTCTCCTATCTAGTTGAGAGACCATATCTTCTCCAAAAAGTGGTTTTATCCCATCAGATGTCTCCATTTCTCAGCATTGTTTGTATGAGGCGACTGACTCAATTCAGATAGATGAGTTAGTTAGGCACTTAAAATAATTGACACCTTTTTGTGTTCTATTGGGAAAATAATAACTTTATGCCCTTATCTGAATGCATGGGTTTGCTGGTAATATCTATCTACAATTTAAAACTAACAAACTCCTAATCTCTTTAACATACATTAATGTAATTTGAGTTGGAGGTGAGGGGAAGTGAAAAAGAAAGAAAACAGTTTTTGAAGCTACTTACTCTACCGAGATTTTGGTTTAGATCAAGCTGTCCATTGGAGCACTGATGAGCTTAAGATGTATCTAGAATCTCAGGGTGGTACTAGGTATTTAAGGTTTTTTAAAGTCTGTGGATATTTACAAAGGAAAGAAGATCTCTGCAAGAGCAGGTTCTCTGGTTTCAGCCACCTTGCTACATAGCTAACGTCAAACAGATTGTGGCTGTGCAGTTTGATGCATTATGACACATGGAGATAATTGAAATAGTACACTTTCCTCTATACGCCACCACAGCTCATCATCTCCATATTACTTTACTCCTAGATGTCTCTCTTCATGAGGCATGAGTAAAATAGAAGGCAAGTATTTGTCAACATCCTAAAGTAGAGGGTAGATCATTTAAAAAAATGAATTATCTTACATATGACCTACACTAGTTAACATTACCCTTTTCTTCCCATGGCAATTATATCAATTGGGGTATTTGTATTTTTCTGCTAAATGTAGATCATCAGGGGATGTCACACACTGGACTCACAAGGAGTGTTAAACAGAAACACTCTCATGCAAGAGAAAGTCTACCATTATTTTCATTGTCGTATCAGACGACCCTTTCTGATTCTATATCATTTCAGTTTTTATCCCAATGAATAATTTAAACAAACTGTGTTTTTCCACTCTTAATTAAGCTGACTGGTGATGTTCTCCTTTTAAGAAAGTATAAACCTATTATTTTGAGATCTATGATGACTATAACAAAATCTTCCTTCTTCCTGATCCCAAAGTCATCACTTATGTGAATAAATACTGTTTTAAAACGTGTGAAGAGGCAGAACCAGGTCTTAAATCACTGTCATCTATCAACACTTGTGCCTGAGTACTTGTTTTTTTCCTTATCTTGTGTATAAAATCTCATTGACATACAAAAAATACAGGGTGAAAGGGACAAAGACTGCATCAAACAGTTCTTTATATTACCTATTTCATGTGAAAAAACAAGTGGAAGATAACAGGTAAATTAGTTCTAAAGGTATTTAAAGCAGATTACTCAATGAATAAATAAACAGAATCCTGAAAGCCAATTTTACTTTACTGCCCATACTAAATATTTTCTGGGTTTGTAATCAGACACAAAAGGACAAATTTGCATTTTCCACTTGAATTACTTGTTTTGTATTTTCATGGAAAAAATAAAACAAGGCATCCAAGACAGTAGTACAGTTTGTGCAACTCCTTTAAAAGAGATGAAAAAATATCAACTGGATCTGAATGTATTGCATAGCACCCACTACTCCACTTATTCAGTATGGATCATTGTGCACAAAAGCATTCAATTGTGTTAAGAGCACATGGTCAGTAGACCATTAGGATATGCAAAACCATAAATAACATCCTTCCCAGTCAAGTCCTTACGTAAAAAAATAATATATCCTCTTCAATTCTTTGACTAAACATCTGCAGACAGAAGCATATACAGAAAAACTGGTTGTTAATCTGTTTTCATCTGCAAAGAAAAAGAAAAGGCAAAACCAGACGTAATCAAACTTTTAGATATCAAATGACTGAAACCTTGTTTAAAAAAGTTGATTTTTAGACTTACTACTATTTTAACAGGTTAAACATTCAAAGGACTTAATTTTACTTCATCAGTCGACCTTTTGTCTAGTAACACCTGCTGACTTAGCTTAAAATGAATGTCTAGGTATGGTTATTTTAAAAAAATGTCTCCCGTATTCTGTATCAGACAAGGCAAAGTTATCTAAAAAAATCCCAATAATAAATAATATATCTTTCTTACAGAACATGTTGTTATTAAATAGCAAAAGACTAAATGTAGGTATATTAATACCAGCTGATAATTTCCTAGACAATGTATCAAATTTCCATACACTGTGCCATAACTTGGTAATACAATGTGTCTCCTCACAAGAGTTTTAAATTATGTAGCGAGTAATAACACAGGAAGCAAACTAAATAATAGCTAGCTATCATAATCACATCAGCAGTTCAGCCTGGGTTTCTGTCACATCTCCACCTCTGTAGAATTGAACTGCAGTGCACTTTCATGTTCTCTTGGTCTCTTTCAAATATGCACTTGACCTAGCGCAGCCCACGAGTTTCACAGTAATTAGCAGTTCCTGGAAGACTGACAAGAAGGGACACATGGGTCAGTTTCCCAACTCATGCTCTATCAATCATTAATAGTTTTGCAGTTCAGGCAACTAAACTCTCATATCACACTATCAGAGTCTCAAGCAGAACTCACTGGATTATATTGTTGTGACACAGTGCCAATATCCTCATACATAATTTCTGGAATGTGGTATTTGGTGCATCATACATGATAGACATCTGCACTACTGTCTACCACACATCAAGAGAATGAAATGTAGGGTCCACTGCTATAGCTTAGGAATATGTAGGCATTTGATTGTCTTTATGGCTTACTAAGATGTTTATATGAAGGCTTAAAAAGGAATATCTGTATGCAGTTCAAAAGCTCTTAAACTTCACACATATATTGTTTATCTTTGGGTTTTTTGTCTGTTTGTTTGTTTTTAGGGCAGTGAAGTGTCCATTATGAAAAGTAAAAAAATGTATAAACATCAGAATCAGCTTTTTATTTAAAAATAAACATTGTTTCAACAATGATTTTTTAGTTTTTATTTTCATAGAAAATAAGGAGTCCAGGATTGGGTTTATAGCAATCTCCAGGATTTGGTTTATAGTAGTTAAACAACATTTTTTTTTTAGTTTTCTCTTGCTAAGAATTATAACAAAATAAAATAGTATTATGCTTTTTTTTTAAAAAAAAAAGCATGTTTTGGAACTCCCAGTATCAAAAATGATGACTGTAATTACAAATTATCTGTAGACTTTACATCTGCTCAGCCTGGGACTGAATCATGACGCATGATAGTCAAATCATTTGTGTCATAAACACTTCCATATGAGTCAGTGGAAGAAATTTTAGTTAAAGTCTAGTGGTAAAACCACCTTACAAACTCCTTTTCTTTTGTTCTGCCCACTTTGGTGTCATGCTTTTTGAGGTACAAACCATTTAAATCATACGTTCATGGCCCTTTAAAACAAAGATCTATTTTTAGATTCTTTCCTGTTATAGAACTTCTTGTTTTCACTCATCAGAGACTTACATGTCTGGAGTGAAAGACAAACACTCTTCAACAGAGCAACTGTTCAACTATGTTCCATACTACACCATACTATGCAGGGCAGAACAACAGTGTACAGAAAATATAATGCAGAAAGTGAAGGATGCGGTTTTGTTGATATAATTTTGATGGAATACAAGGCCTCAAAATAAAATGTAATCTTACAAGGGATTTTTGAAGATCATCTGGAATTTCTGAAGTCCAATCTGTCGCTCAGAGGATGGCCATCCTCCAATTTATATTTACTTTCAACTTTAGACCATTGTGAAGCTTAACTTATACAGTCCAGAATTGTTTAACCACAGTGTTTACCTAGGTTTCTATCTGCATGTGTCATTTTCTAGACAAGCCATGATTACAACCTTCAAAGTTCCAACTGGAATTAGGAACACATCCTTATATGAAAAATTACTATAGTGTATGAGAGAGCACTCATGACAAAATTATGCTGCTTGTTGGTAAAATAAAATGACTCCTCAGAGTGAGAATAAACTATATGTATGAAAATACACTTCATCAATATGACTAAAATTTCAGTAGAAATTTCTGCTGAATTAACTGTATTAGTCATGAGGAGCAGAATAAAATTGGCCTTAGAGACAACTTTTTAGCCCTACATACCTTACCTTTTTCTGTATGAGTGCATTTGTGTGTATATATACAGAAACACACATGCACATATATGTATGCATTTATTATATGTATGCATTTATACTACTGTTTAGCATTTCTAAAGAACGATAAGATTATGAAATGTAAAGTATCAAATGTAAAATGCCTTCAGCATGAACTAACATAATCATAGCAATTATAAGTCCAGGTCAAACACGGACAATTCCCATGACTCCAATATATAATATATTTATAAAGCAAAGGAATTATTTAAATTTATTTCAACTGATGCTACAGTAAGAAACGAAATCATATATAATTACAAAAATATAGAGGCTTTTTCCTTTCTCTTTTTGTTCAGAAACTCCCACTTACTATGCTTTGTGTCTTATTTCGTCTATCTGTCAGGTTACCTCTGTCATGTTTCATTACTCCATTGAAACAGCAGAACATAATTTTACTGTTATAATCAAATGTGTCAGATCAAAAATATAGTACCCTAGCCTGGGAAATTAAACACAGATTTTTATATACATTTTTTTTATTGTTTTCCTTTTACAAAAAAAATACAGAGACATAATAAAACTCTGAAAAAACCCAGTTAAATTTATATTTAAAACTTTAAATTTGTAACCTCTGTTACGATTCATGTGCAAAACAGCGCATCCCTAGTCAAAAACATAGCAAAGATCTAGTTTCTGCTTTGTTATAAATAAGGGAAATACTCATACATCAGGCTAGCACATTACCAATGTTTGGGAATATGTGACTTAAATCTGATCCATTCAGCAGGTCCCTGTTTGATAGCTATAAAACCATGCAGCTCCCTGTGATTGCAAAAGAAAGAGAATTGCCACTTCATATAAAAATCTACCTCAGCTGCTCTCAATTTGAGGCAGATGTGTGGAATGAGCTGCATGCAAAATTTAAGGAAATAAAGAAATTAGGATGTTGTAGAGATACAATGTTTTAAAAATAATGCCCAAAATGGTCTGTCTTTACTGCTACCTGTGCTTGTGGATGGTTTTTTGTCATTTGTTCAGGACAAATGTATCTTCAGGACTGTTGAAGAGATGGAGGAACAGAGAAAATGGTTAATGACTTTCTTATCAAGAGTACAATTGGATGAATGAAACAGATGACCTGGGGTTTAGGGAAATTCAGTTTCAAGATAATTCTATTTTTTCTTTCTTTCAAACTACTGTTAGGTATCTGAGAGATAAGTTAAAAATTATGATGATGGTTATGGTTGAAACATTTGATAGAGGTAACCTGCAAAAGGACTAATCTGACAAAGGTGGCAGAGCCACAGCTACTAACAAGGCTCATTTCCTTTGGTGGCTGTAAAGTGATCTGACATATATGTGAGCCTAGAGGGACAATAATGCTGAAAAACTGTCATTCCTTCTATTCTCATTCTGGATAAACCTCTGAACTGACTTGTGTTTGCTTTCAAAAATGTGTCTTAGAAGTATTAGACCAATTCTATGAGATTCAACAATGCCAAGTGCTGGGTCCTGCAGTTCTCTCACAGTAACCTCATGCAATGCTACAGGTTTAGGGAAAAGTGGCTGGAAATCTGCCAGACGGAAAAGAACCTGGAGGTGGTCAATAGCCACCTGAACATGAGCCAGTAGTGTGCCTATGTGGTCAAGGAGGCCAACAGCAACCTGGCTTGTGTCATAAATGGTGTGGCCAGCAGGACTAGAGAAGTGATTGTCTCTCTGTACTCTGTGTTGTTGAGGCTGCACCTTGAATACTGTTTTCAGTTTTAGTGCCCTTGCTACAAAAAGGACATCAAGATGCTGGGCTATGTCCAGAGGAAGAAACAAGGCTGATGAGGGGGCTGGAATACAAGTCTTTTGTTGAAAAGCTGAAGGAACTGGGATTGTTTAGCCTGGAGAAGGGGAGGGAAAGCCTTATTGCTCTTTACAACTGCCTGAAAGGAGGTTGTAACAAGGTGGGTTCTGGTCTCTTCTTCCAAGAAACAAGGGATATGACAAGAGGAAATGGCCTCAAGTTGAACCAGTGGAGGTTCAAATTGGATATTAGAAAAAAATATTTTACTGAAAGAGTGGTCAAGCATTGGAACAGGCTGCCCAGGGAAGTGGTGGAGTCTTGTTCCCTGGAAGTGTTCAAAAAACATTTACACACGTTAGTTATATGGTTCAGTAGGCATTGTGGTGTTGGTCTGACAGTTCGTCTTTTCCAACCTTACTGATTTTATCATTCTATGATTCTGTGAATATTTTGTCCAGATTAGTTGACAGTATCCTAATCAAATATCCTTACCTAGCACTTTGGAAGCTAAAAATTCGCTCAAGATTTTTTTCTCATTTCACCTCTTTCTTAGACTGAGCTGATGTTATGTTTCCCTTCATGATGACAATAGTATTTTCAATACCTCGATTTCTTCTTTTGGAAACAAACAAAGAAATGAAAAACCCATATGTTTTATTAAACAATGAAGAAATTCATTTTTCTAACGAATACTCTGTGACAGGACTTGGCTTCTTTTTGCTGTGCTGTATTACACTGGAATTTCATTGGAACACCAAACTCCCTGTGAACGCTACTTCCCACTATGGACTTGTATTTGTGAGTAATTATACTCACATACTAAGAAACTCCTTGCCTGGGACTTATTTTTCGACATTTATAATATTAAAATTCTGGTTTCATGTGCGTGGCATTAAAAATTAAAACTTTGAACAATATGATTCTTTCGTAAATGTTAAGGTAACTAGATTTGAAAGATATGGGTTCTAAGATGCAATGTAACTTAGAAGATTTTTGTCTTAATCAGTTAGTTGAATGAGCCAAATCCTGTCAAGAAAATGGGACAGGATACTTTGAAGAGAGATAGAACAAGATCTCGTGTGTTATTTGTCCATATGGCATTTCCAAAAATATATGGAACATGAACCAAAGTTTATACTGATTTATTTGTGTCTCATGGACAGACATAATAGTTTTGTTCTCTAAAATGAACACTTTTTTTGAGAGTGCAACAGTCAAGCATATATTGTCACATACAAAATGCTCATATATGGATTATGATTTTGATAAAGAAGAAAATCAGTTATAATAATCACAAGGTTAACTGGATTTCAAGACCATTTCAAGATTTATTTTTTTGACACTAGGTTGTTACACCATTCTGTATGTAAAAAAAGTTATAAAAATAATCTATTAGCTAAGAAATCAAGTCTGGAACATTATATATTTGTCATTAATCTTCATGCTATCTAAAATACTTTACAAAAAAATAATATTTAACAGGAAGATTAGATGGCTGACTACCTGTATATAACACCAGTCATTAAAAATAGTGATACAATAAAATTACAAAAACACAGGTAAGTATATATTCTAGAAAATCACATACAAACTCTGGAGCTCTAAATCACTTTATGGAAACACATGTATGCAACAGCCAATAGCCTCTCATGAACTGTCACTGTCCTGCTTCTGATCATTGAACAATAAAGGAATAAAAAATAAGATGTATAGATGTATCTGCAATTTCCACAAAAAAAGGGAAAAAAAGAGTTCC
Source organism: Dromococcyx pavoninus (assembly GCA_033558185.1). Classification (NCBI taxonomy): domain Eukaryota; kingdom Metazoa; phylum Chordata; class Aves; order Cuculiformes; family Neomorphidae; genus Dromococcyx; species Dromococcyx pavoninus. The sequence goes on from JAUMJL010000068.1 coordinate 2,308,648, forward strand.
ATCTGCAAATCCGGAAGCAGAACACATTATTAAACAATGAATCATATTGTACCAATAAAATGGACTGAGCAAAGAGATACAGTGATTCATATCCAAGAGACAAGATAAGGCTCTTTAGCCATTTGAAGCAGAGGGAAAACACTCTGACAAGCTCTAGACTCCCCTTCTCTCTTCCTTAAAACTTCAAAATTAGAACCAATGAACTCTCCTTTGAAGCAGAAATTAAGATATTATTAACTGGGTACGATATTTGGAAATATATTATCTAAACTAACTGAGCAACAGAATATTCTGCGTTTTTAAATCTGAGGATTTAAATTTGCATAACACTTTTAAAAAAATCAAATTTTGGCTCTTTTTTCATTTCAAAGATGTTTATGTTCACTGAGTTCACTGTAAACAAGCACAATCCACAGTGAATTCATCTTATATCAGTACACTTTTCCCCTCTAATTATTGTAAAAAGTCTGTACTTAATGTATAGAGTACGGATGTTAGATTAGAACACTGTTATTCGCTGTGATTTATAAGAAAGGATAACATCCTGACAGACCTCAGAATGGAGTATACCCACCCAATTTCAGTAACGTGATTATAGTTGGACACATACTGTAGACAAGACACATCCTAGTCAACAACCTTTCCTTTTTTTTTTTCACTAAAAATCAGGAAAGTAAACAAATTAAGAAAAAAGTTCCATAGGAAAAATGCTGTTAGACTCTCAGTAGATGTAAAAGGTTATTCAGAGCCCGTAAACTGAAGGACTCTGTCCTCCCACCACCTCTTAAATTAAAGTTTCTACAATGAATTGGCAGGTATTTCTTTATTACCTGAATTAATTTGTTTTATTCTTCTTCAGTCAATTTGACATTTAGTTAAAATTAAGTTTGCTGGAAAAAAAATACTTTAGCCAACAATTGTATTAGATAGTTTCCAACCATGGATACCAACCATTCACACTATTTTGTCAAATAAATTTAGTTACAAATTACAGTCTTGCTTGTGCCAGCATTTTAAACAGATGAGAAAAAAATTTGAAGATTGTCTATCGTTTTTACTACACTCATCAGAAAGTCTTCCTTATATTCCCCCTCTATCAAAATTCTTTTGAAAATTGACTGGTGACTGGAAAGAATATATAAGTACATTTATCCCTATTCCTCAGATATTTCAGGCCTTCACACTAGTCCAGTCAAATTGAGGAAGTAGGAGTGGAATTCTTATCTCCTCTTCCCCCACAGTGGTGCTGAAAATGGGTAAGATAAGATGACCAACCTCTTCAGCATGTCAGAGCACTTCCCTCTGGGAATGTCTCAGTCAATTTGGAATAGATGCTATCAGGCAATGAATAAACATTTTTCATCAACATATTGCCTGTTATAAAGTACTTGTCATATGCTCTGAATGCAGGATTTAAAGGCTGTATTTTGTTTGAATTGTTCATTGTCCTAGAATCTTCCCTGCCTTCATTACTTAAAGCACCGAGTCCTCCTTAGTTTTTGGAAAACAATTTGATTTCATCACCTTGATTTTATAGATTATTACATTCATAAAATGTGGAATCTAGTGTTTGTAGGATGTTTTTCCAATTAATCCTCACTGCTTCCAGTTTACAAAACAGCTTTTTATGTAAATATTACTTTTTTTTTAAGTTTTACAGTCCATCTTAAAATCTAATTGACAGGGTAAAAATAACGCGAGGAGAGAATTTTTTTTCTTTCATGATTTGAAGTATTTAAGAAACTACTGTGTATGCTGTGTTCTGCAGGAGCTAAGAATTTTGCCCCCCAGAAAGAAGAGTTTTCTATATAATACTGTGACAAAGGATATATGGCGGTTTTCATTAATGAAAAGAAATAGCTTTGTTGTGGTTCAGCTTCTGTTCTGGGTCATTGTTTTCCTACACTCAGCTAATTCATCTGTCCCTTAATAATATCACGACCTAACCCACAGCTAAGGTTTCTTTCCTACAAATAGAAGTAGGATGTTAGAGAAAGGCCAGCAACTGGAGAAGAAAAATAGATCCCCACTCTCTGTACCATCCAGCACCTAAGATGAGATATTCCCAAGTTCCCTATGTGAACCGTTTACCTTTTACATTAGACTAGATTTTGGTTCTCCATAATAGTAGAAGAGAAAAAAGTTTAAACTTGTGACAGTGAAAAAATTACACATTTCAAAGTTAGTTTGATAGTATTTCAGAGGCTGAATAGCTGTCAATCCAAAACTGAATTACTAATTCACTGGTCAAAACTTTTCAAAGCTATAGAGATCTCTGACAAAGGCATGCAATCCTTGTTTCTCTCTTGGGTTATATGCACTGGGAAATTAATGAGGCATGTAAAATTTGCATTGCACAGTAGATATCAAAGCAGAAAGTGATCTGCTGTCCATACAATCCAAAGAAAAAAAAAATCTAAGTATAAACTGGAGGATTTCCTCCTACTGGCAAGTATTAAGCTCAGGTGCATAGAATACAGCAAGGAAATATGGGTTTTCTGCTGAAGTCCAAGTAAATTTTGATAGTTAAGTGTCTCCACTTAAAAAGGTATGGTGTTAACTTGAACTGACAGTATCCTGAAGAAGGCAAGGCCACCTGTGGTTTCAATATGAATAAAAAAACCTTATCAAAACCACTCAGAGACCGAGATATTGAGTACCTTTATATTAGATATATTAACACTTTTTAAAACACAAAGCTGAAGTCTAAGTTGTCACCTAACGCCTTAGAAATAGATCCCTGGCAATTGTTTTATTCCTTTTTCCCTGGAAATTTTGACCTGACCTCTTCTTGTGCTCTGCTCTGTTTGAGAAAAAAAACCTTTCTCTTTCTTATTGGCAAAGAGTGGCAAACACACTGAAATAAAGAAGAAAGTTGCAGTCCCTATGTTTCAGTCTGGCAGTTGCAATACAAAATTAAAAGTGATACGTCAGAGGAATGGTTCTTCTAGCATGTGTAAAAGCATGGATTAACTTCTTTCCATTAACCTGTGGCCTCAAAATTAAGTGTAAATAATTCAGGGACAGCTGCTGAACTGTTAAAACACAGTTTAGTGGTGGACTTGACAATGTTAAGTTAATGGTTGGACTTGATGATCTTAATTATTCTATGATCCTATGTTTCCAGATGAATTTAGAAAACATGAAAACAAATCAAAAGGCAGCATTTTTTGCGTATGAGTATGAAACTGAGTGAAAACAGTATTTCAAATGAAAGACATTATCTTATTCTGTCTATAATTTCTCATTTTAAATTTTTCTACATTATTTACACACACAGAGAGCATCAGGTAGATAAACCTGAAGAGTTTTGATATAAAAAGGGTTTATTTACACTCAATTTTGACTTTGAGGTGTCACCAGCTTTTGAGTGTATCTCCACTTTTTGTGAATCGTAACTCAGTTTTATTTTAATACAGTTGTATACAATACCCAGGAAATAACACTGAAGTCTCTTCATTCTCATGCTTTAACTCTTCAGATTGAGCAGCACTTAGAGGCCAGAAGACTTTTTTGTTTATAATATGGCATTGCTCAATTGAGTGCTCTACAGAGGGTTTAAAATGTTCTGTTTAAGCATTGTCTATAGACTATTATCAGAGACAAACTGCCAAACTAGAAAGGTAATGGATCTGTTCTGGTAAAATAATTTAATTTCATATGTTTTTGCTGTCTCAATATATATTACTATTTTTCTTCACACCAACAATCAATGTTTTTCCTTTTAGGAATGTTTACCTGTGCTGCACCTTTCTGCCTATGAAATTAACTCTGTAAGATTATAAACATGTGAAACAACTATTAAAAGTATCTAATCTTTGATAGATAGAGGAGTTTTAGGCCAGAAAAAAAAGGATATCAAGAAACAGAAAAGCTCTGATTAAATATAGATGATAAGAAGCAGAAACATCCATGCCTGTGAGTGATCTTACCACTTTAACAGAAACTAATCGAGTGTTATGAATCACAGGTTTGGAAAGTAGAGATTGCAGAGATTGTATTGTTGCAGATGATGTATTAGTAGCAAAATCCTCTGAAGAATATATATAGCTCAATATTTTTTGGCATTTCAAAAATGCCTATGAAATTCTTACTCATTAAAGAATATTTTTGACAAACACAAGTTGCCTGGTCTACTTAAATAATGCAGCACCAAAGGCATTGGATCTGCAGCCGTGTATTAGAGGGGGAAAATTTTGCCAAATGTATACCTAATTTTTGTACTACTTAAAAGACTATTTTTTTCTTAAAAAATTTGATGATGGTTAGGATATTTATTTAATTATATTTATGGTAGTCACTTATAAATGTGGAAGAGTATTGTTTCAAGTATTTCAGTAGCACTGCAATAGAGCTTTCACTCTATAACCACGCATCTGATAAACAGCTTTATAAATCTCATAACACACTCAGGGCAATAAAAGTTCTTCAGAGATCTTTTCTTACAAGCATTACTGACACATCTAGCAGGACAGCAACTGATGTTTGACATGGCTCAACAAAATTTATATGACAGTTTCCAACAGGAAGTGCAAGAAAACAATTTCTGTGAATGATGAAGCTGAAAGAATCTAAGATATTGTCAGAACAGCTAAAGTAGTATCTTTTTTCACTGAAATTTTGTAAGAGCAAACCCTATTCAGTTGAGAGTGGATGAGAACCTCAAGTGCATGACACCTCTTAGTGCAAAAGCATGATTCCAGGTTGGTAATACTATGAAATGAAAACAGAAAATGCATAATGAATAATGCAGAGAATGAATGAGCAATTAACATACACTTTATGTTTATTAAACCCTGCTGTGACACATTATTACTGGCATTCTTGAGCTCTGGTCTTCTAATTTTATAAAGTCTTGCCAGAAACAAGGTTCCTTGGGAAGTTCTCTCTCATCTAAAGCATCTGATTTTAGAACATCTGCATAATGTACTGATAATCAACATCTCCTCAGCCAGCTTTGATGTATATTCCTCATAATTTGTGCTTCAGACCTTCACATTCACCCCATCTCCCCCTTTCAAACTTACTGTTTCTGCAGACTGATGCTTCCTCTTAAACAATCTGTTTATTCCCTGCTCTTCCTTGGCCTAGTTTACCTTCATTTCTATCTTTTAGCCTCTATATATTGTCACAGCGTTTTCTTTTTCACAGTTTTTTTGTCCAAGCTTCTGGTCTGTTCTCACTTCTGAACTATTCTCTGTTCACTAGCACAACCACAAATACATTTGAGGCCTTTGATAACCTGCTTCATAAAAAATAATTTCAACTTTAAACACGTTTGTATCTATATCCACAAGCTGAGAATTTAGAAGTTAACTCCAAACTACTGACTCCTGATCTCCTTCTATGACAAGGTGACCCACTTAGTGGATTAGGGAAGGGCTCTGGATGTTGTCCACCTAAAATTTAGTGAATTCTTTGACACGGTTTCCCACAGCATCTGTCTGGAGAAACTGGCTGCTCATGGATTGGACAGGCATACCCTTTACTCGGTAAAAAACTAGCTTGCTGGCTGGGCCCAAAGAGTGGTGTTAAATGGAGGTAAATATGGCTGGTGACTGGCTGCAAGTGATGTTCTCCAGGACTCAGTGTTGGGACTGGTTCTGGTAAATATCTTTATTAATCCCCCAGACAAGGGGATCGAGTGCACCCTCAATCAGTTTGCAGGCGACACCAACTTCTTTGGGATTATCTCCTTGAGTGTAATAAAGCTGTACAGCGAGATCTGGACTGGATGGATGGATGGATAGATGGATGGATGGATGGATGGATGGATGGATGGATGGATGGATGGATGAATGGAATGAGGAAAATTGTATGAGATTCAACAAGGCTAAGTACTGGGTTCTGCACAGGAACCACAACAACCATATGCAATGCTACAGGCTTGGGGAAGAGCAAATGGAAAGCGGCCAGGCAGAAAAAGACCTGCGAGTGTCGTTTGACAACTGGCTGAATATGAGCCAGTAATGTGTGCTCAGCTGACTGAGAAGGTCAATAGCATACTGGCCTGTATCAAAACTAGTTTGGCCAACAGGACCAGGGAAGTGATTGTGCCCCTGTACTCAGCGCTGGTGAGGCTGCATCTCAAATATTGTGTTCAGTTTTTGGCAGCTTACTACAAAAAGGACCTTGAACTCTTGGAGCATGTGCAAAGAAGGGCAATGAATCTGGTGAGGGGTCTGGAGCACAAGTTTTACAAGTAGTGGCTGAGGGAACTGGGACTGTTTAACTTGGAGAAAAGGAAGCTGAAAGGTGGTTGTGGTGAGGTGGATATCAGTATCTTCTTCCTGAGTAACAAGTGAGAGGATATAGCCTCGGGTTGTGCCAGGGAATGTTTAGAGAGGATAGTACAAAAAATTTCTTCAAAGAAAGGGATGTCAAGCAGGCTGCCTGGGGAAGTGGTTGAGTCACAGTCCCTAGAGGCATTTGAAAGATGCACAGATGTGGTTCTTAGGGATGTAGTTTAGTGGCTGTATTAGGATGATGGCTGAACTCCATGATCTTAAAGTTCTTTGCCAACCTAAATGATGATATGATTCTATTTGTTTATGTATTGATTACAATGGTAGTTCTGTTAGACTTTCGCAAGATGCACTTCCCTCGTATGGTTAAAGTTCTCACAGAAACCTTGCTAGAATTACTAACATAGTTTTTAAAGAAACTGGCTTCAATTGGCTGCTCTTCCGGAAACTGGAAGGAAATAATAATCCCTGAGAAAAATATCCAAGATTTATCAAATACTTCAGAATGCATTTACTGTTACATATTTTTTGTAAATCTATAAGCCTGCTGTTAGTTCTTCTAAAGGTCATCAGTATCAGTAAAGTAAATGCTTCAGAGTTTTTATAAATCTCCAGGTTTCCAAGGTACTTCTGTGAAATTATTGATGAGGCAAAGTCTTTGGCAATCACTTTCAAGTCGTACCCTGTAAAGGCTGCCAAATACACAGCTTTCATAATGATCAGAGATTTAAGACTTAAACACTTAGAAATTTATTCCTGAAGACCAAAGAAGAACTCACACAATAAGACAGTTTCTAATGGAAAATTAATGAATGACCAAAAAGTACAAACCTGTCTTAACAAATATACTATTATTCACACTATTCATCATACCATTTAATAGGTAAATTCTGACCTGGGCATCATTAACACTTTCAGTTCACCTGGGTAACTCACAGGGATAGGAAGGATAATGAGCAGGAAAATGCGCCCAGAGGTAGTGACTGGAGAGAAAACTGTGGATGATAGAGGATCCTCCACAAGATCTATGAAAGAGAAAGCACTAAAAGGAAACAGTCCTTCAGCCATAATACTGCACTGGATTGTGTGGGGTTTTTCTGCGTCCTTGTTTTGCTCTCTGTCACAGCCCATATTCACTTCACTGCACCTAACACTAGGGGAGCCTCTCCAGCTGCTAGATTTTTTGTTTTTCAAGGAATGCACAATGTGACTAAAGGTGGCTTCAGCTTTCTATTTCTGCTCATATACTTTATTTCTACACACTTCATGTAGAACACTTTGGTATTTGTTATCTTTTGTCATGAGACCTATTTTTCCCTATATTAATATCAAGTTTTGTCCCTTATCTGCCCTTTCAGTCATGATTCTTCTCTGATCTTCAACACCTCTAACCTTATTGCAGTATCTGCATTTATGGCAATTCCCCAGAAGTCTATTTTCTTATTTTCAGAGAAAAAGAGCTGAATTTCAGAAAGACATTACATTTTTGTTCAGTCTTTGTTCAAGAGGTCCATCAGAGACTACTGTGTTCTTGCTAAGATTTCCTGCACTTTGAAATCCAGCACTTTATGGTGTGTGTTTTTGAGTTTGTCATTAAAATAATAATGCTTTATTGATCCCATGATTACTTTATTTACCTTGCAGTTTCCTGTTTTTAATTATAACAATTGAGAAACTGTCTGGAGCGTTTCATTTGTCAGACTAAATAGCACCAGCTGTTTGGAATGAAAACATTCAGAAGATGCATGGGTTAGACTACACTTAGATAAAGAGTGCAGTCCAGTATTTTCCCAGTAGGAAAAGGTTTTCTACTGGCAACTGCTAGTTTTTAAAAGTCTCACAACATCGCTAAATGACGCTAATGAAAAGATAAACGAAATATAATTGCGGAGGAGTCTTTTAGCATTTTACCATGTTTTTCAGAGCATAGGCTCTATTTCAATGTTGTTTTTATTGTCACCTTTCACTGCTACTTCCCCACACTAATTACTCCTATTGCTACCTCATCTCATGCCGGTGCTTCTTCCATGGCCTTTGGTGTGACCATCACTTCTTCACTACACGTGGTGTTGAGGGCATCTGTGAAAAGAAGTTAGTAAAGCAACAGCACAGGTTTCTGCAGGCATCTGATTAACCTCATTGCTTTTTCATGCAAGTGGTTATTTTTGACAATGATCAATTATACACAAGAAATTATGATAAATCTGTCAACTCTTTTCCTTTAATTTTCCCCTTCTTCACTTTGCAATGACAGAAAACAGTGGGCTGCTTGAAACTTCAAGAGGGTGCAGCTGGCAGAGAGCTGAGCAAGAGGTTTCTGGAGAGTAGCTTATTTACTAAACAATACAGTCTCAGGTCAACTGAAATTACTTAAATTAATCTTCAAAATGAGGTCATTTAAAAATTCCAAAATTATCAATTTGAAAAATTCCAAAAGAATATGAAAAATAAGCAATTTTTACAGTATTGTGTTCTGATAGTGCCCTTTTGAAACATTGAATTATATTCTTAAAGTGGGGGAGGAAAGGAAAATCTTATCAATCTTTATTAATATTACTTCATTAACTGAAAAAATATTTGTGTGCTTTAACTGTAAACAAGTAAACAAGTAACTGGACAGTAATTATTCTCTGCATTCTGTAATGGTTTGTTCAAACCTACAGGCATGAGGAGATATACGGGAGACTGGCATATATAAGAGCTGGCTTCAAGTTTCTCCTGAGCAGAGAAGTTCATCTCATTGTCAGGCTGGTAGTGAGGAGAGGAAGGTGATGTAAGGTGCTCAGAGAGCTTAGGTACAGATGTTCTGTTCTCCGTGTTTTCAAAAATATTCCATGCAACATTGGACAAATTGTCATGGGTCAGTTTTCAAAATTACTTCGTTGAGTGAATGAAATGTTTTTCTTCAAAATCCTATTTGGTTACTGTATAATCAAATAAGTACCTAAATTTTTGTTCTGTCTTGTGTTTTGTTTTACGATAAAGTTCCACAGTTACTCCATATTTTATTCGCCTGACATAGATAGCTTTACTCATGACATGGATGAGCAACACAAGACCCATGTCATAATGGGACTGCTGATGTAGTCAGCGAGGTAGGGGTTCCTCTTGTGCAACACCTTCAGTTTTCCTCAAAGGTGTTTCTTATTTTCAAATTACATGCAAAATTCCTTTCTTGAAATTACTAAAATGTTCTTTCACCTCTCTGAAGAGTACCTTACTTAGGGGGCTACACTTAAAGACTATTTCGGACACACTGAGCCCTCCTACTAAAACTAACCACTGATCATGGAATTGTTGAAGATTGATGAGATGCCAAAAGTAACTTGACCCTAGTTCAGTAATTAGTGCTTCCACTTAGATGGTGATTATCTGTCTGATCTCATGGCTGTATCTGAGTATGGTAAGCAGTTACTTCAGAAAATACATGAAAACATGGAAAAGCAGATCCTTCTTTTTGGTGGGTTTTCAGCCTTTTCTCTTGATTTCTTTTGGTAGTTTTTAAAACCCCTAATCACATAACTCTTCCCATTCATCCTATAAGGAATATCAGTGTGTCACCTGATGCTGTGGATTCATCCAGGCAGACAGGCACCAAACAGACATAAGCTGTACTGGTGAACATAATAATGATATTCCCATGAGTCTAAGACTCTACATAAGTTCACAGTTCTTTCACACATTTCACACACCATTTAATTGGTTAAGATTTGTACAATTCCTACTGTGACAGCTGCACATAAAAAGTTCCGTTCAAATCACACAGTATCATAGTATCGCAAGGTTGGAAAAGACCTCTGAAATCAAAAGTATGTAAAAAAGTTGGTGTTTGCAAGACAGTGCATTTAGGAGTAAGAGGGCAAGTAGAAGAGAATTAAATTGCATACAACAATTTTTTTCTTGTGTACCTATACTGAAATAGTTAAAATATGGGAAAATTATTAAATTAAAATATGGCTGATTTCTTCAACATGGTCATACGGTGTTAGTCACAGCATGGATGAGCACTGAAAACTTGAAGTCTTCTGTGTGTCTTCATTTCAGCCTCTATTATTTTTTCTGAAAGGGAGACTCCCTAGACTCAATCCATTAAAGAAAATTATGCATGAATTTCCTCTGTCCCTTTCCATTAGCTACATATGCTCACGTCAGTGTTGAAGTAGAAAATCAATTTTTTAGTACAAGAGATACAACGTTATAGTTGTGTCTTAGTGTATAACCTTGAAAGACAAAATAATAGGGGAATCTGTCTGTTGTTAAAACCACTTTTGCAACAATTTTCTTTCCTGGAAAACATCACTGCTACCCAATGCAAAACAATATTCCTTTTGTTCAAAAATATTTTCTCATACAATTATGAACAATTTCCTTAGTTCCCATAAAGATTTTCAGTTTAGTGCAAGGTTTAAATTTACAGCTCCTTTTGAATATTCAACAGCTTTTTCGCTGCAATAAGATAAGCAAGTTTTATACAAACAATTACCATGCTTTCTCTATTAAGTTTAAATTTCAATTTCCTTTTTACAATGTAATTTTTTTTTTTGTAATTTATCCTTACATTGTAGAAAGACACTGAACGGAAATAATTTTTAATAGCATAGAGGAGATTACAAACCACTTCTTTATCTACATGTTATAGCTACATCTTTTTCTGATACATTGAATTTATGTATTTTGATCAAATGTTTAATTAAGCTACACATCTACACATTTATTCTGAATTTTTAGAAGATATATCTTGATTTTCCAAATGTAGTTAAATATAGCTTCTGACTCTTTTGCACAGTACAACAAAATATCAGTACTGTTTTTAAAAAGAGGGGTGAAAATATTAAAAGAAACAGAGTACTTATGGGTTTTTTACATTATTTATATTTTTCACAACTGAAAAAATTAATTTATTCATAGTGTTTAATAGGATTACTGTTCTCTCCTGTGAAGAGGACTGTAGTTCATAACGGTAAGTGTTTTCATATAAATAAGTTCTATTTAAGTCAGTCAGATTGGAAGTGTTATATGTTTGCTTACTTTTGAACTTAATAACAACAAAATTAAAAGGTAGTTCAGAAATTACAGCTATCTGTAAGCCCTAGGTAAATTAAACAACTGTAACTGCTCATCTTTAGTAGCCTGAGAATTCAATGCAATAATTTTAAAGAAAGTTAAGACACACTGCAAATATTTACTGAAATTTAAATATCTATTTAACCTGAAATTGGCTTTTACCAGTGATCACTTTAGGTGATTTTCCTAGTTAGATTCCAGCCGTGTTTGGATGCCAAAAAGGCTATGTAATTTCTTTGTGAAATGGAACTCATGAATTTGAACAAAGTAATATTTTGCAGAAATACATGTAAGATTATTAGCATGAGAAAAAATAGGGTTTTTTTACATGATCTACTCTTTTAAATAAGCCAGTTACATCTGAATGAAATTCAGTTTACTGTCAACTTCTGATGTAATTGTTGAGAATACTGAAATGAGCTGATTCTGAAAGGTTCTCTGTCACTTCCTTTTAAAGCACAGATAAATTAATCTCTTCTGTCAAAGACAAGCCATACTACATGATTCTCAATGCACAGTTCAAAAAGTCCTTAAATTTCTGGAGTGCTGAAGGGGTAATCACTTTGAACTCTCAGTATGAAGCAGGTAATGAAATATGCACAAATAAAAAAGACAAAAAAGACACACAAACAAACTAGAGAACGGGTAGCACTACCACTGAATTTTGAATTAGAACCCAGGAAGATCTGAGCTTTGCCATCAATGTCTTCACAGAACATACTCTTCCACTGGGCATTTAACACAAATGTGCACAGGCAGCTTCAGCAAGGCATAAAGACAAGGGCCTGAGCTTAATGCAGCTCCAAAGCAAAGGTTCATACTCCACACCTTGACATCAGCTATAATTTTGGACTGTATCTTGATTTTTGTAGCTTGGGAAAGTCATATATTTTTACTTTCCAACAGTATTGTCCTTCTTTTATTGTTTTAGCAGAATTTGCTGGCAAAGCTTGTCGTGAGGGATAATATGTCCTTAAAGAAAATGTCCATAATTCTGTTTGTGTCATGTCATAAGAAAATTTGGTTCCTATTCTTGTTTGCTTTGAAAATAAACAGTAGTTATTATTCATTTATTTCTCAAACTTGCAGTGTGATTTTTAACTTTTTTACCTGTTTTATATTTCATGTGCAGTTTTTCTGTTATGAGTTTTAGCTGCTTCTGCTATGAGTTTTACCATCTAAAGTCTCATATTGTGCTGACAGCGTTTTTAACAGCAAAAAAAATAAAGGATGTAAAAAAATGTCACTAGAATGTATTTCAGAATTTCAGAAATCGAAGAAGACTAAATCTTCAATAATGTCTTAGGGTTTTAAAGTCTGAAAGTACTTATTAACCAGTATATACTGTCATAGCTTGCAATAACTTCTTTCCAGACTAAAGCATGAAAATAAACTGAATTTTGAACATTTTTACAATCCATATTAAATATGGATATTTACATATTTACACATTCATATTAAGATAGGAAATATTAATTAATTTAAAATAATAACTACCTACCTTTACCAAAAGTTCCACAGTTTCTTTTTTAAGATTATAGAGAACAGTTTTACTTTTTGAGGTGTAGGGCCAAAGGCAGCAGTGTTGGTCCAAGCTGAAAGAAAGGCAAATTAAATGTTAAAATATCTTTTCTCAGGAAGAATTTCAGTTTCATTGCAAATGTGATTTATGTTTTAGAAATGTACGAGCTCAAAGAGAAATTTAGTCCTGGAAACAGTCTTTATTGATTCTTTCTGCTGGGGAATATTGAGTTGGTTTTAGCTATGAATTGTTCTGTCATACACTGAAGATAGGACAATGTGGCTTGCAGAAAGTACATTAATGAGAATTTAGAAGTAAATGCTAATGAAATGCTAATCACCTAAATACTCTGGATCAGTTACTGAATGTGACAAAAGTGAGCTGGGTGTGAAACCAGGATGCAGATGGCACTGGAAACAATTTTTCTTTTTAAATTTTTCAACAGAAAACCGTATGATTTCACATAGATTTCAGGAAAAAATGGTGTATGTCATTTTATAGTCACAATTTATTCTGTAAATTTGTGATACAGGATGTACGAGTCAGTGATACAGAGATGGCAAGCATACATGTGGTTGTTGTTTTAAAAGGACTTGTTTGCATTTTGTGAATAAATGGCCTGAGTTCAGTGAAATTGCTCTGTTCTTTAAGAAGGTAGCTGACACACAACTGTGTGCAGAGGCATAAAGTGATGCAAGACGCATGAGTTGCTGCATGTCAAGTAGATTATATATAATAGCATTTTTTATGTCCTGGCTAATATCTCTAGAATTATTAGGATGGCATGATAAAAGATATGTTTCCAAATCAAAGAATTTCAGGAAAAGAAGATGAGTTCTCCACTTAATACAAAATAAAATGACATTCTAATAACACAGGCAACGAGAATATCTGCTACACGTATTCTCCTATTACCAACAACTGACACTGTATATAGAATAACTTATTATAACGGTTGGAATTCTTTAAGAGCAAACAGAAAAAGTAAACCATTTCAAATATTCTCCTCTGATGTGATTCTGTAGTCAAGACCACGTGAATAGTTCACAAGAAGACAGATGAACAACCAAGTAGTGCAATTTGCACCCCCACATCAACTGGTGATTTGCTTTGAATGATGAAAAATGTAATAGCAAAACCTTGCATGCCAGAAAAGTAAAGCTTATTTTAAAAATCAGTTAAGACTCATGGGAAAGGGAGATGTCTCTGCAGAGTAATTATTGCTTAAAAAAACCTCAAATTAATAATAATTTTTACAAAATCTTTCCTTTAAAATCCATTGCAGTTTTAAACAACTTTTTCTTTTTTTTGGTCATTTCACACAACTGGTGTTCAAGTTTTTTGTGTCATACTTCTTCATTTTAAAGAAAATACTTTTCACCAGTAAGTATTCAAGTGAAAAAACACTCAAATTCTGTTTTTCAGTTTCTTTTTATTTTATAGCAAAACACACAGCAGATTTAAGATTTTTTACAAAAGCCAGATAAATCTTCAGTGCACTGCAGGAATCTTGATGAACTTTGTGACTCGTTTATGCAGAAAATATGAAAATAATATTCATAATGACAACCCATAATGTCATCTGCAAGTATTCATGTTACTTACATAGCACTTCCATGTTGCATTGCAATAGTGCAAGCATAAGCTTAAGCAACCAGAAGGATACATATATGCAATGGAAGATGAATCTCCTGTCTGTTTATCTGATAGGTAAGGTAGATAAGGCTTTACCTTTGCCTTAAACGGAAAGAAGATTAATTAATTTAATGTCATTAAATAATGAAAATATTATTATTCATATCCCTTAGGTGTGTTTAAGTATTTATTTAACTGCTACAGAAACCACATAAGGACACATAAGTACATACAAATGTGTTCTTTTCTCTTACAAAAATATGTGAAGTATTAAAAAACCCTTACTAATCTTATGATAATTTTAAAGATGACATGTAACTGAATACCGTTTTAGGGAAACACATCTTTGAAAGTTACATATTGCTCATCAAGTTTGTTGTAAAGCAATTTTTTTATATCTACCTTGTCCCCCTGTGTAAAAAGGTTCTTAATTAAAATAATGGATTAGTATTAAAGTACAAAGAAATTATTTGCAAATCTGGGATTTGTTTCCAGAAAATTCTTTAATTGGATGTAGCAAAGTAATGAAGTTTACTCTATTTTTGTAGAATGTTAGGACAGAATTTTTCATCACCTTATTATGTATGCGAATATCACATGAATCAAGAAAGAGTTAAGCAAGTATATTTGGAGTTAATGCTTAGAACTTAATCTTCTTTTAGAACTAATAAGGAAAAAAGACCAAAAGAAACCAAATTTCCACATCATCTGCAGACTCAGACTCACTGTATGAGATGACAAACTCCAATTATTATTACCTTCCTGTCTGACTTCTCTGTTCTGATTGGTGGGAATGTTCATTTGTCACTGTGGAGAAATTGATTTTCCAACAAAAATACTCAATTTTTCTCCACCTTCTAACTTAAAAAAAAAAATCCCAAAACATTATTGCTGCTATAAATCACAGGATGTGGTTCACAATTACAATAACTTTCTGAAAATTAGTCATTACTATCGTTAACCACAAGATTGTTACAGTATCTTTCTTCCTTTACTTAAAAATGTGAGATTAAAAAAGTCACATAAACAGTAATCAAATCATTTCACTTAGAAAGATACACTAGTAAAAATTAATTTATCTTAAATACACTGTAACTAATAAAACACTGTAGATGAAATTGGTATACAGAATACTCCAGGAGAATACATTTTCCTGCTGAAGATACTCCTTGTTGAATGCCTTTATCCTTCAGTATTATTAGTTACACATAGATGCAAAGAAAATAAATCCATGCCATCAAAAAATTGTATGCGTCCGTATTATTCACAACATTACCCAGCATTAGCCAATAATGTAATGTAATTTTAGAGACCTTAAGCCAGACTTTCAAAAGCGTTTGGATGGTGAAGGATACAGGTATGATCCTACTACAATTTTGAGGAACCTAAGCATCGTTTCCCTAAAAGTATCAGCGACATTTAGGATTCTACACAGTTTTGAAGTCAGTACATATTAATTTTCTTCTTTAGGTACCTAAATGCTTAAAAACCCCTCCTTTTTCCTTACCATTCCCTCGTGAAGCAGGGAAGAGTAGCATAACATTATGAACATGGGCCCCAAAAATTATTATAAAATTCATGAAATGGGCACACATAGTGCTGCAGCTCTACTGTGGCAAATATCAAGAGGCATTTTTTTTACTCCACAGTCAATAATGAGATCTTGTGTCTCTTGCTACAGAGGCAAATATGAATTACTCCATACTCTCTGTGCACCATGAAGAGATGCTGAGAACCGCAGTGGATAGTAGTTTGTGCTAATGGTTTTTATTCTAATACTGAATATTGGGGACATCGATTATAGAGTTTGTTAACAGATACAGCAGTCAGTTTCAGATATGTGAGGAGCAGTTTCAGGCATGAAATGTAACTTAAATGAATGGCAATCATTTCCCATTAATAGCTCCAAGAAATAAAAAAACAATCCTATTTAATCTATTGGTATGGAAAGGCAGGTAGAAAAATCAAAGCACATACAAACTCCAAATGCTCACCTTTTTCCTGCACAAATTAACCTATTTATCAATTTTTCCTGCCTTGTCTGATCACAAACATTGGCTGCATAGCATTCAAACATAATCTTATGCAGCCAGGCAAACGGGGTTTTTAAGGTAGCCTTATTCCCCTGCTCCTCATATGTAGGCAAAATCCAGCCTTAAATTGCCGTCCATTCACAGCATTTCAGACATCTTTGAAAATATGATGTAATTTTCTTTCTACCACAAATAGTTAGACACTATGTGGAGGTCAGGTAGTAAAACAGACTGGGAAGAAATCCACCAGACATTAAAAAATTCCTCTTCTTCAATAAGTTCAAAACATTTTTTTCTGCAGTGAAATACTCCTGAAACTGCAGTGAAAATATTCTGTATTCTTGTAGCATTTTGGGCTTCTTTTAATACCTGGTAGTGTTGATGGGATGGAAATCAAAACATATGCTGCAAGGAAAAATAACCGTAGGGTTTATTTCCTTGCTAATGTTTGCACTAGGGTGTTGTAAAAAATATTAATAAATAGCTCTATCTTCATACACAGTGCTCTTATAATATAGTCCATTTGCTTTTGTAAACATACCAGGAAGCTTTAGATGACAGGTAATTCACAGCTTCAATATCCTCCACTAATTGAACCTGGATGAAACAGGGAGAGCACTAATCAGAACTGATTTCAAATGCTGCTCACTTGAGGGAGTGAAAACGGTATCTTCTCCCAAGAGGAAATGTTGATACTGCATTGAACAGACAAGGCCTATGATACCCTGTGTCTCTTAGGAGAAACAGGAGTCTAATAAAGTGCCAAGTATTTCCCTGTTGAGTTAGAACACTAGGAATGAGGAGGAGATTTTAATGAAAATACTTGACTGCAAATGTGCAGGGTAATGGCTACCTTCCCACAGCACTCAGCTTCAGTCTCCTGGCTTTATTTCTGCTCTCACTACAGAAAGGCTGGTTGCCCACCTTTACTCTGTTTGATAAAAGCTAGGTTAGTTTCTTGGGAACAGAGTCTCTCAGAATAGGTCTCCAGCTTATTTCAGTGATCATTTTTGAGATCAGATCTTTATTGCCAGACCTTTATATTTCTTATACTGTTACAAAGGTGTGTTAGAATCTCTAGGACAGCTTTATATTTATCAATACATATATATATGTATAAATTACAGATACTATGACTTCTAGGATGACTAGAAAACAATACTTTGGAAGAGAAACTATCTGAAAGGAGAGTCCAAGGAGAGACATCAATGAAGTATGTACTACATTATTTTTAGAGGCAGATGCGAAGCAGTGACAGCAAAGCTGAAGAGAGCAGTCAGTCCGAGGAAGCAGTTTTGGGACTTCCATTTAGAAGGCAGAGAGAAATTTACTATCCAAAAAACCTGAAAACTCTTACAAAATAAAACCCAGAAATGTATCATGATACTTGGCTTGTAAAACATACTCTGTTTTATTCCATTCAGGATTAAGTCACTTATCGCTTAATTGTGCTTACAGCTCGTAAACTGACATCATAGCGAAAGGACATCAATGACAGAATTCAGAGGCATAAGTAGATATTTATTTAGCTTTCCTAAAGTATTTGAGATATCTACATATGACTAGTGTAGGATACAAAAGACCTGTGCCTTCTGGAGATTTCCCTGGAGATCAAATTTCTTTGGGTATCTGAAATAAGCACTTGAATTCTGGCCTGTTATCAGCATACTCACTAGAGCTTAGAAAGTGATCTGGAAAGATGAAGCTTCTCATAGCTCCTAAGTCAAACCACCAATAAGATCTCTTGTGTATCAGTACAACCAAATCAACACTGGACACCTGTGCTTAGCTGCTCATGATTTGAGCACAAGATAGCTTTCTATTTTAGAGACTAGTATTCCATGAGCTATGCACATAGTTCATATATATACTTATTTACGTGTTTCTATCTAAATTTGAACATTCTACTCTAGAAAGGTATTTTGCCCCATTGTCTTTTTAATGTCATCGCAGTGACAGAGCACTAGAGAGATTTGCTTTCACTGTGTCACTAGTAGATTATACTTGCAGATGCCATTCCGCAGCCTCATAAAAGCATAGCAGCTGAAAATGGACACTGGTCAGCGGTGCCTCAGAGCTCTTCCTTTATGGCACTCTGGGATGGGGTTTGGAGAGATAATTCAGCTAGTGGACACATTTCCATTCATAACATGAAATCAAATCTACTCTCTTTTGGATGGTCACTCAGAGGGCCTTGAATTATCTTGAAAAAAATTAGAACAAAATAGTGTTTCTTCGGATGACTTATTCACTCAAAGATTATTACTGGGAAACTGGTAGAGCAGTTTTGAGTTTTGAAAAATTCTGGTGGAAATCAACTCTCTGAAAAGACCTTTCTGTAGGATATAAAATATAAAATAATCTGTGATTTATTTATTTTCTTATAACTAAGACTTCAGAAAGTTCTGACCTATATGTACGTACTTGTGGGGAAGCTGCAGTACTCATGCAATTATTTTAAACAACAGCTCTAAAAACATTCAAATGTCTTAAACTGCCCTAAAATCCTTCCATAGACAAAATGTACTTCTCATAGAAACAAAGAGATGGAGTCAGACAACCCCTGAATAACTTAATGGTTGCTCTTCTGCATGCAAATACGTTGAGTGGAGTGATGAGTGATGACTCATAACCAGCTTACTTTTTCTTTTTAAAACTTAGATTATAATCTCTAGAAACCGTCTGATTAAGTAAGGAGAGTCCTGTTTCGACTAGCTCTTGCTAGCAATTCCTTTTTTCAACGTCTGTGGAGAATACTGCTATCCAAACTTTGTCTTGAACATTGCCTTTGACCCCTTGCTTGTATTTCTAGCCTGGTTATGGCTTTATAAAAGAACAGCTGCTTAAAGGGCTGAAATTTCCAGTTTGTTATCATCTGTCTGCTTGCTACATCATACTCTGGTCCTATTACCTGCACCTTTTCTCTTCTATTCATTGAGAGGACTCCTTCATTGGTAATTTTCCTAAACTATTACTTCTTCTATATCATCATGCACTGGGTCACATGTCTCTACTGCATCACACAAACTTCTTGTCTCATCTATTAAGCATCAGCTCTTACATGCCGTCAGTAGGTTCTTAGGGCAGAAACTGACTCATTTCCATTTCTGTTAAGTTCCCAGCACAAGGTGGTCTTGTGAAGTAGAAATTATCTTTGTGTTTTATATAATACTACTACTAATAATGAATTTTTAGGTAAATCTTCATAGAAGCTGTGGCACGTATGACATTAAGGAAAGAGTTAATGATCTCAAAAAATGGCAGGACCAAGTAATCTCACAGACAAAATTGCTTCTCGCCATGTACCATTGCATTCTTGCGCTTTTTCT
This sequence comes from Dromococcyx pavoninus, assembly GCA_033558185.1. NCBI lineage: Eukaryota > Metazoa > Chordata > Aves > Cuculiformes > Neomorphidae > Dromococcyx > Dromococcyx pavoninus. The sequence continues at coordinate 2,328,476 of JAUMJL010000068.1, forward strand.
TCTCCCTAGTATATCTAATTAAACAGCGCTCCTATTTTCACTTTTCAGGTTTGTCTTAGATTTCATCAGTGTGATCTTGTTAACAGCGAAGTAAATGTAAACAATTTGAAGGAAACATAAATGAAAGTAAGAGTTAGTCTAATTTAGATTAATTTTATGTTACCTCTAATCAGGCATTCAGTATATTATAAGATAATTTGGAGTTTCCACTGGGTTCATTGCTATTGAATCAATGATCTGTTTCTAAATCATGTTAATTTCTAATTTTCATTCCAAGGAGAGTGAATGAGAAATATTTGCACATCTGTCTTGGAGACTATTCATACAGGCTGGATTCAAACTTCATCACAACCCTGAGTGCAGTGTGATGAGCAATGTTCCGGGAGCAGATCAGAAGTTACTGTAAGACAGAAAGAAAATACTTGCTGCACCTCTTTGTTGGTTTTCAGGGGGCTTGTTGGGGTAATAAATTTGTTATGACCTGACATAGCTTTGATTTTCTTAGAGGAAGGCTTACCAGGAAAACACAGAGTGAATTTTCTTTGCTCTCTGCAGCTCTTCAGCAATTCTTTGTGTACTGTTTTTATGATGCATCTAGACACATGACACCAAAGTTTATACAGTGGGATGAAGGGATTTCTTTCCACTCTGAGAAGAAGTAAAAAGTATTCCAGCTCAGGTCTCTTCCAGTTATTTCAACCCCAACATGAAACTTCTCTGTTATTTCCAGTTCTGGACTTCACAAAAAAAGAAGTCTACATTGCCATGACCAGCTGGTCTCTAAAAAGTGTCAGCAGCTCTGTGGTTATGTTTTATATCAGTCAAATTTCTGTACTGGTACCTGACCAAACACCAGACACAAGAAAAATCCAAAATGAAGCATCAATAGTAACACTATAAGCTGATCATTTCAAGATCATATTCTTCACTTGAAATCAAAGATAATGCCACAATTTACCTTTAATGTGATAGCCAGAAATGCCCACTTTAATATGTGATGAAGAAACAGCTGAGCTTAAGCAGCAGTGCTTACAGCTAGGGAATATATATATATATTTTGGCAATCTTCTATTATTCTGTTAACATGTAATTTCACTTATGGGTTCCTTTATCCCAAGAGGATAATATCAGTAGAGGAGTATGTCTGATCTCAGTCAATGTCTGTAAGGTCTAGAGAGGAACTGCATAATTGAAGGCTTTCATATAGGAGACAATCGTGTGGTGTGTTGACCTTGGCTGTATGCCAGGTGCCCACAAAGCCGTACTATCATTCCCTTCTCCTCACTAGGACAGGAGGAGAAAGTATGGTGAGAAACCTCATGGGTTGACATGAGGACAAGGAGATCACTCACCTGTTATCACATGCAAAACAGCCTTGACTTTGGGAAAATTTATTAATTTATTGCTAACTAATAACAGAGTAGGATAGTTGGAAACGAGCAAAAATAAAATCACCTTCCCTTCATCCTTCCTTTCTTCCCATGCTGAGCTTCACATGTAACTCTTCTACTTCCCTGCTCTTTCCTGAGTGGCACAAGGGGAAAGGGAATGTGGGTTGCAGTCAGTTCAATATGCTTTGTGTCTTCTACTCCTTACTCCTCACGCTCTTTCCTTGCTCCAATGTGAGGTCCTTTACATGGGATAAAGTTCTGCACAAACTGCCCAAGCACTAGTCCATTTCACAGGGTGAAGTCCTTCAGGAACAGATTGCTCTGGTGTGGGTCCCCCAAGGGCCACAGCTCCTGAGAGAAAACCTATTCTTGCATGGGCTCCTCTATACAAAACAACGCTACTGCAGTGGTCCTGTTTCTTTCTGCAGTCTCTATGGGCTGCAGCATCTTTTGGGGCCTGTCCACCTGATTTGGTGTGGGGTCCTCCGTGGGCTGCAGGGGTTTATGGCTGTACCACATATTTTCCATGGGCTGTAGGGACAAAATCTTCTTCACCATGCTTATCATGGTGCTGGAGTGAATTCAAAGAGTAACAAAGCTGGTGAAAGGCCTAGAGCACATGTCCTCTGGGCAATGACTGAGAGAACTGGGTTTTCTTTAGTCTGGAGAGAAGAAAGCTAAGAGGAAACCTTATTGCCCTCTACAACTACCTGAAAGATTATAGCAAGTTGGGTGCTGGTCTGTTCTTCCATGTAACAAGTGGGACAGGACAAGTGAAAATGGCCTCAAGTTGCACCAGGAGAGGTTGAGACTGGATAGTAGGAAAAATTTCTTCATCAAAAGAATTGTCAAACATTGGAACAGGCTGCCTGGAGCAGTGTTTGAATCAACATTCCTGGAGGTGTTTAGAACATGTGTAGACTTGGAGCTTAGGGACATGGTTTAGTGGTGGACTTCTCAGTGCTAAATTGGACTCCATAATCTTAAGGGTCTTTTCCAACTTATACTAAAATTCTGTTATATGATACACCACAGGTTGTGAGATACTGGAAGATTTAATGTCAATGTCTCAAACATTGTGGCAAAGAAAAAGAAATTTGATAAGCAGGATGTGTCTAGGGGAGAAATATGAGGCACAGCAGCCTTGCTACAGAGCCATAGACCCCTGAGACGGTGATCACACCTTCGCCTCATTATCCTCCAAATGGATATAATGGATGACACTCGTGTATGCAAATGAAGATTATCAAGTATGTGCTAGAAGCAACAACCTGAACTTGGTGGTGGAAGGAGAGAACACCCAAAACGGCACCTGTGCACTGAGAAAGGTAGTGGTCATTCTGGCACAGGGGTGGTAAGACCACCAAAGACCTCCAACTCATTTCCAGAACCTTCAAAAGGAGCACTGCTCAACCACACCGAAGCCCCTCCCCTGTACACCTAGCATGGAAATACATGCAAATTGGAAAATGTCCCTCATCTATAAATAACACTCTTGAGATATTGCTGATGTGTGCCCACCAGTGGAGGAAGCTGTACTGAGGCAGCTCCTGTTGTCCTCATAGAAGCCACTCCTGCGATACCCCCAGCTACCAAACTGTGCTACATAAAACTGATACATAGCCACACTCACCTCTTCATTTTACTATTCTGTCAATTTGAATAGAGAAGGAATTTTAAATCTGACAGTTTTCGTAACCAGCAAGGAGTAAATAGGTGAAATCAATACTTCTTCCTGCCAACCATGGAGTATACCTGTTTCGAAGAGTAAAGGCCAAATTTCTACCTCATTTAGAGCTGTGAGTCTGCCCCATAAATTTTATTCCTTGATTTCTATTTTTGACTTTCTATTTTTGTATGAACTTGAACAAGTCACTTGTCTTCTCTCTGCTTTGTACCTGACAGAATCCTTCTGAGGTTAAATCAGTAGTCAGTACTGGTTAAGATTCCTACCTGAAAGAATTACACTGTTTTCCACCATAATTTCATACAACTTTGTGTTTTGACATTAAATTGAATTCACCAGTGCTAAAATACAAAACCTAATCATATTACCCTATACATGGTTAAGAGAATATTATCTTAGCATATTCATCCGGCAGAATAAAATTTGATGAAGTATTCCAATGAAATATACAGATACAGTATATTCACTTAGCTGTTGTTTTACTTCTTGATCTTTGCAGATTCCTCTCATTCAGTTCTTATTTAGTCCATTATTGCCAATGGACAAAGATCAGCTGGTTTAATCAGAAAAGTTTTTTGTTGTTTTTCCAGTAATGTATGTGGTACACAAAGCTACAGCACACATCCTGGAAGCTGCAGAGGCAGAGCAAGCATTAAATACAGTAGCATTTAGGGGCGATATATCAGTAACAGAAAAGATGCCATGTATATGCTTCTTTAGTTGTACCTTGTAGTTGTTACATCAAGGCTGCCTTTCCCCAATCCATGCTGTAGAGCAGTTCAAAATAACAACAACAATTCAAACTCAACAACTAAAACAACAGAGAAATAAACAAAACCAGTGCAAAATCCATGGACCACACTATGATCTATTCTGAATAATAAACTTCTGATATTTTTTTCTCTCAATATGGTTTGAGAAATAATTGAAATGTGTTTGTGAGTGTTTTCTTCACCTCAGACATCTGATGTTTTAGAATATTGTGCTGAGCTAATTTTCAACCCTTTTTGAAGCCTGGAAGTGAAGGGGAAGGAAGAGTTGTTAAAACGAACTTGCATTGCGTTGGTCAGAATCACAAGAAAGCAGCTTTTTTACACAAATATTTTCAAGAAATGCTCATGAAACATTAGTCATATCAGAATAGAAGTCAAGACCAAGCATTTAGATAGCTTCAGTTTTCCAGAGAATGTTTGCAATAGTAAATTTCAGTGTTATTATTTTGAATGGAGTTCAGGTAATTTTGCTTGTAAGAAGCATTAATCCACCTATGTTTACACTTCATTTCCTATAGATATCCTTTGTATTTCTCTGACTTCCTGACTTTTTGCCTACAAACCCTATCATTGTTCTGCTGATAACAGAACTGTGGCAAACTTAGTCACTGCCTTCAGTGGACTGATAACATGAATGTCACTGACCTCATTAATGACATCAGAGGCTGAAATAGTTGCTCAGCTTTCTCACATCTTTGAAAGTACTAAGGTCTCTTGTAAAGCGCTGCATTTTGCTAACAGTTTGAAGAGATAGAGACTAGAAAGTCCCACATCACCTGCACATTTGTTCAGCTCATTATCTGGTTGCTGCTCTGCTCTAAAAATGTATTCAGACTGGTGGCATGTGATACTCAGGTTTCATAGAATGTACTATTAAAAATTGTTTGTCCACGGAGAGCTATTTATATACAGGAGATTCATACTATAAATTATTTTTTCCTGAGCTTGTATTAATTAAATGCTGTTGGAAGTAAAAAAATGGTAAGATTTACCTTCTTGCTGCACTAGCTGATGGGAAACTGCATCTTGCACAGATGCTAAAGGACAGACAGCTGAGATGCAGATGATGCAGATAGAGGATATAACTCTTCTAACTACACATCGCAGTGCCATAAGACAGTTGTTGACAATTGCTCAGGAAGAAATTTGATCAGAAGTAATCAACATTTGTCAGCTTTTGCTGTTCATTAATAATGTTTAGGAACTTATTTTTCATCTCATTAAAAATTAAGTTGTGGTTTTGGAGTAAACTGACCAGATGAAATCTTAACCTCACTGAAGTTTCATGCAGACCTCCTGTTTCTCTTCTGATCCAGGATTTTGCTGTTGTGTCCTAAACTTGGAGGTGTTCCATTCCCACACTAGCCAACTAGTTCATTGATGAGATCTAATGTAAATTGTAGCTGGGCACTTCATTTAAAAAAAGCTAATAGCTTAATACTATCCACAAAATTGTATGACATCATTTCTTCAGTCATGATAGTCACATGCCAATAAAGCTAACTTAAAAAAGGAACAGTTTTTTGTGTGCTTTGAGTTGACTGCCAAAAAGTAAAAATAATAGATTTTCATCCAAAATTTTATGCTGAATGAATAGTGCATTGAAAACTAATTTTGTATTAAGTCAATCAAGAAATTCCACCTTTAATATTTAATTCACAGTGATCAGTCTCCTCTACTACTTTACAGTGATGTGGAGGTTCTAAATCAAGGTGGAGATCTCATTAAATATAAATCAGAACAGAAGATGCCTGTCCAACACTAAAAAGGCTGTAATCCCAAAGAACCATGAAAGTGATATTTGTTTCCATGTCCATTGAAGGTGATAATTGCTTTCATGTGTTGGGAATACTTAATGAAGAGAAACAATGACTTCAGGAAATAAATATGTAAAATTCTGAGTTAGCCAATGCAACACAGTAACTTATATTGCTTTAACTTCCAGTACAGCTACAAAATGGCAGGTCTAAGGGTATGCCCTTCCTCCTAAAGCAGTCCTCTGCAAATTCCCTCTTTTGTTCCCAAATGTTAGTCTAAATTTTTTTCTGTCCTAAAAAAGTACAATTTTTGAAAGCATTGTTGATTATAATTTTTTATTATTAGCTGTCTCATACATGTATATTTATTAAAAAAGGATGGTTAGAAAAGAACAATAGCATGATATCTGCATTACTTTATAAAGGAAACCCTTTGTGTTTTCAATATATGCTGTAGAAACTTTTTATTTTTTAACCTCTCTGATAGGTATGTTTATAATTTTTTTTCAAGTAGATTAGGCTATCAATATGACAAAATGCTGAGACATGTAAATACTTGTCATGTGAATTTAATTCATATATTATGATTCAAACCCAAAACTTAACAAAACCTAATGACAAAGTGAAAGATTCTGATTCACCTAATGAGCTTATTAGTAGATTTAGAAGAATTTATTTGGTGAATCTTTACCATTTACATTGGGGTATTTCCATTTGCAAACAGCTATTCTGATGTTTACATTTGCAACTAAATATGGTCTTGGGTATATCGGTTTTGTTCTTTTGTTTAATGTTTATTGGTTATTTAGTAGAAAGAGTGTGTTCCTTTTTCATTATTTTTTTTTCCCTAAAATGCTCTGTTTGCTCAAAAACAAGACAAGGGTAGAAATATGCTTAATGGCGTAGTTATTAAAAAAAATCTGTTGCACTAACTTTATGTGATTCATTTTAGTGGGTGTTAATTACACAAAATTCGAGATGCACTCTTTGCATGAAGAGCAGAGCAGAAGTTGCATGCCTACTGCTGCCACTGCTGCTCAGTCGCAGAAGAAATATGTCCACATATACTTAATTGCCAGATGTGGTCAAAACCTTTACCGTATAGATAGTGATAAACCATCAGTTATCTGGCAAAATGTGCTGATTGCTTGGTTTTTTGTTCTTTTTGTTTGTTCGTTGGTTTGGGGGGGGTCAGCTTGTTTTGTCTTTGTTTCTTCTTTCTCAGCTGTTACAGGCACAAAGATTTGGAGTAAAATGTTCCTCAGCAAACCACTAGTGCCAGGTGAACAGATGGAGCAGGAACCACTTATGGAAATGATTGAAGATGATAGGTCTCTCAGGAGACAGAAGTTGCACTGGGGACCAGAGATTGCTTCAAGACCCGGAGATTAACACATTGCTCTACAACGTAGATAAAAGCTCTGTTTCTTGAAGTTGCCTACCTATGCACGTGTTAAAGTCAACAGAGATAAGACATACAGCAGATCTTTATTAAGCTTACCAAAGGTATGGACTTCATTCATATGCTAAAAGATAGGCAGCAGGTAGTATTTCAGACACTATATCGTATATGAGACATCTGCACAGAGGTGGTATATACAACCTGGGAAAATGGGAAGACCTGAGTTAAGTCTTCCAGGCTGACAGTTGAATGTCAGGAAGGTTAGCCAGTTTGAGAAACAAATCTGACCTTCATCCATCTAACTCAAATTGCTTTGTCCATCTAGGATTTTCAAAGTCCATCCTCCTTCTACACATTAAAAAAAAAAAAAAAGCCAGTGAAATAGATGACTTGCCATGAGTTTTGTGTCCTGAACCTCCATCAAGTTCAATTTTGGCATTTAGCGTTAAAATTATTAAAATCTAATGTAATCCATAGACTATGAAAATATGTATTGCAACATATTTCCATATAGAAGCCTAAATATAAAATAATTCACAAAATAAAGGATTGTAGCTGACAAAAGAGATGTTACCTTTTTTTTGGAATACCCTGTTGAAAAATTCAAACAGTCATTTCAGTTGCATAGAATTAGGTTTCTTACCTTGAGAACCGATTTTATTCAATCGTTCTTCTATGCAGGCAAAAAGTAAAACTCTTTCTGACAGCCAGTGAGAGCAGGTCTACAATATTATTGGTTTATTTGTATTCCCACATTAGGTCTCCGTCTTTTCAACATTGAAATCTGGTCCTGAATTTAAAATTATAACTAAGATAGTCCTAAAACATCCTTTAAGATTTTTTTAAATATATTTATTCAGTGCTCAGATAATTTTAATGTTTTAAAATGATGTATTAAATTTGCAGTTCTAGCTGCCTTTGGAAATCTTTAAAGAGTAAATGCAATTATTCACCCTCCAATATACAATAATTCAAGTAATCATGCAAAACCACAGCTATAAATGCAATGATGAATTTTTAAGCTGCGAGAAGAAAGACATTGCAGGTGCACCATTATTCACAAAAAATATTTCAAAAATACTGTAAAAATAAAAAGACAATGTAAAGATTTTCTGATAATGAGAGATCTCACTTTTTCAAGGGAGTAGAGAGAATGGAATCAGGTGGAAATCTTATAACAGTAGGCTAATGATCACATAACAGAGACTAGAGAACAGCTTACTGTTAGTAATTGGTTCATCAATTATATCTATAGTTAAAAAGTAAAGATTAAACTCAGGTTTTTGTTTATGGATATTCAAGTACTACATCAGTCCAAAAGACTTCAGTCCAGGAAACTGACTGCTCACTGGCACTATCTTCTTTTATTGGTTTTTTGAAGAGTAGCATCTTGGACTCAGAAATTACGTTTTCTTTTCAACATGGTATCATGTGACATTAGTATGTTTTGACATGTAAGTATACAAAGTAGTATATTTTGACCATATGTGCACACATAAGGTACACATATATAGAAAGGTGATAAGTGTGTGTATTTGTGTATTTCAAAGCCTGGCTCTCATCTCTTTCCCCTCTTACTCTTGACACTCAAACTTTAGCAGCATTTCTTCCCCTTTACCCCACTGCGTCAAGAATTTTGTTCAGCCTTTTACCTTTTATGATGGCAATGAATAGTGTACTGCAATTCTAAGTGTGATTTCTGCAACAGGAAGTCAGGCACTAAGCACAGGATACATGGCCTAACTCCAAATATTGCTACCAAAGGCTCTATGCAGTCTCTAGAGTGTATGTAACCTATGTCGGTCATCACAGCAGACCCATGGTCTTCTAACTGACAAAACTTGTCTTCAGAATCTGTACAAAAATACAAATGCAGTACAGTTCACCTGGCCAAAACTGCTGCATGGCTTCTGATCTCTAACGCAGTGATAAGGAAACAGAGCAACAGGTCTTATACTGAAGCCATTGCTTGTGGTCGATCTTTGCACTATGGTAGTTGAAAGGAGAACTTTGGCTTTTAAGAAAATATAATGTAATGCATGTGGTGTAGCTTGCCTGTTTACATCACTCACTATCTCCTGTCCTCAAATAAATATTTACATATAAATTGCTTTGAAGCATATATTACCAATCAAGGATGGTGGAAAACAAAATTTGAATGAATTGTAAATCCACCTGAGGTTTTCAGGCTTGGAAATTTAGATATAAAATGGACTCTCTTTGCAAAACACGGCTCCTTTAACCTGCCAACACTTCTCCTTTTCAAGATGGTGTCAGTGTTGGAGAAATAAAATAACATTGAAACTGACATAATAGGTAAATCGGGGAGAAGGTCTCCTCAACGTGACTTGGAATTTCACTATTTATAAATGTAATAGCTATTGAAGAGTAAAGCAGATTGCTACCAAATGCACTTTTAGTTTAAAAATCTTAGAGTGGAAAAGCAGCATGCAACTATAAAATGTTGTGGAAAGAAATGAAATGAGGTTCAGAAGAGATCTAAGAAGGAAACTAAGGCAAGGAAAAACATCTGAGGGAAAGAAGATCCTTATGAGGTGAAGAGTGCAAAGGCAAAAGCAGAGTTGTGTACGGGTATGTGACACTGTTTTTCCAAACAACTCCAAACCTTGTCCACTTTCCATGTAAATGAGGGCAAATCAGAACTGCTAAAAGAGTTATTAGAAGAGGTGTATAGAGTGAGCCAAAAATTCCAGATTTTCTTCCACAGTCTCTGTTCAGGCAATCAGTAAAGAAAGTAATAAAAGGGGGAGACAGATCAGTAGCAGCAACTAAAAACGCACAATTTACAAAAACAGAAGACAAAGAGAGGAGAAGGACGTGGTATATAAGGTCTTGATTTTTATTTCATACTACTACATGACAGGATTGGTAATTCTTTTTTTTTAATGACAAGTCTTTAAAATATATATATTTACACATACATAATTAATATGAAATATATTTATAATATATGTTTATTATTTATTTATAATGCATGTATGTATTTTAATATATCCTTATATTAATAAATAAATAATTACTAAGTTTCTTTGCCTATTTTCCTTTTTGAGATTTTGATATGCATTTGAAAATCCTTATTTGAGTACTGATCTATTGAAAGACTTGAAACCTTTTCTTTAAATGAAACTCAAGCATCTTCACTAATTATGTATCTCGAAAGACTTGAACTTTAAATACAAAAAACCTTGCCATTGTGAAACTCTGTATGAAAAGTGGGAGCACTAAATATGTTCTATTAAATTACAAGAAAACAAAGATGTATTACCTGGTTAATGACAGTTTTGTCAGTCCAGCGTTAATCATGAGGTCAAGAGCTGGCTTGGACTTGTCTAATAAAGAATTAAAGGAAAACGGAATAATTAGTGGTAATCAACATTTTGTTTGGGACCATGAAATGATTTCATTAAATAGTGTATATTTGGAGTTGTACTTATTATACATAAAAAATTATGGTTTTAATCAGAAATTGTTAAGCAGGAAGATCTCTGGCAGAGTGCTTCAGGGACTGATTATATTTTCCTGACCATTTTTAAAAATAACCCAGAAAAACCCGGAATATACATCAAGAAAGAGAAACATACCTTGGAAAGGCCAGGTCTTTCTTCAGGGAGTTTCTTTCTAACACATGGTTTCTTTCACAGGAATGTAAAGAGGAAGGACAAATCTTACTGAGAAATATTTCCAGCTATGTAATGTGTAGGAAAAAAAATCTGACTCCGAAATCTGTATTCTCTTCACACCCTTGTCAGTGTGTTGGTGTCTTAAAGAAAAGTAGGCATAAATTCTTTTTGATCAGGGACTTCTGTTGTGCAATATCGTTTGTAGTAATCTGATTATCACAGAAATAAACTGACACACTATCAAAAATATGATACTGTTTTTGTAAAGCATTAAACTGACCAGCTTCAGACTTCTGAGGAGACCATAAATTGCATGGTTGACATGGCAGGAACAGTTGCATATTTGTGAAAAAGTTGGGAAATCTACAGAGTGAATGAACACATCTTAGATCTGACACAAAGGAAACCATTAGAATGCAATGGTGGATATTTTGAGATCAGATGGCTGTGAAGATCAATCAAAGAAAAACTACCTTACTGAAAATGTTGAGAATTTTGGTTACACTTTTGTTTTCTATCAAGCAGTCCACTGCAGCAGGTAAGAAAGTGATGGTTTTACTGTTTCATTTTGAGTCATTCAAAGACAAATTCAAAGAGAAAATAAGAAGCGATAGGGAATAGAGAAGATTTAAAAGCGTTTTTTTTTTTTTTTTTTGGTTTTATCCTCAGAGTATTAGGGTCTGACAAGAGTCTGTCAAGAGATTTTGATTCTTCTTCCATTTTTCTCAATCTGTGCTACTGTACTTGGGTTTGCAGGGCTTATTTCTTTTTGTAGCAAGACAGAATCTAATCCTGTGCTGCTAGACAGAAAAGGATTCAAAAGTTGAGCAAGGACAAAGTGGATCTCAGAGGGTCCTCAGCAGAGCTTCAATTAGTGCAGCACTATCATATGCTTCCCATTTTTAGTCCTGCTAGAATACCAAACTAGTAACAATGGTGGTCTTTAAGTGATAGACAAAAACCCAGAATGTGTGGAGAAACCTAACATGCCTCTTCTCCGCAGAAGTATTTTTTTGACATTTTCTCCATGTCCTGCCAGCATCTAAATGCTCTTTTAACTAGCTGCTTAAGTAGCCATAAATAGAGTAATCTACTCTTAAGAATAACTCTCTGACTCTGCATGTTACTATAGTTTTACATTGCTGGCAAGAAGAAAGAGACCTTCACTGGTTTGCTGTTTAATACACTACATAAGAATAATGCAGCAAATGAGTATGAAAGCTTACTTAAAGGAAACAAAGAATTGCAAGAAGGGCCCTATTGAGTAAAATTCTCTTAGCTTTTGAAATGCCAGTTTTAGTGTTTAGTCAGTGTTATGAAACTGCATAAAAGAGAAAGATCTCTGATGAGGGCATGTAGCAAGAATCTCAAATTGGGAGTGGGTTTCTGCAGTGTATTGATGCCAAGGTCCAGTATTAGTAGGGCAGTTGCACTACTGGGAGATATTATCCTTCAGATAAGATATTAAAATGATGTCCCATCTGCTTATTTCTAAGATCACGTTGAGGAGATAAAGACCTCACAATACAGGCTAGAGGGAAGTGGTGGGGGTAGGGAGGATAGGGAATAGGGAATAGGGAAAAACTCTGCTTCCAGCTGGCAAAATCATCCTTTGTTAAGTAGTATCAGCACAAATTAATCGGCAACGTTACAAACATTTGTGACTATATAGCATGCAAGATTTTGTGCAGGGATGACTGGTGACCTTAATTGCTAATTCATAACTGCCTTCTGTTAGAACTCCAAGCAACAGTTCCAAGTTGGCTGTAATACTTTTTTAAAATTCAGTTAGCAGCATCAATTCTAGCTTATTGCTTCTAAGAAACTAGGAAGCTAAAGAAAAGGTACATTAAACATGCCCAGAGAATATACAATCAGTTTTTCACTGTAAGCTTTTATAAATTTTGAGAGTTAGACAGGCTTTTCATATTTCTTTTCGTATATTTGAGATGAATATTAGTTACCTTCTTTTATATCTGTATACCGTATACAGTATGAGCATACACTTATACATCTTACAAAGAGAACAGTGAAAGTTTAATTACACAAAGGTCTGAATATTTATTAGAAACCATTGTTTTCAATTGTTGTCTATTATCATTTCAGGTTATTAAATACACTTATTAGATTTTGAGGAATGCTTGCAGATAGTTATACCTATGATACATAATACATAGGTGTATTGCTTGTAAAGGGTATTCACTGGAAATCACCAAAATAGTCATTTAAAATGAGTCCCAACAATTAAAAATCTGCTTATTGCTCTCATGATTTTGCATGGTGATTCAACTACAACTTTATAAACCCGATTTCTCTTTAATACTCTGTATTATTTCCTTCCATGATGTGAAAGAGAAAAGGGTCAGTTATTAATCTGTAACTCATACAAGTTATTTGAAAAGAGTACTGTGTCCATCTCTGGAGCTCTCAGAACAGGAAAGACATAGACCTGCTGAGGAGGACCACAAAAAATGTTAGAGGGATAGAACACCTCTCCTATGAAAAAGGCTGAGAGATTCGGGGTTGTTCAGCCTGGAGAAGAGAAGGGTCTGAGAAGATCTCATTGTGACCTTTCAGTACTTAAAGGGGGCCTAAAGAATGATGAGGAAAACTTTTTAGCAGAGTGTTATAGGACAACAGGTAACAGCTTTAAAGTAAATGATGGTACATTTAGAGCAGATGTAAGTAAGGAAATCCTTAAAATGAGGTGGTGTAACACTGAAACAGACTACCCAGAGAGGCTGTGTGTGCCTGGAAACATTCAGTGTCAGATTGGACAAGGCTCTGAACAACCTAATCCAGTTGAAGATGTCCCTGCTCACTGTAGGGGAGTTGAACAGGATTATCTTTAAAGGTCCCTTCCAACCTAAGACATTCTACGTTTTTATTCTTCTGTTTCTGTGATTATATGATTGAGCTTGTAAAAGAAAAGATTCACGAAATCATAGAATATCAGGAGTTGGAAGGGAATCATGATAGTTACCAAGTTCACCTCCTGACTCCACACATGGCAACCCAAAAGTTAAACCATATATCCAAGAGTGTTGTTCAAATGTTTCTTAGATAACAACAGGCTTGGGGTCATGACCACTCCCCTGGCGAGCTTATTCCAATGGTTGACCACACTCTCGGTGAAGAATTTCTTCTTAATACCCAGTTTGAAATTCTCCTGACACAGCTTTAAGCCATTTCCTTATGTCCTGTCACCAAACACCAGAAAGAACAGTACCTACTGTCTGCTCCCCCTCATGTTGTAGTTTTAGATACCAATGAGGTGCCTTCTCAGTCTCCTGTAAGTTGGCTATTCCTCAAAAGTCATGTCCTTTAGTCCTTTCATCACCTTTCTTGTTCTCCTTAGGAGAGAAAAATAATTTAAAGATTATGTTTTATAATTGAGAAATTCAGGTTTTATTTGTATGCTTTCTTTATGACTAGAAAAGGTATGAATGTTAGTCTCATAGACAAATAAATATAGGTAAGAGAATCCCAAATTTACATTCTGAGTATTACCTTTGGCCTATTATTTAATCTCTGTAAGACAGTAAATACCATTATCAAGACTACTAAGAATAACAGTCAAAACCAATAAAGAATCTACCAGCTCAACACTGTTGGTAAAATATGATGGGGAAAATTAACAGGACATAGAAGTACTTTATTCCCTTCCTATCCAGAAAAAGCTTATTGCTGTTAATTACTATAACACAGTGTTTTTGCAATTGACTTCATAGCATCATGAACTTATTGTCTTACAGGAAATTTTACAGTAATTGAAACTTAATTTAGCTAAATGAAGTTGTAGAAATCATAGAATTTCATCCAGCAATTCCTGCATCAGTCCCAGTTTGTGTGAACCCTACATCTCCTGGAAATTCCACACAAATTGCTTACAAAATATAGAGATTTTCTTAGCACCAAACCTCATTTAATTGTCAGTAATGGTACACTTAAGTATCTACATAAAAATTGGTTAACATCTAAAGGAAATAAAAGAGCCAGACTCCACTGAGAGGGACTCAGTTGAAAGATGGTAAGCAATGGCTATAAGCTGTAGTAAATTTCTGTTGAGTATAAGAAGAAAAACTGTCAGAATGAGTGGGTAAAAACTTGAACAGTTTGCTTAGTCAGATTGTGAAAACTCCTTTCTCAGGGACTTTCAAATTTGAGCAGACAAGGCCTTGCTCAGAATGGTCTGTCTTTAAAGTTAGTGCTGCTGTGACCAGGAGATTAGACTAGATGACTTCTAGAGTATCTTCCAACGTAAATAATTATATGAATCTTTAATTTTAATATTTATTCTTGCTTGTATTCTGAATTAGTGTATTTCCCAGTCCCTGGTTACTCTAAGATGTTAAAACTCTGTCTCCTACCAGAATAATTTTCTTCCATGTATGAGCTTGTAGACAATGACTTCATAATCTTATCCTGCATACACTTTGCAAATTCCCCAAATTTTGAGTCACCCTTTTAATTTTTTCTATACTATTTTTAATATGTCAATATCTCTTTTAAAGGTAGTCACCAAAAAAATGCACATAGGTGTACTAGAAAGTCCCTCAAGTGTTGTACACATACAGCCTCCTCACTTCTATTTAGTATTTGTCTACTTATGTGTTTCCAAAACTTGTCCACCTACTTAGCTATAGTGTTGCTTAGGGAGATCATGGTCCCTTAATTAGCCACTCTTTCCTCTAAGTCCTTCAATATCACTGAACACTAGGACAGCATTTCCCATCTTGCAGCTGTGACTTACATATTTTGTTTCTTGATGTCCTTTCATTTAGCTGTGTTAAAACATATGTAACTTTTTTAAGCAATATAATTTAGTAGAGGTTTATTTATTTTTTCTCCATTATTTATCACTCACTAATTATCCATTATCAGCAAATTTAACCAGATCATTGATGAAGAGATTGAAAAGCAAGAAATAACTTTTCAGAGGCATCCGATTATGCATCCTGTTGTAAAGTGGTACTTCTTCTGTAATTACTTTCTGAAACATATTTCATAGCTGATATTTAAACTTTATTGATTTTGCATAGCAGCATTTTCATCAGAATTTAAAGAAATACAGGAACAACTGCTTCATAGCAGTTTAATTATATTATGTCAAAACAGTTAACAGCAGTTATCAAATAAACTTATGTAAAAGGACATCACATTTTTCTGACAGCGTACATTTTCTATAAAACCGTGCTGATTGCCATTTTAATCTTCACAGACTGAATCAGTTGTCACTGTGCCATCATTGTCAAAAAGACTAGTTTAAACATCCTATATACCTTCTGTGAATATTAACAGTCCAGGTGCACAGTTTAAAAAAGAAAAGAAAAAAACGCTTAGTATCTAACAGAGAATTTACCATCTAAGTTAAATAAGCAAAACTTATTTTTACAAGGATGAGACTTCTTTGCAGTCTTTGAAAACTATGGATATTTTACAAAATGAATAAGAGAGATGATCATTTTTTGTACATCTTAAAAGGTAGTACTTCATAAGTACACCACTATAACAGTAATGTTATTTATCCTCTTTATCTTTTATCTTTTTCTCTCTTTGTCATTTATTCATTCATTGGACACCATAAAGAACGTATGAAGAATATAACCTTTCGTATTTTTTGAAAACGTAACAGTATTTCATTTATATAAAATTTAACTAACTGTGCTATAAATGTCAAAAATATTTGCATAAAAAATGAGAAATATTTCTTTGAGCTTATTGTTCATTTTCTAGATTATTGCGACTGGACTGAATGAATTACTTATTGTTGAAGACAAATGGGTTGGCCTATCTTTCCCTTGACTTATTGATAAAACATTTCCATAACTGTTAACATTTAAAAATAAAAAAGAAGACAATTACTCCTATGGTGCAGTGTCCTATATTTCTCTACGGGATTATTAGGCTCTGTGAGTTGAAATGATTTTAGGTTTGTCGTACATGCATAAATCCACTACGTAGATCACGGTTAGTTCTTGCCTTTCTCTTGGTCATGCAGTGTGAAATAGATTTGCACATGTCCATCAGTCATTGGTTTTGTGGGTGTCCAGCAGCCTGACAGGTTACTGGCAGTTTGAAAGTTCCAGAAAAGAGGTGTAGACTGCCAATAAAAAATGACAGACCCAGCATGCTTTTTCATTTGTTTGTATTTACAGAGTTCTTTCTTGTCTGACATGCAAAATAAATTCACTATTTAATTAAGATATAAAGTCACAAACTGTACCTTTTAGAGACCTTTCCAAGACTCCTTGCATTCTACCGTTTTGCAAACATTTCTGATATTCAGTACTTACATATTGGAATGGAATGGAATGGAATGGAATGGAATGGAATGGAATGGAATGGAATGGAATGGAATGGAATGGAGATCATGATAAGTAAAATGGAAAAACACCAGGCAGTCTAACAATTAAGATATGAATAAATAAGAAATAAAGGTCTAGAGTACTTGTTGCGTTTGAACAGATTCCAGCATTTTTAAAGATGAGAGACCTTTAAAAGGACATGGTGTCAGTATCAAACTAAGGCCATAAAAGGAAGCATCCTAATTAACTACATATAAATATGGGCATTAATTTACACCTAATTATGTTATTCCTTTTAGGTCAGTGTATCTTTTGAGAAAAATAGCTGAATTAACAGCACAAAATTTTACTGATGCTCTCTTCAATAAAGGGCTAATTTGGATGAATTTCTGAATTGTTGTATTAAGACACAACTAAACTGGAAAGCAGCCATCTGACATCCCAAGAAGTCATGTAGTAACATACATTAAGCTAAACCAAGTACTAGATACGTTATTCCTTACACTCTTGAAGGTCTTTATATTGAGGCTGCTGAGAATATTTAGTAAAAAAAAAATCAGACTGGGCTTTGTCAGAAATCTACCTGGAACTTCAACAGAAATCTTGCTGAAATCTCCCTGGTTCTACATTCTTCATCCCCACCTACTCCTACCCCAGCAACTTGGTCTAAATTCACTGAAAACATCATATTGAAACTTTCTGGCCAGCATAGTCAATAATCATCAAAAGGCAGTCATCAAGTATTTATACTGACAAGCCTAATGGTCAAAATACAAACCTGAATGTGCTAGAGTGCTGTCCTTAGTTTTACAGATATGCTCAGTATAGCTTAAAACATAATTTTGTTGCAGAGATACTCATTGTCTGAACAGACTAACATCAATCAAATCCAATGTCCTGTTCTAAATTAGAGATTTTATTTGAGTGACTGCTGTGAATATGTCTATTTTAACCAAACCAGTACCCTAGATTCAGTGTTGTTGCTTAACCGCAATAGGCATCTAACACCCTTCCCAGCTGCTGGCTCACGCATTCACCCTCAGCAGGAAGAGAACTGGAATGGTCAAAGTAAGAAAACTCATGGTTTGAGATGAAGACAGAGATAAGAAGGACAAGCTATACCGAAATTTGACTTTTTGCTGGAGATAATAAAAAAATGTATGACTTGCTCAAGCAATCAGAATTTTAACTTTTACCTTGTAATGTGCAATCCAGGATTGTTCTGCTTTGCTATTAAAATCCACTCAGTTCAAAGCTTGTCTGCATGAACTACACGTTTGTAATTAAAAGGAGATTAAGGTAATTTACTGCTTTCTTGTCTGCTGCCCACTAATTTTCTATCAAAAGCAACAGCACTGCACTTCAAGCATCCAAGTGCACTAACCACTTGCATGAAGTGAGACACCAGTAAATAATATAAGTGGACATTATCATACCCTTTCATACTAATCTAGTAACTGGATTGATCTGCTTCTGCTTAACAGTGACAAGGAATTTAATGCTTTCTGAGATCAGGATTTCTCTGAGTTAGCTTTTTAATCAAGAGTAGCATTCAGATTGCCAGTACCTTAATATATTCAACATGTACTTTTCATTTATTAGTAAAAAAACTGTGGGATTCATATGACTACATGTAGGTCTGTGTCTGAGCTGTGCACTAAGCTCCTTATAAAGCAAAGAGCAATAAGCATTTTAGTAGGTGGTTCACCACACACAAAATATGGTAATACAAATCATGCCCTATGTTTTTTTTGTCATTCTATTATTATTATGAATAACAAAAATCAGATGATTATCTCAAGTGCTGACATCTACACTGTGGTCATCAAGATGAACATTCATAAGACCGAAGACAGTCCTGTAGCAACATTTAAGGTGTCCTAAGGTACCTAAGACATCTATGCAAGGCTCACAAATATGATACAAGATCTATGGGAGATTCCTGAGGTGATGGAGGCTGTAGTAGCAAGTACCCTTTACTTTGTAGTAAAGCCCAAACTGGGGACAGTTAGGAAGACAGTTTGCGTTCTTAAACAGGGTGAATCGAATCCAAATGATTGAATGCATCATATTCTGAATGATTATTTTCTTTCTTCATTATTTCATAGCTCTTTTTATGTGTTGAAGCACACAGCTGAAAAATACTAAACTAAAAACCATAGTATGTAGATATACATTATGTGGTATAGCATAGTAACAGGATTGTTATTTCACTTTGCAAAAATTTAAATTTCTCATTGGAATAAACCGTTGAGTGTTGAAGCTCATTCACTGTTTGCTTTTGTTCAAAATGGTGCAATATTACTATTGTCTCTTCATTATGAATGTTGTATGCAATTTTGTGTGACACTAACACTAACTGTGGGATAAACATTTTGGTTTTCCATTGGGATATATCAGCTACTTAATAACTGAAACAATAGGAAGTAATCTGCATTCCACAGTTCATGCTTACTGTTCAGCCTATTGAATAAATGAATGCATCTCTTAAAAGCTGTTAAAAAATTAATCACCTTTAGGATGCACAAGACAATACTAGCTACAGTAATGCATGCATTCCTTTGGCATAGAATTACTGTATAATATTTAAAGACAGCTGTTTCTCCAAAAGCCAGAGATGGTAGGACAGATGGATAGGCAGAGGGATGGCAAATTCCTCAGAGAGCTTTATCAACTGCTTGCCATTTTTGAAAGGCAGGAGATAATAATATACAGTGCAGCATAAATTACGTTATACAGTCAGTGTAACTAGTTTGACTTCGTAAGCTGATGAAGTTTTTTAACACTTGCTTTAATGCACCTGACTTCCTGCTCTGCTGAGGGAACTCATTTCAATGTATATGTTTTGCAACATCTGAAAAAAGCTATTTCATGGGCTTCAGCCTCCTTCTGTACTATAAAAAACAAAACAATCCTTAAAATCAACACACATGACAGTGCAAGACACTGGAACTAACACAAAGTCCATGTTATATCCTTTCATATCACTTTTCTTCCTTCCCACACAGCAAATATTTTGCAATTTGTTAGTTGTTATTTATGACACTATGAAGTGGAAGAATGAATGGACCAGGTTTTTGTGTTAAGAGTTCTCTCACCAAATACTGGAGTTTCAATATTAAATTATAGGTTGTGAGCAAGAAACCAACCAAATGTGATACTCTGTAAAATTACAGAGTGGTTAGTTGTGACATAAATTTATTATTATGTAGCTATGTACCAAATAAGTACTCTGCTATTCCTCATCTCTTTATTAAAGCAGCTCTGTGTGTTCTCTCTCTTACTTAAACCATGATTCATGAAGTCACCTTAGCTACTGCGCCGAGGTAAATAATATTGTGCACAAGGGATACAAGCTACAAAGCACACATAAGAATCCAAACAATGGACTGTAAATGCACATAACCACGTGGCCAAACTAACACATTGTTCCAGCACTCCATGCACTCACAAAAGTTTAAAATGACTGTGGCTTATTTTAAAAAGCAAGGTATTCAGGCTAAATATAGAGAATGCACATTGCAATGCCAATTCATACTCAGAAGACTGACATGACTCTGTCCTATTCCAGATTTCCCTCAAATTCACATCTAAAAACATTTATCCAAGAAAGACTTTTCCTTAAAGCAAAGAGGCAAGGGAATGCACAGATGAAAATCTTCTACTGTATTTTAAAAAATTATTCATTATGTGATTTCTTTAAAAATTGTGAGAGTTAAGATATAACAGTGAGTCAGTTTTTGATTCAGTGATCCAGTTTTCTATCCCAGGTTCATTCTGGGGTTTTTTGTGGCAGGATTTTGATGATAGCTCTTCAAACGAAGGAAGGAGAAATATGTTTTAAAATAAAAGCTGAGAGTTATCTCACATTTAGATAATTTAAAGTACTGAAAACTAAAAAAAAATGCACACTATGACCGGACTCCTTATTTTGCAAGAGTTATCAATATTGAGATAGGAAAATTTGACCTTGGAGAGGAAAGAAGAAACATATACTATGTTGCAATAGAGGTGCAGGAACCAAGTGTAAGTGAAGAAACCTCCCAGAAGGCTAAAAAATAGTTTCTGTTTTAAAGCTGTTCCAAACTTTCTGGAGAATATGAGAAGGAACTCAGGGTTCTCCAGCACTGGTATTTGATAGTGTCACACAGTATAGCTTAAAGATCCCAAATACCCTTTGTGACACACAGCAGTTAATGTAGCTTGGCATGGAAGACACAGAGAAAAAGAAACGCTAAGAAAGAGAAAAGAAGAACAACAGATGGCATAGCCAAAGTAGAGCCAGCAGCATAAACTGCAAGGGAAACAAACAAATCCCAAAAGCTGCAAGTAATAAATTTGCACAGTGGGGAACACAGTGTTCTGGAGAAACTTCAGTCAGAAAACAAACTGTGCATCAATCCAAAGCTTTCTATTTAGTGCTAGTTGTCTTAGTTGATTTTTAACAAGTTTTAGACTTTTTTTTCCCCTACAAGTCTGTTTTGAGATTTGCAAGCAATTTAGTATGATGGAGGCAATATGTTGATTCAGAGTCAGTTGAAAATAGCTCTTCTTGACAGAAAATGTCTGCCTATTGCCAAGCTGTGAGTCAATGACCTGGTACCAGGTAAGGTCATACGTGATCAGACGTTTTGGGAACAGCAGTTATAAGGCTTGATACTAAGTTTATGACGAGGTGACACTGCTGGGAAACATGTTTTATAATAGTATAAGAAAAAAATCAGAGCAGGAATCTTGCTGTACTGGCATATTTTTTCATCATGGTAAGGCCATGCCTTCCTTTCATGTAGTTTGTATTTCAGTCCTAACAAAAAAACCATAATGATTTCAAACAGCAGGTGACAGGCACATATGCACTGACAAAATTTAAGCTGTTAATGTGATGCTGCTGAATGAGGTGATCACATCAGAGTCCCCTCATGCTCAGAACATGATTAGGAAATGTGCCTCAGAAGATAAAACAATATCATTGCTGAGACTGGTACTTTGTTTTGAAGAACATCAAGTTGCAGTAAACTAGAGTCTGCTAGATAAATGTGGTCTTTAAGTATAACACAGACAAAAATCTGGCATTATCTGCTGTTGGAGACCTCAATTCTGAGGGTGAAAGAGAGTATGCCTAGGGAATTAAATACAGCTAAGCTAGAAAACATACTGAAAACATTCAAAAATCCTGCCTTAATCTGACTGTATTGAGCAGAGTAAATGAAAAAAGACAAAAACATGAAAAAGAAGAAAAGATAGACTAAATGGACAGGACATTAAATGATAGAGCATAGACATTTAGGAATTTTGAGTGCACAAATTAGAATGAAATTCAGATGTTTTCTTCAAGGAAAAGAATTTGCAAACCAGTTTGGCTACATTGTCTTCCAGTGAGGACAGTATGGACTTGGTAGAAGACTATCCAGTAGTTCTGCACAAAGGTGGCAGGTGGGGCACAAGATATGAAAGAGACCAGACATTTCTGGACCAGCTTCTGAAGGTCAAGCAAGATTCCTGAGTGAAACTATACGTATGTTGAAGCAACTGATTTGAGCCTATGTCTCCTTCAACGTGAGATGAACCCTCATCTCCAGCCTTTGTAGTGTTATATCGACTTTTTCCCAGCTGATGGTTGCAATTTAGACTACTTTACATACAGGCATTTACATGTAGACAGTTTGATATCTTAAGGCGGAGCTGAAGGCCACCCTTCTGTAGGAGATACTCATCTAATCTGAGAGAAGTGAGAGAAGGAATATGATTAATTTACCTAACACAGCCATTTAGTGCCCTGGAGACATCACAGAGTACTTGAGCCATTTGTAAGGTACTGGTATATGACAAAATAAATATTTACACCATTATGGACTGACAGCTGGAGACCAGGGTGAATATCTTGGGACATCCCATTTGACACTTGGTACCTGTTTAGACAATTAAATTGAATGTGACTCTATGACACTGATATCTGTATCTCACCTAATCTCATACATTGTCCTGGTGAAGGGATATTGAACCAAGAGCCTGATACTTCTCAAGTGAAATTCATTCTTCTGAAATAGTGTCTAAATTAGGTCTTTGCTGTGAGCTATGAATGGTTGTACCTCTCTACTGAATATAAAGGAAATTAAAATTTTTTCAGATAGCAGACATTGAAAGAGAGGTTAGTTGAATAGCAAGTTTTTAATCCAGGCTAAAGGAGCAACCTTGCTACAGTTTAAGAAGAAATGAGGCTTTTAAGGTACCACTTCTGCAGTGTTAAAATCAATGTTTTGTGACATATACTTTAATGGGAACTAAATTGGAGTTGTATTTTAAATTAATAGGAAAGGTTTCACCAAAATGACAAATAGTAAAACTATTTTATAAATGCAAACACATGCATATTATGAAAATAATACCACAGATATTAAGGTTATACACTTTTAAAAACTTTGCTGAACAGGAATGAATAGAAACAGCGTGAGGTAAGAACTGAAATTGTAGAATCTTTGACATTAGGTGACAGTTACAAAAGCTCACTGAGTGGTAGAAAGGGCCCTTATGACAGCAAATAGTCAGTGTACTTCTATTATCTAGAGAGAGAAAAACCATGAGCACAGTGGGAAACTACACACCATCTAATTCAGCTCCATTTTTTTAAAAATTGTCGTAAACTATTTTTAGTGTTCAAAAGGATTTATAGAAAATCTACACAGCAAAACAGAAGAGGAACATAGACAACAATCACAGCTTTGCAGAAATGCTGCACTATGTGAATAGGGAACTGGAACATTTGCACTTCAATTCATTCAGAGTCAGAGAACTGAGAAACTCTAGAGGCCATATAGGCAGCTTCACAATCAGTATTTATAGCAGATATCTTTGTGCAGTATATGGAACAATTTCATATTAGAATCATAGTCATAGAATCATAGAATGGTTTGCGTTGGAAGGGACCTTAAAGATCATCTAGTTCCAAACACCTTGCCATGGGCAGGAACACCTTCCACTAGATCAGGTTGGTCAAAGCCTCATCCAACTTGGCCCTGAATACCTCGAGGGAGGGGGCATCCACAACCTGTTCCAGTGCCCCACCTCCCCCACACTAAAAACTTATTCCTAATATCTAATTTAAACCTACCCACTTTACAACCTAAAACCGTTCCCCCTTGTCGTATCACTACACTCCATGATAAAGAGTCCCTCCCAATCTTTCCTGTAGGCCCCATTTGAGTACTGGGAAGGCCTCTATAGGGTCTCCCTGGAGCTTTCTCTTCTCAAGGTTAAACAAGCCCAACTCTCTCAGCCTGTCTTCAGGTTGTATTCCTGACCTCAGATCATCTTCATGGCCCTCCTCTGTGTTCACTCCAACACATCCATGTCCTTCCCTTGCTGAGGACTCCAGAACTCAGTGCTCCAGGTGAGGTCTCATGTGAGAGAAGTAGAGGGGCAGAATCACCTTCCTCGACCTCCTGGTCGCAATTCGTCTGATGCAGCCCAGGACATGGTTGGCTTTCTGGGCTGCACACGTTCATTGCTGGCTCATGTTGAGCTTCACATTCCCCAGTACAACAATGCCCATCTCTTTAGGACTACTCTCTACCCATTCTCCACCCAACCCGTATTGATCCTGGGTGCTGCCCCAACCCAGGTGCAGGATTATACACTTGTGATTGAACTTTGTGAGGTTCACACAGGCCCAACTCTCAATCTTGTCAAGGTCCCTCTGAATGGCATCTCTTCCCTCCAGTGTGTTGACCCCACCACACAGATTGGTTTCATTGGCAAACTAGCTGAGAGTACTCTCAATACCACTGTTCATGTCTCCAAAAAAGATGTTAAATAACCTTGATCCCAATAATAGCCTCTGCAGAGCACCACTTGTTACCAGACTCCACTTGGACATTGAACTATTGACCACAACTCTTTCAGCGTGATCATCCAGCCAATTTCTTATTCATAGAGTGGTCCATCCATCAAATCCATGTTTCACCAATTTAGAGACAAGGATGCTATGTGAGACAGTGTTGAATGCTTTGCACAGGTCTAGTTAGATGATGTCAGTAACTCTTCCATAATCAATCAATGCTATAGCCACGTCCTAGAAGGTCACCAAATTCATCAGGCATGATTTGCTTTTATTGAAGCTCTGTTGGCTGTCACCAAACATGTCCTTGTTTTCATCTTTACCTGAGCAGATTCTCAGAGGATGTGTTCCATGATCTTTCCAGGCACAGAGATAAGACTGACTGGCCTGTTGTTCCCTGGGTCTTCGTATTTCAAAAATATTCAAAAAATATATTTCCATTTTCCAATCTGTGAGAACTTCACTGGACCACTATTACTTCTCAAATATGATAGATGGAAACTTAGCATGTTCATCTGCAAGTTCTCTCAGGACTAGTGGATGCACCTCATCAGCTCCTACAGTTTTTCTCACCTTCAGGTCCCTTAGGTGGTCTTGTACCTGATATAAAATGGGCAGTTCTTTAATCTCCCAGCCACCATCTGTGCTTTCTGTGACTCGGGTGGTGGCTTGACCCCTTGTTGGTGAAAACAGATGCAAAGCAGTCTTTGAGTACCTCAGCCTTCTTCCATATCCTGCCTAGCTAGGTTTCCCATTTCCTTCTGGAGAGAGCCTACACTCTCTCTAGTCTTTCTTTTATCACCAGTACATGTAGAGAAGCTTTTCTTGTTGCCCTCAACATCCTTGGCCAGAATAACTCTATTGGGGCTTCAGCTTTCCTAACCTGATCCCTGGCTGTTTGAACAACTTCTCTGTATTCCTGTCAGGTTACTTGTCCTTGTTTCTGCCCTCTGTAGGCTTCTGTTTTTGAGTTTAAATTTGCCCAGTAATTCCTATGTTTATAGGATATTTTATCTCAGAGGATACCAATGAACAATTAGAATATTCCCAAAAGCAATGGATCCATGAAGTTTCAGTGTAAAATGTTCTGTTAAAAAATACGGCTTTTATATACCTAGCAGTTCAGCACCATGGCTATATTTCCTGGAGCTGTCTCCAGTCTGTTCAGTGATTACCATGAGGGTTTTAGTTGTACATTTTTAAATCTCTCTATCTGCTGGACCTCACTTCTCTAATGTCTAAACTTGATTTTAGTTTATTTGTACTGTCTTTTGTTTTTTGAGTGATTTTCAAAAACCCAAATAAAAATAAAATGTTCTCCTCCTTGAATACTATGCTATATATTATGTTATGTTAATCCGACCTATTATTATTTTTGCAATCCTACAGATAACCAGGAAGAAGCTATCAAAACTCTATCTTCAATTTAAAATTGAAGAACACATCCAAATATAAGATGATTGTATTGGCTAAATTCCTGACAGTAAATATAAATTGATAAAGAATGCTGGAGCAACGAAGTGCACCAAACTGGAATAACTCTCTTAATGGCATGAATCTGTTTTTCAATGTAATTCACAGCCCTAAAACAGAACGGTGTTTAAATGCATCCCTATTTTGGAAAAACAATATCTATAAAAATGTCTTTAAAGGCCTTTCTGTTAATCTTGGTTAATACGAACATTGCCAGTTTTTATATCTTATAAATGTTGATCAATAGAAATAGGCCAATTGCCCCTTTACATGCACTAAACTTTTACAAAGGTAAGTTAATTTGTATAAAATGTCATTTTTTTATCTACCAGCTGAAGAAAACAAAAAGAAAAAAGGTGCAAACTGTTTCTAATGGAACATTTCTATAAAATATAGATAAATTAAAACTTTAGCTAACACAATGAAGTTGTATTTGTAATTATTATCGAGCTTCTAATACTTAAAATTATCTAAATAAATTTAGTATAATAGTTATAATTTTACAGTATTAATAATAGTATTATTTTCGTCATAGAAGGACCTCAGCAAGTGTAAGAGGTACACAGAGGAAGTTAAAATATTTGATGTGTACATAGTGGGTTATATCTATATGTATGATATCCAAGTACCATATACATACCATCCCAAAGCAACATGAAACAGGGTAAGAGTCCTTTCTTCAGCAGTCTTTGATCAATTACAAAGCACAAAGCTCTTGTCTGTGACTCTAAAAAATACCAAGTACTCATGTCACAGGTTGGCTCCAGATGTTTGTTTTCTATTAAGAATCTGCTCACTTCTACATTGCGATTGCACAGCAAGATTTTGGTAGTGGAGAGGTAACAGGATTGGCTTCTGCAAGAAGCTTTTAGAAACTTCCCTCGTGTCTGATAGAATCAATGCCAACTGGCTCCAGAATGGACCTGCTACAGTGATAGAGCTTCTTTGATAACAAATATAAGAAGAGGAGGAAAAATCTTGTGCAACTGTAGCAGAAGAGAGGTGTAAGAGTATAACAGAGAAACAGCTCTGCAGACACCAAAGTCGGGGAAGAAGGACAAAGAGGACTTGCTCTAGGTGTCAGAACACCTTCTTGTGAAGACTGTGGTGAGGCAGGCTGTCCCCCCTGAAGGTCATGGAGGTTAATGGTGGAGCAGATATCTGCCTACGGCCCTTGGAGGACTCTACATTGGAGCAGGTGGATGCCCAAAGGAGGCTGTGACCTGGTGGGAAGTCCACACTGGATCAGGCTCCTGGCAGGACTTTTGGAGAGAAGAGCCTACACTGGAGGAGGTTTTCTGGCAGGACTTATGACCCCATAGGGGATCCATGCTGCAACAGCCTGTTCCTGAAAGACTATACCCATGGAAGGTATCCGTGCTGGATCAGTTCATAAAGATTTGCAGCCTGAGGGAAGGACTCATGTTGGAGAAGGTCGCAGAGAACTGTCTCCCATGGGAGACACACCATGCTGGAGCACAGGAAGAGTGTGAGAAGTCCTCGTACTGAAGAAGAAGGAGCAGCTAGCCAACGACTCTGCAACAAAACTTATTTTAATTGAATTTATGATTTCCATTAAAATGAAAGCTCTCAAAGCTCTCTTTTTCTTCGAAAAACTTAGGAAAACAAGGTATTCAGAAATGTAAGGTGGGATTTGTCTCACTTAGCTTTAGAACTTTGTCACATAAATATGTTCACCAAAGGTAATTAATTACCTTTGGCTTCCTTTTTAATAAATTTTAGACAACTGCTGTAGAAAGAGATGAACAGCACCAGCGAAATACCTGGTTTTCTCCATTATAAAAACACCATATGGCCAGCTCCGATGTAGGATTACTCTGCTTATATATGCATTTGATAAAATTAATACCATTCTGAACTTCTAAAAGCATCTCAAAACAAACAAAAAAAATAATAATTTTAAACTATTTTATAACTCCAGTGCATCTTTCTCCAGTGCTTCTATGTCTGGCATTCCCTTATTAGACTCCTTCCTCATCAGATATGCTGTGGCTATGCAATCCCTGGGTGATCTATTTCACCTTTCCAAAGGGGAGAACACAACTCACAATGGAAAGTATAGCATGATGTTTAAGCCTGGTCTACAGAGGAAACAAGATAAGGAAGAACCTATTCTTCCAAAACTCCAACTTCCTACAACAGCTTTTGAGAATCCCGATATCAAACAATATAATGACTCTATATTCTTGTCTTGGAAGGAACTTATTTTTTGACTCAGTTTAACTGCACATCTTTCTGTTCAGAACAGTTCACTAGTCTTTCCATTTTCTTAGCACGATTTTGTATTTCTGTATAATCCCACTGCACAGCAGTGAGGGATGGGGAAAAAAGAACACAAAAGAGCCTTCCTTCCTTGCATACTGAAAATCAGAGCTATCCCTATTAAAAATTCCAGTTCTTGGAAACATTAATGCTACTGTTGAGTTGCTTTTGAATATACAGAGCAATTTGACAAAGGAAAGAGAGATGTTGAAAGAAGAGCCAAAGGTAGAGAGCTTACCTCAGTTATGAGAGGCAGAGATAATTGTCTCTCAGATAAATATGCTGAAACTTCTATGGCAAAGTCAGAAATTACATTTTCCTTCAGTTACTGTCATGCAGTCTAAATAGGAAGTCTACATAAAACTGTGCGGACAAATATACTCTATGGTCCCCTGGGATATCAGGACTGTTCACTGTTTCATATCCTCATGGCCCTTGCTCAAAAAACAGATTTATACGTGTATGGGAATGAGCAACAAAAAGCCAAACTTTTAGAATAAAAATGCCTTATATTTACACCTCCATTTTGAAGTAACAATCTGAAGAAAACTGCATAGGGTATTTACAAACAAATAACTTCACTGCTCCCTGCTTCTTCATTGAACAGGCTGACATAGACACTGTATTATAATACCAGCAATACAGATAATGGTCAGAAGATGCTTCACACTTATGTTTCTGCAATGAGACTCTTGTGTGAAAACAGCCCACCAAAAACAACTGTGCAGTAACGGCAAAAATAGAAGATGGTCTTAGTAGGCATGAAAGATGTTGTATAATACTGTAGAATTTCTGATACATTTTCTTTGATGAATTTCTTTGGTTTTAACAAATGTATGTTTAAATGTGTTTCAGAGTACTGTCAATATGAATTTGTCATGAGTGTTTTCAATGTCACTAGTTTTATGATCTAAAGTCTCAAACAGTTCAAATGAAAATTTTCTCTGATTTTATGGAAATGTGCCAAATAAATGAACACTCTTTTAATTTATTATTTGTACATAGTATTTTGTATCTACCATAGTCATCTCTCTAAACCACATTTGGCAGTTGAAAATCTAATGCTTGATGTTAAAAAACACTAGTAAAGCTTAAAAATAATAATTTTAAAGTGTCATGTGATTTATGTGTTATAGCAGTCTATAAAATTTTTACCAAGGATTCCAAAAGGGCTGGAGGAAGATAAAGTAATGGTGTCGCAGCTTATTTACACTTACAACCTCACTAATGGACTTAGAATAACACCATTTTAGTCTTGTCTTTTTCATTTTTTTTTAAGTCAATTAAAAATGTCATAAAAAAAAGCAAATAAAACCAGAAAAACAAAAGCCATTAATCAGCTATTGGATTTCAAAGGAGGGAACACACTGGACAGAATACCTGGCTCATTTTTAACACTTATTCAAACTGTAGTTGTGGTGTTTACCAGCCTGTAAATTCTGATCTTACAAAAGCACGAGGCTGAGTTTACAATAAGATTTCTTTTTCTTCTTAATTAAGGCTTCTGCCTGTGATAGTCCCCCAGCAAACAGGTGTTGGATGAATCAGTGTCTCTTGGAATTAACTATTTTGAGTAAGCTGACATAACAATAATGTCTGTATGATTTTTAATATTACTATTGTTTTCCATTCAAAAACATAACATTTTAAATGGTGAAAGAAAAATACCATACTGAAAATGCAGCTTCATGGAAAAGAAATCTATTTCTAGGTTACAAGAAAAATAAAACAAAACAAAACATAAAGAGACTTTAAATATTGAAACTCCTACCTAGACATGCTGTAAACCCAGTCCCAGATTCATCCAACCCACATTTATGTTCTTAAAAGAAACACCTAAATGAAGCATGTAGTCACTTTATGGTTCCTCTACTGTTAAAATAATTTAAATCTATCCATCTACATATAAGCCTCCAACAGGAACTATCTCTCACCATAATGTAACCTTATAGGATCGCATTCCGAACTCAGACAGCTTTTTTCATGCTTGAATATTGGTTGGGATGAAATCAATGCTCAAGAGAGTGATTCTGCTATCATTCATGTACCCAAGCGCAGGGAGAAGAAAAGAAACCGTGCTGGAAGTCTGATGTCAATAAGTTATCTGGTGTGAATGATTTTCAAGGGAGTAACAGTTCCATTACAGAGTCTTTGATAAGTCTCAGATGTGAAATATGCAGAGATTCCCTCTCTAAAATTTTCTCAGTGGATGTCTGTAGGAAGATGTTGGGGAACATTGTGCTTTTTGTCACTCAAGAGCCCAACTTGGAGCCTTGTGGAGGGAGTCCAAGCCTGGATGGAGTCTGGCAGTCTACTTGGCTTAACTGCCCCAACTCACTGAGTGATAATTGGGGCACATCTCTGTTAATAGTGTGCATGTGTTTGTATGGGAATGTAGAAAAAACCTTTACTGACATATCCTATCTATCTTTTGCTCCACTTACTAAATTGAACTTCTCATTGTCTTGTTTGGTTCTCTTTTCCCTCCATGACATAATGAAACATAATGTTAACCTAGAAATACCTTAGATTTTTTTCACAGAATATTTACCTTTATGTTCAGTGTCCTAGTAATCTGTAGTGAACAGTGTAGTCAATACAAGATCTTAGAGATTTGATAGATAACAATCCATGCCTAGTACCACTTAATTTTCCATGCTAAATTAAGAATTCTTTATTTTCCCCCTTCTTTTAACAGAGATCAATAAGGGCTTACTCACTATAAAAGCTCGAACACGTAGACATTCTTGTCTTTTAGTTTAGTGTAGATCATAGAATCCTAGACTCATAGAATGGTTTGGGTTGGAAGGAACCTTAAATACCATCCAGTTCCAATTTCCCTGCCATGAGCAAGGACATCTTCCACTAGACCAGTTCCATATCCTTCTTATGCTGGGGATTGCAGAACTGGACACAATATTCCAGGTGGGGTTTCATGAGAGCAGAGTGAGGGGGAGAATCATCTCCCCTGACCTCCTGACCACACTTCTTTTCTTGCAACCCAGGATACAGTTGACCTTCTGGGGTGTGAGCACACATTGCTGTCTCATGTCAAGGTTCCCATTGATCAGCACTGCAAGTCCTTCTCTTCACGGCTGCTCTCAAACATCTTCCCTCATCCAGCAACGAAACTGCAGATTGCTTCAAACCAGGTGCAGGAATTTGTATTTGGCCTTGTTGAACCTCATGAGGTTCGCACAGGCCCACTTCTCCAGCTTTTCCAGGTTCCTCTGTATTGTATCACATTCTTCTGGTGTGGTAACTACACCACTCAGCTTGATGTCATCTGCAAAGCTGCTGAGGGTGCACTTGATCTTGCTGTCTGTATCATCAATGAAAATATTAAACAGCACTGGTCCCATTACGAACCCCCGTGGGACACCACTAGTCACTGATTTCCATCTGGACGAGTCATTGACCACTGCTCCTCAGCGTAACTCTCCATCCATCCTGGACTCAAATATTGAACTACTACTGTAATTACAGAAGTGGCTCTGAATGTAGATCATAATCAATGCCTGTAGAAGGTCAGCATTTTCCTCCTATGATATTGCCTTCTAGCTAGTTTTGGCACATGCCTTCTTAAGTATCCTGAGAAATAAAGGGATCACTCATGGGAACTGATTGCATTTCTTCCCTACCCCAATGGTAATATGCAAGGTGAAAGTAAGAAGGATAAGATGCCTAATTTTAATTTTATGACTTTTACCTGGAAGGACTGTAATAATTAGGAAGAACTTAAGTGTCATAAAATTAAAATTGATTGGACATTTTTCAAAAATTATAAAATAAATAAAATATAAAACAAACAAAAGCCAGTTGGGATGGGTTGCTGTTTGTTTGAGGCAGAGTGATGAGAACAGCAGTTGAAGAGGAAAGAGGCACCCAGCCTCCCCAGCCCCTGCAAAAATGACTGTATGTCTATGAACACACAACTTTGCTTCAGTATTAAATTTTTTGTAATGAAGCCAAAAGTAATCCTCCACATTTTCCTAATTGATGTGTGAAGATTAGAAAACTGAAAAAAAGGCTAAAATTTTCCAACAATTTATATGAGTATCTGGGAGTCTTTATATTTCTGTGAATACTCCATACCTTCAGAATTTATATGAAAAAGTAGATTTGTTAACCCAAGTTAATAGGTTACAGAGGGAGAAAAATGCAAAAAATGTAGGGCAAAGCTAGAAACCACAGTGAAAAACATATCCTCGAAGAATCTGGTCTTCTACTTTCCAGTGGCAGAAGGCAAAGCACAGCTTCTGGGGTCAACAGCCTTGGAAAGAGGATTTGTAAAGGTAAAAGATACCCAGATTTCTTATCCCACCTTGGATTTGATTTTTAAGAGCAGCAAATTCAATGAAAATTTTAATACCTCAGTTTACTTTCCAGTGACTCTACAACATGTTCTTTTTATTAATTGTATCACATAGAGCAGTTATTTTTCTGAAAAGTCTTATGTGTTTGAATAGCTACCTATGTATTTGTCCTGCACAGGTAGTGAAGGAAAGAAAGGACTTCATGGTGATTTGAAAAAGTACATGAAGAGGAACACATTTATTTTAATTCTTTAGATTATAGCTTGCTTTCTTTTTTGCCCTAGATTCAAATTAATCTTGATAGCAATAATTAATTTCCAGCTTCAAGGCTTAATAATATATAAAGCTCAAATTCTCACTGGCTAACTACATTTCATATTTTAGAGACCTACAAATTCAGTTTCAAGATGTGTTGTTTCTGTTTCTTGAAGCACTGATGGTAGGTTAATTATTGTTTTAAAAGTGTACCGTATGCTCATTCAGATGGAAGATTCATTTGGATAAAATAAGACTTTTTTTTTTTTTCTCCCAGAGGTTTTACAAATTTTTTGTTCTGATGCAATAAGGAAATGAGTCTCTGTCTTGAGAGAGGCTAGGGAAATCTACACCTACAGCTATTACCAACGTTACTGGAGCATGGCCAGATAATATTGTATTATTATGGTTAAAGAGATTAGTTAGAAAGTTAGAGTGTGTGATGTGAAGTCATAATATATTTTCCTACTTGAGACATAGCCCCATGGGCCTGATTCTGGGTGAGATTAGCATTTGTATTCTTCTTAGGGCAGTTTAAAAAGTCCAAACGATGGTCTCTTATAATATCTGATCACAATCCATATCCATAGAAATACAAATCTGCTCATACTCTAGCTGCTCAGCTAAACACTTCAGCAGTGCCACTATACCCTCAGCATGGTCTTTCCATGGTGTTATCACAGTGTCCTTGACTAGTTGGAATGAGTAGTGTGGTAACTCAAAAACAAATATAACTTCGAATTTTTAATTAGGAAAAAAGTCTTCACGGTATTGTAGGGAAAATTCAGAGTGACTTCAGTGGGAGAGCTGCACATAAAAGGCAAACACTGCAGACAAATCTGGAGTGCTAGTAAATTTCTTGAAATGCAGCAAAGCTGAGAAGTGGCTTTACTATTCTTCAAAGTTTTAGTGGGGAGGATTTTGTGTCCCTCCTCCTAAGGGGTTACTGTCCAGAGATGCTGAAGCCTTTGTAAGTAGTATTTCTTGAGAGGAAAAACAAACTGCAGAATGACACCAGACAATGCAACTATGCACCCAAGTCTGGTAAATGCTAACTCATTGCTCATTGTTGACTCATTGTGATAAACAGTTGCTTCAACAGTAAAAAGCCTAGGAAAAAATTATCTTCTTTTGTCATTAAAGTATATAAAGAAAATCAAAACCACCTTAACCCACAATTTAACATTTGCTTTTGATTAGTAGTCTTCTTGCCATTAGTTTTCAGCTGAACCACCCATTATGCCAATCTTTGAGCTGACGTTTATCTTTTATTAATTTTAATGTTATGCTGGTTTAAATTATTCGTCTTAAAACTTTAATGGGAGACTAGACATTCATAGCCAAAAAATGTTACCTTATCCAACAGTTGTTCCATTATTATTTATTTCTGGGCTGTGAGTCTGAGTAGGATCAGCGATAGTCTAGCAAAGGCAATTGGTGCTGCATCAGGTTCTTTGTTCCTAAAGAATGTTTCTCTAGCTAAGGTAATATTGCTATGTTAAAATGCTTCCACTACCACTACTATATGCTATATAATAAGGACTACTTAGGCTTCATCAAAATTGTCTTTTGCATTTACTATTGAAATAGGTTTACATTGACATAATCTTAACTATTGGTTTTAATTCATTCTTCAGGGTATCATATGAGGAAAAAGGTACTGAGTGAAAACAAAAAACAAAACCACATACCCCCAAAATAAACCCAGAAACTATTATTTACTGGTTAAATAGCATTTTCCTTAACAATTAAAAATTCATTGTGTGTGTTACCAATTATTTAGTTATTAAAGAGTCCTTTTATTGCAGTAAGACTTGAAGCCATGACAGATTCTTTACAAGACTGAACAGTCCAAAGGCATATCAAGAAATAATTCAGAGCTGAAGAAAACAAGGGGAAACATGATAATAATAATCTGTCTAACAGGAGACAGTAACAGCCAATCTTACTCTCAGAAAGTCAACTATGTCCTGGACTGTATCTAAATAAGTGTGGGCAGGAAGTTGAGGGAGGTGATTGTCCCCCTCTACTCCTCTCTCGTGAGACCCCACCTGGAGTACAGCATTCAGCTCTGGGGACCCCAACATAAGAAGAACATGGACTTGTTGGAATGAGTCCAGGGGAGGGTCACAAATAACACCAGAGGGCTGGAGCACGTCTCCTGTGAGGACAAGAAGAGAGAGTTGGAGTTTTTCAGCCTGGAGAAGAGAAGGCTCCATGAAGATCTTATTGTGACCTTCCAACATAAAGGAGGCCTGCAAGAAAACTGGAGAGGGACTTTTTACAAAGTCATATAGTGAAAGAAAAAGGAGTAATGGCTTTAAAGTGAAAGAGGATAAATTTAGATTATATATAAGTAAGAAATTCTTCACCTTGAATATGGTGAAGCAATGGAATAAGTTGCCCAGAGAACTTTTGGATGCCTCATTCCTGGAAGCGTTTCAACAACCAGTTGATGAAATGTAAAGCAACCTTGTCTAGTGGAAGGCATACCCCATGGGTGGGGTATTTGGATTAGAGGATCTTTAACGTCCCTTCCAACGCAAATTGTTCTATGATTTTATGAGTTTAGGTACTTAATTTAAGAAACAATCTTGCTATGATTTATCGATGAAAAGCAAAGGGACATAGTACTTATTCAATACAATTCAAATTTTTAGTGACTAGGAAAGCATTTTGCAAATCACTACTTCTCTCTACTGGCAGCACAATGAGCTACATGGACCCATTTCTGTTAGAAGCTGAAGGCTAGGTTTGGTGAATGTCCCAACCTGTCACTAAGGAGGCAACGAGGGGTGATGATACAGAAACTAGTACCCTAGAACTTCTTCCCTTCCTGCTGTTTCAGGTAGCTGCATAAAACAATCTTTTTCATAAATGGATTGTACTTCATCTTAATGCTAGTTAATACTATCTGTGCCAGCTTACAACTGTTAGAAAACTGCTCTGGAACTTACTTCAGGCTGGGAACCCTGTTCTGATTTTAAGCCTAAATTCATTCAGAGATATTTAAAAAGGTTTGTTCTTGTGCCAAAATTACCCTTCAGCTTAAACAGTTTGGTTTTTTGTTCATTTCCTCCTTTAGCATTTATCTCTCTCATAAATAACAAGCAGTCATATCCCTCTTGACCTTCATTTTACTGGAACAAATAAGCCAGATCCTTCTGGGTCCATCCTACCTCACAAATTGAAGTACAGTGCAGATCCCTGGACTTTCATCAAAACAACTAGTTTCGGGGCCAGAAGACACATAGTATAAAATAGTACCCATGGCAATTATTCTGCTTTTTACACATCTGACTAAAATAATTACAAATCTGCTGAAAAACACATAGGCTTTGTCATTTAGCAATGCCAACTCATGTATCAGAGACTATTATCAGTATTCAACTTTGTGTTCAGACTTCCAATATCTGTAGCAAGAATTATGTTTTCCAGCATCGCTGATTGTTTTTATACTTATCACATCAGTAGTTCATTCAAATATTACGCTTTTTTCTGCCTCACTTGGTACCAAAAGCTTTAGACCGATTTGGTTACAAAGAAAATTATTCCAAGTTCACTACATTTAGAAATATATATCTTTTGTTAGGTATTGTAGTCTAAAACTTCTCTATTTCAATATACAGAACTAACTACCTGTGTGTAACAGTGTGCGAAGAAACAACCTCTGCCCCTGCCCAAACAAGTGATTTTCTACAGCATGTAAAATAGCGCCCCAAAAATTACTAATAAAAAGATAGTGACAATATAATTCTCATTAAGTAACAAAGATTTAAAGATAGGAAATTGACACTTTCTTAGCAGCAAACACTGGAGACAGCCTCAATAACAATTATTAAAATGCCTGATGTGAAAGAAGTAACCTCTTCCACTAATCTCTAGGGAAAGATGATACTCTGTAGTTAAATGAATTAACTCAAGCAAGTCTGAATTTGAAAGAGAGTACATAGTGCACTGTGGTATTCAAAAATACATAGTTTTCAAACTACAACAACTGGACATTGTCAGCTCTACCCCCAGAACAGGAAAAAAAAAAACCAAAACGAGATATGTAGCTGAGCTAATACACAAAAATATGCCACAGCAGTTAGCAAGTCTCTGTTAATAAGGATAGGTTCTCTCCTAAAGTGCAAAGCAGTCTCTCAGTTCATCCCCAAAACTGTAAAGCTTTTCAACAGTTCTCAAGCAAGACTCTGCAAGAATGGTGTAATCCGAAGCTGTATTTCAAAATATAAGTTCAAACCCTTTGGATCAGATTTTCTAATACTTTTACACAGCCAATAGAAAATTTGGACTGGGTTTTAAAAGGTGGTGCTAGGTTGTCTAGCTCCAGAATTTATGCGAAAGGACATCTTTGGCACTTGCCAAAGCACTTGTGCATTGGACATATTCGAATCACAGAAAGTGCCAAGACCTCAGCTGGTTTTCTCCCTTCTGCTCCAGGGATTTGGCACTACCCTGTTAACAGCTTTGCCATCATTGAATTTAGCTAGCTCAGTAGCTTTTTCTCTTTTGAGAGAAACAGGCAAAACAATAGATACAGGAAGGTGCATAAAGGAATAGACACATAAAGTTGTCTATTATAAATGGTCTGTAACTTAAAAAAATTTGATTAGCAACCCTATAGTTAAGAAGTTGAAGAGCAACATAAGATCTTATAGCTATGTGAATTGCTCTGTAATGTTACTAAAGAGAAAATATGGAAAGCACAAATTTAAAAACAAGTATGAAATCCTGATGGTTTTTACTACATGCTGTCAATAACCCATTGAGAATTTAGACGAAGGAAGGGGTTTCCTCCAAAAATCCCTCCTCTGCATAACTTCAATGGTTCAATATGAGGTAGCAATTTATTAATGAAGAACAAGAGTTCAGACCAGACAAGAAGTGTTGCCTGATAACTTGATACCTAAGTGCAGTGTGCTAGTTTTGGCTGGGATAAGGTTAATTTTCTTCATAGTAGCTTATATGTGGCCATGGTTTGTATTTGTATTGATAATGAGATGTTTTTGTTACTGCTGAACAGCGCTTACGGAGTCAAAACTTTTTCTGTTTCTCACCCCGCTCTACCAGCAAGAAGGCTGGGGGTGCACAAGAAATTGAGAAGGGACACAAATGTGACTGGTGACCCCAACAGACCAAAGGGATGTCCCGTACCATATGACATCATGCTCAGCATGTGAAACTGGGGGAAGAAGGCAGTGGGACACATTTGGAGTGACATATTTATCGTTCCAGATATTTGTCTTTCTTGGCGATGAAGCCCTGCTTTCCAGGGGATGGCTGATCACCTGCCTGCTTATGGGAAGAAGTGAATGAATATCTTGCCTCGCTTTGCTTGCATGGATGACTTTCTTCTTTATCTATTAACCTATCTTTATCTCGGCCTACGAGCTTTCTGCCTTTTACTCCAGTTCTCTCCTCTATCCCACTGTGAGGGGATTGAGTGAGTGGCTGTGTGGTGTTTGGATATCAACTTGGATTAAACCATGACACGTGGCTTCCAGTGGCTGTGCACAGAGCTGTTTGGCAAGACCAAGAGGCCATCAATTAGGCTATTACAAAAAAATTATGATGCTTCCTGAAGATAAAAATGTGACATTTTAAATTTTGGACTTCCTGCTCCTTGCTTACTGATTTCCTTCCAGATAAATTAAATTAATGTTTATACTCTACATTCACGTTCTAGGATTTTCCCATTTTTATCGCAAGAACATTAAACTTAAGTATAAAGGAAACAAGTGCTTGAACGTGGTAATACTTATTGGTATTATTATGTTTTGTTCTTTTATTTGCCATATCTAAAGTACATGAAAAAGTAATAGGTGTTCATTCAGCCAATTAAATTCAATAATATAATTTTTTTTTAACAACAATTTAACTTTTAAAGAGAACATCTTGTTAATAGCTTTCGCCAATACTATTTTGTGACTGTCATTAAATTTACTTGGCTAGTAACGATGTGTATTTTTGGCATATAGGAGCATCTCTATAACTATATTATCATTAAGCCACATCTATGTTTCCTACTTTAATTTCATTCTGCCATAAGAGCAAATTGACAATGCATTAATTTAAGTATCCAATTTAAACTAGCTGAAAATGAATGTATTCAAACTCATAAAAGCAAAGACAAGAGCAGGCTAAAAACTTTTGGAAACTGAAATACTATCAAGAATTCTGAACAATTTTGGTGGTATTGAAGGTCTTTCTATGTATTCTGATTGCAACAGCTGATTTATATCATTATTACTATAGTAGACATTTCCTGCTTTGCCCATCAGTAAAAAACTACAAATATTTTTCAGGATTCAATATAGAAGGGAATGTTTTCTTATTTTCTTTTTTTTTTATTTAATAGTATAAGCAATTTCAATAACATTGGAAAAGAGTAATAAAACTAAAGATGTAAAAGAATTGCAAATCCTGAGTTTTAATGCTAATGATGTACATATTTGTCTTGGGAATACTTAGCAAATAAAAATGCTTTACTTAGATTTTAGGAACATTCACTGGAAAGTGTTTTTCAGAAGAACTATTTTTATATATAAAGGAAATAAAGAAAATCTTTTTTTTAATCATTAGGGTTTTTTAGTTTATGGTGGTGTTGTATTTTTGGATTAACATTCTGAGAGTTAAAAGTGCTTGTTTATTAAAAACAACAAAACACTGACCAGTTCTACTAAAGTTCTTCTTACTTTTCAGATAGATAGATCTTTTCAGATCTATTTTATTATTTCATCATAGTATTCCTTTCTCAAGACACCTCATCAAATATTTCCAAAAGAGTAATACAGTGTGTAAGAGAGAACAAATAATTCCTGTACCATCTCTGTTCTTGACATAAGGAAATGGAAAATATAGATTGCACAAGTGTTAATGTTCTTAAATATGAATTATACCATGCCATTAGAATATTTCTGAGACAGCACAGTGATGCTCTTTTATTTTATAAAATTTAAATTTAAAAATAAATTTCTGAAATCATGTGCAATTGGAAAAAATCCTTAAGGAAAAATAAGATTTAGCAGTTTTTAGATTTTATGACACTGTGCCATGGGTCATTCATGAATTAGATTGCACAGATTTATTGTGCTAATGATTACTTTTCACAAGGATAACAAAATCACAGGAGATAGTAATGAAATACAGTCATTTGACTTTATTTATGATCATCGCCCCCCAGTTTGGGAAAGATGTTAGGATACTGGAATGTGTTCAGAGGAGGGCAACGGAGATGGTAAAGGGGCTGGAGCATAAGCCCTATGAGGAGCGACTGAGCGAGTTGGGGCTGTTTAGTCTAAAGAAGAGGAGGCTCAGGGGAGACCTCATTGCTCTCTACAACTACCTAAAAGGAGGTTGTAGTCGGGCAGGGGTTGGTCTCTTCTTTCAAGTGACCAGTGACAGAACTAGAGGGCATGGACTGAAGCTTTGTCAGGGAAAGTTTAGGCTTGATGTGAGGAAGAAGTTCTTTACTGAAAGGGTGATTGGCCATTGGAATGCGTTGCCCAGGGAGGTGGTGGAGTCGCTGACCCTGGAGGTGTTTAAGGGGAGATTGGATGTGGCACTGAGTGCCATGGTTTAGATGATGGTTGGTGTTAGTGTTGGGTTATAGGTTGGACTTGATGATCTCAGAGGTCCTTTCCAACCTTGTGATACTGTGATACTGTGATACTGTGATAAGCAGTAGTAGTTTAAATTTGCCAACAGTGAATGACTATTATCAGCCTTAGTTCAGTAACTACAAAAAAATATTTAAAACTTAACTGTTAGGAGGAAGAGAACAAATTAAATAGCCAGATTCAGGGAAGTTTGCCTTTCTTATTTGTCCTAGGAGAAGGAAACAAGATTTTTAATATATATTTTTTTAAGCTTTCTATTACAGATTTCTAATACAGTGACTGTTTTCTAAAGTATTTCAAAGGATGAACATGCTTCAGATTTGTAACTTATTTCCAAGGAGAGTTTAAGAAGACTGAGCCTTTCTCAGATGTATCCTTCCTTTTTTATTTGGAAGAGGCAAGCAACTGACAAGGCAGCTGTTTTTCTTTACCTCCTTTTGTAATACTTCTGAGGCAAAGACTGAACAAACCATCTTTGCACCTATTAGTAACAGTCGCTTTACTAACTCCTGATACTCATTTCCTACTGCCTACACAATAAAATCTCGATACTACTTGGCCCAAAGTGGCAAATTAGATGAAACAAAGATATATGGACTCATTGCCCTAAACTTCTGCTTCTCAGCTACTGTTCCTTTTAGTTTTGTTCATCTTCTTAATAAAAGCAAGAAGAATATATAGTAATGGTAACAAAAATATGCCCTAACATTTACTTTCAATGTAACAGTGACACACAGACAAATGAGTATAATCATAAATCAATACCCTGTGCTCCACATTGTAGTCCAAGAGTTTGAGAGGGGCCATATTTTATTATGCGTTTATAATGATATTGTTCTAATCGCTCAGACTGGATCTTTTCCAGAAACGCACTGTAGCCTACCCCTTCCCCTCATTCAGATTCTTT
This sequence comes from Dromococcyx pavoninus, assembly GCA_033558185.1. Lineage (NCBI taxonomy): Eukaryota > Metazoa > Chordata > Aves > Cuculiformes > Neomorphidae > Dromococcyx > Dromococcyx pavoninus. Next base: position 2,370,128 of record JAUMJL010000068.1, read on the forward strand.
TTTCTTTCAGAAGACAGAAATGGAGGCAGGGAGGAACTACATGTAAATCTCGTACATATAAATAACATGTGGCCCAGATGAACAACCACATTTGGGAGCTGGGGAGCACATGAGGGTCACATCTTTTCCTTGTGGTTAGAGAAAACTTCAAAGAAGAAGGCACTCAAGAGATAAGAAAGTCACGTTTTCTTTATTGTAAATCTTTTCATCTGTGTTACACAATAATTTATTTAATTCTTCTCTCAGAATTGTGCCTTACCAGTTCAGAAGATGTTTATAAATAGATGCTTACAAAGGAGAAAAAAATAGAACACAGCTGCTTCTTTTCTTATACAAAGGGACCACCCACCTGTGGCAATATTGTAACAAAAAGGAATCTCTGCCTATTTATTTGTGACCATGAGTCGATTTCATATCTTGGCATAGTTTCATCCTGAGAGTGTTAATAAAGTTATTTAAGAGGATATAGAATTATTAAAGAAAGGATAAGATGAGAATATTTCATGGATATGGAAAACACAAATAAAAACAGTGCACATTTAGAGAGATAGAGTGGAAGCTGAGACTCGGAAGGAGCTGTGGTCACCTAGAGACTTGATGAATATTGATGGATTCAGGAAGCTTCAAAGCATTGTAGGGTGTTTCAGGTGACAACCCTTACAGAAAGGTCAGGAAGAATTCAGAAAGTGCTAAAGACGTCGGGGGAGGGGAGAGGTGTGTGGAAGCATATGAGAAGTATTCAGAGCTCTCCATTGGCACAAGAAAAGTAAGCAGGTGTGGAGAACAGCACAAAATCAAGGACAGAAAAACAGCCACCAGCCTGCTGCCTAGTTTATTTATGCCAGAGTCCTGAAAGCCCAAGGTTTCAGAGGCTGCTGCTAATGAGGCAAGAGATGGGTCTATGCAGCTGTCACTAAGGCAGGCAAAGGAGAGGGGCAGAAGCAGCAAGAGCAGCACAATAATTTTCCAGTACTGTAATTTTAGCTTACTATCTTAGCCAACCTCTCTTTCATAATCAGGATGAAAAAACATTTTTTGCCTGCATTTCTTAGGAAGTTTGGAGTTCCCTGTGACGCTTCCATCTTCAAAACATGGCGAAAAAATGATGTTGGCCTTATGACACTTCAGACTCTAGTAAAGTGACAGAATTAATGATCATAAAAAAAAAAAGCTACAATAGCTGTCAGTAGTATTTTTAGAAATGACCACCAAAGATCAGCTTCACAGGTTTTAGACCACACATTTATATGTCTCTGGCCTCTCTCTGTCTTTTATTTCTTTTAAAGATTCAGATATGGTTGAGACTTTTCAAAATGGGTTCCAGGTTGTTTCAAGGTGGATATCCAACATCAAAATACAGTTCTGGAAAGTTTAGCTCAAAATATTACTGAGCTCCTTTCCCCTGCGTTCCGGCCAGTGTTGGTCACGTGAGTAGCATGTGACGTGCGTTACGCTGCAGGAGCAGGAGAACGGCGGGAGCCGTGAGTTTAACACTCCTGCCCTAAACCAAGTCAGAAATAAATTTAGTGGAACTACACAGATAAATCTATAAAATCACATCAAATTTGTGACAACTGGAGATTTTTTTAATTATTATTTTATTTTTGCAGAGAAAGCTTAATACTGAGAAGAGATTAAAATGCTATTTAGGAAGATAACACATTTTAAATAGATGTCAACAGCAGAGTCATAAGGAACAAAACAGAAAGACTGACATGAACAGTGAGATATAAAAGACTTTTTAGGAGTGGTTTCTAGTATCTACAATATGTAATTCACATTATTTTTGCATGGGACTATTTAAGTACTTGTGTTAAACCTGTGGCAAGAATTGCAAGAAGAATGTATCCAAATATTCAGTTGCACTGAATTGTATAATTTCTCCTTTTTCTTCAATTAGTATAATTGTTCACTCATGCTTTTGTGAATAAAGTCTACATTAAAAGACAGTAAGTAGAAAAGATTTGCAGTAATGGGAAATATAAAAACAAAATAACATAGACTGCTTAGTAGAATGTACATTTTTTTAAGGATATAAATAGTTAGTGATAACAAGAGTGATCTGGGAGAGTACAATGTGCCATTATCAGGAATATCAGCTGATATTAAAGACAGGAAAAATACTATATTTGAGGAAAACTACTTGTCAGTGAAAGATTTCAAATTATGTAACAAATTCCCAAGAGAAATGTACAAGCTCTGTCACTTGAAACACTTAAAATAAAAATAGGTAACACACGTGACAGTGTAGGCAGCAGCCCTGTGTTTGTCCCCAGAGAGTGAAGCACATAGAATCACATAATCATAGAATGGTTTGGGTCGTCAGAGACCTTAAATATCATCTAGTTCCAGCCACTGTGCTATGAGCAGGGAAACCTACAACTAGATCAGGTTGCTCAAAGCCTCATCCAACCTGGTCTTGAACATGTCCAGGGATGGAGTACCCACAACTTCTCTAGGCAACCTGTTCCAGTGCCTCAACACCCTCACAGTAATATGTTTTTTTCCTAATATCCAACCTAAATCTACCCACTTTCAGCTTGAAATTCCCCCTCATCTCATCACTACACTCTCTAATACAGACCCCCTCCCTAGCTTTCCTGGAGTCCCCCTTTAAGTACTGAAAGGCTGATCAAAGTTTCCCCAGAGTATTCTCTTCTCTAGGCTACATAAGAACCCAACTCTTTCAACCTGCACTCATATGGGAGGTGTTCCAGACCTTGATCACCTTTGTGGCTCTCTTCTGGACCAACTTGAGCAGATTTGTGTCCTTCCCTTGCTGAGAGCTCCGGAACTGAATGCAGTACTCCAGGTGAGGTCTCATGAGAGCAGAATGGAGGGGCAGAACCTTCTCCCTCGACCTCCTGGTCACACTTCTGCTGCAGCCCAGGACACGGCTGGCTTTCTGGACTGCAAGCACTCATTGTTGGCTCAACATTTTGCTTTTCATTTACCAGCACACCCAAGTCCTTTTCTTCAGGGCTACTCTCATTCCATTCTCCACCCAGCCTGTATTTGTGCTTGGGAGTGCCCTGACACAGCTGCAAGACCTTGCTCTTGGCCTTGTTGAACTTCGCGAGATTCGCACTGGCACATCTCTCAAGCTTGTGGTCCATCCATTGAATCCACGTTTCTCCAATTTAGAGACAAGAATGTCATGTGGGACAGTGTCAAATGTTTTTCACAAATTTTCAAGTAGATTTTCAAAATATTCATGAACAGGAAAATCTGTTGTAGCTACAGGTAGAAGCAGTCAGTTCATATACAGAGATAAGAAAATCAGACAAAAGGACGTTAAAGTTTTCAGTCATCCAGGATATACTGACAAACACTTTCACTCTCTGCAGTGGCTCAGAGGAAGGTGACATACAGAGATGACTAGATGTTCCAGGATAGAAGTTCAAGGCTTAGTGTACACATGAGACAATATTAAGCACAATATCCTTGTTAGTTCACATCTTCTTCATCTTTGAAAAGGAAGGTATGCTGATACGCATGGAAGTGTCTGACTCAAAGCATTCATTACACTCTTAATGAGTTTTTAAACTGTGTTATAAATTTAAGCACTTCTTATAATACTGATTACCTTGTCCTAACTGAATTCCTTTTTTGGATATATAACTAGAAAATTTATTATAATTTACAGGGAAGGAAACTATAAGCAAAATTCCTTGTCATACAGAAAAAAAAACGAAAACACAACTGTGACAAATACAAATATAGCTTTCATTTATTAGTTAAATTATAAAATTAAGATTATTTTTATATTAATATTATATTAACAGTTATTTTAACAAGATATTACTGAAGATCTTGAAGGTTGCTGAACAAAATACCTAAGTGTTAAATATTCCTAATGTTGTGGGAAAATTGTGTACGGAGTACAGTGTTTTTACTATGAAGTGAAATCGGTATTAGAAAACGATATGCGGGCCTATGTTACATATGACTGAATTGAGGACAAACATCACTGATAGACAGCTTTTGTGTCAATTTTTTAGACCATTAAATAAAGGAATAGACAATCTTCAGGATTATACCCTCAAAATTAATCTGATTTTTTATTTATTTTTTAACTTATGAATTTTATAAGACATTTCTTAAATTTTCAATGCCCAATTTCTCTTTTCAAAGTACAACCTAAAAATGCACAGTCTGAGTCTGGCTCTTCTGGGACAGCTAGCAAGTCTAAGACATTAATGTGAGGATTCCTTTTTGTTCCTTTTTATTTAGATTAATATATAGTTGATTACTTGCACAATAATCCTTTGGCTATAGCAGTTAAAAGAGCACTGCCATGCTCTGCCTGCCCCAAATTTAAACAAGAGACAAAGGGCAAAAGGAAAAGAGAAGAGTTAAGAAGTCAAAAATAAGAAGGAAAGATATGGAATTGTAAGATATGAGGAATGATCTTGATAATGATAATGATCTTGGTGGCCCTCAGAAATACATCCCAGGCCAGTGGTACCCATGTAAAGCTTTTTCAAATAATCTCTCAAAAAAAACTTGTAAAGAGGTTGGATTTAGATCACAATCAAACATACTGAAAAGCAGCTCTGCATACACTTGAGAAGTAGGATAAGAAAGTCCTTTAAAAATGAAACACAGATTTCTTTCATTGAGTGCCTAGAAGTGTGTTACTGCCATAAATTATGTAGTGCTTTATCTGATAAATTGTCCTCCTATGATTTAGAGAGACTAGAATAGTAAAACTCATGATATTGTTTCTAAAGACTATTCAAAGCAGCTTTCCAAACTAAGGTTATGATGATTTTATTCTTTTTTTAGAAAAAAAAACAAACTTAGAATTTCATGGAAATGCTTACATTTAGACATAAAGAAATGCTCCATCTGTACAACTAAATATGATGAAATACACAAAATTTTGACTTCAAATGTATTCAGATGTACCTAAAATTATGAAGCTGTGACCCTGAAAAAGTTGCTCATCTGATCCAAGAACTGAATGAAATTAGCTATGTGGCTGAAGTTCTATTTATTTTATATAACGTAACTAGTACAGCAGGGTTGCCTTCAAGTAAATGGGTAAGCCAAAAATCCTATATCCTAGAAACAGAGCTGTTGCACTAAAACAGGAAACATTTACAGGTTTTCACTGATGTCCAAGTCCTTCAAGATAATAAGAAAGAAGTGACTCGTAGGATTTGATTTTCTCTCATTAGCTTCTGATTTGTCTTATAAATTGTATACGTACATTGGTTTTTCTGAGTTGGAAAAAAAAATCTGGTTCCTAAACACATATTGAAAGAACCCCATTCACCATCTTCATGATAGAGTGAACACAAAAAAATTAGAGTGTATTGTTTTTAGTGAACTTTATCCTTTTTTTCAGTGTATATATTTTTAGATCTGTTCTTTGTAAGACAGAAAATATAAAAATATGCAATTGCAATCCTCCAAGCTCCTTTTCGAGTATTTAAAAATAAAAACCTATGCAAACGCAAACCACTTGTCCACCTACCAAGCCACAGAATGTTTTCATATCCTCATATCCTCATCTTCCTGTGCCTGATCAAAAATCACATTATTGCAAATGCAATTGAAATATAATGTTATCCAATATATATGGTTTTAGATCAGCTAATATATATATGTTTTTATATATAGATTTCTACCAACTTATGATCCAATGCAGAATTTTCCTCTGATCAAGTCAATCTTCTGCTACTTCTAAAAATAAAGGTTTAGAAATGAAAATGATGAATACAAATGCATCTTGCTGCCCAAAATATAATTGTTTTGACTTTATGTAATGACTGATTATTTTATCAAATCACTTGCTTGACATAGTAAGATTGACACCTGTAACATGTTCTCAATAATACACACAGTGTTCATCACTTAAGAAGTTTTTTCAAAGTTTGATATTAGTAGAAATCAGGCTGCATCCAATAGCCTGAGAGAGGTTAGATGCCCCAAGTCCTTGCCCTCAAGTCATACCAGTAGTGAAGCAGAGCATGTGTCGCAAGTAGCCACAAACACAGAGCCCATGCATACACCGTGTATGTACATGCATACATACATGCATACATACCACCAAACCAGAGTGATCACAGACTGGTGAGAATACTCACAAAAATAAATGCAAACATCACCAAAAGCCTCATCTTGCTTTCTTCTCTGGTTGTGCAAGATGGAGGTTCACTAGTAAGAACATCTATGTATATCTATAGATATATACACGTATGCACAATGTGGATGCCTCCACCAGCCAGTCTGTCCATGAGATGTCCCTGGACCCCTGTTGATGGCACCTGGGCATATGAGACCTGAGGGCCACAGCTCCACTCCACTTGTAGGTACTGACCATCTCAGTCACATACACAAAACTGGTCAGAGCTTTCCTGGCTCCACAGTGAGAAATCCTCCATTACAGAAAAGACATTAATAAGCTGGAAAAATTTCAGGAGAGGTCACTGAGATGGCAGAGACTGGAGTACTTGCCCTGTGAGCAGAAGCTGGAGGAACCAAGCTCAGTCAGTGTGGAAAAGACACAGCTTTGGGGGGGGCGTAAGAGCAACATCCAGTGCCTGTGAGGAAGGTCACTGAGGAGCTGGATTAAGGCTCATAATAGCTGTGCAGGACACTAAAGAGACAACAGACACAAGATCAAGCACAAGAGGTTCAGACTGAGTATAAGGATTTCTTTTTTCCTCATGAGGACAACTAGGCAGGGGCACAGGTGGTCCAGAGAGGTTGTGCGCTCTCCGTCATTGGAGAATTTTAAGTACTGACCAGACAAAACCCTGAGCAACCTGGTCTGATGACCCAGGTGACTATATTGTGAGCAGGAAATTGGACTTGAGACCCCCTTAGATCCTTTCCAACAGGAACTGACTTGTGATCCTTAAAAATTCTGTTCAGTCAGGTCCTTGATTATCTATGCCATGGGTGTCAAACTTGCAGCTCCCACCTTTCTCCTGCTGTTCTCCTGCTCCTGCAGTGTAACCCGTGTCACATGCTGCACAAGTGACCAGCTGGCAGGAGCGTAGGGGAAAGGAGCTTGGCACAGCTGCCGGGTAGAAACAAGGTCCTGGATTGCATAAAACAAGATGGAGGGCTGGATTCGTCTCACAGACAGTGAGTTTACACTCCTGATCTACGCTGTTTCATTGTATCTGTCATGTCCATGCTCCCTGATTTTCATGTAGATTAATTAGAACACTAAAAAAAGCCAGACTGATTTTCTACTTAAAAAGACAAGGATCTACTTAAAATTCCAGAAATTTTAGTTGAATCCACAGAACAAGCTTGTAATATACATCATTCTTTGCCTTACCATAAACTGAAGAACACAGTGCTTTCTGTATTCATCTGTGAAGGGTCAGACTGATCTGTTTAACTTATAATACCTAAATGGCCCGTGAAAGTGGATATCTAGTAAAATAAGAATTTGTATGCATTTCCTGAAGCATACTACCTCCCTAATATTTTAATCCCCAATTTTATTTTTTTTATGCCTCTGATTAATAATTTTCACCGTCGTACTGAAGAGAATAAGTTTCTGATAACTCATACCCTTAGGATCATTCACAAAATCAGTTATGTGAAGGTGACTCTGTTATCAAGCAAAACATCTAAAGTCACAGTGCTGTTTCAATCCATGACAATATTTACATAACATGGTATTAGTTGGTCAGAGCAAGAGGGGCAGAGTCAAGTTCTAACCAATACTGAACAAATACCCTCACAGTTGACACAGATATGCCATTGGAAATGATTACTTCCAGTTCTTCATTATTGGCAGGAGAACAGCAAATGTCTTTCATTTGCTTCAGGCAAAAATCAGCCAGGTTTCCCTAAACAATGAATATTGGTGGCTCCAGCGTGTCTGACTGTTCTTGCCTGAAGCATATTACAAGGCATACATATGAACTAAGCTCCTGACAAATCAGTGGTGGCAATAATTTCCAGCAGGACATTGGGGGTGAACAGTGACTTATAGGCATGGTTTGTTCCAGAAGAATATTTTGGCTTTAGATAAGTTCTAAGTTGATACAATAACAATTTTTTTTTATCTGGAAATATGAAAATCTCTTTTGTGGAGTTTTTTTCTCCATAATCTTCTCCCAGTGATGTGATAGGACTTGCTTGTACATCCATAATTTGTTTTATTACTTCAATTGCTGTAGGGAAAGACTATCAGACTAATTTTGATTTTGAAACTTCTTTGGGAGTTGTTCCACATTGCAAAAAGTGGAAAAAAATGAAAAAACCTCCAAAAAGCAACACAAACCACTCTTACATCTGCCTGGCTCACCTCTCTTAAGTCCTAAAACTCAAGTGTGTTACTATCAAGAAAGTATTCTTTAAAGTTGTAAATTGACTTCTGATGTTATCACCTGGCTAAACTCCCATCTTGATATTACTGTATGAAAATCAATTAATCTGTGTCATCCTGATTTCCTTTGTCATTTACTTTCTAAGACTGGATATTGCTTCAAAAATATCTAATCCCAAGATTGTTTTAATGATTCTTTGCTTACTTGTTTGTAACATGGGCAAATGTTTTCAAATGGTTTGCTATCTCCCAGATTAAAAGAATTTAAGGGTTTTTTCCTTTTTAAAAGAGCAAATGAAGGCAAATAGCAGAGGTTCCTGACAGATACACTCACAAAAACTCTTGGAGGAGGAATTCAGGAGATGCTTGTAGGATAGTCTTTTGTTTTCTGAAATATTCAATACTGGTTATTCAATATGGGTAGGAAATATTCAATAGATGAAGGAAATCTACTCATTCTTCAAGAGAAAGTAGCATGAAAGAATGTGAGCTTGGAGGTAGTATAACAGACCCAAAAGATTTGTTCACTACAGAGAAAACCTCAAGCTGAGGGAGTGGTAAATAAATGACTAAGCACAGGGCTTAGTTCTATCTGTAACTCACTTGTATATGTAAAACACAAGTCTGTTTTAAGCGCAGGTTAAATAGTAATAGACTATTCTATAGTTATATTCTATAACTAGAGTTGAAAGAATACTCCTTGCTGCACAGATGTCCCAAGTATCATTACTGGCAGGAATATTTACAGGCATAGTCAGATTCTGAGGCAAAAATATTGTACAGACTGAGACTACCAATTAGACTGATTTGATTTGGTTTAGATATTTCAATGAAAAATGTGACTGCTTGCAAGTTCTTGTTGAATGGTGCAGTCTTTTAGTCAGAAAGAAAAAGAAAGAATGAAAAGGTGGAATTAAAATGTCTTATTTCAATATATTATTTCTTTTTAAAGGGATTTCTGAAGAAATTGCCCTCTAATTAAAAAAAGCACACAAACAAACAAAGAGATTTTCAGTCAAAAATTTTATTTGAAACAGAAAGGTCTCTCTTTTTTTGTTGCCCTTAAAATAAGAAACAATTAAGTTTGCCTTGTACTAAATATTCCTTTTAGTATTTTTACTAGCCAGGGAATTACCAAAATAAGTAGCTGCACAACTGTAATGGGGTTTTTTTGTCTCACTCTTTACCTCCGCTCCTGGAGTTCCTTCTGTTTCATGTAGCAAAGCACATGGTAGAGCACACAGTAAAGTTACAATGTGTGCTTCCACCTCCTGGTTATTTGGGACTGAGTTCACCAGGAGATGAATTTTTCGCAATAACTATGTCCAGGAAAGGTGACCCAGAGAAAAGTAAACTTGAATCAGACACCTAATTATTATCTCAAATTGAAATGTAAGCAGGTTTCTAAAAGGCCTTGTCAGCTGAGATAAAATATAAAGCTTTGATTCAGAAGAAGATAAGACAGAAATGCAGGGAGCTACAAAGAAGTAGAATGATATGATCTAAGCACTGACAAAGGAAAATTATTTTAGTGACAGTTGCTGGATGAAGTTGAGGGGTGCAATGACAGCAACAAAAGGTTATAAAGTAAGTGGCTGCAGTAGTCAAGGTAACAGAATTTGACAAGCCCAGAAATTTACTTGTCATGCTGAAGCATTGTATTTATCCATAAAAGAGAAAAAAAAAAAAAAGAGGGTGTGTTGGAGGGGGAGAAAATCATAACCTAATCACTCATGGGAATCTTCAGCCTGTATATGTCTGTTTAATTACAGATAAAAGCTTTATTACTGGTACAATCCTGGTCAATCTTATAAAAAGCTTTTTATTCGGTGCTTAGTGAACTATTTCTAAGAGCCTGACTGCTATGAGAATTAATGATTCCTGAATTAACTGGTTTGGATCTCATTTGATAGACAGAAAATCTATTCTGACTAGGAACTTGCATCCAGATAATCTTCTTTCACAGCTATTAGAGGATTGCCTCAAATTCTCTCCCAGATATACTCCTGTTATTCCTTAGCACTCTCCAGACAGCTAAGCAGAAGGATAAACAGAATAACCTTCATAGTTGGTGGTGAATCCTTTTCATTCCTTTTCTTAAAAATAAAGAAAAATTCCCTTTCTCTCATAAGAAAAACTGTAAATAAAATACAAAAGTTAATTCAGCTACACGAGACTCTTAATATGCTTTCCAGAACAGCAAACCTAAGCAGATACCTCCCTAATCAGCAGTATGTGATAACAGCACTATACAATTTTTCAACTTTCCCAAAAGAATATTGAAAAAACATGCATGAAACTAATGGATTGAGTGAGCCTAGACAATGCTTGATCTACTGAGGGCATAGTATTACTGTTTATAGTTGTCCTGAGCTCATTGGCTGTCCAAAAAAAAGAGCCCCAAGAGTATATGTTCAGGCCCCTTCAATAATTTTTTACAGTGTCATTTCAGAACAGTTTTAGTCAAGAAAAGAAAAAAAGGAACATAAAAAATTAAAACATGATACTGGTATTATAATCACTGCTTCTGCATTATTGACCAGAAAATACTTACACGGACTGATATCTAGGATTCCCAATAGCCTTATCAATAAAACACCAGCTGTTAAAAGATTTTTTTAATCAGTTCTACATTCAAGAGGTCTGACTTTTCAAGAAATATTTTGTTTTTCTTGAATGTGCATCAATGGTACCAGCTGAGACTTCATTTGTTTTTGGAGGGGAGCCAATACCAGCTTATAAAAAACTTTTCCTACTTTATTGCATTGTTTCAAAAGAGTAGTGTTTCTTTCTCCATTCACCACATGTTGGTCCAGTACTCAATGCAATTCTCAACCTTTCCCTGTACATACCTGTATCTGTGTCAAAAGAGAGTTCTTGGAACACTGAGTTCTTATACCACTCTAAAGTGTTTCCAGTGCTGTAGAGAAGCATATGTATCTTCATGTCTATTGTTTGTTGTCAGCACTAGACTCCTTGCAACTCTGCATTTCCTTCCCTATCTTCTCCTTCCTTTATCTACATTGAGGTGATATGATGCTAATATTCTCTAGTATTCCTATTATTGTATTTTAATAATACTTTCCTAGTATTTTATTTCTTTAAATAGAGGTCTACTCTGCCAAATACAGAAAATCCAGCAAGGTTCAAAACGGGTCCAGGAAAACAACATTACTGCACTAAGCATGACAGCATCAAAAGTTTCTTATTGACAGTATCAGGAGGTTGCCTAACCACATTTGCAACTGTATAGAAAAAGATTTGGAAAATATTGTGCAGACCATTCAAGAAGGTGAAAATTATGTCCTACATCTGCAGGGACAACAACTGCACTTGTGGAGTGGCACTGTAGATGTCCACCTTTTACAGAATTTGAAGCCAGAGGTGGTGTACTCCTGTGCAATTCCATGTCTCCTCTGCATTCTCCAAAGAGGCGTCCACAACCAGTTCCTTGGTCCACCTTGGTCATAGTGGATATCAGCAATCCCAAGAGCTCATCCTCTCTTTTCTATTTTGGGTAAGTATATAGCTTTGATATACGTATTTTTGGGGATTTATGGGCCACGTTGTTGAGGCCTCTGATTGAACATAGCTGAAACCAAGAACAGAGATTAATTAAGCAGTATAAATTTCAGTGTGATCAGAAATGGAACAAGTAGGAACATAAATAAATAAAGCTATCATATCTGAGTCCTTGTCTGGCAGTATTGTAAGGGACCATGATACAAAATCTTCTGCATGAAAAGTTTGAAAGGACAAGGTGAGTTCACAAAATGAAGATTTAGTTTGTGAGATGATTATAGAATCATAGAACCATTAATGTTGGAAAAGACCTCTAAGGTCATCAAGTCTAACCATCAGCCCAACATCATTATACCTACTAAAACATGATCCAAAGTGCCATGTCTACATGTTTTTGAATACCTCCAGGGGTGGTGACTCCACTTCTTCCCCAGGCAGCCCGTTCTAATGTTTCACCGCTCTTCCAGTAAAGAAATTTTGCCTAATATTCAATCTAAACCTCCCCCGGTGCAACTTGAGGTAATTTTTTCTTGTGCTATCACTTCTTACTTGGGTGAAGAGGCCATCACCTGCCTCACTACTACCTCCTTTCAGGTAGTTGTAGACAGTGATAAGGTCATCCCTCAGACTCCTTTTCTCCAGACTAAACAACCTCAGTCCCCTCAGCTGCTCCTCATGAGATTTGTGCTCCAGACCCTTCATCAGCTTTGTTGGTCTCTTAACAAGCTCCATCAGTAAAATGCCCTTTTTATACTGAGGAGTACAAAACTGAGCACAGTGCAAACTCATCAGCGTTGAATACAGGAGGACAATAACTTCCATAGTTCTGCTGACCACAGCATTTCTGATACAAGCCTTCCTGACCACCTGGGAACACTGCTGTCTCATGTTCAGCCAGCTGTCAACAAACACCCCCAGGTCCTCTTCTACCAGATAGCTATCCATCTGCTTTTCCTGAAGTCTGTAGGGTTGCATGGGATTGTTGTTATACCAGTACACAGATTTTGTCTTACCATCTCACTGTCCCACTATTCACACAGTAGATAATTTGGCATCTTCCTGTCTTAATATATTTTTCCTCCTTTCTTTCTTTTCCCTGCTTTTTCTGATACTTTTTTATCATTATTAAAGATAATACTGTTCATAATGTTGTAGGAAAATGCTGATTGCTTTAAAATAGTAAAAGAAATAATTAAAATACTATTCTCAATGAATTTTGTATCAAGTAAGGAAACATTCCCTACTTGGGTTGTATTATTGTAACTTTAACATCGCAAATGACATTAAAAAAAAAAGAATGTAATATGATTGAAAACAACAGGCACTCAGAGAAAATGCCTACCAATAAAATAATAGAATAATAAACTATGTGCTTTCTTTGTATTAATCACTTTATTTTATAGAATTCTATAGGTGTCCTTTGTAACACTACAGAAAATGTATAAGTTTTAATAAACTTCGTGGAGTTTTACCACTACTTCATTAAAAAAACCCTGTGAACTAAGAATACTTTTGACCTGAACATATGCAAGCCATTAAGATATGCTTTAATTTGCACATATATATCAGTGCCAATAAAACCACTTTTAACTAACAAGTCCAGCAAAACAACTCAAAATTCTTTTCACTCAAAAGGAATAGTCATTAGAGAATTGCCCGCACCTAACCTTATATGTGAAGTACTAAACCAGAGGACAGGAAGTCATGCATGTACTGCACTGAAAATGAAAGAGAAAGTAGAAACCCTTGTAAGGATTTCATGTGTTGCCATATGAAGGAAAACACAAAGGGTCCAGTCATGTTGCAGATCTTTAAGACTGAAAACTACTCTTGAGATGCAGTGAGCGTTATCTTTAAAGGTCTTGTACCTGCTGTAAAAGATTTCAGTCAGTGAGTATACTGTCTTTGTGTATCAAGTTTTCTAGATCTGGAGTTCGTTGCTAGAATTTCCTCAGGAAATCAGTTCCTAGCAATTACACGAAGGATAGTGAGAGTTGTTCCTCAAATACAATTTCAGAGGACCGTGTTGAAATTCTTTACTTCAGGCTAGGCAGAATGTAGTTTAGATGGGTAAATAACAGGGTATATAAAGAAATTGAATACTAAAGGAAAAAAATAAAATCATTAATATATGCATTACCTAACAGCAGCTGAGCTATTAATGTTCTTAATTTGGAATTAAAGGTAACTTTTACAACATTTTCTCAAAGTTTAGCACTAACTTATTACTCATCAAGCACTTCTGAAATATCAGAAAGTCAGCTTTCAGAAGTGATCCAATTTCATGAGGAGCTGGTCCAAGTCTATTATGTAGTGTAATCAGCATACAGATGACAGTATGCAGGCTGGAAGTAGTTCTTCTGCTATCGTTATGTAAAATGTATGAATATGGAGGAAGGGGGAAGAAAGGCAACAACTCAAAGGCAGAGGTTATTCTGGCAAGGGTCTGTTGAACTGTCAGTGATGCTGGAGCCCCCAGTCTCAATTGCAGAACCTTCCCAAAGAAGCTTCTGCGCAGTCAGCAATTCCAGAACTTTTGCAGCCAGACCAACCTTCATACTAATGAAGGGGGCATGGACTTGGCCTATAAATAGAAGCCCACCAAGAAGGCAGGTGCACACCCACCACCCCATGGAACCTGCCTGAAAACGTGCTGCCAAAGAACCGCAGGATCATGTGCTCCTGAAGACCACATTTTCCAGAGGCCTCTGGAGTGGTGACTATTTTTCTCTCCCCTAGCCCTCCACTTTATTTCTCTCTCTGTCTTCTTTCCTTTTTTTTTCCATGGCACTACTGTGCATTTGATCAGATCCGAGTTTTGTTGTTTTGTGCAGCTGCCTTGAGGATATCAGATTGGGATCTGAACAGATTGGGATCTGGTTTTGCAGCTTTTGGGAAGCTGCAAGTCAGAGTGCACCTGAGTGTTTTATTTGATATTTTGGCTGTGCCCAGAATATTGTTTTGCTGTTTCGGCTATGTCCAAAATGAATACTGATTGGATATTTTGGCCATGTCCAAAATGCTGATTTCTTGTTTTGGTTATGTCCAAAGTGAATACTGATTCAATATTTTGGCCTTGCCTGAAATATTGATCTGTTATTTTGGCTGTGTCCAAAATAAATACTGATTTGTTGTTTTGGCTGGGCCAAAAATAAACACTGTTTGAAGTTGCACTGGGAGATTTGTCGATCTCCAATTCACTGTGCAGACATTAAAGGATCCTTCCCTCTCCAGCTGAGCAGGTCTGGATGGGGACCCGGTGGCGGGAGCAGGCCCTGACAAAAGGTCTCCTTGGAGCCTTCTCTTCTTTCGGCTAAACAGGCCAAATTCTCTCAGCCTGTCCTTGTACAGGAGGTGCTCCAGCCCTCTGACCATTTTCATGGCTTACTCTGGACTCATTTGAACAGATCCATGTCCTTCATGTGCTGGGTATTGTAAAACTGAACGCAGTGCTCCAGGTGAGGTCTCACAAGAGCAGAGTAGAAGAGGAGAATAGCTGAGTCTTGACCTTGCTCACTCACCTGCCTCATGTTTATCTTTAATACTACTCGACTTAAAAAACTGTAAATTCATCCAGGGTAACAACCTGTGATGCTGGTGTCTGTGGGCCAATATGAGTCAAAGACTCCCCAGCAGTGAACAGAATAGCTTGTATAATTCAAGCGTGGAATTATTAGAGAAAGGTGTGGAAAGATTCAGGGCTGTATAGCAGCTGGCTCTTAAGGAAATGCATGTGAAGAGGAAGAAATTGAAGTATACCAGATGGCAGTGGAGGCTCCACAGCAAGAGAGACAGAAAATGAATTTTGATGAGCTGAGGGCTTATCATTGCTCAGTTCTCCCTTTTACTGAAATAGAAACAGAGTTTGTTTTCAGGCAAAATTCAAGATGTATTACTCAGCTTTTATGCAATCTGTAACTCTTTGTAGCAAACATTGGTTACTGCAGACCCACATTTATTTTCACCATAGCTCATAAGTATTAGATGCCAGTATGTGCTAAGGCCTATGACTGTTTGAAAGGAATATGCAGGTATGTCTGCATCTTCTTCATTTTTATCTTGGTGATAGCTCTCCAAAACAGAATCAGAGATATGGACTCAATTTCCTTAAGTGTCATCTTCTGCAGGACATGCTGCAGTGTTTAGCTGGATCACAAATTGCATTACAATCTTGAACAACCTACACCTCTAACAAAGAAGACACATAAGAAAAGAAATAGCTTTAAGTTTCAAGTTCAGTAAAAATACTTTTACAATGTAGATATATGAATAAGCAAAAACATAAAACAAGTTGAAAGAAAATCAATTAATCGGAGTCGTGTGTAAAAATCCCTCAGCTGGTACCTAATTTTTAGGAAAGTATGGTAATACAGCAATTTTGCTGTTTATTTTAAGGGTATATATTGTAAGAAATAATATCTGGGAGATGGATTTCTATAATGACATGACAGAATACTCAGGGTTCGGTGCTCCATATGTAAATCATTTTGATAGTATTTGAACATACAAGGATGAAAACCTGCCTCTCTTCAACCACTAGCAAATCTCCTGTTTCACTGCAGAGAAACTGCATCTCAACTTGGATGTAAAAAACTCCCTTAATTATCCAGAATTTTACTTGGTAATCAAGCCCTGTGTTTCTAAATCAATCTAACATGTTTTCAATTAACACCTTTTTCAGTTACGTAAAACATTGTCAGTTGAATAATCAGCAGTTTTGTTCTTTATTTTTGCAATGAACGCAGACCTTCTAAAAGTGTTATGTTTTTCAGCCAGTAACAGACAGAGAAGTTTCATTTTACTGACAGCAATTAACTTTTAAATTAAAGATCGAGAGTAATTTAGAGGTATAGCAACATTTTTCTTCCTCTTGACTCTCAATCTCTTAGAAGGTATGCACTTATCTCAAAACTGTCAAAAATGTACTTGCAAAATATAACCAGAACTCCGAGGTTATGGGATCAATTGAACGCTTTTCTCGTTTGTAATATATCAAATAAACCCATGCCAAATATTTTAAGTCAAAACATTTAAAATACTGACATGTGTCTAGTTATTATTTCTTTAACTCTTTTTTTAAAGAGACCCTGGCTTAGTGAAATATATTGTAAAAGAGTCACATCTATATGGTTGTTTTTTTGGAAGACAATTATAAAGAATATATACTCAGCAGTGAAAGCTGCCTTATAGGCTTCAGAAATGTTTTAATTTTAAGAAACATTATATAACTCAATGATAATTCTAAATGTGGCAGATAAGTAAATGAATTAAGGTTTGAATCTGCATATTTTGTATATTTCCTTCAACTTTTGAAATCCAACCTGCTAGTCCTAATCTTACTAACCCTTTCGGAGTGCAACATGTGCAGGTTTTGAAATTTTGCTTTGTCCTTTTAATCCTTACCTCCTTATAACAGTCCAAAACAATCCAAATCTTCTACTAATCAGACAAATGAACTTCTTAGAAATCTTAAAAATATCAGTGAGGAAGACTTAATTCAGTTTATGAGACATCCCCAGACCATTCCTGGATTCAAGTTGACCCTGCTAAAAATATACCATTGTGAGGTTGGGCTTCTCTCACGTGAAGCTGCAAAAGTGGTATTGGCAACAGGAATCTTTGGTTCTGTAATCACAGGATCCTATTTGAAGATCAGTGCCTGCTTGGTACAGGTGGGTTCCACCTTTCTAAGCGGGACAAAGCTATTTTTGCCAATAGGATGTCTGATCTCTTTAGGAGGCATTTTAACGAAGAATAAAGGAGAAGGCAGAGAGTAAGCAGCAGCCCTGTAAGAGAGTGACAGACAGGATCGTAGACTCATAGAACAGCCCAATCTGAAAGTGACCTTGAAAGATTATCTGCTCCAACCATTCATGGAAAATGGAGCCTAGATAAGATTGTCTAGCACCCTGTCCACTTGTGTTGTGAAAATCTAAAGTGATGGGAACTCTACCACATTCCTGGAAAGGTTGCTCCAGTGAATGTTTGTTCTCAATGTAAAATGCTTTCTTATAGTAAGAGGAGCAAAGGGCATGGTGTAATGTGGTGGGATCACTGGTCAAAGCGCACGGGGTTATATGGCAGAAAGGAGTCAAAACCAACAAAATGGGACTTGAGGTCACTTCCAGCACCTGTACATTAGTTAGGTGCAATTTGCCCCTGGTGAAGTCATTTTGGTTGTCTCTAATCACCTCAAAACTAAAACACGATTTTCTACTCTTTTGAAGCTAGAATGCTATTCAGGTTGCAGTCAAAAAAGCACTTCCTTTTTCCAGTCTTGTGTTTTTCAATGTTTGTGACTCTAAGCCAGGTTAGACTGATTGAGTATCTTTGGAATAGAAACTACCAGCTTTTCTTTCCTAATAGGTTTCAGAGCTTCCTTAATTATTGACACAGATTCTTACCAGTTTTAGGCCCTTTACATCATATGTAGCAACCTATGACGTTTACTGGCAAGGGCGAGTGTAAGGATTCCAAATTTTAGAAGAAGTACCCATTGTATCGGGAATAAAAATCTGTCTTGAAACAATATAATTTCTCTGAACTGTTTCACAAATGATTCTTTTAATTTTCTACATTTTTATTCATATTTGCAATGAAAAAAGAAAGCAATGTTTTTCAGGAGTGGATATTTGTATTACGGTCTTCTGAGTTCATGTGTGAACAAAAAACCCTGAAAAATAAATTATTGCAAGGACATTTTATGAGCAGAAATCACTAAAATTGAGTTTCTGTAAAGAAATCTTTAACATATTCTTGAAATGGGAGGCTTGGATTGGAATAATCTTTAAAGGTAAAATACTACTGGAAGCAATACTAAGCCATATCAAGCAAGAAACAAGATATCTCTGTATATTTTAGCATGCTTTCCAAAGGCAACAAGATTTATATGATCTCAAATAGCACTGAAATCATCAATCTGCTTTCAACTGCATTAAAAATAACAGATGAGGTCTTAAAAAGATTATTTTTTTTCAGTTTCATTAAAACTGTTAGTAAGAGATTGTAATTTTTCCCATCATTACCACCCAATAAAGGGTGAAAAGCCTTTGTAGCTTATCCCCTCACCTGCTGCAAGAGTTAGCAACCACCTGACCAATATGAGTGTACTTATTGTGAACCTTTAAATCAGTCAGAGCATATGCTGACTCTGACACAGAAATATAAACAGGAGATTTGAGGAAGAAACAAATGTTTTGAGTAGGAAAACAAAGAAGGGAGCTGAGAATAGGAGGACAGGGGTGGACACAGAGGTGGAAAGCATTAGTCACAGGATGCTGGAAACAATTTGGTGGACAGCTAGATGCGACTAATTCTGATTTTCTCAGGATCAACTTGTTTGTGGTTTTTTTAATGTGTTCGTAATTCTTAATTGTCATTAAAGAATTGTTCACAACTTCCTTTTTTCTCTCCATGTCTTTTTTAATGTGCTTTCATGATTGTAATGACAAATATGTCAACTAGTTGCAAAGGATATTTTTGTTGTTTTTTTAAATAGATATACACAATTTTGAGAAAGAAAAAAGAACCCCACAGCAATTCTGAAGTCTGTTTCTTTGTTCCTGTGTAGAGGATGAAAATGGAGGGTAAGAGGAAAAAAAAAATGTGTGATGTTTTTAAACTATGCTTTGCATATGTGTCTCTAAATCGCTTAATCTTATTAAGTGCCTTGCTATCCTCATTTTTTCCCCATAAAAAATCAGTGTCATGGCCCCCCTGGTGCAAACCAGCTCCAAATCAAAGACTGACTGCTGAGCTGTGAACCCTGGATTCTGTTTTCTTTCCTTCTAAAGGGAAAAGGGATGGATAACATTCATTTTAGCTTCCTTTTACTGTTGGTTACCTCTGATTTACGCTGTGCATGGCACACACAAGTAAAAGCTACTGAGAAAAATCTAATAGACATCAGCCGTATAGTGGAAAACATACTTATTTGATCTTGCAACATTTGAGGGTACATAATCTCAGTTAATGTAAATTGGGAGAGATACTCTTTGAATAAAAAAATCAACATTATTCCAAAGGATGAAATTCATTGCTGGAAGTGTCTGCTTTATGCGGTATTTACATTGCTTACAAAAACTTTTATCATTTTCCTCAGCAAGAGGAGAGTTAAAACAATATTGACCCCACCAATTTTATATTTTTATCCATTTGTCGTTTAAAATCTCGTATTACAGCTGAAATTCTCAGAACAAATTATGCGTAGTGTTCACTCTTCCGATTTGTCTCAGGATTGTGTCTTGCTATTTATCAATGTGTTCTATGAGGTCTTACCTGCAGAAAGAGCAAAGTCCCTAATAGGGGACAGGGTCTCATGGACGGAAGCACATCAAACATTGCTCTAGCCACAACTGTGTTTATATATATTCTCTGCATCAATGTGGTTTGTGCTCATCAGATTAAATACGTTGGTGCATCGCCCACACAGAGAAACACTAGTATTGAATCTGAATAGAGGGCTGGTGTTTCAAGATAATAATTTTGGAAGAGAAAATTAATGGGAAAAAGGAAGAACAGGAGAACATGTAAACAAATTTATCTGATGACCATTCTGAGCTATAAAATGCTAAAAGCTGCAAAAGTATTCTACTGCACCCTTTCTTGAACTGGAGAACCAGAAGGAGAACTGTGAAGAGAAAATTTATTCCCTGGGCAAAAAATCTACCTCCATTTTCATGAAAATCTTGTTATAAATATACACAATATCATATTATTTTTAAATGCTAAATGTTTATCCAGCAGCAACAAAACATAAGACTTACTAAAAGTGAGTTAGTTTGCTGCTCTTCTCCAGACCAGTCTCTTTCTCAGTGGTTTCACTGGAGAGAACATGCAGTAGTACTTTTTTCCAAACTTTGCTTGTGTATCAGACATTACTGTATTTCTTACAAAGACAGATGAGGAGTTCATATCACTAAGGTTTATACTACTGCATTTAACCAGTATCAAGTTTCAAGGTTTTTCTTCCTTGACATGAAAAATAATGATGTCTGAGATTTTGGAGCATAAGATTGTAATGTCATCCCAGCTCAGGTTCTGTTTTAGTTTTAATTACAGTAACTATGAAGGCTATGAAGGCCTATCACCTGCTGTGTTTCTTTATTTTTTTCAGTAAATTTCCTGTCCATAAATACAGTGAGAGGAAATAAAAATAATCTAGTTCTCCCATCAGTTCTTTAAAGTAAATTTTAACAATTATACATACACACTTATTATGCTGTTAAGTTATATATTTCATAAAGGTAATTTTCTGTCAAACATCTTAGATCCTTCTGAACTCATGATAAGAGTGTAACCCCTTGATAAAACATGTGGATAATAATAGTAATGATAATTTAAACAATATCCAAAACTTTAAAGATACTTGCTTTTGGAATGTACCTGTGCCCTTTTCCAGCTAGACTGGAACTTTATTCACTAGTATCATATCAATCCATGCACAATAAGATTCAGCAGTGTATACTGAGTATGGGACATATGTAAAATTTACAGGAACAATGCGTGAGCTTCAAAATATTTAGTGTCCCAGATTATTAAAATCTTAACATCTTTAGAGACTTTTTATCTCAGTTGTTAGTTCCTTCTTATGAACATATATGCATGACTGGTTTCAATCCTCTGGGCCTTACGTATCCATTTGAAATACCTTTGCTTCAAAGACTTTTTTATGAAACCTTTACAAGAAAAGCTGTGTCTGGCACCGGGCAACAGACAGTAGCACATCTTACTGCTAGTTTTGGTGCTCTGCTGCATGTACTACTACTCTACATACAAGCAGCTTTCAGTGTTAACTGATTTGCATGAAAACCAAGCACATTATGGTTTGGTATGATCTGGAACAAATATTCCTAGGAACAAATTGCTTGTCTACATTGTTAAACACATTTATAATGCATATAGTGGGTTTTGGTCCTTCATGAGCAGAGGCAATGGTTCACACACACACTACATTTGCCTTCAGGGCAGATGTGTCACTGCCATATGACACTTGCCCCTACATTCGTTTTATGCACAGATATCCACATTGCTCCCCTAACCCCTGAACCTGTGTTGATTTTGAGTTTGATTTTGGTTTGTGATATTTTCTGCATGTGTCTGAAATAATGAGAAATCTGTGTTTAGTCCCACTAGGCAGGGGTTTTCATAGTGTGAATCTCAGGATGTGTATTGCTTGCCCCAAGGCATAGTACATGAAATTGTGTCAATTGTTAAGAATCATTTCTCACCAGGTCATGTTGGAGGATGCTACAGAACAGAAAATACTAATCAACTGCAGCCTTTATCCACTCTCTCCACTGAAAAAAATGTCTGTAGAGAACTCTCTTTTTAATAACAGATAGATTTTGTATCACGGGCAACTGATTGATAGTGCTTCAAAAGAAAGTTTAAAAACAAATTAAGATTTATGCAGTGTGGAAGATTAAGGGGTCAGGGCTTGAGTCTCGACTCAGAAGCCAAATTATTTGACAGGGCAGACTTCAAGTTTCCTATAAACCAGATCAATGATTTTCAGCGAAGTTTATTTGTCAAATCACTGCCAGAGGGTACTCACTCCAAATTTGCTGAGTTCATACAGAGAGATTGAAAGTAGTCTGCTGTGGCCATTGCAAATATTTTACTAATATTTGTTCATAAAATCTCTCTAGAGGAACTTTTCAGCTTTTTGAGATTTTTTTTATTTTAAAATTTTTCCTTCTTTGTTAATATCTCTGATATCTGTGGGTAAGAAGCACTATAAAGGTTAGATATTATAATATCTATTCCAATGAAAGATGTCTGTAGAATTTGTCTCTCCAAAAAACCAAGGCTATTTCTATTTCTATTTCTTTGACTTCTGTTCTTATAAATAACACTGTGGCCTTCATGCTGTAATAATGACATGACATAACATAGGACAAAGTACTGGAGGGATGTGAGAGCAAGCAAAGTTAATGCGTTTACCACACAATTATCTTGCACCAAATCTTTAATCTACTTAACAACGTTATCAATTAGTGTAGAACATTGATTAGGTAAATCAATAAAATTCTTGTTTGACAATCCAGATTGTTTCTCTGGTTATAACCATGTGCTTCTGATATTAAGGTGCTGCTGATAGCTGTTTTTTTCTTATAGAATTTTCATATTTAAATTTAAAGAAGAGAAAATATGCATTAACATTTCTAGTGAGGTATATGAATACTTAATGTTTGTGACTCATTCTGATATACAAAAATGTCTAGTCTTAAGTCTTTCTCTTAGACATATTTTACATGGTTTCCTTGATCATACAGATTAATATCTTCCTTGGATTCTAGCATAAGGTCTTGGCTCTTCTAGAGTATATCTTTTAGGTCTGTTCAGTTGTAGTTCAGGAACAAAGCCACCAAATGTAAACAATAATTATTTCATCCCATATACAATGGTAGGTGTTCATCTGTATACGTGTGGAAAATATTCAGATAATAGCTAAAATAAATGTTACTGTGATTTGTATTATGCAAGACCTAAGACGTTTCTCATATAAAATATAAACATATTTTTAAATAGCACCCTAAGATTTTTTCTGCCACCTTTATGACTTTCTGAAAGGTCTTCTCTTTTCCTTTTGTTTCAGGGGATTTTACACTTCAGCATTTTGTCTGTTCATACTCTAATTAGAAAATATATTTTAAAACCAAAACTAATTTTATTTCCTGATTTCTGATTTTATTTTCTGAAATAGTTCTTTTTATTATATTTTCTGTTCCCAGCATTATTTGAAGCTGAGTGTCGTATCAGATGAGACTTTCATTAATGTATCATTTTATTGCCCAACCTAGCTCACTGAGGCAAGAGTTCTGTCATTTACTTCAGTGATGCGAAGGTTCTACCTAAGTTTATTTATGAAAATATTAAAATAAGATTCAATAAAACAAAGGATCATACCTCATCAAAAGCTGATATATTGTTATTCATCATTACACTATTTTACAGCCCTGTAGTTATATCCCATCAATATGAAAGAGTAATTTCAAAATTTATTTTAATTAATATTCAGAATAAGATCATTTCGTAGCTTTGTAATAACATCAAAAAGTAACCAAACTTGAAGATTTAGTGCTTATAAACCTGTGGAGAAGCTTTTTGAACATCTTCTGTCCTACAGGTGGCAGAGACAGGCAGTTTTCCTTTACTCACAGTCAGCAAAACAAGCCTGTTTCACCAGCTACATTAAGCCCCTTATCTGAAGAAGTAAAAGTCTTGCTGTTCTGTGTGAGCTCAGGAAGGAAGTGTTGAACAGAAGTCTTCAAAGAGCTGCCAGTGGAGTAGCATGGATTCTCTTCGCCCTTCAAAAGGGGAAAAAATGAGATGGTAATGAACCATGTAAAATCTAAACCACACACTGCATCTCTGCACAGAATCATTCTAAAAGTGAAATACCCCTGCCATGTGATAGATATGAAATTTCAAAGAACATTCAAAAATTATTAGCAAGGTTAAAAAAAGCAATGACTAATGCACATTTTTATAAGAAGTAATGAAACAGACAGTTGTAGTAGGTGCGTTGGAAAAAAAACAGGAGAAACAGCATAGGCCAATTCTCTTAACAATCTTCATTGTTTGAAGAAAAATAAGGTGATTACAAATGCTCATGAATGAATTTGGTTTGTTATATACAAGCAGAATATCCTAACCAGCAAGACATAGACACAAGGGTTTTTTTTGCAGTTGTGTTTCCAAAGAAACTAAATCCTATTATTTCAGTCAGAGCTAAGCATCCAAAAGCCTTTGAGGATAAAGGACATAGCACATTGAAGTATTTATCTCCTAAACTGGATACAGTCATGAACAAAATTCAGTGGGAAAAAAAAAAGACTGAAAACTATGAATGATTAGGAAATGTTTAAGAATGATTTGTTTTTCCTAATTGCCTGCAATTCTGAATACTTCAGTCACCTAAAATATCTGAATCAGGAGAAGTGAAAGTAGCAGTTAAACAGTCTCCCCCTCTCAAATTTCCAATGGAAATGTATTCATATAAATAAATATATTAAAGGAAGTTTAAAAACCTAGACAATATAACAGTAAAGAAAGTGCATTCATGAAAAGACTTTGGTAAACAAGGAACAGGAAAATGGAGCAAAGCTACTTATAGTATGAATGGCAAATAAAAAAGTTACTGGTCCTATAAAATTATAAACCTTTTATTCATGATACAGACAAGAAATATAATATCTTTTTAAACAGAAGACCTAAATAACTGTGCACTGAGAAATACTAACATATAATGACAGGAACTAGAAATGCAGCACATATCTATGCACTTACATGTTTGCAGATGACACAAAACCGGGAGGAGTGGCTGAGACATCAGAGGGTCATGCTGCCATCCAAAAGGGCCTCAACAGGCTGGAGAAATGAGATTACAGGAATCTCACGACATTCTACAAAAGGAAGTGTAAGGGTCTGCAGGAGGGAAGGAGCAATCCAAGGTGCTAATGTGCTGGGGATCACTCAACTGGAAAGCATTTGGGCAGAAAAGGACCTGGGGGTCCTGGCAGACAACAAGCTGAACGTGAGCCAGAAAATTGTCTTTGTCACCAAAAAAAAAAAACACTAATGGTATCTTAACCTGTAGCAGGAAAACTTTTGCCAGCAGTTTGAGGGAACTGATCCTTCCCCTCAACTGGAGTGCTGTGTACAGTTCAGTGCAACCCAGTTCAGGACAAATATGGATCTACTGGAGAAAGTCCAGCAAAATTCAACAAAGATAATTAAGGGCCTCGAGCATCACCCCCTGCAGAAAGGCTGAGACAGCTGGGACTGCTCAACTTGGAGAAGACAAGGCTCAGGAGGATCTTATTAATGTCTACAAATACCTGTAGGGAGATTGTAAAACAGGTCAAAATCAGGCTCTTTTCAGGGATGTACAGTGCCAGGACCAGAGGCAATGGGCATAAACTGAAACACAGGATGTTCCCTTTAAATATCAAGAAAATATTTTTTTAATGTGAGAGTGACTGAGTGCTGAAACAGATTGCCCAGGGAGAACTCCCACCTTGAAGATTTTCAAAAGCTGTCTGTACATGGTCCTGGGCATCTGGCTCTACATGGTTTTAGTGTATCAGGGGGGTTGGACCAAATTAAGTCCAGAGGTCTTTTCCAACTTCAAACATTCTATGTTACTTTGAGTCTGTGTTATAACTGTAGTATTCTTTAAGCAGTTTGGGAAACTGTTACAGTGCAGAAATTGGTAAGAATGAAAAACTGTGTCAATGTTTTACAGACCAAGCAAGTTTCTCTATAGTTTTTAACATCACATGCATTGCAGACAAGATATTGAAAATGTTTCTTCAGTGAAGAATCAGGTGAAATTACTGCCTCTTAACAGTTTTATGAACAGTTTCATCCTCAACCACAAAGTTTTCAGATTAATTACATTGTTACAATAATTTATAATGATTATTTTAACTTAGTTTTAGAATACCAGAAGATTTTAGTGTCTTAACATGTAAAACCAGTGTAATGTGTAATAACTGGAGTAAAACTTATCTGATACATTTCTTAAAGCAAACAGAAGAAACATGCAATGGTGTTATTTTTATCAACTATTCTGTAAGCCTTGGGCTGATACCATTTAGTATTCCAATGAAAATTGGATATAATACAGTTCTGATGTAATCTTTTCTTGACTGTGTTGGTAAATATGATTGTAATCAAAATAAATCTGTAAGAGTGACTTTAGGTCTGAAAAATCTTCATAGATTCATGGAAATAGATCACATAGTCCAATTCCTTCTACCATGGGCAAGGATGTCTTCCACTAGATCAGGTTGCTCAAATATGATCTACTCTTTCTGTTTAAATTTGTTCTCTCTTGTCTTGTCTCTATAGGCTTTTGTAAAAAACCTCTCTCCATCTTTTTTAAACTTCCAGAGACTGGCATCCGCAACTTCTCGGGGCAACCAGTTCTCCATCTTTCTTTTAGGCCTACTTTGTATATCAAAGAGCTGTGTTAAGACCCATCCTCTAGAGCCTTCTTTTCTCC
The DNA here is from genome assembly GCA_033558185.1 of Dromococcyx pavoninus. Taxonomy (NCBI): domain Eukaryota; kingdom Metazoa; phylum Chordata; class Aves; order Cuculiformes; family Neomorphidae; genus Dromococcyx; species Dromococcyx pavoninus. Next base: position 2,396,965 of record JAUMJL010000068.1, read on the forward strand.
AGACTGAACAGCTCCAACTCTTTCAGTGTTTCTTACAAGGAGAGATGTTCCAGCCTTCTGAAAATTTTCATGATCCTTCTATGGACCCAGTCTAAAAAATCCATGTCTTTCTTTGACTGTCTGCCACAGAAATGGATGCAGAATTCTAGCTGTGGTCTCATGAGAGTGGAGTAGAAGGGCAGAATCAACTTCCTTGACTGCTGGGCATGCTCTTTTAATTGTTGGCTCCTGTACAATTTTTCACCCACCAGCATCCATATGTCTTTCTCTACAGGGCTGCTGTCAATCCCTTCATCCTCCAGGATACTCTGATTGTGGAGGTTGCCTCAACCCAGGTGCAGAGTCTTGCACTTGGCCTTGTCGAACTTTGTGAGGTTCACGGGGGCCCATCCCTCAAGCCTGTCAAGTCCTGTTGCACGGTGCCCCTTCTCTCTAACAAATCAACTGCACTATTTAGATTGGTGTTTGCAGACTTGCTGAGGATGCACTTAATCCCACTATCTACACCATCAATGAAGATACTGAATAGTAATGGTCCCAGTATGGGCTCCTGAGGGACACCACTCACTACTGTCCATTTGGACATCGAGCTCCTGACTGTTACTCTTTGAATGTGACCATACCACTAATTCCTTATCCGCCTAACAGCCTATCCATCTAACTTATACTTCTCCAATTTAGAGGTAATGAATGTTCTGGGGGACTATATCAAAAGTCTTAAAAAAGAACGTTTTCTTTGCAAGTCCACTTCTTCCTGAGACAGGAAGTCTAGTCTATTTAGTTAAGGCAAGTCACTTGCCAATGGTCTTTAAACATTTTATGGAGAATATATTTATAGTATTTTAGATAACTTGAATAAAAAAATATAAATAAAGCATACTCTAGACAGGAAGACACAAGATATGCACAGAAAATGCAGGAAATTCCACTTACGCATGAGGAAACACTTATACTGTGAAGATGGTCAAACACTGGAATAGGCTGCTGCTTCGGGAGGTTGTCAAATCTTCATCCTTGGAGACAGATAAAATCCAAGAGGACATGATCATAGCCAGATATGCTTGAGCTGGTTCTACCTGAGCAGCAGGATTGAAGCAGAAGACTGCCAGAGCTGCCTTCCCACATCAGCTGCTCTATGATTGTGTGGTTCTGTGACTTATTTCCATGGTGATTTCTACAGATTATGAAAACATATGCTGTTCTTATTGAACAAATAGAGCCGAGTTATGAATCTTAACTTTGATGTGGAAATTATTGTTCATTTCTGTGGCTTGTATTGTGCAGAAATGTATGTGTCTATTCATCTGTAGGCCCATATTTTAAGGCATTTATTTGTCATTAAATGCTATTACTGACTGTGAACAAATCATTAATGTAATCTGATTAATAACATCTTCCTCGAAAGCTTAAAATAGTAATTACTGAGACTCCTATATGCTAAGAATGGGATTCATATGAAGACGTGAGTATACCTGCTCTAGGTAACCCTGAACTTCTTTTACAGTTCACAGGAAAACAAGCAAGCAAGTTTGGGATATTAATTCCCTGATTCATTTTAGAAGTTTACTTTAGGACAAGATGAATTACTGCTTAGAAGTGCCTCAAGAGACTCTAGGATATGAACAATTTACATTCTAAAATTACCTTATTATCAACAGCACCAAATGGAAACATTGCCCTGCTTCTCATTCCCCAAACCTGAGATTAGAGAGAACATGACAAATTGAGGTGTTATCTCCAAAAGAGTTTATGTACTCCTTTCATGATCACGATGAGTATGTAGAGTTAGCCAAATATCCTTAAATCTCTAAATAAAATGTAACCACAGATTTAGATAACAGAACTATGTCAAGGTTTTGAATTATTGGAGGAGAATTATAGAGAATATCTTGCTCTACATAGGATATAAAACCAAAATTTGGCAATTATTTATTTGTGTGTGTATATTTGCATTTGGAAACATCCACTGGTAATAATCAATCTCTCGTTTTTGCAGAAAGAAATCACATCTGACCTTTCCTCCTTTTGGTTTCCCAGAGCCGTCTTTCACTTTTACCTAAACATGATAAATTCTGCCATTCTCAGAATTTTGGTTTCTGATTGTTTTCCTCTTTATGGGGGATTATTTCTTTCATTCATTAGATCCTCTTTAAAATAATGGTCCCCCTCACTATTCTAGTGATTCTGACCTCCAGTTTGAGGTATGTATTAGACCACCCCTCCTGAATCATTTCTTCCACCAGCCCTGTACGAGTAGAAGAGCTGGATTTGTAGACTGTACCACAGGCGGTTAAGCAGCAACACAGAAGTGTCTGAGGAGAGCTGCTGAACAGGCCAGAAATCAAATTTTTTTCTTTCCACCGGGAGAGGAAGTATCTCCTACTGTTTCAGATAAGGTGAAGAAGCAGAAAAGTATTTGGGTAAAATTGCTTGCTTGCCTGCCTGCTTGCTACAACACTCACTTTAAAGCCTTTACGAAATTATATTTCTGACCATAACTCTCCTCTATCTTATTCCTGCTTCTGTCTTCTTTGACTTCTTCAGTTGATGGACTATTTGCAAGGCACAGAAAGCATGACAGTTTGCAAGCTTGGAAGTCAGAATCAAAATTTAATTATGTAGTCTGCTCTAAATTTTCCATGGTATCTTTAGCAATTATCTTATACATAGATTCACTGAAGGATTTGGATATTTCAGTGTCTTACTTCAAGGCTCTTGAGCTCTTGGGGTGGAATTGTAAGTTAGGTGGTTAAACTCCCTGTGCTTTACGTGAGTCTAGGGGAATGTTAAGGAGAGAATAAAACTTCATGATAGCCATAATGCACTGAGTGGAAGGCATAGATCATCAGAGTAACAAACTGAGAATGCTGATGACAAACGTGTGTTAGATCCCATCTTTCCTTGAGGTTTCACATCAAACATCAGACTGTGGAAAGTCACTTGACACCTTTGTTTGGAATTTGCAGTTCTGAAACAGACTGTTGAATTAGATATCTGAATCTTTCTTTCGGAAATGGAAACAAGGATCATGCTTCT